>JARWLC010000016.1:8812246-10012246 GCA_033318265.1 Phyllotis vaccarum
GGACCCCACCAGCTGACACCCGAATCCCACAACATGCATCTATATGTTGCATCTGTGTTTTCAGGCCTGACTTTTGTTATCAGGAAACTAATTGTTACGTTCTTTCGTTTTTTCCTAGGGAAAACTATTCTCTCTCTCTCTCTCTCTCTCTCTCTCTCTCCTTGCCCATGTTGGCAGGCATGCTCACCGGTGTCATATTTGTTTAACATATTTCAGCGGCCATGCTCGTGAGTCTCTATAGGTGTAACTTTCAGTGTTTAAATTTGAGCATCTTTTCTTCCCTTTTCAGTAACCACACAAAAAATTAATTAGAGAATAACAGTTTCAAATAAAACCCTCTAAGTTTGGTTGCTTCTTCTAGAGTGGCAGGATTCCAGCTATGATTAAGAGAAAGTTCTATCTTACAAGTGACTTCTTAAACTTCAAAAATGTCCGTTAACATCACAGTTTAACAAGCCAAAAGAGCAGCCATGATATTAAAATGCCCCTTTAACCCACCCAAACATTTCAAATCTACTCTTTTGTTGACCTGCTGTAACCCATTTTTATAGTATATAATATAAATATGGAGGTTTTCCTTTAACATACCCACCATGATTCCTCCTCCCTTCGGTCTTTCCAGTCATCTGCCAATCCATTCAAATGTCATCCACATCCAGAGTTCATAACTGAGTCTCATGCAGGTTTCCCAGCTGTCAATTTAGAATCAGTGAGCTTCCAGTATCTCTGTGGGTTCCTTTCATCATGATCCTCACCCTCTTCTGATATATAATCCCTCCTACCTCTCTTTAATTGGAAGGGGAGCTTTAACTTAGCTGTGGATCTTTGTATCTACTTCTGGATGATATTTGTATCCATTTCTGGATGAAGGTTCTATAAAAGCAATTGGGGTGGTCATCAATTTGATTATAGGAGAAAGTTAGTTTAGGCATCCTCTCTACTATTGCTTGGAGTTCTAGCTGGAGTCACCCTTGTGGATTCTTGTGGATTTCCCTAGCTCCATGTTTCTCTTTAACCCCACAATGGCTTTCTCTATCAAGACATCTATTTTGTTGTTCTTCCTCTCTCTCCCTCTCTCAAATCAACCATCTCATTACTTCATGCTCTTATCTCACCTCCTTTTCCCCACTCTCCCCTGTGGTACCAGGATTTACTCAGGATAGCTCTTCTATTTCCCTTTATCGATGAGGTTTTGTGCAGGGTGAGAGACATGAATCTAATTGCATTTTACTATATTCCACCATCTAGTTATTCTAGAGCCATTTATTGAAGATGCTTTTTTTTCCGATGTATATTTTTTTGGCTTCTTTGTCAAAATTTATGTATTCGTAGGTATGTGAATTAATGCCAAGGTCTTCAATTCAATTACATTGATCCACATGTCTGTTTTCAATGCAAACACCAAGCTGTTTTTATTACTTTATAGTAGAGATTGAAATAAGGTATGGCGATGCTTCCAGAAGTTCTTTTATGTAACCAGATTGTTTTGACAATCTTTTCTCCTATGAAGTTGAGTAATGTTCACTTGAGGATGCGAAGAATTGGGTTGGAATTTTGATGGGGATCACACTGAATCTAGAGATTGCTTTTGGTAAAATCCCCTTTTTACTAAGTTTATCCTAGTTTTCAAAAAAATGGGAGATACTCTGTTTTCTGATATCTTCTTCATTTTTTTTTTCTTCAGGAACTAAAGTTCTTGTCATCATTATATATTCTTATATAAATAGCTATGGTTTCTCTTAAAGCTATCATGAAGTGGCAATTTTAGCAGAATGTTCAGTGTCCCTCTTTATCTAGTCTGGTTTTTCTATTTTTTGTTTTTCAAGACAACTGTGTATTATTTTAGTTTTCTTTATAGCTACAAATATATAATCTTGATTTGTTGCTTCCATGTGGGGGTTGTTCATAACTGGAAGGGCATTATAAGAATTATGTAAAAATTTATAGCTGTATTTTTGTGATACTTCATTTATTTATTTTTGTGAGACATGGTCTCTTTTATTCAAGACTAGCATCCTCATTTTTCTCTTTTTCAGGTGCTGGGATTGTATTTCTGTGCCATCACATTTATTAAGCTGTTATGCAATACTGAATAATCTGCCTGGATTTTGTTGGTTGTTAGGGAAACACTAAGCCTGCTGACATACACCTCTAGCTTCTGAAAATTATCATTAGAACATTTAAGTTTTACCTAGTGAATTACCTGGAAACATGTTTAAAACAAAGTGCTAGGCCCCATTCTTGAGTTTTGATTTGATGGCTCACTTGGGCTTGGATATTTCCATGTCACATAAGTAACAAGTTTACACCACTGGTGGTTCGCAAGTTTGGAGATCAGAAACTTCAAAGATATACAATTATTTTTTTTCCTTTATTCTCCCAAGACTGATAATGTGTATGTCACTAATTAATTATAAGCAGTTGTCTAACTAGATGTAACAAAATATATATTGCTATGGTGGCTGCTCAAGATAAAAAACAAAGGTACTGAATACTTTAGGACTGCATTAGACTTCTCAATAAATTCATCTTAAAAATTATATGTTCTACTATTTGTGTTCAAACTTATCAGGACTTTGCACATACCTTTTAATGTAAAAATATGTAATTTTTGAAAATTTTCTTATTTAGAAGTCAATTTTATATTTCCTTTTACTATTTGAGTATATGTTTATGAGTTACAATGTATTTATATTTAAATTAGTTATAGTTCTCTATGTAAATGTCTTCCATTTTTCTTATATCAAATAATTTTCTAGAAATACTAAAAATTTTGCTGTCAACATAAACTATAGATGTTAAAACCTGAGATGTTTAAGCAAAAAAAATTCCAAATATCTTTCCAATAGGATTTTACCAATTGTTCTTCCACTCAAAGCTACTAGTACCAATTTTTTCATATTTTTCAAAATTATAGTAATTAACTAAAGCAGTATTTCAAGATACTTAATTATGTAATAACTAGAGTCAAAGACTGCAATTTGATTTCTAAATTGTAATCTGCACTCCAACAATTCTGGTTATGAGTCTAGGATAATTAAGTGCTACATATTTATTTTTCACATTCCATTCATTTGCTCAACAATCAAAAACTGTGCAGAGCAACAATAATATGACAGAAAATGGAGAAGAAATTTGAGAAAATGTCAGACATCAATTTTGCCGTGCAAAGATTACTTAAAAGTCTCTCTACTCAAATCACTTTCTAAAGCACATGAGAACACTAGAGGCAAAATACCAAGGTTAGTGCCATGAGCCCAGATGTTAAAGTCTTTCTGTGATAGATTGACTGATTGACTGATCTTTGGATTTTATACCCAGAAATGATCTAGCTTTGGGTGTGTTCCCAGGAATGATGGTACTTCTACTGTCAATTCTTCCTCCCATGCCCAAAATATCTGTATTGATTTTCATATGCTTAGGAAAATTTGTATCTATACCACACCAGCAGGGTATATACTAAGAAATTGTGGTATATATGTACATTGGATTTTATTCATCCATAAACATTTTTAAATAATACTGAATATTTACTTGCATATATACACTACAATGACTATGCACAGAAAGATGTTTACACAAAGAAAGAATATTTGCATACTGTTATAACACAATTGTGTGACAAAATCATATTTAACAGAATAGTCAGGCAGAAATCATTAGAGATAATATTGAAAACATCCGACAGAATGATACAGGTATACAAATAAAAATATGGAAACTTAATCATTACATATAAATGACTTTATAAGAAACCAAGTAACAAATTCTAGAAATGGTGTTTAGAAAGAGACATTATGCACTGCTGGTGAGGGGGGGGGAGTAGTAGTATGTCCCCTCTGAAATCAATAAGCATACTTCTCAAAAATCTAAAATTAGCAGTATCATAATGGGCAGCTAGATCATTCAAGGTACATTTATTTGACAGGTTCTAGAATAGCATTTATCAGCCTGTGGCTCCTGAATTCCTCCTTGGGAGTCACATAGCAGATATCCTGCAAATAAGATGTTTAAATTTTTATTCATAACACAACAAAATTATGATTTTGAAGTAGCAATAAAATAAAGTTATGGTAGGGGGTTATCACAATGTCAAGAACTATATTAACAGGTCTCAGAATTAGGAAGGTTGAGAACCACTTCTCTAGATCAGCAAACCACAGATATATCTGCACAATCATGGTTTTTGCAATGCTCTTCATAGTACCCAAGATACAGAATCAACCTTAGTGTCTATTAACAGGTGGCATTAGAAAAGAAAACTTGATAAATATATACGAAGTAGTTTTGTTCTGCCCTATGGAAGGACTTAATTATAATGACTGAAAAATAGGTGAGCTCAGTGTTACAATATCTATAAGTAAACAATATCAGTGTCAAAACAACAAACACCGTATGTTTTCTCAAATTTAAGAAAATTTGATTTAGATCAATCAGACCATGGTTTGACAGAGAATCACAAAGAGAACTGGGAACTAGGAAAGGAGAATGGGGTAGATGTGGGACATGTTCAAAGCAGACGATACACTTGTTGAGGTATTCTATTTAAGAAATACCATGTACAATGAATATGTACCAATAAAAAAAATGAAAGGCTACTACTTTTTGCTATGTAGGTAGTAAAATGCTTCCCATCACAAGTAAACCATGACTTTTATGAATGAGTTCACTTAAAATTTCCTTTAAAGTTTTATTCTGCTCATAACCATATGGACTTTTTTTTTTTTTTTTTTTTTTTTTTTTTTAAGATTGCTTGATCATACTAGCACCACTGCAGCAAGTAGGCTTCCTGCTTGAGCTCTTGAGAGCTGAGGGAAAGCTGAATTAATCAAAAATTGGCATAATCTCAATGGCAAAACTTCAAGGGATTTTCTTCTCTGCAAAGCCTGTGATACTATGGGAGACAGCATCTGTTGCAGCTTCGGCTGTTTTCTGTGTGGTTGAGACTTGGGCGTTGGTTCTTTGTGATTCTGTTGAAGCATATTTATTTTTCTTAATTGAAAGGCCAACAGCTGGCACTTTTTGCTCCATTCATGTGCCTGTATCCCCTGAAAATAAGACTGATTTAAAATGCAAAGGTACAGTTGTAAGTACTTAAAAAGTGATTCACTTGCTTGTGACAGGAATTTTCTAGACAGGGCACATGGACCATTTCAATTTTATGTTTACTTAAACATTTGTACATGTTCCTACATCTTATACATCTACTTATAACAGACTGATTACAGGGTAAGAAGGCTTCTCCCCAAACGTAGACCCCTTTCCTGGAAGTATCCACTGTGTAGAAACGCGAGAAAGGCCAGTGTAAACCCCATTGTTGCTAGAACGGGCATTTCGTCTTCGTTACCGCTCTTTTTGTAAAGTGTACTCTTGCGACCCTACTTTGTTTGATTTAGTTAAACTCTTATAGGTTTGGTTTGTCACTGTGACTTAACTCCGAATTCTCTTTAAAAATCCTACAAGGCTGCTTCTGGGTTGGAGAGGAGAGGGAACAACCTTCCTCACCACAATACATTCAACAAACTTTCATTAACCCAGTACTTTCTGTGTTTCGTCCTAATTCCTAGAAGAACTGTAGTGTGTCAAGGTAAGAGTGTAAAAGTGAAAAAACAATGTGCCTATGAGGGGAAACAAAATTTAAAATTATATTTGTATTTACATTGTACTCTTATCTCAGTTCATCAGTTTAACAAGTATAAAGAGATATTTTAGCTAGACCACTGCACAGCTAATGTTTCAATTTCTTTTATGAACAAACCCCATATATATATATGTATATATATATATATATATATATATGTATGTATATATATATATATATACATCACATTTGTTAAAGCAAATGAAACTTACTTTGTTGAATTCTCCAGATACATTTTGTAATTATAGCCAATTGTTGTCATGATTATGAATACAATACTAAGGAAGCAAAAAACTAATGTAAACAAGACATTATAATAGAAGTTTTTATATATAATATTTACTAATATTCAGTAACATGTGTTACTTAATGTAATGAACTCAAAAATATATGGACATGAAAACATAATAAAGTGCTTTATGATGAGTAGAAAATCTGAGTTTCGATATTAATAGAAATAAATTAAAAATAAGTAAGTAAGTAACAATGTTATCCAAATTTCAATACTGCAGATGTTGAAGCAAGAGGGTTTGTAGAGTTTGAAAGAGGGCCTGCTTTAAGATACAGAAAACGTTCAAGGGCAGTTTGAGTAACTTGCAATTCTAGAACAACTTCTTTTTTAGGGTTGTATTGATACTTTATGGTGGAAAACTTAGCTAACTCGTATAAAGCCCTGGGTGAACAACACAATACAGAGGAAAGGGTCTGTGTGTTTCCTGTCTTACTACTTCTTTTGCTCCTAGGGTGCTGGGAATTAATTTTTGACTCTGACTGCCTTTCCCTTTTGTCTTCTTAATTTGAATAGTCTTCTCCCTAACTTTGCATATATTATGGAGCTAAGACAAAACAAGAAATAATTAGATTTTTTCACAATTTATCGTACATATTTAGTCTAGTATTTTACTTTGTGATGAAAATTGAAAGTTACAGTCCACTTACATTGTGAACTTTAGTAATAATTATTATATTCTTAGCATAACTATAGAGTATAAGTGCTAGAATATTTAGAAACAGAAAAAAATGAGATTTTTATTTTCAGCAGGGCCTAATAGATGTTAACACTTGTATATATCACACATGATATCATAGGCATAAATAAAGAATATAACCATAAATAAAAAAATAAATATTCTAAATGCCATATCTGAAAGTGAGAAAAAATACACGATGATTATTTTAACAAGGGTGTATTTAAGTAAAGTTCATATTTTCATATCATGTTTACATTTCAATGAGAAAGGGAGAATAATCAAAATTTTGGCTATCGTAAGGACCTAGAAGATACAGCTGAAAGTCTGTTTTCTACTATAACCACATTTCCTAATTTGGGGAGATCTGCTGTAGCATGGAGATCTTGGCCAACAGATTATAAAGTACAGGCTGTATTTTTTTTCTTTTCTTCTATTTTTTTTTTACTATAATTTGTATGCAAGTACAAATACATGCTCAAAGGATATTAATAGCTCCCAGAACTCTGAAGAAAGACAGAGGATATGTTTCTCCAATGTTGAGTTTTATAGGTGGTTGGAGTTCAGAAGTGCAAATCTTCAAAAGATAGATGGGAGCTATTTTCAAGTTTTCACTTCTCCAGGATGGAAATGTGCCTGGTTCCTAAACTTGAACTCAGTCATAAGTAGACACAGATGGTGTTTCAGGACAAGGCAAAGGAGCCTATGGCCCAGTCTATACTGGCTGGATGAACGAGAAAATGACTACTATACCCTGTCATCACCTTCTCTGGAAACTCTAAAGCTTTTATTTAAGAGGCATAGCATGTATATACAACTGAGAAAAATTAAAAGATATTTGATGAATAATTAAGAAAAATGGAAACAAAGGCACATATATTCTTCAACATCCAGCTTACATTAAATAATTCTGCAAAATATTTATGATTTTTTCTTCTCCTGCTTCACTGTTTGTGTACATAACATAGAAATAGTTGATACCAAGTCAAACTCAATGGAACATAAATTATGTTCGTGTTAACTAAATCCTGATTACCTGCCTTATACAAGTGCACTTAAGGTCAGGGAGATAAGTTAAGCAATATCCTCATAATTTTTAATCGAAATTAGGAAAAACGCAGAATTTACTTTAACATACAAGGTACATATAAACGTAGACTGGTTACATATGTAGTAATTTTTCTATATCAGATCCAAAATCATTGCAAACTATTACAAAAAGAATAACAACTATCATTTTGTGCAGACATTTATTAAAGATGAAGTTTACTTTGTTATTATCATCAATTTAGAGTGGTTTAATTCATCTGAAATGATATATTTTTCAGGCTTGATTGAAATGAAAGATGATTAAGCATAATAAAAAATATAATAATTTATCAAACTCAAGAAAGGTTTTAAAAATATTAAATTAGATAAGACTAGTTAGAGAATTTCCTAAACCATCAAGGTTGTTATTTTTTAGAGATGAATAAGTAGAAAATTATTCAGAAAACATCTTTCATCTTAAGTAGTATTCTCTTTTGCTTTCCATTCAATGTCAGCCAGATGTTACCTTTATAAAACAGCACAGACTCAATTTCCTCAATTAAAATCTAAGGGAATTCTTAAGTTTTTATTTTAATATATCAACAAACAAGACTAAAGATCTAAAATACCTAAGATGATAATCATAGAACAAAAAATTGGGGCTGAAAAATAACTTTGTTATTTCCACATTTTCATGACAGAAGACAGCAATGGGTTAATTTGTCTGAAAAAAATGTTTTCTCTTTTAATAGCCACTTCCTGTATTAAAGAATACTCTATCAAACTTATATTCAATAACTCCTTTACTAAAACATAAGTTCTGATACTTCAAATAACAATTTTCATTATATCTGCTGGCTGGTTATGCAACAGATCCATGTTGCTGTTGAATGAAGCTGAAATGCACACAGGTACACAAGTGAATTCTCTCTCTCTCTCTCTCTCTCTCTCTCTCTCTCTCTCTCTCTCTCTCTCTCACACACACACACACACACACACACACACACACACATCATCATAAAATCTTTTACTTTACATTGTTCAGTAGAAAATTCAAATAGAATTGAATGCCCAGTGGACAAACTTCCTATTTCTATTATTGCTGTAACTAATCTGCACAATTTTATTCTTTCCACAAAAGGAAACAACTACTGACAATCTTCCTTCCACTTTTCATCTCCTCTTTCATACACCGCCTTCACTAAGGACTTGAAGTATGTTCTTTTAATACATATCATTAACTATACTCTGAGTAAACAAATATCATATTCTATTATATCTTATTTAATGTATCAGAAGGACCTATCTTCCTTTTTTCATATAATTTATCTCCCAAATCATGACATTCTCAGTTGTATTCCTATTTATCAGCATTAAAAAAATTAAATTCCTCTGTGTTTTTCTCCTATGTGTTACTACTTTGAGAACAACTTAGGAAAGGAACTGTGATCCCTCCCTTTCTATCTATCAGGTCTGTGTTATTGTATGCGAGGATATCGCTGTGCATCCGTTGCTGGAACTTCCACTCAAATCCATATATTGAAGTTTTACTTCACAATGTGAGACTATTTTTAGTTGAGAATTATAGCAGATGTGGTGATTAACTTTATTGTCAGCCATCCCTGAACTTTAAAACATACTTCTAGGTATCTGGGAAGGTGTTCCCAGGAAGACTTAACTGAGAAAAGAAGACTGTCCTAACCCCTCCTAAAGTGGTTGACATGCAAGTCTGAGATCCTATACTGAATAAAAAGGAAGCAGTGAGGTGAGCATAAGTATTAACCTATCTGTGCTCCTGACTAAAGACACAATATCCCTGACAAACTGTGCTCGTGGTGGTGGATCTTTTCCAAGATGACAGATTATGTTCCTTGAAACTCTACATTAATCATTGTCTATTAAGTAGCTTTTTCACAGCCACAAGAAAGTAGTTAAATAAATTGGTACCAAGAAGTGGGTCAATTACTGTGATAAACATGACCATGTGGTTCATGGGAATAATTTTCAGAAATGACCTAAACCAGCATGAAGGACAAACTGGAGCTCTAGGCTAGCAAAAACCCAGAATGTTCTTTCTTGTAGAACATCCTATGTCAATCTTGTGTATATAATGCCAGGAAATTGATATATATATATATATATATATATATATATATATATGGACAGAGGAGGCCTGTCTCAAAAGTCTTTTGAAAATTAGATAGAAATCATTCAAGATATCTTATGACAAAGAATTTGGAATAATTCTCATTATGTGATGAGAAATAAAATGAATATGATTTAAAAATTAATGAACTAATTTGTTTAATATATAAAATGTCAATGTAGCATAAAATTAAGGTTTTGGCATGATTTCTGCTCACAGTACTTAAATACTAATTGAAAATTATTATATATCTTTGCAATATATAATGATATTTGATCATATTTCATCCTTCTAATCTCTTTTGGGCTCCCTTATATTCCCCTTGAAATTCTATAAGACCAACTTTCTGCTCCTGGTACTATACCCACTCCTTCTTACTATAATCCATTATTCAATTAATTCAATTAATGCATGCATGGGTGTGGGGTCATCTAATGGATCATAGGCAACCTCCAACAACCATACCAATAAGAGTGACCCTTCTTCTCATAGCCACCATCAATTGGAAATAACTACTTAGCTACAGGGGCATCTTAATGAGATCTTCTTCCATCCATGATGGAACACTGACAGGCTTAATTTTATCCAGTATGTCGGGCCCAATGCTAGGTAAGACTACTTATGTCTTTTCTACTACAGAGTGGCCTGCGTGTCATCTCTGGCACTCAGAAAGCTAAAAGAAAGGTGTATTCTTCTACAGTGTCCTCATGTCCTGAAGCCATAGCTTCAGGTGTCTTTAGCAATAAGCTCTTACCATTTATTTCTTATAGGTAAACAATAATAGCAGATCAGCAGATTAGTAAATCAGTGATACAGATAGTAGATCATAGCTGTCATTCAAATCTACAATGAAAACAACAGGTAAAGCAGAATGATAAGAAGAATGTGATATATGTTTATTGCAGTAATTCTCACTTGCAATATACTATATACAGGATTAATATTCATGAGGGTATTTTAACACTCACAGATAGAAATTAAACCTATATGCAATTCTTAAAGTTAAGATTGCCCCACGAAGGATGCTGATTCGATCTCCAAGAAGACAGAAACCAAAACACGCCACTCAAAATCCCAGCAACCTTTTTCAACGGGGAAGACCACACCCCGTTCAAGCTCTCAGAACTCCAGAGTCATATCTCCCAACCTTGTCAGCTAACACCTAAATTTCACCACATTTGTTCAAGATAGAAGCTTGAGGTTATGCAAAAATATAAACCTGAATAGTGTTCCTGTTAAACACCTCTGGAAGAAAGTAACCCCCACTATAGCAAAGATGTGCATTATCCCATACTACAAGGGAAAAAGATATCTGTATTACTATTGTTTAATGAGATTCTCCACCCAGACAGCTATTGGCATCAGATTCGGCATTCAGTGTCCACTGTAAGCTTCATAAAACTATCCACCACAACCACAATTCATCTTTGGTTATGATATCTTCTACTTAAGCACTAATTTTACTCTGTTATTTTTTCCTAGGAAGACATGAACAAATGCTTGTTCACCCAGATATGACACTCATAACAAAGCAAAGAAATGATTCCATCAAAGTCTCTATCAGTGAATTACTGAGACTATTGGGGCTACTTACAAGAGTATGAGTATCTTTTTTGAACATAGATATCTATGGAGCAACTGCATCATTAAAACCCAAACATAGCTTTTAGTACTGCTGGTAGACATTTAAGAAAATCTGAGTGAATCTTGCTTCTCCTTTATGAGACTTATATATTATTTCTTTGCTTCAGAATCTTACAGTCTGCTCTTCTCTGTCCTGCAAGGAATGTTTTATGTGCCAGAAATCAGCACGAATTTTTTAAAGAATAGCAAGAGAAAATTTATAAAATAATAAATATGATTGTATCCTGATGAGATAAATTTATCAAAACACATGTCCTCCTGGATGGAGATGTTAGAAGAGAAAATAAAACACAGGCCAGTAACAAACTTCTCCATTTTACAGACATTACAAAAAATTAAATTAGCTCAGAAAACAGCCCCACAGGTGTTGAAACTCAATGCTGGAAATTGTTTGGTTTTATTTGTGTGTGTGTGCGTGTGCGTGTGCGTGTGCGTGTGCGTGTGCGTGTGCGTGTGCGTGTGCGTGTGCGTGTGCGTGTGTGTGTGTGTGTGTGTGTTGGCTTAGTTTTGAAACAAGAGATCCTGGAAGCTGTAGGAAACAATTTTCTTGATAATTTCTTTCCTTTCTTCTTCCTTTATTTTCTTTTCTTTTTTTTTTTTTTTTAAATTTAAAGTCTAATATAACTGGGCAAATCACATGTCAATTCTTAACAGAAGATCTACTGACTTAGGATTGAGGCAGATTTCACAGTCTACATGAAGTGGAAGTAGCACGTCCAGGAACAGACAATATGCACATCAGACTCCAATGAAGCCCTCTGATTACAGGAGAACACAAGTCTCTTTCCTGGTGGGCATAAGCCCTACCCCCTTCCTCTCCAGGGTGCCAAGTTTCCTCCTCTATCTGCACTTTCCACTTCATTTAAAGTGTTTGTAGAGATAGCTGATGTATTTGTTAAGGTTGTCTAGAGCCTCCCTGTTAATTCTGCTTCCAGCCATTTCTTCCTTTGGATGCAATTTTGAAATTCATTTTCAATCAACCTTCAAAGCCATACTGGGCCCTTGATCAGCTCTTTTCAAAATTTGCAGCATCTGAATGCCATCATATACACCAACCAAAACTTGCTTCTCATTCTAGGGACCAACCTCTCTGGGAGATGGAAGAGTAAACAGGCTAATAGTAGACATCTGGAGAGAAGCTTCTATAGCTCCAGGGTCTCTAGGCCCACAGAACTCCTACTTGCTGCCCAAAGAAAGCTTCTTATTCATTACTCTAGCATATTCACACAAAACCACCCCCCCAAAAAAAATGGAAATCATGCATGATTTCAAAGACATGTATTTACCCCCAAATTCCTATCTTCATCTTCTTGAAAATTTGGATTTCAACATAGGAATTGTACAGGGTATACAGTTGGTCCACTGCATTTACCCATGTCCCCGATGGGTTCTAAGTAAGGATTTAGTATATGCAACCAACTGAAGTCAAGAAGAAAAGTCCCATGTTTTATAAGGTATTTGTACCGAAAGGAGAAACTTGGAGTAAAAGAGACTGTACTTAGTACTGAGTACTGCTTCCATGCCTTTTATCGTTTATATGCACGAGAACACTAAGAATGCTCTGCTGTGCATGAAGATCTAAAATGAAAACAAAAACACAAATTGCAGATTTGATAGCAACAATAAGATACCATAATTGAACTGGAAAACCTTTTCCTGGAGAGGCAACCTTAACATAACCTAACAAAATCTTCGTTCATAGGATATTAGATTTGGATGTCTCAATGTTTATTGGTGGTATTTCCATATTGCTTTTAACAGGGATCCTTTATGATTCCCATTTATCCCTTCCAAAGATGTGTTAGTCTGGTTATCTTTTCCTAAAGCTAATTTTTTGATGGAATAATATAAAACCCGTGGCCTATTCTCTTAGTTTGACTTTATATTCACAGATATAATTAAGTTGGGGTGCTGACTTTTGTTCGAGCATCTAAATCCTCTAAATATAAACATTTTTTATGACAGCAGGAAAGAGTATTACGTAGTTTGAGATTACTCACTATTCTGTAAAATATATGTTTCAAAATCAAGGAACATCTATATCTATCAAAAGTAAAGTACATCTTTATGATTTTCCTGGTCAATAATATGTTATGAAAATTTTATTTTACAGTGTTAGGTAAACTTAGTTATCTTATTATAGTCATCTTTTGGGTTACTGCCCTCCATTATTCCAAAATTACCCAATGATGTATTTATGAACATGGAGCTTCTATAAGTTAAGATTCGTGATTAAATACTAAGGCCCCTGATAATTATCAATCAATAGCCATATACTATCACAGAGGAAAATAATGTTTCAAAAATTGTTAATATAAGATGAACAACAATTAGCTGCATGTAGAGTTTCCAATCCAAAACCACAATCCTACTGCACTTGCTCCACTTTTAATTCTCTTTGCTAATACATAGTAACTTTTGGTAGCTCGTTTAATTAATGAATATGTCTAAACAAAACTGAGCTAGCAGGAAAAAAAGATCTTAGATCACAGAGATTCACAAACAGGAAATTTTGGGTTGATGTAAGCAGACCCAGGCCTGAGTAATGAAACATCCTAAAACTCTCTAGGGCACTTTAAGCAGACAAGAGGATTGAATTGCCTCAAGCAGGTTGTCTATAGCTGGGGATTAAAAAGAAGGAAGGGTGAAAAATAGATGTGAGATGAGCTCTTAAAAACACACAGTGGAAACAAGCATTCTTAGGAAAAAATAGAATTTGGTAAGGCTTATAAACTCTCATCCAATGACTGAAGTACTCTGAAAAGTGAGTAACCTTCTGTAAAGTTCAGAAGTAACAGTATGTAACTCCTTAAGCCTTAGGATGTGTATGTGTGGGTATAATCACAAAAATAGTTCTATATGAATTTTTCAATGAAATACATTTTCATTTTAAAAATTAAACATTCAAAAAAGAAAATATGAGAAACATATTTAGAAATAAAATGAAATATAAATTTCTGGAAATAATAATTTTAAGATTATAATAAATATCAGTAGATGATTGAGCATCTACTAAATTCTAGCAGAAATGTAATTGAAGTTGTAATAAGTAAAAAAATTAACATGTTTTTATTTATTTTTATATCTTATATGTGTTTTGTCTATGTGTATATATTTGCGCCCCACAGGAGTGAAATACCCATAGAATCCAGAAGAGGGACTGCAGTTATTACAGTTAAGAACTGCCCTATGAGTACAGGCTATCAAACAAGGGTCCACAGGAAAAGCCAGGAGTGTTCTTAACTTCTGAGTCATTTCTCCAGCACATTATCTTTTTATTTTTAATAAAAATACATATATAAGTCACATAATAATAACAAAAAAACAGTGCTTAGGCTAGTATCCTGGCTAGTTTTATATCAACTTGTTATAAGCTAGGGTTATTTGGGAAAAGGATCTATCAATTGAAAAATGCCTCAAAGTGATTTGTATCAGGTGTCCTGTGTTGTGTGAGATGTTCAAAGGAGAATCATTGCAGAGTTGAAATTTGGTTTCTCTGGCAGAAGGGAGGAACAATTTCTGGGAACTGATCCTTGAACCTTCATTCAGAAGCATATTTATTGATTGATACACAAAGGTTGTGTGAGGTACACAAAGTTCCTCATACCAAAGCCTCTTTGACTTATCCTATATGTTCTCTGAAATAAATCATCACACTCCTGCAATCCTGCAACTTCTTTATTGTGTACTATTTGCAGTACCCGTTAATTCAAGGTGCTCCAAGTGTTTTCATATTGTCCTGTGATCAATCCCTTCAAAAAAAAAAAAAAAAAAAAAGCTCTATACATCAGAGAAAACAATAACTGTTCTCTGCTATGACTTTCCTAAGGTTTATGTACCTTCAAGAAATAAATACATTTTACTGATATCCTAGACACAGCAAGAAACAACTATTATATTCTAATGTTTCCCCTAGATACAAAGACTCTCCTAGATTTCCACTACATATCTGCCCATAGGTCAGTCTGTAATGCATTTTATTAATAGTGATTGACGTAGATTTAAGATGATATAGCTCACTGTGGGTGGTGCCACCTCCAGGGAAGAGGTCTTAGGGCACACAAGAAAGCAGGATGAGCTACCATGAGGAGCAAGCCAGTAAGCAGCATTGATCAGTGGCCTTTGCTTCATTTCTTGCCTCCAGGTTTCTGCCGTGAGATCTTGCTTTGACTTATTCCAGTGGTAGATTGTGATCTCAGATTTTAAAGATGAAATTGACCCTCTCCTTCTTAATTTGATTTTGTTCATGGTGTTGTATCTAACATTAACCCCTGGCAAATACATATTAAATGTTTTCAATATGCATAATTCTAAATGAGTATTAACTAAAATAGTTTTAATAATAGTAATGGGCAGTCTTATTATCCCAATTCACAGTAAACACTGGAAGAAGCAAAAATTAAATATAGGTATATGTGCAAAGTCTAAGGATTAGAAATGTCAAAAAATCATCACTTTCATTTGCTATGATCATAGACATACAGAAGAGAAAGCGTCAGAGATGCACCATGAATACCAAAAATGATTACATAGATGACAGTAACCTGCACTAAAATAGGATCAGTAAGAAAAATTTAGTATCTACAAGCAACCACACTGTAGAAAAAATTTACATTATCTAAAATTACTATGTATGATATGCAGTAAATTATAAAATATTACTTTACTAAACATTAAACTGTAAACAATAAAATATGCTTTCATACCTATAGGTATAAATATTTTTTAAATAATTATATTTTTATAAATATATATAAATATTATTAAAATAATTAAAAATATCAGTTTTAAGATGCATAATGGCCTTAAGATTGTAAACAAATGATTGCAAAATCTATATAAATAGGAAAGACATATATAGTTGAAGTATCCCTCAATAAGAACACTTTCCTCTTTTAGAGACATCTATAGATCCCCCTGGGAAGGGAAATAGAGAAGACCTCCTGAGTAAATTGGGATCATAATGGGGAGTGAGCAAGGGGAGGTGGGAACAAATCATGAGAGAAAGAGGTGGTTGAGTGAGGAGCAACAGAGAGGAAGCCACTGTGCAGAAACCAGGTGCAAAGGAAACCTCCAAGAATCCACAAGATGTCCCAGGCTAGGACTCCAAGCAATAGTAGAAGGGGTGCCTAAGCAGGACTTTCCCTATCATCAAATGAATGATCACCATTATTGCAGAACCTTCATCTAGCAATGGATAGAGGCAGAAGCAGAAATCTACAGCTAAGCACCAGGTCAAGCTCCCAGTCGAGCTGAAGAGAGAAACAGAGTATATGAGCAAAGACATCAGAATCATGAGGAAGAGACTCACAGAGATGGCTTTGCCTGAGCTACTGGAAGCTCACTGATCCTGAAATAATCACTGAGGAAATGCCATGGAAAGGAACTAAACCCTCCTAAGGTATAGGACTGTCAAAAGGCATGGGCAGTTTTTGGAGCCTCTTGCAGAAGGATCAGACTATGTTCCTGGTGCGTTAACTAACATCTTGGAACCCATTCCCTACAGGAACACCTAACTCAGCTTTAATACTGGAAAGAGGGACTCAGACCGACCTAAACTGGATATGCCAGACTGAACTGACCCATCTTGGGATTCCTTGTCTTCCTTGGAGAATGGATGAGGGGATGGGTTGAGAAGGCTGAGAGGACTGGGAAGGAATGGCAGGAGAAAAGGGAGGGGGGAGCAGTGGTAGATATGGAAATCAAAACTTTTTAAATAAAAAGGGGGAAAAGAAAAAAGTGGAAAAAGAAACATCTTTTCTCAAACCTAAAATCTACTTTAAGTTATAGTAATTCTGAAAAGGTAAAAAGTGAACAAGAAGAGAATTGACAGAGAATACAGTAGCCTACCCAGAAATAAATCCATACAAACATGAAGCTTCAATTTAGGGCTCTAGTGGTAAAATGAGCATCAAATTTGTTGTCTATATGAAAAAAAAATGAATGGAGTTCCTATGTCACAACTCACTTACAATTGAGGTAGAAGTGGCTATAACTCAAAGTATTATAGATGAAGCTTCTAAATGATTTAGAAAAAATATAAATGAGCTATTTCTTACCAGATATACAGAAAATAATAACCATTGGGTAAATATTATTCAAAACTACATATATTAAATTCAAAATGTTCTGTTCATTTGATGGAAGCTTTTCAACTCAAAAGAAAACCCAATTAAATAGCTAAATATTTGCAAAGCATTTAACATAACCATAAAAAAATGTTTTTTGAAATCTGCTGCTAAATGGCAGAATATAAAAAGTTCTAGTTTGATAATTTTGTTTTTACCTGTGTTCTTCAGTGTGAGTAGTGCTCAGTGGTAATAAATGGTGCTGACCTCTAGGCTACACTGTGTTGACGTCTAAAGACAGATTAGAGACTCTGAAGATGAGAAAACACATTTCTGACATCTGCTCAGAGCCTGTAATTGGCTCCAGATTCAGGCTTCTGTCCACGACTGTGCTTCAAGAGAGAAAATAGAATAGAATGGATGACCTGCTCAGCCTCAGCCTAGAACTCACAGAGCAGTGAGGTTGTCATGAGGTCCACACGGGTTCAAGGACTGAAGACAAAGCAATTAACTGCTGCAGGAATAATGACAAAAATCCTTCGGATGAGGCACTGCTGAGACCCTTTATCAGTCTGACAAAAACAAATATTGCATAGGCATTTTTCAGAAGAAAACCTAAATCGGTCTCATTAATAGTATGAAAAAAATCTTCGTTGAAGTTCCATTTTGTATTGGATAGGCAAAAATAAGCAAATGAATATGAATAAATAAATAAATAAATTGGTAATGCCCATAGTGGACACATTTAGTATCTCAGGAATCCCGCTTACTTGGTCATGAAAATGTTAATTGGTAAAACTGTCTGGTAAATATTTCAGCATTATTTTGAAAAGTTGAGTACTGACTAATTTTTGAGAATCATATGCTATCTCGTAAGTTATTAGGGAAATATAAACCAAACCTGCAATTTTTCTGTACAAGTTGGAAAAGAAGTTATAAACACAAATGCTAGCAAGCATGTAGAAAAAAAGAAATTTGTGGACACTATTGCTATGGATGTAAATTAGTACAGACACTAAGGAGAGTAGGATGTCATATGTCAAAGCCCTAAATGGAAACTGCACTCATATCCAGTCATTCTTTGCTCAGTATCAAAGGAAATGATGTTATCATCTCACAGGAAATTAAATGTAAGATTGCTCTGTCTTCTCACTGTTCCTTGCAGATACTCTATACTTAGATACTACTCAATCGGCAAAGATATGTGTTAGCCAAAGAAAACCATTAAAAGGTTTTACTGGATGAAGAAAATCTTATTTGTTAATGACACAAAATGAAATATATTTTTCTATAAAAGAGTATCTTCTCATATATACATTAAAAAAAATCTTACCATATTAAACAAAACAATTCACAACCAGTAAGAGAAATTTTACTTTATCTTCTTTATATTTGAAAATTTATATATATGAAATATTTTATGTACATAATATATTATCTGTTACAAAATATAAAATATAATATCTCAAATGACCTAAAATAATACAACTGTAAATAACACATATGTATTTTATATTCTCAGAAAAGGTTTCCAAAAATAATGGTATATGGTTGATATTACTCCTAGGAACTTACATGCTTAACTTTCTCAATAACACTGAATATAAAATTTTTATTACTAATTGATGTAGCTTAAAGAAGATAATTGTATGAATTTTATGGGCCATATGCACCAAAAATCTGTTGTATTACTTCAAAGAGAAACTTTATTTATCGTAAATTTTCATGTTTCATTTGACATTAATATAAAAATGTATTACATCAGTGTTAATAGGTGAAAGCAAATGTCCATAGAACATCATCATAGGAAGTTCATTTGTTTAAACACTAAGTAAATGTTTGCTGTGCAATTAACAATTTGCTGATATATAGTCTAGAAACAAAATTCAGTGGCATTGAAAAATACCTTTTAGTGTTTCTGAGAATTTATAGGAAATAGTATCCATTAGCACAAATTCAAGGCAAAAAAAGGCCAATTAAGCAATTACATTGTATTTTTACCGGTGAATAATATTTAATTATGTAAATAAAACAAAATGAAGTTACAGATAATTTATCTCTTGCTTTATTCATCAAATATCCAATAGTTGGATGAAGCAATTGAATGTAGACATAGGAGGTGAAAATTTCTCTCTTATCCTTATCTTTTCTCTAAACTATTGCCTTTAAATAAGCAATTTAATCCTTCTAGGTATCCATCAAACACCACATTGTCGGTGGAAGAATCAAATGAGGACATCTAAATGGCACTCACCTTGGTGCCTTGAGTATTTTACAATTCAGAAGTATGTGATGATAATACAATACTAACACAATGCTTGTCTAAGTATTCTTAGATGGTTCGGTTTTATAATTATGACTGAAAGTTTTCCGTTCTATTAATCCGGCATCTTTTTGTTGTTGTTTTTGTTTGTTATTCTTAGCTTTTCAAGGTGACTTTTTCTGTATGTTTCAGTATAATATAAATTTGACAGGCTCTTACTCTGTGAAGTAAAATACTAATGCCTACTATTTTAGAGAACAATACTCTTTATTGACTTTCAGAGAAGACAGAGGCTGAGGTAGTGTTTGACACCAGCTGTCAGTGGCAATCTGTGTCAGAACTGCACACTGACATTCAAGAGAAAAGGGTAATATTCTGCCATTACAGAGTAAAAGTAGACACAATATAACACTCTGGAAATGAAAATGTCCCACTCCCACACCTCCCACTTGCATAGAAATGAGACTGAGAAGAGTGGGCACTCTTACTTGACTCAAAAATATTTAATTGCAGTTTACTATTGCGTAATGCACCAAGGCATCAGAGTAAAAGAGAATTTTCAGATTTAATAGAATTGTACATAGTTATTAGTCAACTACACAGTAGATAGCAACATATTAGAATTTAAAATTGTAAATCTTAGGGCTGGAGAAATGGCTCAGGCAGTCAAAGCCTTCTCAATAAACCAATAAACATAAAGACTTAAGTTTGGATTCCCAGTTGTCATGTAAATGTCTTTGGTGTCAGCCATGTCTTTAACCTTAATCCTTGGGGTGGGGTCAGCCATAAAGTAATCTTTGAACCTCATTTGCCACATATATAGATAATAGATGAGTTCCAGTTTCAATGAGAATCCTTATTTTAAAAAATAGAATAAGAATAAACAAGTAAATAAATGATGGTGAGTGATTGATGAAGATAATATGTGTTCATTAAATATACAGATGTGAACATGTACTGAAGCACACATAAGCACACACCATATTGATGAATACATAAAACATGCATGCATGTCCACACTAGAAAAGAGAAAAGAGAGGGAGAACGGGTAGGAGGGAGGGAGGGAGGAGGGAGGTGGGAGGAGGGAGGGAGGTGGGAGGCAGGAAGGAAGTAAGGAAGGAAGGAGGGAGGGAGGGAAGGAGGGAGGGAGGAGGGAGGTGGGAGGAGGGAGGTGGGAGGGAGGAAGGAAGTAAGGAAGGAAGGAGGGAGGGAGGGAGGGAGGGAGGAGGGAGGTGGGAGGGAGGAAGGAAGTAAGGAAGTAAGGAAGGAAGGAGGGAGGGAGGGAGGAGGGAGGTGGGAGGAGGGAGGTGAGAGCAAGGGAGGGAGGTGGGAAGGAGGGAGGTGGGAGGGAGGAAGGAAGCAAGGAAGGAATGAGGGAGGGAGGAGGGAGGTGGGAGGGAGGGAGGGAGGTGGGAAGGAGGGAGGTGGGAGGGAGGAAGGAAGCAAGGAAGGAATGAGGGAGGGAGGAGGGAGGTGGGAGGGAGGGAGGGAGGGAGGTGGGAAGGAGGGAGGGAGGGAGGTGGGAAGGAGGGAGGTGGGAGGGAGGAAGGAAGTAAGGAAGGAAGGAGGGAGGGAGGGAGGTGGGAGGGAGGAGGGAGGTGGTAGGGAGGAGGTAGGTGGGAGGGAAGGAAGGAGGGAGGGAAGGAGAGAGAAAGTTGGGATGTAAATAAAGAAGAGAGAAGCAAAGAGTGACAGAGGAAAGATGGAAGAAAAAAGAAAAGAGGAAGGAAGAAGAACAGAGTGAGAGAGGAAGGAAGGTATAAAATTGGGAATGCCAAAGAATTTAGAAGAGATTATTTCAAATGTTAATTATACTCAGATGTTTTATGTCTAGAAGATAAAGGCTGTGGTAGAAAGTTAATTACCACTAGAATAATGAAATGAGATCATGGAGAAATTTATGGAATCATTGGACCACTGCACCAACAATCAAATTAATCCTTCACAATTTAATATTTACTTTTCTATCACAAAAAGATGAAGTAAATTTTCTTCCACAAAAGAACTGAATTAAAAATTGATGAAATTCTTTATTCATACATAATGTTTATTTACAGTGAATAAACACATTGTGGTTGATCATATAAATAATGTTATACAACCCCATATTTAAACAACTCATGCATTGAATAAATGACAGAACTGGTCATAAAGCATCTTAAAACACTCTGTAATTTTTAAATAAATTTATCATTTTTATAGGGGATGTAATTTTGCCATGTCATATGTATAGAGATCAGAGGATAATTCTGTAGACTTGGTTCTCTCCTTGCAACTTTACAAGAGTCCTAGAGTCAAACTCAGCCTAACAGGCCTGTGCAACAAAAGCCTTTAACCATAATATGGTCACCAACATAATTCTTATGTTTCCAAAAATGTTACCTCCATTAATGGAGCAATGACCTAATTAAAATTTGAGATCATTTTTTTCATATAACAGTAGTCTATTTTTTTATTTAACAATTATTTGTATTATTCATCCATTCGATGAATGCGATTTATCTTCAGATAGGCATAATCTATGCTAGCCCCGTGTTCCTGAGCTACCCCTCAGCTTGTAGTGTTCTTATTTGTGACATGAACTTATGCAGTTGAGAAAAATTTATGCTTTTAAAATGACCTAAATTATAATTAAGTTCTATGATTATGATGATGTGAATGTTTTTTAGGGAAACAGTCTTTTCTTCAAAACTTCCTGTCTTCTAAAGACTGCATTTGTCTGTATAAGGTATTAATGTGATTTTTCATCATCTATGTTCTGAATTTAAAATCGCTTGCAGTCAGCACTTTTGGTGACACAGTAGGAGGTTCATGTATTATCTGAAGGAATGTCTGTATTAAAATGTCACAAAAATAGAATTGAAGGGTAACCCTGGTATCATCTTTTATTTGAATGTAAAGATATTTTGGCAAACTGTAGCAATTTTTAAACAATTTCATGCGCTTGGTGAGGCTTTCTGATCCTTAGTATTAAAAAAAAAATGTTTTTGACATATTGTGTCTAACTTTTATAAGATTTCTTACAGCTAAGGCTTTGGATTTCTTTCTTATTTTCTCATTTGATTTTATTATTTCAACTTTTCTTTTAGTAAAGCTAAAGGAACATGTAGTAGTATGTTGAGGGAAATGCTAACAGCATTTGTGTTGTGAGATATTTCAATCATGAAGTTTCTCATTTTCTGCTTTGTTATAAGCACAGATAGTTATTGATACAGTGGTGGATAGATGCCTGCCTTAACATAAGAACCCTAGAGTATTGCAAATGTGCCGACCAGCATCAGGCACATACATTAAATGTAGGTATAAATATTGCATCTGCAATTACGGTTGATTGATTTCATTTGTCATTTTCAGGGAGTCTCAAATGAATCACCAAAAAATGTTAATCAATCCTTCAATATAAAATCATTCATTATTGTGGAATATGATGATTTAAAAACACTGTTTTCTCCAAAATAATTACCTTGCCAAAAAAATGTCCCATCTCCTCAGAAAGCACAGTAACTCAATGCTGGAAATGTAATTTGTTTTCATGCCTCAATAAAATGAGCAATCACATGAAAACAGAACACATTAAAATGGAAATATATGGAGTAGACTATGCTCTATGACTGTCAACTCATCTTGCAATTGTAAAGGAATGTGATTATTTTGTTTTCATGTATTATTTTTTGATAACAGTATCTCACTCAGTTTGTATGGAAGAGGGAGGGCTTATAAAGATTAGAATGTCCCTTGATTCAAAACAGATAGGTAACCATGTAAAGCTATACACATCAATAAATGGACAGCATCATTATGATATGACTTTTTGTTTCTTTTATTGAAAGTACTTTTATTTCATATAATATATTTCTCTCCCCCACTCCTAATACTTTCTTCCCAACTCCTCTTACACCTGGATTCATACATTTTTTGTCTCTTGTCAAAAAACAAGCAGACATCTAAGGAAAAATTAAAAAGAAAGATATATAAATAACAAACAAATTAGAATAAATCAATGCAAAAAAACAACCAAAGATGACACAAATATAAATGCAGAAAAACATGTTCACACAGACAGCTATCCTATTTCATACAAACCCTGCACTCGAGTCATAATATATACGTGAAAAAAAAAAGATGTAGGAAACAAAACCAAAAACAGACAACCAAAACTTCCCCGATTTAACATTTTGAGACAAGACCCCCCGTCGATTGCAGGCCTCCATGGGCCCTGTGCTTGCAGCCATAGTCCCTGAGTTATGTGTACCATCCCAGGACACTTAGAAGGTCACGGGTTCTTTGCTCCTCCATCATTCCCTCTGTCTTCAATGTTCTGTCAGCCTCTTCTGCAGGATTTCCTGAATTCTGAGGGAAGGGATTGGATAGAGGCACTTAGTGTTCAAGGATCGCTAAATCTCTGCACATTCACTGGCTATGGGTCTCTGTACTTGTACCCATCTGCTGCAGAGGAAGCTTCTTTGGTGATGGCTGAGCGAGGTACTGATCTATGATTATAGCACAATGTTGTTAGAAGTCATTTTGTTGCTATGTTTCCTTAGTACAACAGTATTGCCTAGTTTTCCCATAAGTCCCTGGCCTATCTAGTCTCAGCCACAATAAGAAACATTGTGTCTGAGTTCAATTTTGTGAAGTGGCACTTAAGTCAAAGTAGCTATTGGATGGTTAGTCCCACAAGCCTTATGTCAGTATTGTACAGGTGTAGCAGCCAAGTAGTTTCACTCTTGCAGATCAAAGTGTTTATAGCTAGACTTATATTTATGTTTGTCCTTTGATAGTGTGCAGAGTACCTTACTGTGCCATGAATTATAATCTGTAAGGGTGAAGGATCTAGGTAGGCAACATACTGACTTCTCTTTGTTCAATGTGTTGTGTAGGTGTGGTCTTTAGCAATAAATCCTTGCCATCACCTTGTGGAGAGTCACCAATCACCTTTGAAATAGGCTGGATTGTTTATGGGTTCTCATGGAACCTCTTTGATCAGCAAATCATTTAGATATAACACATTCCTGTTATTTGAAGCTTGATTTGATGACAAGAGATGTGAAGCCAGGCCTCTGTGTTATTCATTACTTGGTCATTTATTTAGGAAAGTGACTATTTTAGAAGGATTACTTCTCCTTTAATCCATGCTTTTTAAGAGACTGCATAACTGCTACCACTTAAGGAGCATAAAACAGATAACATTTTGTTTCTGTAATGAGCTGAGAATAGACTTAATTTGAAGCATAAAAACAATGGACAAATTGAATCAAATTTCAATGGGAATTCATTTAAAGCTTCTAATAGTCATCCTTTTGACTATTAATGGTTTTTAATAAGTATAAACAAACAAACAAAACAAGAGGTGATGTATAAGCAGACTATTAATTCTAGAAAAAAATATAAAAGTTAAATATTGGTATGAATTCACAATTCTTATGGTCAATTATAGGGTCAACAGTTGTAAGATTGTACACCTGTCAGGTAGGCATGCTCTGATCCTTAAAGATCATAATCAGCTTTGATCTCAAGGCTGAGTTTATTACCTCTGCCACTTTACTAGACATCTAACCTCTTGTTTCCTCATCTATGAAATGTAGTGGGATTCAGGTGTCAGCTGATAAGGTCCTAAGACGCTTATCCAGGGTCCCGAGCTCCTGGAGGGGGTGTGGCCAACCCCATTGATAAGGGGCTTCTGGGACACGAGGATGTCTCTTCCTGGTTCCTGGCTGCTGGAGAGACAGCATCAGAATCCATCGTCTGTCCATCGCTCGTCCATCGCTCGGATACTCCAGTCCTTGTTCAGGTGCTACTATAAGCTGTTACTAATATCGTGAGTGTTGATTTATATTCTAGTAAATATTTATCTTGGACTGGTGCCTTGTAAGTAAAACTCCGCCTACAAAATATAATAGTGAAAATTCAAATTTATTAACTCACTTTAGGAATCCAATAATGTTAGCCCTATAAAGTGTTTAAGAAATGTACAGGAAAATAATGTTCAGTTGAAAATAACATTGTAATTCAAAAGTACATTCTTTAAAGATCATTTCATGGTGATGTGAGAATGACACTTTTTTTTTCTTCCTTTAGGCAGGACAAAGATGTTTCCTGAAAGTTCTTATTATAGTGGTTAAAAGAATAACACTGTTTTCACATCAATCTTTATCCAAAGACAAGATACCATCATAATACTCAAGGAAAAACACCTTATTAAATGTTTTGATAGTGAACTGTTCTTTATGAACTGACATTATCATCAATCCTCTACATGTGTGACTAACATTCACAGAGTACCACTTCATCTCTGCTTAAGAACACATGTCATTGCATTAAAATGAAACTATTAAAAGGGCTCCTTTATATCAAAAACTTTTCATTTAAAATTAATGGTATTCTCCATTCTCTCATAGTCCAGGGCATCAATTGTATTTTCTGTGTAGCTAAGTGTCCTTTTAAAAAATGATGAGTTATGAACAAGAAAGTATTGTGTACTCTGTATTCCAGTTCAGCTGCTTACCTGCTATCTGTGCTCAGATGTGTATATCTCTAAATGTATGGTTTCCTTTATAAAGGAGAAAGGAAAATGTATACCAGACTCATGGAATACTTGTAAGTACTGAAAAGAGCACATTTCTTTTTTAAACTATTCTGTGTATAGAAAATAATGAGAGTCAGTGGTGCCTTTAATGTCAGTGATGTCTCTAACAACCTATGAAACTGCTTAAATAATTTTTGGTTTTCTTTTCTCTCTATGATAAGTCCAATAGTAAACTCATGTTCACAAATGAGCTACACATGTGCAAACACTTATATACCTCTCATATCCTTCTTACTTTCTGTCTTTTAATACTAAGGTTCATGATGTTTTATTTCTTTGTTCTTGAGTATAATGTAGTCGTATCATTGTATTTTGATTACTTTGGGGGCTTAAAAATAGACAAAATGATTTAATAGGCACATAAATAGTATATTATATAAAATGAATAGCGTCTCAGTCCAGTGATGTCTCCAAAAATAAGATCTTCATTTTTTTCAATGAAGCATCATTAAATCCCAAAACACATAGGTTTTGGACATTTTGTGGAAGAAAAAATGGAAGATATGACAAAACGATTATGTATAAACTTGGGGAAAGTTGAAATTATTATTAAACACATGCAATATTTATCAGAATAGGGGTTTTCTCTATCTCTTCTCTTATGCTTGAGTCTTATGTTGTTTTACTAAGAAAAGTTGAGCAATAAAATGTTTTAAAATCGTCTTCCATTTTATAAGCCATCTACATTTATACACTTTTATTTTTTCCTGGGTGTGCTCAAAAATCTCTGTCTGACCCCATGTTAGACATATTCTACACTTTGTATAGGAGGTTGAAGGCTTATACCTCACTCTGTTGCTAAAATGTCTTGTGCTGTTATTTTAAAATTTTCCAACAGATTCCTCATTGTCAAATTCAATGCAAATTCTGGTGCTAAGGAAACCCAGTGCTTCAAGAACCCACAAGATGTTCAGGCTATGACTCCAAGTAATAGTTGAGAAGGTGCCTAAACAGGACTTCCTGTAGTGGGATTATTTTACATTGTAAATAATTTTCCCACCTACTAGTTTAATAAAAATGCTGATTGGTTGAAGGTAGACAGGAAGTATGGGTAGAGCTACTAGACTAAGTAATCTTTGGGAACAGGAAGAACAGGGTAGAGACACCAGAAGAGACATCAGCAGAGATGCCAGATGAGATGCCAGCAGATGCAGTGGAAAGAAGTTGAAATGCTGCTCTGAGAAAAGGTACTGAGCAACATGGCTGAACAAGGTAAGAGTCATGGGTTAGCTTAAGGGTAAGGAGTTAGCAAGTTATATGCCTGGGCCCTAGGCTGATCAGCATAATATTAATACAAGTGTCTATGTGTCTGTGGGACAGTGAATCAGAACCACAAGGTTAGGCCTGAAAAGCGGGGCCAGAAATATAATAATACAACTTCCCCTATAATCAAATAAATGACCACCCTAATTGTCATTACAGAACCTTCATCCAGCAACAGATAGAGGTAGAGGCAGAGATCCATAGCTCAGCATCAGGTCAAGCCTCTGGGCCTGCTGAAGAGAGAGAGAGAGAGGAGATAGTATATGAGCAAAGGGATCAGGGTCATGAGGTGGAGCTCACTATCTCAGAAACAATCACTAAGAAACCATTATGGTAAGGAAATAAACCCTCCAAAGAAGAACACCTAACTCAGCCTTAATGCTGGGATGAGGGACTCAGATATACATCAAGAAGATATGCCAGTCTGAAATAAGTCACCATGGACTCCTTGATTGCCCTTCTTGAAGAATAGACGTGGAGATGGGGTAGGAGGAGGCTGAAGGAGGACTGGGAGGGACTGGAAGGAGGGAAGGGAGGGGTAACAGTGGTAAAAATCATACTAACAATAAAAAAGTAAAAAAAAAAAAATAATTACAGGGCTGCCTTACTTCAAGGGCAGCCAGTATTTCATCAATTCTTTTCATTTATAAGCTGCCTCATGAGTTAAACAGCAAGATGTTTGAAGTCAGAGCCTATGCCATGCTCTTTCATCTGTTTATATTCATCATATCAGATCTTACAGTATAGTAAGGTCTCAGTTAATGAAGGAAAAATTGCAATGCAAAGAAATTAGGTCATGGAAATGTTAGAAATACAATTTTCCTATTAGACAAATCTGCATCTTACAGGGCTAAAAGGTAAGTTACTGTGACAAAGAACTTTTAACATCTGGGCCCTCATCTGTTGAAGAAGCCACCAAGCATGCTGATTCTGCCAACTACCTCCAATCCCGCCATATTTAGGTAATGTAATATTGTTTCATGTGGTAACCTGAGTTATCTTCATATTCATTCCTTTTTGTTGAGAAGATGACAATGATGATCCACCATGTCTGAGACTGTATCTGCAATTCATTATTTAGCCCATAATAATGACAGCTCCTCATTGACCTATTCTTTACTTTTTCCATTGCTCCCCACCACCAACAAGAAATTTACAGGTACCAGGGTCTTCAGATGTGTTATTGAACTTTGTGAAACAGATTTTTTCCTTCCCTGAAAATATAAGTTTTTCCATCCAAGCTGCTCAGTCAATGGAAGAGAAACATAAAAGTGCAAAACAGACTCAGAGGTAAGTAAACCTACTTTGTGGTGAAATAAAGATTAAGTAAATACATAGGTGACAATTTCAGTCGTGCTCCTTTCTTAAAGAAGCTAGTGTCTGCTTTGAGAATATCTTCCAATCAACTGTTCATAAAAGTTAAAATGAAAAATACCTGTGGTATACTTGTACTATAAAAGAAACTTGCACTGTATGAGTGTGTAACTGGTAATGAGAAAAAAATGAAAAATAAAATATATATATTTATATAATATAAATAAAAATAAAGTATTTTATGTAGCCTAGTTACTGCATAATTTTAAAAGGTTTCCCAAGATTTAACAATAAAATGACAAATGAATGTCAGAAACTCTGGCTATTATCAACTGTGGTAACTAAAGACTAAGCATTGAAGTAGACTCTGAACATTAAAGGTTAAGCATTTAGGTGGACATTGAAATTTAAAGACAGCATTGAGATGGACTTTGAAGCAGTAAGGATCCCTTTGTTGAGTTTTGCTTCCTATTTTCCTTAATAGTGAAACTAAATTATCCTGTATTATCAGTGAGGAGCTTGCTTTAATGCCATAGAAAGATAGACACCACAAGGAGAGAGGAAACTTGGTTTCTAATTCTGAGTCTTTTACTAAGCAACCTCAGGTAAATCCCTAGCAAAACAATAGAACTGAAATGTCCTTTGAATCCTCTAGTCAGTCATTTCATTGTAATTGAAATATATATTTCAGGCAGACTCAATTCACATCACAAAATTTAAATGTCTTTTGTTTGTCTGTGCCTTTGCTTTGCTGTTTTGAGTAAGCCACTACCTATGTAGCCCAAATGTCCTTGAACTCATGACCTTCCTGCCTCAATCTCCCAAATACTGTAATTACAGGCACAAGCCAAGAAATCAGAATTACTTACATAGGGATCATAGTCACAGATCTTAGAAAATTGTGAAACTTCAGTGGAATCATGATGTTATTTTTGAAATGACCACTACTTTGTTCCTTGAGCTGGCTTGTTGTTAAATATTATTGTATAGATTGAGGCTAGGGAAAAAAAATAACATTATGAGTGCTTATATAATGATTTGCTGCTTTTAGTGGGATTCAGCACCTCCCTGATGTGAGGTCATGGCCTTTGAGACATCACAGTTTGGAGTTCACCTATGCACTTCAAAACTGTAGCCATAGGCATGGCCAAAAGCAGTTTAAAGTTCTTAGCCATGAGGGCAATGCTCTTTCTACTTCTCTACTGCCTAGAAGGAAGCTCCATTTGCTACATTTCCTGTATGTATATTTTAAGTTGTTTAAATAAATATTGACCTCCAAGATATATCTCCTTGTGGTAATTAATAGGTTTATTAATCTGGTCACATTTGGTGTGGACAAGAAACTGTTTACCTCACCTGTCTGGCAGTATGTTCTATAAACTGAACATGCATGATCCATAGCATAGTGACCTTAAGTTTGGCAAAACAAGTTGAGATGGTCCTTCGGGTTCCTGCCTCGCAAAAATTGCCCAGACATTCTGCAGTACACAGGGAGAATCAACTGATGGCTTATACCAAAATGGATGGAAAAGTCCATCAAATTTCAATTGTAAGAATTATTTACTGACAATTGATCATGTTAAAGGATTTATATCGATTAAGGCATTATATAAACACTCACTAATACAAAATTGAACCCTAGGAAAATTCCTGGAGGATTGAAATTTCCCACATGATGGTACAGAAATCCTCCATCCTAGAGCACAGAAATAAACAGGAAAAGCAGGCAGCCTGTAACTGGTCTGCAAAAGGAACCTGACCACTTTCTCTACAGAGGTCCTCAAAGCTTCAAAACCCCACACAGAGGTCTTGCTCCAAGTGCCTCAACCCACTACAAATTTCTTCTTTAAAAAACAGTCTGCCAGAGACTCTAGTCCTGTAGGTTGAAAATGGATACTCCAATGTTACAAAGGAACTTTGGGCGACTGTCCAGGCAGCGAGATGTCATCTCTGTCATATCTAGATTTGGGAAGTTGTTTGCATTTCCTCTTTACATAGGTAATATTATATTCTTCTAAGGTCTTTGATGTAGTGTGTTGTTTCCTGGTCCTGAGACCCCCAAAGAAACCACCAGAGATGCAAATTCTCCAAAATGAAAAAAGCAAAGTTTATTGAAAAAGAAATACAAGCCTTTGCAGGGACCCCATTAAGCACACCATCATAGTGGAGGCCAGAGGAGGTAGCCACCCCTCTGCAATCTTGGTTTTAAAGGCAATAACCACAAAGTTACAAATCAGTTAGTTGGTCTCAGTACAGATACAATTCTGATTAGCTTGTTTTAAGGAATTTCCAGAATTCCTCTATTATCTTAACCAGAATTTGTCAAAGCATTTTTAATAAACTATCTCCTGTGATGGGACATTTGGTGGTTAATCAGTTGCTATCAGATGGCCCTAGGCTAATTGCTGTGTTGAAACCTTCTGACTTTGTACTTCCAAGTCCCTGGAATCTATGTTAGCAGTAAATTCAGAACTCAAGCTTGTTTCAAGCTGGGGTTAGGGATTTGCTCAAAATGGAGGCACTCCTTTGGTTCTTCAGTGTGAAGCCATAGATTTACCATTATAAAACCATTTAGTGACTGAAGGCAGGGCCCAGGTCTAAGAAGAATCTAGAAGAAAATCTCAGAAACGCAGCAATAGATTCAAAAACGGGTTTCGCTCTAAAAGTTTAACCAATAGTTTCCAAGAATTACTGTACCTCATACCCTTTCCCCAATTCTGAAATGCCAAGATGTGTAACACCCCACTTACATAAACCTTCTTTAAAAACCCTCTCATTTGGAACATAGGGTTTCAGCCAGAGTTTGAACCCATTCAAAAGAATAACATGACTCTCCTGTGTTCGCGTCAGAATCCGGCTCTTGTTGTTCTTTCAGGGTCCCTCAACCTGCGGACAGTAGTTATTGAAGATTAGAACGTTATAATCATTGTTTTCCTTAGTTAAAATAAAAGGTAAGTTAGATATGAAACATTGGACTCACAAGGGTAAGATAGATGATAGAATATTCTTTTTTAATTTTGCTACACACAAATAGATTAGAAATTACAACTCTAACTCTTGCTTGATAGCTGTTTTGCTTTATGTAATTTTGCTATGTTGAAATTAAAGCCTTCCTTTTTGGTTACACAGAAAAGGGGAAGTGATGTGGGGTGTCTTTCTGTACACATTGAATTATCTTCGATAATAAAGGAACTATTTTGGTCCATGGCAGGCCAGCTAATAGTCAGAAATCCAAGCCCAAATAATGAGAACGGAGGGCGGAGTCACGCAGAGATGAAATCCAGTGGCCCAAGAAGCAAAATGGAAGAGAGTCTAAGTAAGTCACCAGCCATGTGGCAAGACAAATTAATAGAAACTGGTTAAGATGCAAGAGTTAGTTAGCAATAAGCCTGAGCCATAGGCCAAACAGTTTGTAATAAATATTTTTTAAAAATAACCTTTTTGTGTGAATGAGGAGGAACTATTATTGATTTGGGGCAGAAGAAAAAATGTAGTTGATTTATATGAATTTAAAAAATAGATAAAAGGAAATATAAAACTCCTAAAAAAGAATAAGTTGAGTTCTACATTATACCATAGTGTTTGTAGTTGGAATTACATTATACATTTTGTAATTAAACTAATGCTTGTGAGTTTGTGAACAGTTGATTTCTGGTATGGTCAATATAGCTAAGTAATATAATATCCAATTATTTGTTCCCAAGATTCTAAATTTTATATATTATCAAACTAGTATAAAGGATTCTAGAATGAGTTAACCAAGTGTTATAAAGCCTTAGTGAAGTTACATCAAGCTACATACCAATGTCTTTGCAAATAATCTTATTCCCTTTATCAGTCTTTATATGAACAGAGACAAGTATATACAAAAAGATATTAATTCCCATAAAATATCTTGAATTATGTGGCTATGTCCATTATATCTAAGTGTTGCATGCTTTTTATGTAAGATGGCATCTGCTAATGTAACTATAGTACAATTGTATGCCTTGACCATAGAAATTTAGAAAAGTACAGAGGGATTGCAATTTAGAATTTTTTCTCAGTTTTACTAATGCATGAGTTTTTGATTGTAATACTTCAAATTATGATAACAGTTTTATCATTGTGGTGAATCATTAGAAGCTGTAGACTACTATATCTTGTGGTGATAATATTAGTTTGATGGGTTGTTTAAAGTAAAAGTAACTAAATTCATAATAAAATTAAAAATTAAAAAATGTACCTTTTAATATAAAACCTTACAATAAATAGTTTTATTGTAAGATCTAATTTTACTTATCCTGTCTTTACATGTATATAGTGTCATATATTGATATATTTTGGCTCTATAGCTCTCTTCATATTAACTAAACTTTTTTTAAAAGATATCTATCATTTTAATTGTTTATCTGTTGACTGATTGACTGGTTTGTTGGCTGATTGGTGTCGATATGAATTCATGTTTACACCACTATCTTTAGCCAGTTCTTATTCCATCAAAATAAACTTCCCTGTTCTGAGTATTCTTTAGTCCCCTATGAACAGTTTGTTAGGAATGAAGCAACAAAGTACTCCAAAGTCAGTGAATGTTTGCTTTGTTCCAGACTTAGAATCAACTTCTTTAAGAAGTTCAGTCTCTTTGATAAAGACCAGATGGTATCTCGTACTCATTTTATAACTATTATTGATAGCTAAACAATGTTTTGAAGTACAAGAAACTGTCAATCCAAGTTTTATCTTTTTATTTTAAATGTTATAGATAACATCATAAACACACACAACAAAGATAATCTTTTTGCAAGGAAATAAATTGATTTTTTTATTACCAAAGAGATTGTACTATTTTAGAAAAGAATATTAAGCTTCCTGGATACAGCTTAGATTTGGCTCTGCAGGTAAGTAAACATAAAGAACATAGAGGATCTTCAATCTCCTTTACACATTTTTCAATTAACATTTACCCCTTGGATCAGCTGGCTTCTCCCCAGGGTACAGCCATGGGCAGCTGAGTGATGAACTCGCTTGCTCCAACTCCCTCAAAACGCTGAACCATTTTAATTGGTGATCCATGTGGGAAGATGATTGATGTGAAACAGAAATCAGAGTTGTTCACTCTTAGACTTTATAAGATCCCCTTCCATTTATCACTCACTATCCCAAAGCCCTCAAGATTAGCTTTGTTTAAAGACTATTTGCATTTAAATTGTAGGGATATAACAGAGTACTTTATTTTAAGACTCAGGTTAAAAGCTAAAGTCATCAGTGGTTTAATCCTTTTTAAAGCAGCAATCCCTAAAGCAACCCAAACCATTGAACATGCTACATAATTTAGCAGAAATTTCCCAGGATATGGGATACTTTTAAGTCAACAGTGTAAAAGAGACAAAGAGATTACTTGCTCTTTCTGCAAGGTTGTAGCCTAAAACAAACTCTTGTGGAATAATAGCCCTTTTGGAGATACTCTTTCTATAAAAGAATTTTTTTTTCTGATATTACAATTGTATAAGCCAATTTTTCTCGAGTACCATACAGAGTTAATTGACTTCCAGTAACCTAAATTATGTTGTTACCTCACAGTTCAAAATGAAATTGTTAAGCAGTGGCATTTAGAAATGTGTAGAATAAAAATATTAGTCAGGAAATAGACTGTACTGTTACATTATAATAATTTAAAACAAACAATAGTCAATGCAAGTTATAACTGTGAGTATAACACAATTATCTACATCCCTCATTCTTTTAATAGAATTCAGAAGCTCATTTACATATCTAGCAAAAAAAAATAACACATTTGAGTTTTAAATCAGTAAAGTTAGCTTATTTGAAAAACTCAAAGCTGTTTTGTAGGGGATTTATGATATTATGTTATAAATAATTGTCCTGCCTACTAGTTTAATAAAAAACACTGATTGGGCAAAGGCAGACAGGATGCATAGGCAGGGCTACCAGACTAAGAAAACTCTGAGAATAGGAAAAACAGAGAAATGCCAGAGAAACTCCAGAGTTGCCAGACAAGCCAGAAGATGCAGAGGACAACTATGCTGCTCTGAGAAAAGGTACCGAGCCTCAAGGCTGAACAGGAGAAGAACCATGGGTTAGTTTAAGGGTAAAGAGTTAGCAAGTTATATGCCTGGGCCCCAGATCAATCAGCATACAATTAATGTAAGTATCTGTGTGTCTCTGCGGGACTATGGGTCTGCAGGTCTGTAGACACAAACCATGAGGGCATGCCAAAGGTCTGGGCCAAAAACCTCATACTACACTTTATTTTAGAAGTTCCAAGTTGTCTATTAGTTTGTCTTTACAAAGGTATCTAAAATAAAAACTTCTACCTTTACATAGCATTCTTAAGCCCTGAGGTTCAGTCTTTGGTACCTACATAAATAATAGATTCTAAAAATATAAAGGTACTTTTTTTTTATTCTACCAAATATTTTTAAATTTTCTATTGAGGAAAATTGAGGGGAAATATATATTTTAGAAAAGTTGATGAAAGTTACTTGGAAGAAATCTACACTTGACAAAAGGTTGAGTCTGTATATGCAAAATCAATGTGTTTTTTTTTTAATTAAAAGTTCTTTTTCTGCTATATCACACAGTCTTTTGTCTCATTTATAGAAGATTTTCATATTCATAAGGTGTCATTTATTAATGTGCACTCTCAGTGCTTATGTATTGGTGTTGTGTTCAGGGAGTTGTTTACTGTGGCAATGCATTCAAGGCTTTCTCCCTCTACTCTCCTATAGGTCCAGTATTTCTAGATTTATGTTGAAGTCCATGTGAACTTGAACTCTGTGCTGGATGCTAGATACAGATCTATTTGTATTTTTCTACATGTTAACATCCAGTTAGATAAGCTCTATTCATTGAAGATGCTTTCTTCATTCCATTGTACAATATTGGCTCCTTTGCCAAATATCAAATGCCCGTACGTATGTAGATTGACATCTGTTGCTCAGATTGATTCCATCAATCCATCTGTCTGTTTCTATGCTGATATCATGTAGTTTTTATTGCTAAGACTTTGTGGTACAGCCTGAAATTGAGGATGGTGATATCTCTGGAAGATATTTTACTGAACAGGATTATTTTAACTATCTTTTTTTTTGATTTTTCATATAAAATTGAGTGATAATTATTCTTCCAAGGCCTTTAAAGAGTTGTCTTGAGATAGTGATGGAAATTTTGTTGAATCTGAAGATCATGTTAGAAAGATAACCCTATTAATTCTACTAATCTATGAGCAAGGGAGATCTTTCCATCTTGTGATATATTTTTCAATTTCTTTCCCCCAAAACTTATAGTTACATAAAACAAAGTTGGTTAGTTAGACTTATACTAAGATATTTTATGTTATTTTTGACTATTGTCAAGGGTGTTTTTTTTTTCCTGATTTCTTTTTTCACCCATTTGTTTTTTATGTATAGGGAGGACTACTTATTTTTTGACAGTCTGATATGCAGTCACTTATCAGCTATGAGAGTTTTCTGATAGACATTTTGTAGTTGCATATCATATTATCTTTTAAAGGGGATACATAGACTTACTTTTCAGCTTGTATCCCTTTGATCTCTTTTATTTGACTTATTCTTCTAGCTATAACTTCAAGTAATATATTGAACAAATGTGAAGAAAATCAAAAACCTTGACTTGTTCTTGATTTTATTGAAATTGTTTGAGTTTCTCTTCATTTAATTTGGTGTTGCTTATCAGTTACTGTATATTGCCTTTATTATTTTTAAGTTTGCCCCTTGAGGTTGTGAAATATTAATTTAAGAAGTATAGCATTTATTCATGCTGTGATATATTTGTTAAGTAATACAAAAATCTATCACAATTGTTTAATGAAATAAATTTAACCTAGGGTCGAAGTGGTATGGAGGAACCATGTATAGCTATGGTTCTTTAGTGGAGGCTGAGCAACACAACACCCTGTATGAGGGAAGACATGAGCTAGGAGAGACTAGCTACGTGCTATCCAGCCTTTCTGAGTTAGAAGAAATTCACCTCGACCTTCGAATCCTGAATTCTATAGAGGAATAGAGATCTAGATAAAGTTTTCTTTTGTAGCTCCCATAGAACCAGTTCCAGAGGAAACAGAATTCATATGCCTAACTGTCAGTGTAAAAATACAATAAAAAATTAGCCAAGACAATATGTCACCATGGAAACTCAAACTTCTCACAGTGATAGGCCCTGAATTTTCCAACACTGTTAAATCACAAAAATATGACCTTGAAATCAGTTTTAATGAAGATAATAAAGGTCTTTAATTGTAAATAAATAAGTGCATTATAGTTAAAGTAGCCAATAAAATAAAAGTAACAAGAAAAACCTAACCAATCAGCCAATCAAAGAAATAAACAGAAAACCAGTTGAAGGAAATAAGTAAAATTATTCAATATCTGCAAATGGAACTAGAAGCAAAAAGAAAACCCAAACTGCATGGTATTCTGGAAAAAGAAAAATATAAGTGAACATGTGGGGATTTAATAATTCTGAGATAGAAGAGGGATCTAACCACAGTCAGTCTAGGAGGATCAGAGAGTGGTGATTCACACCATTGATCCCAGCAAGGGGAGTATCCAGGGAGTGGTGACCTACACCCTTAATCCAAATCCAAACTGAGTTCAAGGTCATCTTAGTTTACAGAAGGAGATCCAGGCTCTGAGTCAGGCAGTGGTGGCATTAGTCCTATAATTTGGGAGGCAAAGACAGAAGAAGCCATGGCTTACACTTTAGTGCCAGTACTTGGGAAGCAGAGGCAAGAGAATCTCTGTGAGTTCAAAGCCAGCCTGGTCTTCAAAGCAAGTTCCAGGACATTCAGGACTGTTACACGGAAAACTCTGTCTTAAAAATACAAAAACAAAACAAACAAACAAACAAACAAACATGAACAGGAATTACAGAACTAAGAATCATCAACAGAATATGGGAGACAGAAAGGAGAATCTGAGCCACTGGAGACAAAATGGAAAAAGTAGATTCATTGGTCAAAGATTATTTTAAATTCAAAAATTCTTGAGACAACACATTCAGGAAATTTGGGACACTATGAAAAGACCAATATAAAAATAATAGGACTAGAAGAAGGTAAATATTTCCAAGTCAAAGGCTCAGAAGATATTTCTAGGAAACTCATATAGGAATTTTTTTTTTAACCTAAAGAAGGGCATGTCTATAAAGAATAAGCTTACAAAACACTGAATATATTGGAACAAAAAAGTCCTCTTACCACATAATAAGCACAACAATAAACACAAAAAATAAAGAAAAAATATTAAAATGTGCAAGAGAAAAAGGAGATAGGATAGATAAAGATAGATTGTTCTACCTACCTATACACAACTCTAGCTGAATATATGGGCTAAGCTAAAGAATTTGCACTGGCATAGATATTTGTATATTGATACAAATGTGAAATCATTTTATACGTTTAATTGTGATAATTTGTACATTGGTACAAAGTTTAACCTGAGATTGCTTTGTATAACCAAAGCAACTTGTACTTTGATATAAATCTGAATCTGTAACTATTATGTAAAATTGAATCTGTAATTGCTATATTTTATATATGTTTCTATCTCTGTTTAAAATATTTTTACATTATTGTCATATACACTATGCAATTACTACCTTCATTTAATATAATGTATGATTGCACTAGTTATGATATATGCACAAGATGATTTATATACCTCTGTTTAGATGATATATGTATATGCATGTCTAAAATGCTGTGTCCACTTTGCATGGTAATATACTGGCTAATGTTTGATAGTCATACTAAAAGTCATTGTTCAGAGATTATACAGAGATTATACACCCCTTATATAAGTATTCTAATTTTTAGTACAGGGTTTATTCCTTAAGACGATAAGAACTGCGGTCAACATTACTTAAGGTATCATATCCCAGTCATCTCAGATACAGGTTAGAATAACATAGATAGACAGGAATCTTCAACCACTTCATAGACCCAGAGAATATGGCATTTAACATTTGAAATTCGGCCATGAAAGACATTACAACTCCTGGTGTCACTGCTCCTTTCCTGAGATGGTGTTGAGCATCAAGGATACTCCTTTGGAGTTTGTCCTTTTGGCAGAGAATGGCCGGTTGAGTAAGGAACTGCCTTTACCTTGATTGCTGACAGTACACACATGGTGTCCAAGCTGGATGAACAAGTTGAGGGATGGAGACTGATGAAACCTGCCTGAACAGGATAAGACAATCCCTCCAAAATTGCCCTGCTTGTGAATAGATCTGTCAGATACCATAGGCCTGTAGCCAATATGATAGATGCTCCAACGGCACACAAATCCAGAGGCGATTGCCCAGGTAGCTGTGTTGCTGTCCTCTCCCAAATTTTGGAAGCCACTACTTCCATGTACTTCTGACTTTCAAGTGATACATCTTCCTTCTCAGGTCTTGAAGGGGTTGAAGAATGGGTATGTAAGGTTATCACCCTATTATCCCTTAGAAAGGAACATTCAGGTGCTGAATTTTCACTTTCCCAGATGAACCTTTTGAAGTAATTTATACACCCTACCACCTACCAATATTCTAGAAATCTATGATGTACTTTATATAGGTTAGGTTTTGGTTGTAATTTGTACTTTATCCTCTCCTAGATACTACATCATAATAATTCATATTGTACATAGTCTTAGTTTAGAACCTTCTTAGTTAGACAAAAGGGGGTGATGTGGTGGGATTTAGGTGTCAGCTGGATAAGATCCGAGGATGCTTATCCAGGGTCCCAGGCCACTGAAGGGGGCATGGCCAACCCCATTGATATGGGGCTGCTGGGACCCCAGAAAGCCTGTTTTCCTGGTTCCTTGCTGCTGGAGAGACCTGTTTGGAATCCATCGTCGTCCATCGTTCCAGACTCCAGTCCCTGTTCAGGCTTCATTATAAGCTGTTATCTGTATTGTGAGTGTTGGTTTATATTTTAATAAATATTATTCTTGGACTGGTGCCTTCTAAGTAAAGCTCCGCCTACAAAAAGGCAAGTAACAGATAAAGGCTAGCCCATTAGAATTACACATGACTTCTTAACGATAAAAGTCCTGGATTATCGGGGATACAAGGTGTTGGGTGTTTTTTTTATTATTATTGTTACATTAGGGAGTTACCTATTAAGCTACTGCTATTCTGATCAGCAATTGCAACTCCCCAGTCACCAGTAATAGTTTGGCTGCACTGGCCATAGCTCGTCAAATGTCAGCAGGGTGGGGGAAAGTCTTACCTGAGTTTCAGTGTGCTGGTCTGATCTCTGGTAGTGTAGGAAGCTTCAGGCAGCAATTTTGTGAGGCATATATCTAATTATTCTTTATTAATAAAATCAAGAGTCAGATATGAGAGTAAGAACGTGAAAGATCAGAGAAGCAATAGAGAAGCCGCTGGTAGGCTCCACTGTCTTCAGTTCCTCAGTCCAAAATGGCTGAAATCCTCTGTCAGCCCTCCCTTCATGTCCCCTATATGTCTTCAGTCATTCAAAACTCTGGTTAAACTTGGCCAGCTAGAGACGATCATACAATAGGTGTGGAATTGGATTTGGTAAGGAGAAGAAAGGGGGCAATTCAGATTATTAACACTACCTATTTATAAAAAGATAAATCTACTAAGATGAAATTTTAAGTCTTAAAATCTATGCGCAAAACGCAGGTATACCCACATTTGTAAAAGGAAACTAGTAGAGTTAAGTACTGACCTCACACGTTAATAGTGGGGTCACTTCAGTAACCCACTCTCAGAAATGTAAAGGTCCTTCAGACAAAACTAAACAGATAAACACTGGATCTAACAGATATTATAACTCAATTGGACCTAACAGATATTTATAGAACATTCCACTTAAACCCAAGGACATACCTTCTTCTTATCTGATCTCATCATACTTTCTCAAAAATTGATCATATCAGACACGGAAGCAGGTTTAAAAGTTAGAAGGAAATTAAAACAGATCCCTGTATCTTATCAGACACCTATGGAATAAAGCTGGGTATCACTAACAGAAAGTGTACAAACTCTTAGAAATCGAACAACTCTCTACTGCATGAAAAATAGGTCAAGATAGGCATAAAAAGAAATTGAAGACTTCCCAGAATTTAATGAAAGTGAATACACCACATAACCAAATTTATGGGAGTCAATGAAGGGGATTCTAAGAGGAAGGTTAATATCATGAATTGCTCACTTAAAATATATGTTATTTTCCTTTCCCCCATTTCCCCTTCAAACCCTCCACACACTCTCTTCACTGTTTTCTTTCAAATTCATGATCTGATTTACTGAATGAGGATTATATATAAATTCCTGCTGAGTCTGATTAACGTTATCTGTAAGTTTATGATTACAGGATTGACAAGTTGGAATTGGGTAAACAAGTGTGAACTTTTTCTGTGGAATACTATTTCCCCACTGTCAGCATGCCTTTGTTGCCTTGGTTCTTTGTTCAATATTGAGATCTTAGGAGGTTTTCCAGTCCATATTAGCATGCATATTGTTGTCATTTTCAGGCCTTGTTTTGGTAGGCAATGATAAGATTTCACGGTTTTAGCCTCTAACATTCTTTGAAGACAGAATCTTATAGAAAACTCCCTGGTCATATGGCTCTTAGAAAATTCTCTGTCTCCGCTTCCAGAATAGTCCCCCTGAGTATAGGTGTGGAAGACATTTTTTTTTTTTTTTGATCTGTCTGTATGGATTGGGCTTCATAACTTTCACAACTTTGTATTTTTCTTGATTGTAGTTTTCTGCAATGGTCTTTTCTGTTGCAAAAAAAAAAAAGTTTCTTCAAATGGGGTGAGGATTATGTTTATCTGTAGTGTAAGGACAAATATTTAGATTGCCATTAGGAATTATGCTGTTCTAGTCAAACGATGGTAGATGATTCTTCCCCCAAATAATATGCTTTTATTAGCACTAGATTTTTGGCTAGTTTTCTGCAGGCAATGATGTCCATTTTGCTAAAATTGTCTAAAGTCTAACTATTGAGCTTTTATATAGCACCAAGATATGCTTGCTAGTACTGTACCCTAATATTTCCTTGACTTTCAGGTTGTAATTCAAGCTTGTTAGAGCAGTTGGTTGCTCTCTTTCTTTGGAAGCTTACATAGCACCTTCTGGTACCATGAAAGTTAGTTCTCAGGGAAATGATTTTCAGTTCATATTCAACTCAGGTGTCTCTTTGGCTCTGTGTTTGTAGTGTGTATTATATTTACTCAGGGCTTACCTTTCACCTCTAGAGAAAAGCACAGAGCAATAATCATTGACAGAAAGAAGAAATACTCATTCATTGTTGATTAGAATACAAATTTTTCCAGATGCTCTGGAAACCAGTGTGGAGAAACTTCCAAACATAAATTTAAATTTACCATGTAACACAGCTATATTACTCCTTCATATATGCCTAAAAGACTTAACATTTTCCTTCAACAAAACCTCACGAAGCCCCACTCATTGGTTTCTCCATTAATAAAATCTAGAAAATTGTCCTAATCTAATTGTCCATCAACTAAAAAATAAATAATGAAAACGAGGCACACATGTATTATGGATTATTATCACTTGGAAAGATAACATGAAAGCATGAACTGAATAGGTAAGTGACTGGAGTCCATATCAAATAAGAAAACCTATATGCAAAAAGACAAACCTTTCGTGGTTTTTTTTTTTTTCTCATCTAAGTTTTTTAGATTCTATCTTTAGATGTGAGTATATAATCTGAAGAAAATGAAGATCTCAAGAAAATAATGGTACCAGGTATGGTTTTATCTTGTGTAGCAGTACTTTAATCCAGTAATAAGGAGTTGGTTATTCCTGTGATGTTTTTTCCCTATTATGTCAGTGAGCCTGTTTTGTAAGGCCAATCATTATTATGGCTCACAACATTCACATTTGGGTACAACTGATGACCACTTTTCTCTTCAAGTACTATATAAAGTAGCCACTAGAATTAAAGCTAGTCAGTTTTCGATTGATTTCCTAAGTTCTATGAATCAAGGTATTCCAAGTTATGAGGTCTTACTATGGAGTTACGCAAAGTAACTAAGAGTAATGGAAATAGCCTTTAGTGTTTGGGGTGTGTGTAAAACCTCACTAGCCAATAATTCTAAGAGTGGTAATCTATGCATGGCACTGATAATCCAAGCACAACATTAACACAGACTACCGAAAGATACCTTTGTTTGGAAAACAGGCAGAGAAGTTAAGCTCTGATTAAAAACTTAAAACCAATGTTACTGTCAGCAAGAAGTCTGTTGTAACTCCCTCCTGCAAGCTTTTCCTTAGTAATGAGTATTCCCTTTTGCTGGGCATTTTTTTTTCTTTTTTCTTTTGCATTGAGAGATAAATATATGTTTGTTGGGACTTCCTGATTTACCCCCCAACCACCACCACCACCATGGTACTATAAAATGCATGAATAGAAGAAGCAAGTAGTACTATTGAAAGAGTCAAAATCCATGTATCTCAACTACTTCTCTTACTCCCAGAAAATATGTTGACTCCATATTGCAAATTAGGGTAGAGTTAATCTTTGCTAAAACTATTTAAAGACTCTGCATAAAGAAAATACCATTTGGGTTTGAGGAGTGTCTTTTGTGAATAATCAAGCGATAATTGAAAGAAACATCAGAGCTTAGATATAACTCTTTAGTGGAATTTGAAGTAACAGTAAAAAAAAAGAAAAAGAAAAAAGTATCAAAGATAGAATCCAGAATCAGTTCATTTGCATTAGGGAATAGTGATGTTGCTAAAGTACATTATTTTATATTTCCTTAAAATTTATAGGATTATTTTACAATAATAACATTTTGGGGAGAGTAAGTTGATCCAGTGAGTATGCAATTGAAATCTAAAGATTAATTTTATTCTATAAAACCTACATATAAAATTGTAAGAAAAGAATGAAATCAAAGTTATACTCTGAACTTTACACACATGCTATGGCAGAGGCTGCCTCCGACAATAACAATAAATAAAATTTAAAATATCACTACTACTGTAACTACGACTAATAAAACATTTTAAAATCTTTCTGATTCTAAATGAACTGAATGTCTTTATTTTCATAATTGACATGTTTTCTTGCTACAATATTCAATATTTTTATTGTAAATATCATAAAGTTGTGTGGATTATTTTGACATACTGTACTACTTTTATGATTAGATTTATTTTTATTTTTGTTTTTATGTGTGTGTATCTGTCTTAATTTATATTGATATAATCATATGTTTTTCTAGGGTATAGTAAAATTATTCTGTTTATTATTTAATGTACAAGTACCAATTAAGGTAATTAACATTTCTTATCTTCTAAAATTTATCATTTTGAGATGTTTGGACAACTTCTAATTTAAGTTCCTTAGCATTTTATAAACCATGCAATAAATTTTTATAAAGTCAACTTGTGTTTATCTTGCTTATTCTCCTAAGAGTACAGTAATTTACCATCATATGTGGCTTGAATTGTATTAATTATTGTATTCTTTTTTCAGTTATCTGTTCTTTTAAATTGCACTTTTTGAAATGTGAATGAGGAGACATCTGTTTTTAAAAAAATCAAATCATGCATTACAATTAATCCACTTAAGATTGTCTTTCCTGCAGGTCCTTGGAGAACTGGCCCAAGTTATATTGGCACAGGAATACTGTTGGGCTGACATGTACAGTTACCACACAGGCTCAGGCCCAGGGTTTCAGCTGTCCCATCCCAACGTCTTTCCCAGCTACTAGCTTCTGCATAGGATGAAATAGCTGGTCCTGCACATCCACAGCTGCTAGATCTCTACAGCTCAACAACACAATGTCTGAGAGCTTCATCATATTCATAGAGAAAAATGGCCTGAAATTCTCTTTCATTATTGTTTTTAAGTGGGTTGGTGTCAGAGTAACAACATTATAAAACAAATTATGCAACATCTCTTCTGTTTATATATTGTAGAATAATTTGAGAAGTATTACCATTAATTCTTTGAAACTCTGGTAGAATTCTGTACTAAAATCCTCTTGCCTTGTATTTTATTTTTTTTGGCGGGGAAGGCAAGTGGTAGACTTTTATCACTCCTACTACATCTGTTGCAGATAAAGGACTACTTAAATTGTTTACCCCATCTTGATTTAAATTTTGTTAGATGGCATATATCAAGAATTTATTCATTTCTAATAGATTTTCCAATTTGATGGAGTATGGGGTTAGAAAGTATATCCTTATGATTCTCTTGTTTTTCTCATTGCCTGTCATTATGTTCTCCTTTACATCTCTAATTGTGTTGATGTGAGTAGTATTTCTCTGCCTGTAAGTTAATTTGGCTAAGTGTCTTTTCAGTATTATATATTCTAAAAAAGAAAAAAAAAACCCAGCTCAGTTTTTCAATTAATCTTTGTTAATTTGTTTTTATTTTGATCAATTTCAGCCCTGAATCTGGTTATGTCTTACCTTCTATGCCTTTGGTTTTGATTTCTTTAGATTGTTCTAGATCTTTCAAGTGTACCAAAAGTTATTACTATATATTCTTATGTATTTCGTGTAGGCTCATAGTGCTATGTGCTTGCTTTTAGAGTAATCCTTCCATTCTCTAGCTTGTTCTTCTGGCATACGTGGATGGTTGGCTCAGAGTATTCCTGATGGTTATGAGGGCAGAGAGGTAGGTGGCCCACACAGAGAGTCTACTATAGAGATAGGTTAGTCTACTGCCCTGGGATGTGTCTGTCTTTTCTTTTCTTTTTTTTTAATGACAGAAAGAGAAAGAAATTGTATGGATTTGGCTTGATGAGCAGGGGAAGAGCTGAGAGAAGTTGATAGAGGGAAAAATGTATGTTGGAGAAAAATATCAATTAAAAAACAAAACAGTATATATCTAAAGAAGCATCAGTTAACTAATACTGGGAAGGGATGGATGAACAGAAAGAAGGTCATGGTGCTGTTTTATCAATAGTGTTGTTTTTCTGATGAATGTGACACTACCAGAGCAAGAACATGTTACTGTTCCACCTCTGATTTAGACAGAATACAAATTAGCAAAATTGGGAACTGCCACCAACCTTTCTTATGGGAACTGTATTTATGAGAACCCAAAGGGAACACAGCCTTGAGGTAAGAAATACAATGTTTGGTCAATTCAAGCAAACACATCTCCACAGCCAGGAAAAACAAAACAAAACAACCCCTCCCCCATTCTTTATGTAGTCAGCTCTTTCAGATATTTTCCAAAGTGGGAGGAGGTGAAATAGATGTTTAGAAGATAATGCTCATGCATTTGAATGGTTTTGTGACTGAGGTCTTATCCCAGGATCACAAACTGCATTACATTGTCATGTGTATGAGATTCTGTTAAGACTCTAGTGGAAGGAAGAGTAGAACTTACAGGACAAAGGTTTTTCTGGAACAAATGTACCTACCGTCATCAGAGCTTCCAACAGAGGTGTTTCTTACAGCAATCAAGGAAGTCAAGTAGGTTTTGGATAAGTCTGAATATGTCCACAGCCCAGAGCCACAACCTTTGTTCAAGGAATGAGTATCCAGGATCATCAGTGGTGAGGATGCTGTTCAACTGTCAATAATTTTCTATCCTTGAACTTCTTGATATTTCCTTTTATTTATTTCATACTTATAGGTAATCACCTATTGTACAAATTCTAATTGGTATATAATGAAAACCTAGAACCAGATATTAGGGAAAAGCTGGAATATCAGAGAGAGGAAATAGACCACAGTCAAATCTTACCCAGCCAACTTCTCAAGCCAAACAATTCTGTCTTCATGGGTCCTCAGCCTGATGGGTCGCTTCTACAGAATGACAGAATTTCTGCCTTCTCCTGTCTTATATATCTTTCCCAGACCAGCTGTTTTACTTCCTGGTTCAACTCTGTATTATAATCCTAAAGTTAGGATTAAAACCTTCTCCCTTCTTATATGATAAACCATTTTGCTAGCCCAGATTTGGTATTTAAAATACAAACCTGATACATGTTTTGGAAAAATCTAATGGCTAATGAATGTTCTTCATCCCAATTGATATATCTGTTATATACTCATTGGATATTCATAATTCACATAGGAAGAAAAGATTCCCAGAATTGATTTTTTAAAATCTTCTTGTATGGTATGCACTGGCTTGTCTGTAGTTATATGTGTATACTTTCACACTGAAACATTTGTGTGGAGGGCAGAAATTATCTATTTCATGGGCCCTATTATTACATCTGTAACACTATGTCCTACAGGATTTTATGTTGGTTCTGTGTATTTTAATCATTCTACAAAAGTAGTCAAATGCAAGAGCAATAGCTTCCAACATCTGTTCTACCTCTTTTCATCCCTAACAATCTCCAACTGATAAGCACTTAGAAATAAAAATTTGGTATTTTCTTAAGTTTTGTTCTGCATCCATTATAATATAATAATGTGACTGTTTAACATGGTAAATCATTATTATTATGATAAAATCTATGGAAATAGATGCAGTGTATGTATTTTTTAAAAATCTTTCATTTAGTATGATAGAATTAAAATATTTTTTCACTGATAAAGTCTTTGTAACATTATTTATTATTAAAGGAGTATAAAATATGGTGACCCTTGTTTATCTAAATGTTTCAGTTGTGTTAATGTATATTCAAATACCCTTTTCCAACTATCTTACTTCAAACAGCAGTAATTGTGACATCATTAGGAATATTTTAGCAAAATTTCAACTCAGTGGTTTCTCACAATGTGTCTAGGATAATAATTTCTTCAATTATTGAAAGAATATCACTTCTAAAAGATCTTTTGGAAAGTACTTCAACTCACACAGAGATTTATTACTGCTTCTGTATGTGTCACTGTCCAAGGTTGGGAGTGAGGACAACAGAATTGGCATGTTATATTTCCCTTTTCCTTCCCTCTTGTATCCTTCTGACTTTTTTTCTATATTTTTATTTTTTCCTAAAATGTTCTTTTTATTTCAAGTATGTTTTCAATAAAAGCTTAGTGGGAAGTCGTCATAATTGAAAAGAGTAAAAATTACAGCAAAAGTCACCTTTGCTAACTCTAAAGCAACATTTGTCTTTTCAATATTTTTTTCTTCCTAAACAAATAATAAATGATGATGACATCACATTTAGTGAGGAACAAATGGAGGGAATAGCCAGCATGCTTCTTAATTATTTTCGGTAACACACACACACACACACACACACACACACACACACACACACACACACACACACACACACACACACACACACACACACACACACATACACACACACACAGTGGTTGGTAAATGTATTATAAAGAGCAAATAAACAAGAAAGAAGCCTAGAAATATAACATCTAAAATCAGCCTTGCTGCATGTCTAGTCTTATTCCCTCTCTCGTATCTCTGAATAAATCCTTAACTTTGCTTTGAAAGTGCTTAGAACAGATATCTGAAAAATAAAATTGTGAATATATTGCTTATATTACTGGCCTTGTTTTTCACCATGTCCTGTGATTTTGCTGTTGAATAAGAATATGTCATACTGACTAGTCTTTACTTTATAATATAATCAAACAAATGTGTTTATTCAAAGTATATCTTTACATCAATTAAATTATTGAAGAATATTCTAACATGGTGCTATCATTTCAAAGTTTAATCAATAAATCAGTTCAGTATTTTAATGATAACAACTTCATTTTGTATGTTCAACAATTAGACTTGTTTTCAGCCTAATACTTTGGAGAATCAATGACGTTAATCTTTTCTAAACTCATTTTAATTTCTATAATTATTTGCATAGTATATATAATTATATTTATATTTGTTTAGTTTTGGTTAATTTTTCTTCATTACCTTTAGACAAATATTTGTATATAGTTTAAGTTAACATTTTTCTAGTCATAGGTAATTTGTTATAGTTTCTTTTAAAAGTATTATTACTTTTAATTTTCAGTTTGGGCAGAGGTCCCACTTGAGATATTCCCACAGAGATGGCTGGCTGAGCTCTAGGGAGCTCACTGAATCAAGAGCAGCCACTGGAAAGTCATTGGGAAAAGGAGTTAGGCCCTCTAAGGGTAGGCAACTGTTGATTGGCATGAGCAGTATGTGGAGCCTCGAGAGGGTGGGATCAGACAGTGTTCCTGTGCATGAGCTGGCACCTTGGAGCCTATTCCTGTAGAGGAACACCCATCCTAGCCTTGACTTTGGGATGAGGAAATCGAACTTGCCTGGAGTGAATGTGCCACACTGAGCTGATTCACCTTGGGACTTCTTGCCCTTTGGCGAGAGGAAGAGAGGCTGAAGGCTGACTGGGAGGGATTGGAAGGATGGAAGGGAGGGGAAGCAGGGGATACATGGCTAAAAAATACATTTTTATAAAAAATAATAAAATGAAGAAAAAATACTCTAGTATTAAGAAGGCTAAACACAATTTTTACAAAATTTCTTTATGAAAGAATTTTATATATAACCCTCTAAGCTCAAATTTAGAGTGTTATTTGATACAATTAAATGATATTAATAATGGCATGTAACAAATGAAGACAATTAACACTACATGTAAAAGAATTAGCAAGATATTTTTCCAATCTGTCGGAGCATATGATGTCTACTATTAATATATAAAAGATATTTTACATAAATTTGACAGATAATTTAGTGGAAGAATGTGTAGAGCATACCTGTTCAGTGTATATACTGATTGCTATTCTTCAATGTGAACTGGAATTGGTTTCATCATTACTGCACACTGCCACATATTAATCTTTGATTCACTATGCTTGATGGCTTGCCCCATTCACATAAATTATGGCTAATAAAATTCTCACATACACTAGATTGAAAATGCCAAAGACTTGTCATCCTTAGCTTCAAAGTGCATCTTTACAATACACACTCATGAAAACTACTGCCATAGTGTGCCAGGCTTACTTATTAACATGAAGAGCTCCCAGCATTACCTCCACACACTGAGATCCCCCAGACTTACATTAATGCTAGCATCACCTGAGCGAGCAACATATCAAGCAAAGGCCTGGAGACTGAACGACAGAGAGACTCAGATCACTCTTTAAAGAAGAATGGCATTTATTGGAGCTAAGGGGAAGCCTTATATACTGGGGGGTTGCCTTATTCATCTTGAGTAACCTTAGCAGCTCACAAGCAACACCTGGCCTGGGTCAACTTCTTTGTTCTCTGCTAACTTCCTGATTCCCTAATCCCAGCACATTGGTCAGTGTTCAGATGATGGAAATGGATCAACTGGTTCCAGTAAATACCACAGGCCATTATTTAGTGCTAAGCCCAGGGGACTGTACACTTACCTCCACAACTTATCACTGTTGCATGAATCCTAATTGGTCTTCAGCAAAACCTGTAACCAGATATCATGGTAAATGTTGAAATATCAGAGAGAAAAAGAAGCCAACCAATAGAGAGACTTCTTTGCTGTGGTATTATGCTGTTGTACATTGTGAATATTTGACATTCCTCTTGGCTTAATAAGACACGGATTGATTACAAGGCAGACAGAAAGTATGGGTGGAGTTCCCAGACTAAGAAAATTCTGGAAAGAGAAAGAGGATAGACAGATGCCAAGAGACTCAGGAAAAAAGATGAGAATACAGCTCTGAGGAAAGGTACTAAGACATGTGGTTAAATAAGAAGTATGGGTTAGTCTAGGAGTAAGAATTAGCAAGTAGTAAACCCGAGTCATAGGGCAACCAGCTTGTAATTTATATAAGCCTTTGTGTAATTATTTGAGACTTCAGGTCCAGACCTTGGGCTGGACAGGCAGGAAACATCTTACTACAAATGGCATTTTAATATGGGGCACTATCTATATAGATCTGAGAAAGCATTAACAGGATTCTAAGTCAGGCAATGGTAGCACACATCTTTAATCCTAGCACATAGAGGCAGAGACTGGTGGATCTCTTAAGAGTTGAAGGCCAGCCTCATCTACAGAGCTACTTTTAGAACAACTATAGCTGATACCCAGAGAAGCATTCTTTTCAAAATAAAAAACAAATATAAATAAATAAAGATTTTAAAAGGGAGCCAAAAACATCTTTTAAGTTGTGTCTTTCAAGAGGGCCATGATAGAGAGACACCATGGCATGTGGATTGAACTGCAACATGTCAGATTTCCAGTGTCTCATAGGTGCCTCAATATTAGTAAAAGCTGCATATGATGGATTTATGGTCTCTGTTCATAAAACAAAAAATAACAGAGTCAAAGATGGCATTTTGGCAGCAGCATTTTATCAGGAAGGCTCTGTTTTCAGCAAGCAGAGGTACAACTAATTTAAGAGATTCTTTTGGACTCAGGGTTAGCATTAAAATCTGGAAGGCTTTTTAAAGAGGCCCTGCTGCCAAACACTTAAATGGTGTGTTTCTGATCAGGGGCAGCAGTGCTCTACTTCATGGCAGTGTGGACTCAAAATTCTCCAGAGTTGCCATGTTAAACATGTTTGCAGTTAATAACTATGTCATGAAGTTAAATTCTCACATACCAAGGAGATGAGTGAGGTCAGCCAACATAGCCTAGCCTTTAATTTTAGCCACACTTTAGCAGATTAAAGGTGTGATCAGAAAACAGTGTAAAGATATATGGTAAAGAAAGATTCAGACAGGGAAAAAAACCTAAGGAGTCTATTGTAGCAGTGATGTTTCCTAGGTCCCAGGCAGCCAGAGACCCAGACCCTGCAGTGCCAGACCTCTTAGCCACCCAGCCGCTGCTGCTCAGGCCCCCAGAAATGACTCAGACACTTATATTAACTTTATGCTGTTTGGCCTATGGCTCAGGCACATTGCTAGCTAGCTCTTACATCTTAACTCAACCCATTTCTATTAATCTGTCTGCTCACCTGTGCTCCTTACATGTTGCTCCTTTGGGCTTCAGCTCGATCTGCTTCTGACCCTGCCCTTCCTTTCATACCTATGCTTTGATTTTTCCTCCTACTTCTTCTATGGTGCCTGTCATGGCCCAAAACAGCTCCTTTATTTAAAGATTGAGATTCACAGCATACAGAAAGACATTCCCACATCGGTTTATGGTTTATTTAAAAATATATAAAGGCTTGAGAGAAAAATGAAAAAGGATAAAGACAGTCCTTAAAAATTGAAATAAAGAAATATATATGTATATATTATATGTAAAGATGGAAAATACACAGAGTCTGGAGACTGTATGTTATATTATCTTTAAGTAGTTTGACATCTAAGGAAGGAGCAAGAGCTACTATGAGACATGTAATTATAAATGCTGCTGGATTGATGATTGATGTAGCATATATTTTGTAAATACCCTGTCTTTTTAATTGAAGTCAAAAGATATGTTACTTTGGGGAAGAGGATTTCTTTTTATTTTCACAGAAAAGGAGAGGCTGTGAATTCGTTCTGGGTTAATAAAAACAGGTTTGATTGAGGAAGACCCTCTGAAAAAATCTTCAAAGGGAATGGATGACACAGATGATTGACATTTCAGAGCACCTGTGTTGCAGTTTCCTCTTATCTCTGCATCCAGAACAGCTTTAAGGAAATTAGCTAAAATGACTGCTGCATAAAATACTTACTTCAATCAGGACTTGACTCAAACTATCAACACTCTATGTCACATTCAGAATTCAGAGGCTTACCTCTGTACTCCTAGAGAACAATATAGAATTTCAATATGATTTGCATCACTTCTCAAGGATGCTATGCAATAAGTTTTCAAAGCTGGAATAATAGTATCTACTCAATGATTGTATTTCTTTTCTTGCACCATTTCATCTATTTTGTCTATCTGTATATATGTTCCTCAAATGTACTACATACTATAAAATATTTGGGACATCAAAACTAAGACAATGGTATTTATTTGGCTAAAAATAACAGTAAAAAACTATCAATATAATAGTTATTTTAATTGTCAAATTAAAAGGCTAGAATTTTGAGAATATTAAAAGACCTTTCATTGACAAAATTGAAAATGAGAGTTTATAATCATCTGATTTATAAACAAACTGACTTTGAATATAAAGAAAATATATAACTGTATAATAATTAAAAGAATGCCCATGACCACAAAACTCTGTTACATTTATATTTAATAAACTCACCTATGATGGAGTTTGTCTGGTTATAAACTACAGAATGTTTACTGTTTTCTCTATATTTCAGAGAAATAATGCTCTTGGTATTTTGACCCATTTCTTTTAGCAAGTTTCCTAGAATAGAACTCAATGCAATATAAATCTTTTCAGTGAATTGGAAATACACATAAATTGAAACAGTACTGATATTTAAAATACTGTTACTCTATTTTATGTCAAATTATAATAAAGCTTCTTTATCTGAAGTGATGTTTCTCACAAGAGATAAATTTTATTTTGTATAAAATAAACAAGACAAAATACTTCTTATGAAATTATTGAAACCTGACCTCTAGCTTTGAAAACACTTTTGGAAGTTAAACATATATATTGACATAAAAGACCCTTTAAAATACTGATATCACATACAAAAGAAACAAAAAAATGCAGTAGATATTTCATTTCAAATTTTATTCTAAGAACAGATTTAGTATTTTTCTTAATTCACTTCTTCATACATGTGATGCACATTTCTGCAATATATATGGTCATAATTACAAAATACTTTGCACCACCATCTCCACTCAGGTCCCCAAGTCAAATAAAAGGAATTACATGAAGTTCATCCTGATGTTTCTATTATTTCTTTCTTTCTGTTTATACTTGGTCTTGCTGTATAATACCAGTTACCTGGAACTCATTCTGTAGACCAGGGTGGCATCAAACTACTTCTTTCTTTGAGTACTGGATTCACTACTGTACTGCCATGTAAATCCTTATTCCCAAATCACTTACTTTTTGATTTTTTCTTCACCTTAACTAGAATCACATCTAATGGTTCATAGTAGAGTAGACAATGTTCAGTAATATCTTTGCTGTTGTTTTTTTTTCTAATACGATTGTTAGAAAATCTTTCTGGTAGACACATGCTCTCCAAATACATACCGCTTTTACAGAATGTTGAAGGTCATAAGAAAAAGGCAGTCTTCTGCCCCACTGCAGGTCCAGAATGTGAGTCTCACTGTATAATATTGTGAGCTATATACAATGTTTCCTAGAACAATCTTACCAGACATATTCCTTGTTACTTAACTCAAGACTTACCTAGTGTGTAAGTCTTTTTCAACCCTGTATGCCCTTATACATTTGTAGATTTTAGGATATTTCATTTGGAATAATAATAGAAGGCAATATCATTGAAAGCTTTATATACCTTAATAACCTTAATACCTAAATATCTATATATTTTGTATCTGTATACATGAACTGTTATATTAAGTACTATTTAAATTATAAAGATAATGTTTAAAAATAGGATATCTTCATTGAAAACAAAATTTTGAAGTATTTTGTGAATCTAACATTTAATGTAATGTATACTCAGCATATTCTCCAACATCAAAATATTCTTAAGAAAATATTTTATTTCTTAATCCTCAAATTTTTGTAAAATTATTTCATGAAATAATGCATTACATTTTGTTTGTTTCTAATTTATCATAAGAATCACATATCTGATGTCAAATAATACTGACATTCACATTTGTAGATTTAAGATTTAACTCTGTGATGTGCAATATATAAATACATCTTATAAATTTTGAGTACAGTTTGAAGAATTCTCCCAACGGTTTTCATGTTGAATTTTGATCTCTAGGGTAATGATGTTAAAGATGATTGGGTGGAGCTTGGGAAGAGATTCTATAGATCATTAGGAGTGCTTCTTTCAGAGGATACCACAGCAGGTTGATGACACTTATGAATTCCAAAGCTAGAAGTTAGATCTGCATGGTCATACCCAATTTTGACTTCAAATCTAAATGTGAATTAAATAAAAAAACACATATAAAATTAGCCTACCTCAGGTAATTTATTATAGTAACAGAAAATAAATTATTCCCTAATATTATTTATTGTTAATTAGACTCTCTTCAAATAATCATCTCCTAACTATGTTTTATTATTAACAATAGATTTTTCTTACATAATATACTGTCATTATCATTTTCTTTTCCTGTACTCCTACGAACTCCTCTAACAACCCCTTCCATTTGTATCCACCCCTTTTATCTATTATATGAAAACAAACAGGTTTCTCTGGCAATATAATAAACTAAAATAAAATATAATGAGTTAAAATTCACAAAAAAATAAGGACTCACTTATTTATACACTCAGAAATCTCATAAAACAAAAAACTGGAAATATATGTGTGTGTGTGTGTGTGTGTGTATGTATTAGGTGCAAAACCTATATTTTACAAAATATATTAAATAAATAAATAAATAAATAAATAAATAAATAAATAAATAAATAAATAAATAAACAAAGCAAAAATCACTGATATAGTATCATGAGACAAAGTACCTCTGCTAATACTTTTTTTTTTTTTTTTTTTTTTTTTTTTTTTTTTGTCTGTCATCTGTTACAGAGAGGTTTCTGGCCCCGTCCAGCCAGAGGCCCAGACCCACAGGCCTGTAGTCCAGACCACTTAGCTGCCCGCCGCTGCTTAGGCCCCAAAATGACTCAGATACTTATATTAACTTCATGCCATTTGGTCTATGGCTCAGGCACATTGCTAGTCTGGTTCCATCTGCTTCTGTCCTTCTCCTACCTATGCTCTGATTTCCCCTTCTACTTTTTTTTATGGTATCTGTCATGGACCAAAACAGCTCCTTTATTTAAAGATTGATATTCACAGCATACAGAAAGGCATTCCCACATCACTTCCCCCTTTCTGTCTGATCAGAAAAGAAAGCTTCAATTTTAATATGGCAAAATATAAGTAATGGGGGAATGTCTTTCTGTATGATGTGAATATGAATCTTTAAATAAAGGAGTTGTTTTGGTCCTTGGTGGAAAACGTAGACAGAGACAGCATAGGTAGGAGAAGCAGGGCAGAGTCAGGACAGACTGAGCCACCTGCCTAAGAAGAAATATGTAAGGACCATAGGTGAGCCACGGATCACATGGCAGACGGAATAATGGAAATGGGTTCAGTTAAGATGAAAGAGCTTGCTAGCAATGTGCCTGAGACATAGGCCAAATGGCATGAAGTTAATATAAATGTCTGAGTCATTTTGGGAGGAGCCTAATCAGCAGCGGGTGGCTAAGCAGTCTGGGATCACAGGTGTGTGAGCCTGGACCTCTGGCCGTCTGGGGCCAGGAAACCTCATTGTAACAGGCAGTTACAATGCTATGGCTGGACAGGCAAACTGTCCTTAAGAGTATTCTGTTTTCCTAGCAAGGCATTTGGAGAACACTAAATTGTCATTTGCTATTGGTTTAGGTGGGGTTATGTGTTCATTTCTCCTTTCAGCTCGAGGACTCCTGGTGTAGATTTGTTCAGTTCATGTGTCTGGTGCCTTAGTCTCTGTGAATTCCTCTGTGTAAAGCTCTTCATTGGATGGACGTGTTTCCTTTGTGCCTTCTATCCCTTCTGGCTCTCTCTATCTCTTCTTTGTTGTTCTTCCCAGAGCTTATGAGGGAGGGATTTGATGAAAACATTTGGTTTAGGGCTGAGTTGCTCAAGTCTCTTACTCTCTAAACAATGTTTCCTTCTAGGTGTCTGTATTTGTTCACATCTGCTACAGAAGAAGTGTCTCTGATGATGGTTGAGAAAGACACTGAACTATGAGTATAACAGAATATCATTAGAAGTCATATCATTACTGTTTTCTTTGTAGAACATTATTTGGTTTTACCCTGGGTTTTTCTTGTTTTCTTTTTCACTGAGCCCTGCACCTCATAATTCTTAATTTTCATCATAGATCATATTACTATAAACATAATTAATATATATATGTAGTATGAATATAAGGCTTAATGTTCTATAAAAATTTTCAAAAAAGATGTTGGCCATCTTTACACTATAAAAGTTAAATCTGTACATTTTCTAAAAATGCTCAAACTTTATAGCTTTCAATAATTTTAACCTGGTATTTTCAAACCACATCTCACACTGTTTTTAATTTTCTACTCATGTGTGTGCAGCGAGTACAGATACTAAAGTAAACTCAGACTTAATTTGCCTCATCAATTACTTGACAATACCTTGGTATTCGCATTCACCGCTGCTGAACTTTTCTATCGACTGAAGCAAACTGCACCTAACTTCCCTAGGTGATTGCTGGCGAGATTATTTGTCCTCTGCCTTACACTGGCTCCTAGTTTCAGTTAATAACAGCTTTTCTTTCTGTTTGTAGGTCAGGGAGGCTTAAAGCATCATTTCCCTTTATCTTCCCTACTGAATAGTTTCCCGCCATGCTTTACCCCTGTGTCTGTAATGTGAAAAACATCCGTCCTACCTAAATTACCATTCAAGTGTAATACCTTTTTTATTTAACCCTGAGTGCATGACTGCTCCCTTTAATCCTACTCAATCTACCCTGAACAGGAAAATATCGCAAGGAGAATTTATGGTCCCAAGCTTCAAACACTATTTCTCAGTGTACTTGGAAATGGTTTCAAAATTGATGTTCACTGAAGTTTTAGATCAAAAATTGAGCACAGATAAAACCAAGGTCATGACTAGTCTGCTCACAATTATTTCTGTGAAAGCTTACCTAGAGAGAGTTACCCTACTGTGCTTTGTATATCAAATGATGAATTATCATGAGAAGCAAAATTAAAGTATTAAGAAATGTAGGTCCTTAATCTGTCTGAAAAGTATTCAGGTATGACCTCACCAATTAAGCCACTAAAGTGATATGACAGACAGGTCAGACAAGCTTAGAGAGTGTCTAGAACTCAAATAGTCACTGGGCTCAAGTGAGCATGCACAGAGTAAAGAGATAGATTGCAGCTCTAAATTTATGTATTTCAAAATAGAATTGAAGCGCTACTTGCATATGCTCCCTGGAAACTTCCTAACAGTTGTATTCCAAGATTTCATGACACTAGAATATATTTTCTATTATAAAGGATTTAGTATCTGTTTACCTCAGAGACCCCTGATATTCAATGCATATAAATCTGAAGTGGTAATAATTAATACATTAATACTATCTGTGAATGGAGGAAAATATTATTTGATCCTCTTTCTAGTATGTGTAGGAGAATAAACCATAATGTTTTAGTTTTACCTAACTTATGTTAACATGGTTATAAACATACATATTCCAAATTTATTGAACTATGAATCATTTATTAAAACATTTAAAATGCATGCAATCCATAATTTATAAAAACAGAAATCTCACATGAGGACACTTACACACAGATTTTGCTTAGTTACTGAATTCCTTCATATTCTGACATCATTATTCTATATAAACAATCATTAAGAAAATAAAGACCTTGCTGTAATTTTCTTAAATTTTTATAATACAGTTTTTCCTACTATTGTATACATAACCATTTCCTAAAAACCCTGTTTCTTGACTCATTGCAAAAATGAATCTGCCACATATTTACTTGACTCATGAACTGTAGAAAATGATTTCTGACTTTTTAAACTCAGGCTTCAGATATGGATCAAGCATGGACAAGATACAGACAAGCTCATAAATACAGCTTTGCAAAGCATGTTGAGCAGAAACAAAAGTGAGAAAATGATCAAATCAAAGCTATCACTCATTCTCTCCTTCTAGATTAAGTCCACACATAAAACCAGTGTAAATAGGAACGTAAAATATTAACACAATGTGGGGAAGGTGATATTGCTAAAGTTAATTGACTAAAGTACCAAGCATTTTCAGGATTTTCAAACTATAAATTTCTGGACATTTTCTTCATCTCCCACCAGTCCTATATTTAAGGAAAGTAATTAAGGAGTTAGGAAGGTTGTATTAGAGCTATCACACTTCACAAGTCTATAAATAAGATAATGTATTTAAAGAATAAAATGATTATAAAGTATACACAAATTGTTTGTATTTGTTCAGCTGCAGGTTACTATATTAGACAACATAGCATGTTCCAATGAGCTATGACTTCCCCTACTGCTTAGTCTACACCAGACTGGATAATCTCAGGTTCCATGACAGACTGGACTCCATGCAGCCTTTCCAATATGAAAATACTCAATGATGTGAGCTCAGGATACTTCTCTACAGTATCATACAACACTCTCCAGCTGCTTTAGATTTGGCTTCAGTCTTTAGACCCATTACTTGTAATCAGATGCTGCAAATCTCTCTAATACCATTGCCTGTTGCCTCCATTCATACATTGAACATAAATGACAACCTCAATGTGCTTAGCTCACCTACTACTCTCTTAAAGAAAGACTCTTGTTGGCAAAAGGAGAATTTCCTTCTCCTGTATTACTTAAAATTACATTAAAAATGGTATGTTAGCTTTTATCTATATTTCTATGCCTCTATCCACTAGGTTAGTTATTTTAGATAAAAGTATTTGAGAAGATATATTTTCCCAGTGACATCCACAGATGCATAAATATATATAGAATTGACTGAATGTATTTGGAAATTAGTAACTTTTACTTTCTCATAAAAGAGTAAGAGAACATAGTGGCTACTATTTAACAATGCAACGGAGGGAGATGAACCATGTAAATAGGAGTCATAAAGAAAATAAAAGATGTGGAATGTCTGATATCTCTAAGACACTTTTGTCATGGGAATCTTGCAAAGTTGAAAATAACATATAGTTTCTCTTGATTGAGCCTAAAGCTTAGCAAATTAGAGTTCTATGTCATTCAGTCTAAAATAGTCAGAGGCTCAATGGTACATATGTGTAACACCATGAGATACAATATCAAGGCCAGTTAGAACCTATTTTTTTTATGAAGAGATCTAAATAAACCAAGATATAAAATATATTTAAAGTAATATATGCTTTCATATGGCAAAATAACAAATCAGCCTGACATACATGAACTTTACATACACAATAATTTACAATTTTCTATCTCTTTATTAATATATTTAATCCAGTTTCATACCTATGAATGTGTAAAAAACTGTTATTTAAACAGACAAATACTGAAAATATGAATTATACTAAAATGAAAGCATTTTTAAAGTAAGTTACAAACTAAAATAAAAATGTATGATGGCAATTTTTTGTCAGAGAAACAATTGAAACAGAAAAAAAATAATGTTCACCCATCTGTTCTGCAGATGTAACCAAGATCTGTGCTGGGGCCAATGCATCGCACATAGCTCCTTTCATAATAAATACAAGCGAAGCATTAGAAATGAGAAACTTAGCCATTCTGCCTACTGCTGAGTTCTGTTATAAATATCAGCTCACCTAAAGGATGCTGCTGTTCAGTGACTTGACTGACGTGGTCACTATCCTACATTAGGGAAACTGCTCAAGTTTTGACTGTTGTTAAAGGCACATCCCTGCAGTAACATTGCTTAACACCAGACAGATGAGTAGTAATGAAGAGCCATTTTTGTATACTATGTAGAAATAACATTGACGATGAGAAATAAAATATATTTAAAAAAGCATTCCACTAGCTGTCCCCCCTTTAAGAAGATTGTTTCTATGTTCCTCAGAATGGCCTAATCCTAAGCAAACTTTCTCCTTTACCTATGACCTGACTTTCCTTTGTCCTGCCAGCTTACAGAAAATGACCCAAAGACTTAATTATGAAAGCTTAGCCTTTATCTTAGGCTTGTTCCTAATTATTTCTTATATCTTAAATAAATCCGCTTTTATTAATTTACATTCTGCCATGTGGTTCACACTCCTCTCCTCTGTACATTTTGTCTGACATTTTTTCTTGTCTGGTTGCTGTTTACTCACTTCTCTTCTTCATAGAGTTCTCTATTTCCTTGGAAATCCTGCTTATTCACTCCTGATGAGCTATTGGATATTCAGGTCTATATTAAACCAATCACAGTGACATGTCTTCACACAGTTTTAACAAATATTTCACAATACTGGCAAGCTGTGGGGACTGGAAGTGTGTGCCACCATTAGAGGAACACAGATAATTTATATTTATCACACAATAAATATAAATGGAAGGAGATGAACCATGTAAATAGGAGTCATGAAGAAAATAAAAGATGTGGAATGTCTGATATCTCTAAGACACTTTTGTCATGGGAATCTTGCAAAGTTGAAAATAACATATATATATATATATGTATATATATATATGTATATGTATATATATCAGTGCACCCCAGTGAAACCTTTGTACTAGTAATTGCTTTTTTTTTTTTTTTGATTCTTTTTCAATAGAAAGAAACATTTCCGAGAGCTTCATTTAACCTATTGACATTTTCATGGTCAAGCTATCATTCTTGTAGACAGAAACTGCTACTGATCTACTCACTTATGAATTCAGATAACTGAAGAAAATGATTACAAATTTCATGAAGACCTAATTAAATAGCAGATATGAAGGCCATAAGAGGACACGGGGTGTTCTTATATTACTCTTCTTATTCTCTTGTGACAGGTTCTCTCACTGAACCTACGGCTGAGCTTACAGCCAGTAAATCCAACAATCCTCAAATATCTTCCCATCATGCTACTGTGATTACAGGATTATCTGCAGTCATACTTCCTGTGGAATTCCAATCAGATCTTCATGAGTGCACATGTGTTCTTAACTATTGAGATATCTTCATTACCCTCATTCATAACTGCGGAGTCCCAACATTTTATGCTGAAGAAATAAGTTCACATTAACTTTCACTGCTAAAATTAAGGCCTAGCTGATGCATTATTGTATTGTGAGGAATTTAATGTGATAATATGTCAAAACCATAGTGAGAATAATAGACACTTAATGTGAATATCGTTTGTACTAATTCTATAATATAATGTTTATTATTGTCATAGAATGGGGATATCAAATCCATGGCCTTGCAAATGCTAAATAAGTATCTTAACACTGGTTGAATTTTTGGTTAGTTCCAATACATATACACCATACAATGAAGATTAAAAAATATTTTTAAATGATGATGCTTAAATGCTTGGTTTTTAAGCTGAAGTTCTGAGGAAAAAAGAGTAGTCATATTATCATGAAGTTTATACAAAGCTTATTGACTCTTATGATTGTGGAGAGTCTAGAGTAAAATCATCTTGAACAATATTTAGTCCATTTCACAGATAATGATTCTCACACTCTGTATCTTTCTCTCAGTCTCTGAATCTAGAATTATTTTGACTGTCATTGATATTTAGAATACCATTAACTTAGCAGGCAACTGATTTCCCACAATCCCCAAACTGAGAATGTCAACACACAAAATCTGAAACCAATAACAAAAATTATCCAGCTTTTTTTTTAATGTAATACTTGTGGTCCCTGACAACTCATATAGTAAATGCCTTATTTTCATCTTCTGTTCTGTGACTAATAAAAGCTGATAAAATCTCTTTCACAGTGAACCATTGTAACATGAACAACACAGATCTGTAATCTCAAGCCATAGTTACTTATTTTGTTCCAGCAAAATTGATGTTTCTTTTTTTGTGATAAGAGATATGTTTGGCATCTACAGTTTATTGTGTGATAATTTTTTTTTCTTTTTCTGAAATGGGCTGGAAATGAAAACTTGGTCTCATAGTTGAGTGTGATGTGTGAAGTAGATTACATGATGATGGTGATGATTCTGACCACTATTATTTAGTGGTCACTGGTATGAGATCCAAATTCTTTCACGTGCTAATTCAAGAAACCACTATTTTTATTTAGTTTCCTATAATTTTAATTATTTGGGGATGCAGGATATCACTAGAGACTTACATTTACAGTGTAAAAAATCTTAAATTTCAAAACTAAAATTTTCAAAAACTGTGTTGATGATATAACAATATTGTTTTATGATTTTTTCACTTCAGCAGCAGATAGCATCCACTAAACATTTAATAATGTTTATTGATTAAATTTAATATTGGCTAATTTAATGCACATATATACTCCGTTGTGATTACTCACATACACACAAGCACAACCCCTCCTATACATAACCTAGTTCTACTCAACTATCAACCTCTTTCTTCCCTAATGACTCTATTTAGTATATTGTTCAAGTTTAATACAGGCTGTCAGTATTGCTGTATGTACTGCACTATCCATTGAAGATTTGTGACTCACCAGGAGGTACACAATTTAAGCAATGACATTTCTCAGAATTCATCAATAGCCATTAACATCTGTTATCTCTTAATTTTTATTTATTTGCATTTTACTTGCAAAATTCTGAACACATTATAGATTGGGTTGTGATGAGATAAAGTTTATTTCATATTATGGGACAGAAGTCATTATTTTTTATCTTTTAATTAGAAAACATATCTTAGATACAAAATGCAGGAATCACGTATTTATAACTTAATAAACTGGGGCTCCAACAGTTAACCCTTGAACTTATAAACACATAAGTTTATATATTGTTTATGATTAGAAACATTAGCATACATATATATTAGAACAAGATTTATTAGATTGGCTAACATGATATTTTCTGAGTAATTCAACCATTGTTGTCTTCCCACTGGAGAGGGCAAAAACACAGCAATAGGTCCACCAACCAGGCAAAATGCCTCAGGATTCCCAGTGGGCCACTGGAGGCAAAAGATTCTGAATTGTTATGTCTGTCCACATTGGAAGACCAAAATCACTGAGTTCTGGTGTTAGCAAGAGATTTTACCACAATCTTAATTACTTGTCTCATTATCATTTATTTCTTAACTTAAATCCAAACTTTTTAGATTTGCCATACTGCTGTTGACTCATAAAGTCAATGATAGGAGCTAAAACTCTGTGGATATTGTGTCTTAATATTAAGTGCTTTCATATAGGAAAAACATTGCTCATTCATGTTGGTATAAATATGACTGCATTCCTGGGCTCTCTGAATAGTTGTAATCATGAATATGTTTTATTTTCATTTTAGTTTACCAACAGAAGCAATAAATAGTCCCAAGATCCATGATCTAAATAAGAACCTTTATAGCATCAAATCTACATGGCAAACATATACATTGCCAGTGCTAAAATATTTCTTTGTCTTCTGTTTCCTTAAATCATTTCCCTGTCTTACACAATAGCTGCCTATAATTAAAAATAATTAGTAAATCCCCATAATTAAGAATATGTAAAAGTGAAAGTAAACATAATTTTACTCTGTTAGGTGTACAGAGGTTCACACACTCATCATTAGTGACCCTTTTTTATTATTCTTCATATTCTATAGTATTTATTAGATGGGCAAGTCTTAATTGAACTTCAGCCAAATTGACTAAGAACATGAACGTCTTAATCGTAATTTACAAGGCACTTTATTTTTTGATTGTGATAAAATATAACTATTTTGAATATTGCTATGGGATACACATTTTTCTCACTATAATAATTTTTTAATTTCAACTTACCTTACAAAAAACATCAAACATGGTGGTGATTTCCTCCTAAGAATTAAATAGTCAAGTCAGAATTTCAGCTCTTTGTAGATACTGACAAGCCACAATTTTCTCAGCTTTAGGTGCCTTGATTTCATGACTAAATTCAATTTTTCTTTTGTCTGACCATTGTGATTTTAATAACCCTAACATTTTTTTTCTCAGAAATACTTCTGTTAGTCTCTATGATCAGCAGTTTTCTAGAATCACAATAAGCATATAATTATTTTCAATTTAATCAGTTTTAGACTAGGTTATTATAATAAGCACTACATGCATAGAATGACTAAACTCATTATTAGAAAAGAAAATTGACTAAATGTTTTTCATAATAAAATATGATTTGTTATGAAATTGTAAGATCTAGGTGCATTTATTATTTCATCGTATTTTTCAGTGCTAACTTACTTTAAATGTGAATAGCAAACCAATTTATTACATTGTAAAGAGAAACAATCTTGAGAAAATTGCTGACAAACATCTCAAATTGCAGAATATAAACAAAATATAGTATTCATTAGAATGCATTTGTATGAAAATAGTATCAAGTTTGTTATGTCCCTGTGTTCTAACATAATGTCAGAATGTCAGCACACTGACCTATATGTATTTTGGTAGCATTGAAATTTAAGCAGCCAGAGCTGACATGATCAAAAAAGACTATTTCCTCATCCAAATCAGGTTTTCAGTTCTGGATTACTAAATAATTTATTTTCCAGCAAGATGTAGAATTTGTCAGTGAATACATAATTCTGCCAGTCAGCATAACAGTGAAATATAGTCATACTCTGTAAAACCTCAGCAGAGATTTTTCAAGTTTAAAAGTATAATTTTCATGATGCAGGATTATTCTTTATACTCTTAAAATTTTCAGAAATTTGGCCAACTGAACTGTCATGTTTTCAGACCTGGAATAATTAGAATAAAATGCCTTATTCTTAAAAGACTAGCTAACATATAATTCTGTAGTATTAGTCCATAGTAGATCCCATTTTTAAATTATTTGCCTTGCATCTTGTCAACGTTTCAGCCAACTGGTGCAGATTTTGTCTGGTGGACCTGGGATCTGAGCACCTGAAAGAATGCGGCTGGCTATCATCTAATGCTGTAGACAATCTTACTTCAGTTTCACTACATTTTTATATATGAATGAAACAAAGAATTCAATGATCCGACGAAAGTTGTTCACGTTCTGCAAAACATGATCAGAATGAAAACATGTAAGTAACCATTAGTAAGTACTTAATAAATATTAACAGAGCAGCTCTTTCCCAGAAACTTCTCAGGACAGACCCTATACACAATTACCTGGCATATACTATAAATTATATTTGTGAAAGCATTAAAGAAAGCCAGAGGCCATATAAAGATTCAAGCTACACTAACCAGTTCAGTTCTATTGCTATGTTCTGAAATCTCATAAGCATGAACTTGTCATACAAATAGAATGTGAATGTTCATCACAGGAGGCACAAGTTCACATCTAAGGTCAATCCAGTGGAGAAAATGCATCTGAGGTAAAAGATCCTCTGCCTCTGTTCCCCATCCCCCATCCTGCCCTACTGAAAGCTTTATCAAGCTCCTCAAGGCATTGTTCAGCATGGGTTGTTCTTTTGATCATTTTTTGATAAATTTTTATTTAAGTGATTTATGAAATCATCACATTTCTCATTTATTGAAAAGAATAAACAAATGAGTCTAAGCAATCCTTTAAATATAATTTTGCAGCTAGCAAAATGGTATGTGTGGCTCAGGATAGGATGTTTTTCTGTGCCTCTCATTTGAGAAAACACCATCCCCGCACACACATGTTCAGGAGTCTTACTTTCTACCTAAGGCCATTGCAGTTTGTCTGAAACATCATGCCTAAGATCTGTGTTGAAAATCTTTACATAAACTCAAACGCTGTCCATTCTATCTCATCCTGAATTCTTTTCTACGGCAAAACCAAGAATAAGATTTTGCTTGGGTAGATGTTCCCTAAAGATTGAGAACTTCTCAGATTATAAGCGGTGACATCATAAAACTGTGCCTCTGAATAAGTCCTGTTGAAATAATATGTTAGTTATTTTTTTTTTATTTGTAAGTTTTCTTTTATTGTTTGGTGACAGGGTCTAATGTAGCCAGAAGGACCTGGATCCAGGTGATGCTGAAGGTGAGGTTGAAGTGCTGATACTCCAGCTTCTGTCTCTGAAAAGGCTGAATTTATAGGCCCAGCAGTTTTATAATTTCATTTTATGCGGTATTATGAATGGATTTTCTTCTGGTGTGGTTGGCTGGCTCTGCCTCTGAAGCTAAATTGCCTGCACCTATCTTTTTGATTTTCATATGTGAGTTATTATGTCTTTTTTGTTTTTCTGTTATATTTTCATGTGTTTTGATGGATATAAAATATTCTATAGTCCCCAAATTATCATTCTTTCTTGATGTGGAAATAAACAGAAGGCCTCCAAGAAGTGTCAGTCACATTTGGCCTTTAAGCAATAAGGCTTTGAGCATTTTATTCCTTGGGCTGTAAATTACTAGACTCTTCTAACAATACTAATTTCCAACACATTTATTGGAAGCTTGGGGTGAATTGCATGACACATATGCCCTCAGGTTTATTACTTGCTTTCACTTAGCTCATAGCCCAGACTCTTATCTTCCTCCAAGGCTTTAAAACTGTGTGTAATGCAGACTCCTCAGAAGACTTGCATTGCTCTGCTGTCAGCAGGGTCTCTGATTGTATTTTCTCCTTTCTTTACACCTCTTATACAATATGTGGGTGGTCAAAAATTACCTGTGTATGTTTAAATTTTGATCTAAAAATTGCATTTTTTAAAATCTAAATTTGAGACAATGTTAATTTTCCTGAGACACATAAATTTAAATGATGAAGCATTTGATTCCAATACTCTTCCTGACATTAATCACAAAGTACCCATTTCATGTGTAGATGCAGTTTGAAAGCTTTTGAGGAAAAGAAAGGCACTGAGTGTTTGCATAAATTTCTTGACTATACTGAAAGAAAAATAAAACAAGCTAAAAGGCACTGAAATACAACTATATGCCCCACACAGCACCTACATGTTTTCTAAGTGTCCTTTCTCTTGCTCTTGATACAAACCACCAAGGTTACAACCATCATTATTTCTAAGTAGGGCGAAGAAGGTAAATCAGAAGGAAATTGAACAACAGCCCAATAGTCTGAACCAGAGTTGATTTAGAACATGAAGATAACCTGAAGTTTAAATTCTTATATCTATGTTGTTGAACACAGTATCAATATATTCCTAAAAATATGCACATTTTATAATTCTCACATATAATATAGAGATATACTCCAACATCATTACATAGAAATTTCCTTTCCAGGACATGCTTGCTTGCACACTGGTTATCTGTAATGGTTACAACAGTGATCATTCTTTAAAGTATATGTGAGTGTATACGCATGTGTGTGTTTCTTTTACTGAAAATAGTATTTTCCTATACAACAAATCCCCATTATAGGCTCCTCCTCCCTCTTCTCTCAATTTCTTAACACCCCCCCTCCAGACACACTCCCTTTCTGTAACTCATTAAAGAGGAACAGAAAGCAACCAGTCAATGCAAAATAAAATATGATAAGATGAAGAAAAACTATATCAAATGTGAACACAGCAACCCAACAGGAGAAAATGAAATCTCAAGAGCAGGCACAGGAGTCAGAAACACACTCATTCTTATTCACAAGTCCCATATGAATACTAAGCAAATAGCTATAAGATGTACAGAGAGGTCCTGGTATAGACCCTTGTAGGCACTCTGCTTGCTATTTTAGGCTCTGTGAGCTTATATACACCTTAGTTAGTTGATTCATATGTTGTTTTTCTAGTGTCCTTCATGTCTTAGAGCTCTTACAATTTTTTTTCTTTAACATTGTGATTCCTTGAGCTCTGAGTGGGAAAAATTTGAATGAGACCTCAAATTAGACTCTACCTATGCATATTGTTTGCTTAATCTCTGCATCTATTCTCATTTGTTGCAGAGGAAGCCACTCCAACAATGACTAGGGACACTGATCTATGAGTGTAACATTGTTGCAGTGGGGTTTCTCGGTCCTGGGCAGCCAGAGGCCCAGACACACAGTCCTGTGGGCCAGACCCATTAGCCACCTGCTGCTGAGCTCAGACTAACCAGAAGTGACACAGACACTTATATTAACTTTATGCTGTTTGGCCTATGGCTCAGGCACATTGCTAGCTAGCTCTTACATCTTAAATCAACCCATTTCTATTAATCTGTCTGCCACGTGACCCGTGGCTCACCTGTGTTCCTTACATGTTGCTCCTTGGGCGACTTGCTTGATCTGCCTGACTCTGCTTCTCCTACCTAACTTCTTCTATGGTGTCTGTCATGGCCCAAAACAGCTCCTTTATTTAAAGATTGATATTCACAGCATACAGAAAGGCATTCCCACATCATAACATAATATCATTGGGAATCATAATCTATATTAGACCAGTAGTGTTTTCTTTTACCCTAGGTTTCTGGACTATCCAGTCTTTGGTTCTTGGTTACAAAAGCAGTGTCAGTAATGTGTTTTTTCTCATGGATTGGAGTGGACCTTGGGTCAAATCAGATATTGGCTGGCTACTTTCCACAAGTTCTATGCTACCATTGCCCTGGGATATTTGCATAAAGGAAAGACTGTAGGTCAAACTTTTTGTGGCTTGTTTGATAGCCTAAAGTTTTAATTCCAGGGCCCTTCAGTCCCAATAAGCTTTTAAACCTTCGGTCCTGTAGCTGCTCATAAAATAATTACTCAGAGGCTCATATAATTACAAACTGTTTGACCTATAGACCAGGCTCATTCCCAACTAGCACTTGTAACTTAAAACATTTCCATTACTCTATGTCTTGCTATATGCTCTATGGCTTTGCCTGTATTCCATTACATCTTGCTTTCTTAGTAGCAGCCTGCAGTTTCTATTCCTGACTCTGCCCTCAATCATCTTTATCTGTGTTTGGATGTTCTGCATGCCTCTAAGCTACCTTGCCATAGGACAAAACAGCTTCTTTGTTAACAAATGATAATAAAGCATATCCACAACATACAGAAAGATATCCCTACAACATGGGTTGGTGTCCATGTTTCTCTTTCATCATTAACCTGCAGAGTATCTTCCTGAACCAAAGAGACTTAAATGTAGGGGTGAAGGTTCCATGTGGCCACCAGCTTGACTTATGTTCATGAGTTGTTTGGTTGTTGTACTTGGCAATGTTGGCTCACTCTCAATTTATGGAGAGCAATCTTTTGTCTTAGCTATAGCTTGGGTTGTTTGGGGTATTCTCATGTGATGCCCCTGACTAGGTACTTATTCCAGCCACTAGAAGCCTCAACTGACTGCAAGAGATGACCAATTAAAACTCCTTATTTCATATTATTAGGTCCTCATTAGGATCACCTTCGTAGATTCAGGAAGTTTCCATTGCATTAATACTCCACTACAGCCTCAAATGCCACCCAATTCCAGCTGTCTCATCCCACATTCTTTCCCTCCACTCTGCTCTTTAGCACATCTTATCGACCCCAAACTCATCTATTACCACATACCCTTATGCCTCCGTATATTCTCTTCTATTTCCCCATCCCAGGGAAGTTCATGTGTCCCCCACAGATACCTCCTATTTTCCTAACCTCTCTGGGTGTACAGAGTGAAGATAACCATTAAGTAATTAACTATCATTTATTTAATAGCTTATATCAACTCTTAAATGAATATATATATATATGAAATTTGCCTTTTCAGATCTAGATTATCTCACTCAGGATGACTATTTCTAGTTTTGTCAACTTGCCTGAAAATTTCATGATGCTATTTTTTTCGTATAAGTAATATTCCATTGCGTATGTATACTGTATTTTCTTTAACCATTCTTCTGTTGAGAAACATCTAGGTTCTATCAATTTCTGGATATTATGAATAAAGCTGCAATAAATATAGTTGAGCAAATTTCCTTGGATAAGATGTAATATCCTTTGGGTATATGCCCAATAGTGATATAGGTGGCCCTTGAGGTAAAATGACTCCAAGTTTTCTAAGGAACTGCCATATTGATGTCCATTATTGCTGGACAGGTTTGCACTCCCACCAGCAAAAGAGAAGTGTTCCCTTTGCTCCACTTCCTTGCTAGCATGTTTGTCATGTCTGTTATTGATTTTAGCAATTCTGATAGATATAAGATTAAATTTCAAAGTATTTTTTCATTTCCCTAAAGTCTAAGAATGTTGAACATCTTTTTAGTTTTATTAAATTTTTTTTTATTCATTTTATATACCTGACACAGATTTTCCTCTCACAGCTCTTTCTACCCACCCTCACATATCCTCTCCTCCCCAATATCCTCTGATAAGATAAGTCCTCCCATAGTGAGCCAATAAAGCTTGGTACATCCAATTGAGGCAGGTTCAGTTCCCTCCCTTCTATATCAAGGTTGTTCAAGGTCTCTTTTCACAGGTAATGGGCTCCAAAAGTCAGCTCATGCACCAGGGATAGATCCTGATCCCAATGCCAGGGCTCCTTCAATTAGACCAATCTATATAACTGTCACCCATATGCAGTGGATTTAGTCCAGCCTCATGTAGACTCTACAGCTATTGGTCTAAAGTTCATGAATTCCAACTGACTTTGTTAAGTTTTCTCTGTTGATTTTCCCATCATGACCTTGAAATTATTGAAATAATTTTTCCTCTCGTCAGCAAGATCTTAGACCTTGCCCTAGTGTTTGGCTATCAATCTCTGCATCTGGTTCCATCACTTATTGGATAAAGGCTCTATGATGACAGTTAGGTGGTCACCAAACTGATTATCAGGTTAGGCCAGCTCAGGAACTTTCTCCATTATTTCCAGTAGTCTAAACTCAGGTCATCTTGTGTAATTTTGAAAAAATTCCTTAGAACCAGGTTTCTCCTTAACTCTATGATGTCTCCCTCTATTAAGACAACTATTTCATTATTCTCTCTCTGTGTCCTTGTTCTAGTTTGATCAACATGTTTCTGATGCTCTAATCCCCCATCTTCATCTTTCTATTGTATTCCCCCTCCCCTTCAGTTTACTCAAGAGATATCATCTGTTACCCCTTCCCAGGATGATTCACGAGTCATTCTTATGATCCCCCTTGTTAGTTAGGTTCTCTGGAGCTATGCATTGTAGTTTGATCATCTTTGGCTTTATATCTAATATCTACTTATGAGTAAGTACAAACCGTGTTTGTCTTTCTGAGTCTGGGTTACCTCATGTAGAATGAAGTTTTTTAGTTGCATACATTTGCCTGCAAATTTAATCGTGACTATTTCCTTGTTTCTTATCCAGTTGGGCTTCCTCTGTTGAGAATTCTTTGTTTAAATCTGTACTCAACTTTTTAAATTGTATTGGTTTTTTCATATCTAGTTTATTGAGATTTTATATATTTTAGGAATTAGCCCTCTCTTAGATGTGGGATTGGTAAAACTTTTTTTCTCATTCTATAGGTTGCTGCTTTGTCAAATTGACTATGCCTTTTGCTTTACAAAAGTTTTTTGGTTTCATAAGTTGCATTTATTAATTGTTGCCTTTAGTGACTGAGCTAGTAATTTATTTTACAAAAAATCATCTCCCGTGCCAGTGCAGTCAAGTCTATTCTGCAATTCCTTTTTTCTAAGGTTCAGGGAATCTGCTTTTATGTGGATGTCTTTGATCTATTTGGAGTTGAGTTTTGTGCAAGATGATTAATATAAATCTATTTACATTTTTCTACATGCAGAAGTTCAGTTTGACTAACACTATATGTCCAAAGAATCTCTTTTTTTTCCAGTGTATATTTCTGTCTGCTTTACCATAAATCACGTGTCAATATGTGTAGACACATGTCTAGGTCCACATTTCAATTCCACTGATCAATGTGTCTGGTTTTACACACACACCATGTGGTTTTTAATACTGTGGCTATAGTTCTGAAGTACAACTTGAAGTCAGAGATGGTGGTACCTCTAGTATTATTTTATTCCAAATTTCTTTAGCTATCCTGTGTTTTGTGTTTTTATACATAAGTCCGAGATTTTTTTCTTTCAAGGTCTTTAGGGAATTGTGTTGGTATTAGGATGGAGATTGGGTTGAAACAATAGATTGTTTTTAGATAGATGGCCATTTTTACTCTCTTAATCCTACTGATGCATGAGCACAGGAGATCTTTCAATCTTTTAATATATTTTTCAAAATCTTTCTTCCAAGACTTGAAGTTTATATCATACAATTTCTTTACCTGTTTGGTTAGAGTTGCCTTAAGATATTTTATATTTGAAACTATTGTGTGTAGCAATGAGGTTTTTTTTGTTTTGTTTTTGTTTTTGTTTTTTGGTTTTTGTTTTTTGTTTTATTGCCTTTGAGCGGTTAGAGGCCTAGACTCACAGACCTGTCGTGTCAGACTTTTTAGCCGCTCGCAGCTGATCAGGCCCTTAGAAATGATCTAGACATTTATATTAGGTTTATGTTGTTTGGCTTATGGCTTATACAAATTGTTAGCTTGTTTTTTATTTTAACTTAATTGATTTTTAATAATTTGTCTGTTATTTTGTCCATGGCTTGTTTGTTTTTTTTATATATATTTTTAAGCCAGCCACACCCCCCAAAAACATATAAAAAACATAAATAAACCACAAACCATATAACAAACAAATTAATAAATAAAAATAAATTAATTTAAAATATAAAAACAAACTAACAATATGCCTAAGCCATAGGCCAAACAACACGAACTTAATATAAGTCATTTCTAAAGACCTAATAACTACAAACAACTAAAGAGTCTAACATCACAAATCTATAATTCTAAGACCTCTAACTTCCCAAAGCCAGAAATCCTCAATATATAACAATTGTGAAAAGTGTTTTTATGATTCTTTTTTAGTCTTTTTTTTTTCTTTTGCATATAGGGAGCAATTTTTTTGAGTTAATCCTGAATCCTACCACTTTACTGAAAACTTTTATAAGCAGTAGGAATTCCTTGAGAGAATTTTTGGGATTGCTTATGTATCTTATCATATCATCTGTAAATGACAATACTTTGACTTCTTCGTTTTCAATTTGTACCCTCTTTATCTTTTTCAGTTGTCTTATTGCTCTAGATACAACTTGAAAGAGTAAAAATATATCATTGAATAAATATAGAAAGAATGGACCTTTTCTTGTTTCTAATTTTAATGGAATTACCTTGAGTTTCTTTATTTATATTTACTTTGGCTATGAACTTTCTATAAATTTTCTTTTTTAAATGTTTTGTTATGTCTCTTATATTTTTAATCCATTCAGGAGTTTTTATCAATGATAGATTTGAAATATTGTTTAAGGGCTTTTCTCTACCAAATGAGAAACTCTTGTGGTTTTCCTTTAGTTCTTTTAAACGTTGAATTTTATTTACTGAGTTTTTATATATTGAACTATCTCTGCATGTCAGAGATGAAGCCTACTTCTTCTGAGTGGAACATCAAAGTCATAAAGCCAGAATGAATGCTTGACAAAGATCCAGCAGAGCTGAGCTGCATGATGACTGCTATGCCACCATTATTTCCTAGGTATTTCTTGTTACATACCATGTTTTAGTTTCTCACTGTTAGTTTAAATATTCTTCCTCTATCTTTTAGTTAGTTTAGATAAGAATTTGTCTTTTATCTTTAATTTTCCGAAGAGTCAAACATTTCTTTCTTTCATTGATTCTTTGAATTGTTCTTATTCTCTCTATGTTAATGGTTTCAGCCTCCAGTTTACTTATTTCTTGCCATCTATTCTTTGGTTGTGATTACCTGTTGCAATTGGGTTTCTTTGTCCCAGGCGGCCACAAGCCCAGACCCTGCTGCACCAGACCCCTTAGCCGCCCGCTGCTGCTGCTACTCAGGCCCCCAGAAATGACTCAGAGGCTTATATTAACTTCATGCTGTTTGGCCTATGGCTCAGGCACATAACTAGCTAGCTCTTACATCTTAACTCAACCCATTTCCATTATTCTGTCTGCAATGTGGCCCGTGGCTCACCTATGTTCCTTACATGTTGCTCCTTGGGTAGCTTGCTCTATCTGCCCGACCCTGCCCTGCTTCTCCTACCTATGCTCTGATTTCTCCTCTGACTTTTTCTATGGTGCCTGTCATGGCCCAAAACAGCTCCTTTATTTAAAGATTGATATTCATAGCATACAGAAAGACATTCCCACATCACCTCCCCCTTCCTGTCTAATCAAAAAGGAAGGTTTCAATTTTAACATAGCAAAATTATATGTAACAAAATAGCTATCAAGCAAGAATTACAGTTCCAATATATAGCCTATTTGTACTTACTTAGCAAAATTAAAGAAAATACTCTATCATCTACCGTATCCTTATGAATCTAAAGTTTCATATCCAGTATACCTTTCAAATAACTAAGAAAAACTATACCTATAACTATCTAATCTTCAACTACATCAGAGACCCCAGAAGGATACAGTTACCCAAGTAAACTGGAAGTGCAAGTAACTTTCAAAATCTAGAAATGACAGAGATGACACCTATCTGCCTGGACAGTCACCTAAAGTTCCTTTATAAAGTTGGGGCATACATTTTCAGCCTACAGGCCCAGAGTTTCTTTTCATTTCGGTGAAGCAGGAAATCTGCTCTGCCCATGTTGGCACAGTTTTTCAGTTGCTTCTCCTTGAGTCCTGAAGAATATCTGACAGTTTTCTCTGTAAAGCAGGAACCTGAAGGAGCATCTTGGCTTATTCTGCCAAAGATCAGAGGTCATCTTCTTATGGAACCTGCATGTCCAGTTTAAACAGCATACTGTCAAGCAGTCAATATAACAACAGGTTCTTGACAAGTAGCTAACCATTGCCACAAAGAGAGTAGACTGTATATGGAATTTCTTTGATGCCCATTTTTCTCTTGAAGAAGATTGGTGCTGCCAGGAGCAAATCTGTCTCACTGTCCAGAAAAGTCTAAGTTCTTAAAATATTTTAAATGTCATATTCTGTAGGTCTTAGTAGTGTTTGAAGATTACCTATCAAATTGAATTATAATCTTTGTATACCTAAAAATCTAACTAACATGCATTTCTTAATTACACATTACAATTTTAAATCAGTTACATAAACATCATATCTTAAACAAGAATAGAAAAATACATACAGGATAAGAGAATTGACCTTAACTTTGTATCAATAAACCAAAATCCATATCAATGTAAAACATTTTGAGATTAACAGCTGATTTCCTAATCTAAGTAAATTCAATAATCTAACTTTAAAAAAAAATCATTGATATGCCATATCCCCTTTCTCTTCTTAGAAAGAGATTAACTATGACCATTAACCATTTATAATGGAAACAAACATTTATAAGCAATATTTGGGGAATTTGGGTGTAGTTTTCCATTTCTAAATCCTGCTGATTAAGGGGCGTTGAAAATCTCACGAGTTCTTGAGACTGGATCATAATCTGCAGCCATAAAGCTGATCTGGCCATCTCTTCCCCTCAGAGATTTTTTTCAGGGGGTCTTGGTTGATGAAATCATATTTGCCTGGAAGCAATCCACAGGTTCTCATCTTCTGTGGAAACAAAAGCAGAACTCTTCCAAAGCAATAAATCCTTAGACCTAAATTTCAAAATCAAAATACCTTTAAAATATATATTCTTGTTTAGCTTAGTAGCCTTTACATTTGCAATCCATTGTCTTTCTGCAGTTAGCTCATTAACAGTTAAAAAATTAAAAGAAAACACAATAACAACCAAAATATAGATTTTGTGTCTATTTTCCATCTTTACGTGGCTTATCATATTTTTATTATTCTATTTCTCTTTTTAAAGACTTTCTCTACCTTCTCTCTTTTCTCTCTGAAGCCTATGTACCTTTTACACACATTGTAACCTGTTTACAGGTTTTTTAAAAATCTGAATCTGTTTTATTGTGAATCCTTAATCATTTTCTAACTAGAAAAGCTTTTTAAAATACTCTCACTCTCTTGCTACATAGTTTTTGCAGAGGAGGCTGAATCAGTAAATTCTCTTAAAAGGACTGAGTCTCTGTTCATGGCCAGCAAACAGAGTATACCCAAGAAAATGCTGCTACTAAGAAACCATCTTTGTTTCCTTTTTGTTCAAAATAAACAGAAATCTAAAATCAATCACATGCTACTGAGTCTTCTGTGAGACTTCAGGAACTGGGCTGATTGCAGCTTACACTACCTGCTGCCACTCCCCCAGTGCCATTTTGAATGTGACCGGGACGCCATGCTTTCTTTGTATAATGACCTACTTCATATATACAATTTGGAACCTGCCTTTGCTCAGTTTCTGCTAAAAACCCTTTGTAAACTTTCTCAGGCATTAAGTGGATATTAGATCCACGTTGGACGCCATCTGTTGCAATTGGGTTTCTTGGTCCAGGGTGGTGAGAGGCCCAGACCCTGCCGCGCCAGACCCCTTAGTCACCTGCTGCTGCTGCTGCTGCTCAGGCCCACAGAAATGACTCAGATGCTTATATTAACTTCATGCTGTTTGGCCTACGGCTCAGGCACATTGCTAGCTAGCTCTTACATCTTAACTCAAACCATTTTCATTAATCTGTCTGCCACGTGGCCCATGGCTCTCCTGTGTTCTTTACATGTTGCTCCTTGGGTGGCTTATTCCATCTACCTGACTGCCTTGCTTCTCCTACCTATGCTCTGATTTCTCCTCCTCCTTTTTCTATGGTGCCTGTCATGGCCCAAAACAGCTCTTTTATTTAAAGATTGATATTCACAGCATACAAAAAGACATTCCCACATCAATTGCTACTTTTGTTTTATTGTTTTCAGGTATGCTATCAAGTTTCTAGTATGAAGTCTCTCCATCTATTTTATTAGTCACTTAATGCTATTAACCTTTCTTTTTGAACCACTTCTTTGTGTCCCATGAGTTTGAGTATACTATTTATTTATCTACATAAAGTCTCAAATTTCTTTATTTATTCTTACCTAAAACCATTTACCAACAGGGAGTAAGTAGTTCCATTTCCATGAGTTTATAAGCTGGCCACTGTATCTGTTGTTGCTAATATCCAACCTTAATGAGTGGATCTGGACCAGAACTGTTGTGGAAAACTGGTATAGAAAGGGAAAACTTTAATTAAAATATTTCATGGCAGAAAAGAATCTATTTACAAGAGAAGGAAAAGTATCAAATTTGTTTCTATGTACATTTGACCACTTCATGAGAACCAGATGCTTCATGAAATCTAATAAATATGTATGATTTGAATGTGTTGCAAATAAACAGTCAACATAACAACTCATAAAACACAAATCATAGGAAATGAAGAATCACAAGGGATTTGAGTGTAAACGTTAATGGTAATATTTAGATTAAAATTAAGAATTAGCTATTTCTTGACTGATACAATTTTAGCCCAAATAAGCATCAGCATTTACCTTGAAAGTATAAATATTTTTCCCAGGGTTACTCTATATATTAGAGAGGTATATTAATTATGCTTTCTTTTCATACTATTTTCTTAGAATGCATTATGTGTTTAATTCTGTCGAGCTGAGATGTTGCTTCATTAATGTTAAGGCAGATCATTCTCATTTAATCAACTTTTTCATTTATCTAAACTTTATGTCTTTATACTCATGCTGAACTAAAAAAAAATATTTATCACTTTTAAGGAAAAATATGGAACTGAAGACTTTAAAATTTCATCTTTGAAATGCAAAGCTGAAATAGAAATGAATAATTCAAGTACTCACCAAAGGCCTTGAAGATATTCACTTGTTTACATTTACATGGCTTTAGTCCACTCACACACTAGCAATTTTTGGAAAAAAGAGTAAGAAAATGAAAAATGTACTATTTTCCTTCTCTTGCTATTTCTTTTCATCTCTCCCTCTGCATTATCTTTTTTCCTTTAGCGTATTTTCTTTTTCTTGCAAAAGTAATCCAGTAAGACTTGTTTCTTAGCAGGGTGAAATACAGGATATATTTAGTTGGTTAGCTTCAAATATGAAAAATGCTATGCCTTGACTGTTGCCTTCTCTTTCTTTCTGCATATTCACACCCCCTAGAGAACAGTAAGATTTACTTTTAATTTCTCACTTCTGACAGGGATCCTACTTCAAGATAATTTATTATACGTAGTAGAAGCTAATAATTTTTTATCATGTAAAATAAATTGATTTGTGACTAGAAGAAAGATAATAGAATTTGTGGGAACATGATTAAAGAACGGAGCCCCCTGCCTCATTATCTGATTAAATTCCTTTTCTATCTGTAAAGAAAACATATCAGTATAATTAATATATGCTATGAAGGTCTAACATAGAGACAATGATCATATCGTATATTTATATTTTGATATTAAACCACAATAAATCAGCCTTTGGGCCTTAATTTTTATGACCTTAGTAAGGCCTCATTCTTCCTAATGACCTTTTCCTGGGAATTTAAACAAAACTATTATTATTGCTTAAATTAAAAATGTCCAGCTTTTCTGCATTCCTGTTACCTGAAACCTGGCTTCATCAATTAAAATACTGTTTGGGCCTTTTTGTGAAGTAACTTGGCTCCAGTCATTCATTGTCTTGTACAGAACCTTCATAGACTCATTTGCTCAATAAGATTTACTTTGTTAGAATTATTTTCTTGTTCTGTCTTTGGTTCCTATTTGAGATAAACAAGTGTTTGATCAAGTTTTTCTATAGATTGTCATAAAAAAAAAAAAAACAAGACCAAGATATATTATCTAAGAGCTTTGGTTTTCTTCATTTCTTTTGGTTTTATTTTCACCATTGTTTATATATTAATTTAATGGAGAAAATTGTGAAAGAATTGAAATATGATATTGGAATGCCAGAGATATTTTTTGTTCATTCCAACATTTCACATACATGTTGTTACTAAGATAACTCCTTACATTGAAACCACATACCCGAAGACTTTTCTTAAAGAAATTAAAATTAATCTTTTATTGCGTGTCTGGTAGCACTTAGTTTATAGCTCTCTGAAGACTTCACTTTTTATTGTCCTTTATCTATTTATTTTTATGATTTATTTTCCCCAGTAGAAATATATTTGAACACCAGAATCATTCTTATTTATTGTTTAATCACTTACAAAATATAGTGCAACATCTAATATAGAATAAGAGCTTAATAATCCTTTTAGGCAACGTGGAAAGTAGATTAATAAATTAGTCTAAATATGTATGTAATAGTATCCTTTGTTGTTAACTTGACTACATTTGGAATTAACAAATAAATCCAAAAATTACTAGGCATACCTCTGAGGAATTTTAACTTAATCGTTTGTAGTGGGAAGATTCGCTTCTAATGTAGATTTTTAAAGTGCAAAGATACACCATAATCTAGATGTTCTGAGGTGGGAAGACACATTCCAGTATCCTGCTTGCTCTAATCTTTCACTGACATTAGAGCTTACATCTTTGGGATTCATTGTAATACTGATGATCAGCTGAGATACCTAGCTCATGCACTGAACAACTACTGGATTTTGGACCTTCTATTCATAGGCAGCTAGTGTCAGATTACCTAAATCACAGCCTCTAATCATTTTACTATATATATATATATAATATTATATATATATATTGAGAGAGAGATAAAGATTAATTTTATATGTTCAGTTACTATGGAGAACATCAGATCATAAAATGTACATCATAAACTAAGAGTGTGAGACCCAAATGATTGTGGATATGGGTGACATAGTTTGGGGAAATATATTTATGTGAATATGTTTCTCATGAAATCTTAAGTAATTAAAAGTAAAATTTCTATAATTTGGAAGGACTTTCATGTTTCAATAATAACTATAAAAAAACCCTTAATGAGATTTGCAAAATATATGAAATTCTAAAAAGAAATTCTCCTTTATTTTATATATATATATATATATATATATATATTACTATCTACACTCAAAAGCTAAATTAAATGTGATCATTAAAATGTTATAAACATTGTTATTTTGTGGTTAATGAATCATTTTCTATTTTCAAAACAGACTTTTAATCAAATTTTTAGGAGGTCTAGTAGACTAAATAAATGTTTTCTTTATGATTAAGCTAATTAACTTAAGTCGTGCAGTTTTGGAAATCCTTAATAGGTACAGGGATTAGCTCATCCTGGCACCACATCTATATGCACTTAGCTCTTAACTGTCAGGCCCATTTCAGTGTTTTTTGTTTTAATTGCTTTATTTATTACATTTAGATTTATTTACATTTACATGAGAATGCTAAATAATCTGAATTTATAGCAATTATTTACACATCTTAATATATTAAATTAAACTGAAGAAATTATTTACCTTCATTTTCCTCTTCACAAGGAAATGAAAAATAAGTCATTGACCTAGTAGTTATAAGAGGTGAAAATGTGGGCGAGATCATTTTATTGTCATTTAGACTTGTCAATAATTCTATATACTTGCAGAACATGTTTCCAAAATTTTTCCCTTCTTATCCCCACCTCCAAAAAAAAAAAAAAACCCTAAAGGAATGCAGAGGATATTTTTGATAAAGGGTACAATCTAAAATTTAGAACTCTTAAAATCCAACAGTAATAAAAATATAAAGAATTTTAGTGAAAAAAATGTATAAAATACAGAATATCCCTAACCAAAGGGGATCTGAAATTGACAGTGACGCATGAGAAATGATGCCGCTGATTTATGGCACCAGAGCAAAACTGGTAGAACAATCCAATGCCACCATATACTGTGAGAAGAGCACAGTCCGAAACAGCGAGACAAATGCTAGCAAATATGTGGACCTGATCGGATTATTATTAATCTTGAGGACTACAAGATAATCTAGCTGCTTTGAAATTTTATTTTTTGCTTTCATAAAAATTAACATGATCTCATAGTGAGCTCAACACAAATTTCATAGTGTTTTTCAAAATTAATTAAAATTATATGTGCTCAAAATCTTGCAAATATATATTAATCAGAGTTTTTTTTTTTTTTAAAAAAAAACAATTCCTATAACCTTAAAATAACCTATAGTCTTTCACTATGTAAATTGAAATTTTGGTATTTACAGATAACGTGACGTAATTTGGCATTGAAGAGAAATGCCTTCATATACTACATAGCCATGGAGAAAATTTTGAATATATACTGATAATTAAGGGAAGCCAGATTGAAAAGTCTAAACACTGAATTATTTCAGCATCAGGACACCTATAAAATAGAAAAACTGTGAATACAGGGAAAACTCTTAGTTGGAAGGCATTTGGAGGAGGGAGAGATGGATCGATTGAGAGTAGAAAATTTTAAGGCGATGGAATGATCTTGGTATGATCCTGCAGTAGAACATGTGTGGTAATATTGTCAGAATTATAGAAAGAACAGCATGTAATATAGATTCTGGTATAAACTGAACTCTGGATAACAATGATACATGAGTAAAGAAAATTTATTCGAACGGAAAAGGTAAATGGTTTGAGTGATGGCTCATTGAGTAAAACATCTGCAGTACAAGTATGAGCTGCTGAGTTTTGAACCCCGAGAATGTATGGAAGTGAAACTTGAGATTTTCCAGTCTTCTTCTTTGTCTCAGAATGAAGAGGTGTGTGTGTGTGTGTGTGTGTGTGTGTGTGTGTGTGTGTGTGTGTGTGTGTTTGAGAGAGAGAGAATCATCATCATGTCCGGCATATCTATCAGTGGACAAGAGACTCTGTCAGACAAAGTATAAGGCCAGACAAGATATTTGTGTTTTTTCTCTGACCTCTAAGGACCCCACGAATTTTGCAGTGAGACTATTTTTTTCTAGAAATTACTATTACTTTATGTCATGAGTAATTTTAAAATACTATTGCAGTGTCAAGAATATAGTAAATATAAACCACTACAAACTTCAATATTTAAATTACTTTGTATGTGGGGACTGAGTATAGCATGTGCTACCCCATAGCACATATGGAGGCCAGAGGACAACTCTGTGGAATTCAGTCTCTTCTACTTTCCATGGGTTCCAAAGATCAAGCTAAGAGTCCCCAGTCATCAGCCTCGCAAGCATCTTCACTGGCACATCCCCCTGGCTGATTTTGAATACTTATTTTAGAATATAGAACAATTTTACCTTTGCTCCATCATGGTATTTCTGAAATTTTGCTTCACTTTGAAGACTTCCTCTTGTTAATAATGGTCCCTACTGTGTTGCTGTTTCTTCAGATTTATTTTTTCTGCTTCCATTGATATGTAAAGTAGTTTGAACAAATTTTGGAATGGGTATCTGGGAAGAAATTTACGAATAAAGCTATTTTCGATTAGGTTTTCAATTTTACTGTAACTTGAATGAATTCATACAAGTAGAAATGATATAGAAGCCCCAGAGCTCCTCTAGTTACACTGCTGAAGTTGGTGTCTATCCCAGTGCTCACACATATTCGTTGTATGACTTTCTTGCTATGGCTGTAACTAGAATTTCATGGAAAATATTCTAGCTCAATGCACAAGGTAACATAAAATGATCTCCACCCCCCACTCCCCCCCCCAAAAAAAACCCATCAAAAATGTTACAGTGTTACCAGCAGGGTCTTTTAAGAGATGTAAACAAAGCAATTGACCAAACTGTGTTCAAAAAGACAAAAAACCTCTTCTGTTGTAAAAGATCCGTGATCTTTCCATTGTTAAGGACAGGACATTGTATGAATTTGTTAGCTTCTTTTTATTTTCAGTGCTTCTTCTCCTCAACTTCTGTTCTGTTGAAGAGCAAATTTTAAATAATATACTCTTAACTGATCTGTATTAAGTAATTTTAAATATAAAGAAAGAAGCGAAGCTTAGATATGGTTCATCTGACAAAACCTTTGGTTGGGCAAATTTAAGAGCTTGAGTTCCATCCCAGGAGCCACAAATAGGAGCCAGATTTGGAGAACATATTTGTAATTCCAAAACTCCTACAGGATGAGGGGTACAAACAGGAATTAGCCCAGAGAGTGCAGGAAACAAGTCAGCAGGTCCTGACCTAAAATTACAGGACAAGCTAATGAGTACACTTTAAAGTTATTTTAGAACCCACAAAGGACTTTTAAAAAACACACATATTCACTATTAAAATGAAGTAGTTTTATGTTTATTTGTTACTATTTTATTTGGTAGACCACTTTTAAGGCTCATAATGGAATTCCTAACACTGCAATTATGAATAAGAAGGCTATTCTGCAAGACATGTTAATTATTGGGTTTACTAAACAGACAAGAAGCTTATTCTTTCCAACTGATAATTTGCTGATAATCTTAGAATTTAAAACCAACATTGTGTGAATACATAGCTTTCTGCCTAATTAAAAATATTTGACATACTCATAATAAAACTGCAATTTTCTTGGACTATATTTCCCTGACACTTATTTATACATTGTAGATTCAACTACACAGGATTAATAAAGTCATGGAAATTATAGGAGCGACTACATCTATCACTCTATTAAATCAATGTGATTACTGACTACACTCTAATACTTGTTTTATGCCTACAGATTAGCACAGTCTTTAACCATTATTAAGAAAAATAAATCTCTTTATAGCAGACAGAGACCATTACAGAAGACCACTTTGGGCCTAGTCTCAATGTATTCACAAATAAATAAATAAATAAATAAATAAATAAATAAATAAATAAATAAATAAATAAATAAATAAATAAATAAATAAATAAATAAATAAATAAATAAATAAATAAATAGATAGATAAATAAATAAATAGATAGATAAATAGATAGATAAATAAATAAACAAACAAACAAATAAATAAATAAATAAACAAACAAACAAATAATCAACAGCTGATTTTTTTGGATGTGGAATGGAAAGATTCTAAGAAACTATGTCTTTAAACTACACCCATAAATCTCATGTTCATGATTGTCTAAAGGGAGGTGAACAAGGACATTAATAGACAACACAATCTGGACATGGAAAAGAACACACAGACCCAACACTATACATAGAATTAATAGTCAAGTAAAGGATTCTGAAAGATGGAGTACTAGTCTTCTTCAGGGAACAGAACAGCCATTAGTAATCTGACATCAAATTATCAGTCCTGAAAACATACATGCAAATAACCTTATATAGGCTGAGCAGGTTAGATTTAGGGGATATGTAAGTATAAACTATATGCACACAACAATTAATGGAAATAAAGGCAATGAATTTGAAAAAAGCAAGGCTATGATTATATTTAAAACACAATGGATGATAATATTTAAAATTGTAGAAACTGAATCCTTTGCATGCTAATATAAAGACAAAGAAGTTTGCAAATATTATTATCAGTATTTTTTAGGAAGTAATGTGGACAAAAATAATGGTGCAATTTAAACTATCCATACATGAAAATTGTAGTGTTCTATAACAATTAATCTACAGTTTCTGTTTACCTTCCAAATCCCATCACTTATCTCCACCTAGTCCCTTTAAATTTTGTGAACTTGAAGATTTTATATAAGAAGGGAAACAAAATATTTACTTTTATGAGTTATGCTACTCGAGTCTAATATTATGACTTGCAGCTTTATTCATTTTCCTAAAAAATACATTTCATTTTATAGCTGATTAATAGTCTCCTGTATTACTTATATATTGTTATAAATCAATAGATCTGTGTCTATACTGATCTCATAACTTGACAGCTAATTTCAATAGAGAAAGTGCAGTGCCTTTAAGAAAACAAAGAAAATTAAAAACATGTATACAAGGTTAGTTAACAGAAGATATGCTTGTCATATTTTGAATGCATATTTTATAATGTACTATATTATAAATAACTGAATATTAATTAAATTACAATTTAGAGACAGAACTTTCAATATTATGTATTAAATAAATTTCAAGTGATTCTAGGTTTTGTCAAATTCACAGTTAGGATCAATCATCACAGAATATCAGAAATAACTCATGCTTTATTGTGTATAGATAGATAGATAGATATAAAGTCTAAATTGTTTTCTAACCAAAATGCGTGATCAAACTTTCAAAATATCAAAATATCATTGATGTATTTTTTGTGTGTAATTTAAGCAAGCACATGCACTGCCCTTGAATCTTATTGATTCATGAACACATTTAATATGAATGATTTTAAATATGTAATGGCTACTATTTGTTAAATTTGATTAAGAACTAAAATTTAATTTAAATGGAATGAGAGATTTTGAAAAGTTTTGTTTAGTAATTAACGACTTTTAAAAGGTATGGTAAATTAGGGAGTTGTAGTAGCCTGGAGTTGGCCAATAGGAGAAGAGTAAAAGAAATCCAGCCTGAAATGGAATGAAGTTGGGCAGAAATAGTTCAATAAGTGACTCTCATTCTCCAGTGAAGCCCCAATTGCTACAGGTGTCACAGCTTCTCAAAACTGTGGCAGTTCAACACAAGTATAACCTTAACCAATAATCTTTACTTTTATTACCTATAAATATAACCTGGAGGACTAAGGGGCAAATAAGATACATATTAACATAGTGACACCGTGCAAAAGAAGATGATTGGGCAAAGTATCATGAATCTCTGTTGAGCTGGAAAATATCATAGTAGAACTTGAAACACCATGAATTTATGGTATAGCAATACTTTAAAATACTCGAGTCTTATGTTATACTGTTATAAGATAGAATGTCTGATATTATATTCCATTCATATGGGAGTACGTGTACTGTGATACACATATTGGAAAAGAAAAAGCCAATGTTGATAAAATAATCTCTCTGAAGATGTTATTATAGTTATGAAGGTTATAGGCTCTCAAGGATAATTTATTATATTTACATACAGAATTAGTCTAGTATTAATCTGACTCCTAAAGACTTATCATTATACCCATAGATCAATGCATCTCTCATCTGATAAACATCTATTTCCAGCAGATTGTGACTGACAATTGCCCAAGTTGTAGGGAATAAATGACAGAGGAATATTTAACCCTAAATGCATCAAATATGCTGGCTGCATGCTCTTCCTCCCAAAGTCTGACATCATTGTGGAAGGGAGGGCAGCAGTAGTATCAGAACCAGAAACTCATAGACATTGTGACAGCATGGATAAAACCTTTGTAAGCTTGACTAAATATGAACATGAAGAATAAAGTAGGACTTGAAATTCCATCCCTAGCTGTGAAGCTATTGGAAAATTTTAGCTGCTTTGAGAGGGAAGGAATGCTGTAGCCTCAGGTAAATAGGACAGACACCATTACAAGGGGACACATCCAATAATAGTTGGGCAGTAGAAATAAATCTTGATATTCTAAAATTTCTCAGAGGGATTTTAAATAAATCAGTGTTAAACAACACATCATTTATTTTTATTTTGTACTTTACAGGTATGTATAGATAACTATGTATATTTCTAAAGGAGGTACACATTCATGCTAAAATATACACCAATGTATATAATTTTTGAATTTATTAAAATATTCATATATTGAATTTACTAAAGTTTCACTTTTATAATCATTTGAAACCAAACAACAGATTGCGGGGACAAACTTATTGCTACAACTGGTACTATGGGAAAACTTTTAGTGCTCATTTTTATATTTTTACGTACTTAGTAAATTATTTCATAGTACTGTAAATATTTACATCATTTTGCTAATGACAATTTCAAGAATTGTGCTTCAATAATAATGCTAAATTGACTTAAAAAGAGTTACAATTCTAAAATAATTATAGAAATTGTATTTTCTCAACCATCTGCTGTCTTTACAAAACCACAATAGGGCATCTTTCTGAGACTAATTCACATTCTGCATAACACTTAGGGCATGCTTTGCATCCAAACCATCTCCTAATTACTGAATCAGCCTGAGAGTGTTCGGTATGAATCAATTGCTTCTTTCTTTGAAGATGGTTCTGTCTCTAAAACTGAATTTGTAAATCCAGTGGCACATCCTGAATTTTTGGCAATCTTTCAATTGAAGTGTCTCTGAGCTTGATTTTTTTTATCAATAAATTTCTCAGCTTTAGAAAATGCATAGGATAAAAATTTTGGCAGAGATAGTTTTAAGGATATGTAGTTTAATTGCATTTAATTGAAGACTCATGGACTCATGGTTTTCATAACCTTTGAACCTCAACTTTTTTTTGTTAATCTAGTATATTCAAAGATATATTTTTGTTTGAAGTGGCTTACATTTAGTCTTTTTTAAGTTTGTCATTTCAATAATCAATTAAGAAAATGCAACTGACAGTATTAATTGATCAGTTTTAAAAAGTCTCTTCTAGAGTTTTGGATTCTCTCCTAAAATACTGTGATTCACAACTGCCAATAAGGAAGCAAACACATGCAAAATCAATTCTAAATACGGTTATATCTTATTACCTTCAGTTTAATTACCCTCATGACATGTAGTAATAGCCTGTAATAAAGTCCTCTATGGAAATTTGCAACCATATGTTATGGTGGTTGATTGGTTTATCTCTCAATATATTTGAATTACTTTATAGTTGAGTAATACTTCTCTACCCTCCCTCCCTCTCTCCCTCCCTCCCTCCCTCCCTCCCTCCCTCTCTCCCTCCCTCCCTCCCTCCCTGCCACTCTCTCTCTCTCTCGTGGTTATAAAAGCAGATTTATGAGTTTTGCTTTCACTGTAAGAGTTTTAATGATCCCATAATTATTGCCTCTATGCTCAATAACTAGAGGAGCCAATAGCTGCTTAGTGAAATAAATAGTAACCTCAGAAGCAGAGGGAGCAATGATGAATCCACTATCTGAACTGAGGACCAGGAGATACCCCTGGGGAAGAGCTTTTGCAAGTTCATGCTGTAAGACTGAAAAGCCTGAAGCCAGATTTCCATATGCAGTGGAAGCAGCCTTAGATGTATCTGCTCAAGGAAAATGTCAAGTGTAAAGCCAGCTTTCTTCTTTTACATTTGCTTCATTTGAGAATGCAACCTATTGATTGGTATCACCTCCATTCAGTCTCATGCCTTCACCTCTCCAACATTCAGTTGAAGTGTGCTGGCAGTTTCAAAGACAATATAGAATCTCAAGCATAAACTATGTATTATAAAATGTGTTCCATATTACTTAAAAATAATCTAAATCAAAATAATGATATCTTTAAAGTGAGTACTTGCTTCAATATTAAGTTTATAAAATTTTCATTTACCATTAAAACATAATTTTGAAATGAAATATAAATTTATTTAAGTAAAAACAGTAACCAAACTGGTTATGCTTATATTGTGCAATTTTGTTTATACTTCATTCTTGCACTTGATATCAAAATGATGAAAAATGATAGACCATGGTATGCATGAGAACTTGAGCTGAATTAAATACCCGCCAAAAGAAGCTATTATATATTATAATGAAAGAGATCATATGTTTGTTTTATTCTCTAAAGTTGGAGAGAAATATTTGTTACATAATATAAATGATACTATCATCATCTCTCAAGGTAAGGTTGGTTCTTATCCTTTGAAATATTAAGTTATATTCATAAGGATGAGTCTCAAAGCTTTACCATCCCTAATATATGTGAATCAACTTTTAATTTTCTCTTTCCTGAAATATTACTTTCAATGTATTTTAAAGCAAATCCCCATCATGGGCTCTTTACTTAATTAAGAATATTTAACTTTAATACCTGTCCCAAGTTTTAATAAAAATTGAACATAAAACAAAACTGTACATATATATATATATATATATATATATATATATATATATATATGTTTTCTGTAGCAACATACTAGTTCATTAGCTATTTCAATGTATACAACAGTATTTATATAAAAATGCATCCTTTATCCCTGTGCTTATAAATGTGGCAAATATGATGTAAGGAAACTTAGCATGAGAGGCACACTGATACAGTCTATAAATCATTCTCTAAATGGTTTCAGAACCTACTCGAGACAGTTAGAAAGTAGTATGTTACTCTAACATTAGGAATAGATAAAACTATTTCCCTAATCATTTAAAAATGTTTTTACAGTGATTTTAAGGAAATAAATATATTAATAGTCTTGTTTTATGCCTCTGCTGTACATTTATCAAATTTTAAGTTATTTTCTTTTTTTAAGAAACTAATATCTGTAAGGTAAAATAAAGTAGTAATTATGTTATTTTATGGAGACACACAGAGAGAGAGAGATGAGAGAGAGAGAGAGCAATAAGGAAGGAAAGAAAAAATGAAGACAGAAGAAAAAAGAAGAGTGAACAGGCTAATCTCAATCTACCTCCGTATGTAGCCAAGGTTGGCTTGAACTCTAGATCCTTTTGCTCCAAGTCTTTGCGTTACAACTGTGCATCAAAATGTCACCACAGAATACACTTTTGAGAACTCTATCTTTAAAAATTTAGAAGTTTTTAAGTATTTAAAGACTGTGTGGAAACAGAGACGAAAATCCTTCGTGTGTTTAACATCATCAGACTTAGAGCACAACTATCCCAAAGCTGAGCAGCCAGGAGACCTAGGGTAGAACCAAGCAAGACTAGTCAAAGCAAAATAAAAGGAAGAAAAAATGAATATCAACTGAATGACACCTGATGATATTCTGCTATACTCATAGACTGTGTCTAGATCAGTAGTCACCAGAGAGACTTTATCTATCAACTAGTGGAAACAGCTGCAAAGACCACAGTCAAACATTTAGCTGAGCTCAGGAAATCTGGTGAAAGAGGAGGAAAAGGATTGTATGAGCCAGTGGGGGGGTTAAGGTCACCCACAAGAAAACCCATAGAATCAACTAAGCTAGGCTCATAGGGGTTCACAGACACTGAACTGACAGCCCCAGAGTTTGCATGGGACTGATCTCTGCAGATATGACAGTTTCACAGCTTGGACTTCTTATGGGATTCCTTAAAGTGCGAGCAAGGGCCATCTCTGACTTTTGCTGGCTTTTGGGATCCTGTTCCTCATACTAGATTGCCTTTTCCATCCTTAATATAAGGCAGGGTGCTTAGCTTTACTAAAACTTAATATATCGTTTTTTTTTTTTTTGTTTTGTTTTGTTTTGGTTTTTTTTTTTTTTTTTTTTTTTTTTTTTGATATCCATGGAGGAGGCCTTTCCTTTTTGGACTAGAATTGGAATAGGAACAGAGTGAAGTAGCAGAGGAGAAATGGGATTTGGGAGTAAGTAGGAGAGAACAGAGGGAGAACTGTGGTTAGCATTTAGAACAAATAAATATTATTTTTCTACAGGTAATATTCATTTTGTGGATAATGTGGAAATTTGAAATAAACTAATTTTGAATCAAAAAAGAATTTGTTTTTCTTTTTATCTCAGTTGAGTCTACTTTTCTAAGTAAGCATACTTTTCTTTGGTGAAATAATGAAAGAGAGAGAGAGAGAGAGAGAGAGAGAGAGAGAGAGAGAGAGAGAGAGAGAATCTGTGAAATGTAGAAGCAGCCTCCAGATTCATCTGATACCCCCTTCAACCCAAACACCTATTCCTCTGACTTTTTCTTTGAAATCCCCTTATATAAAGGAGTTCCTGTGGAAGGAATGACACCCATTGTCTTAGACACCACCTTCCAGGAGATATCATGAGCCAAGAATGATAAATTACTGCACTGAAGTTCTTTCGTGGAAGTTTATCTGTCGTTACCATTGCCTTACAGACTGACTTGCCTTCTACTCTCAGATATGTTAGCTGAGAGACTGTGCAGCAGGCATCCATTCCTTCCACTGAGAGTCTGCCCTTCACTGCCTCATATTTCCTTAACAGTAAAGGAATGTTTAAAACTCTGTCATCTAATATTTGGGCTCATTAATTTCCTATGTAGTGATTTGTTATTTTTCCCAGGTCACCTACAGTCCCCGTCTATTTCTTACTAATAAAGAGACATTTTCACCCCCAAGTTCCTGGCTCTACTTATAATTTTATGTGTTGTCTGTTTCCTATGCACTTCCGCATTGATCCGTATGAATGTCTTTCTTCTTATATATCTATTGTCAGCTTGTTTTCTAAGCTCAAATTACTGAAACTTCACTTGAGGATAAAATAAACTTCATTTTTCTATAAAATACTTTATTTGTTTTGTTTACGTAGCACAATTCAACTATGTAACTATCCTCTGGATATTAATTTTGTATACTTTTTCTGTATAATCAACTTTTAGACAATGAACACAAGGGAACAAAAAGAAAACAATGTATTTAATTTTTAGTTTACAGCAAAATACTAGAATTCATTTTCTAAAGAAAGATGAATGCTTAAAATGCTATAAGAAGAATATTTTATGTAAATATATGACATAATATTTATCTTATGAAATATCATTTTGGACAAATACTAAATTTTAAATATTATCATATATTTTTATTTGTTATTGATATTGATTTATGAGCTCAGATTTCTAAAAAAGTTATATGAATGAAGAAATAAATAAAAAGGTCCCATCACATGAATAATGTAGAAAAAAAGCCCTAGAAATCATGATGGTATACTTACTTGAGCAAAAGTAGCTGTCAATTACCTGCTTTAGAGCCCCAGCCTACATACTATGCTGTGTTATTATCAGTGATCATTTACTTTATGTTGGAGTCATGCATTAACACATGGAAAATTTTGTGTCTCCCTATCATACATATATATGGTAACTAGATCGCTTTTTGTGTTTCTAATAGTGTGTCTTTAATAACTTCATAATACCAATAGCCACTTAGGAAATAATGTGATTTGAGAACAATGATGACCACCATTTATCTATGAGTATCTTCAGGTCAAAATTCTACAGCCAAAGTGATGGGCAACACTGAAGTCACAGTAAATGTGAAGCCAGCTGCCTCATTTATAGTCAGATTGGACTAATAAGTAAACCAAGTTACTAAACACACAGTAAATCCAAAACTTAACCAAATATATTATTTTATATTATCATTTTTATAATTCAGTGAAAATATTTGTGCTATGGTAGACATTTCCAAGTAACTACTTCCAGGTTACTTGATTCTGATGTCATGTAAGTCATAGTGAACTGATAATTCTTGCCTGAAGTCATCCTGATAAGCTATATCTGGTGGAAAGATGTGCTCCAGACAAAATACTTATTTGAAAGCCATGATTTAATTCAGTTTAAAACTATGCTTCTGTTTCTGTGTTGGCTGAATGTATTTGTCTTGTGATTCACAGTATATAAAGAACTGTTTATTAATACCACCACAGATAAAATTAAAGCAGATTTAGTATATTAATCAGTATCTTATTGCTGTGAAGAAACACCATGACCACAGTATAAAGGAAAGAATTTATTTGGGGCTGACTTACAGTATCATAGGATTAGTCTATTATAGTCATTACAGGAAGCATGGTGGCACACGGGCAGACATGATGCTGGAGAGGTATTTGAGAGTCCTACATCAGAACTGGTGGGCAGCAGCAGGAAGAGGATGTGGATTGAGCGCTTGAAAACACAAAGCCAACCCACAGTGACATAGTGATCTGTACCTCTTTCAACAAACCCACACCTACTATAGCAAGGCCATGCCTCCCTCTCCCTATCAAGCAGAATTCCTCCCTAATGACCATGCATTTAAATCTATGAGCTTATGTGGCCCATTCTTAGTCAAACCACATTTAGTATCTAGTACATTTGCTAATACCTCATGGCCCTGAGCTTATTTTGCAGGCTAGACAGTATTGTCTATGCTTATTAATGCTTGTAATCAGATTATTGAATGAGGGAAAGCAAATAACAATTAAAAACAGTCAGAAAAGGGTAAGAAATTAAAAAAAAGTAACATGCAGAATATCAATATATACATCTTATTACTTGACATTGTGACTCTATAATTTAATGAAGAAGTAACAAATCAAAGTATAAACAAATCAAGGAAAGTATTCAGGTTAGAAAATAAAAATGACAGATCTTTAAATCAATACGTTTCTTATAAATTCCTGTTAAGTTTGAGCTTCAGTAATAAAATTTGTGAGAATTGAAATAAAATTACTTTGTGATGATTACTTAGTATTTTTATTTTAATTGCATATACAATTATTTTTTAATTACATAAAACAATAAACCTTCCACATTTTTGGTTTCTTGGATGTTTTCTGAACTGCAATATTAAAAATAATCAAGAAATACATGCCTCATTCATTAACATATAGTATATTATAATCTTCACAGTATTTGATCCTTAGACCTAAGACAAAAAGACTGATTACTTGAGTATTTTCTTATCTTTTTCAGCACATACTTTCTTATTATCTGAATGATAAATATTATTTTTATTGGGATTTATTTTTGTAAGGTTTCCCAACTCAATAGTATCTGTAATGTAGAGTGACATTTACAATGTGTCACAAAGATGTTTGTGAAAGGATTTTAGAAATAACAAACAAAAATACTGACAATAGCATAGACCCCAGCAGAATATGCTGCTTGATTCCTGTCTGAGCCTATTTAGTGGGCTTTACTCCAGGGAAACCTCTCAGGGAAGGAGCGGGGCAAATTGCTTCTTTTACTCAAAAGTCTTAGAAAAATAGGAAACCCAACAGAGCTAAAAAGAAGAGAACCCATTGGGTTGTGTGATTTTTCTCATATTTAGTTTCCTTTTTTCTTGGTTAGGAACCTCTAAAAAGTAAGATTTTCTTTGTAGACTGTGAGTTTAAGGAGGAAGGATTTCAAAGAAAGGCACAATACATGAGAAATGATAAATGCTGTGTTTATATCTTGTTAGTGAGATTCTTGAAAGTGCTTGCGGCTTTGAGGTAGAGTAAATAGTATTGGATAAATAATATTCTCAGTGGAGGGGATGTTGAGCATAGAGGTAAAATCACATAGAGAAACTTAGAAAGCACACATCACAGGAAATGATTTTCAGCAGGGAAGTCTCTCTCTGAACGTACAAAAGGTCTGTCTGACACAAGATGCTTCCTTATTGATAATGACAGATGTTTAAATAACTTTCATGTGTTGTCTATACATAAGTTTAAAATTAATTGTAATTCAAAGTTTCAAATCATCCTACTCATAAAACAGAGAACATTTGTGATGTTATATTGTAATTATTGGAATTTCCTCAGAGTAACTCTGTACAAATAGACTAATAAAGGAATGTTCTCTGGTCACATAATGAATACTGTAATTTACCGGGCATGTAGCGAATCATTCTATGTTTTAGGAATATAGAAAGCAGCCTCGCAGCAGTCTCTTCTGCGTCTACATGGTTTTTGAGTAGTATCCTGTGTGACAAGGCAAGTTATAAATATATTATAACATAAATGCACATGTCGATATTTTATAAAAAGGTTAATATGTGTTCTGAAGACAATTAAATACTATAGGTGCACAAAATAATGATAAAAATGGAGGGGGTGGCTGCTTTAGTAATCATGGCAAAAATACTCAGAGGTTAGTTAAGATTTATGGATCATGGGGAAGATATTTCTGTATTGTAACTCAAGGTGAGAGTATTCAGACAGATAAAAAAGCTGTGTAAAATTTTCAGACTAGAACAATTTTACAGTTTTTGAATATTGTCTCTCAACTAAATAAAATCAAGATAAAACATATTTTGTAGATTATTGATGAGTACTGTTGATGATGCAGATCAAAAGAGAAAATCATTTTTTTTCAGATAAAGCTTTAAATTACCAACAATACAGGTGAATTTTTATAATTTAGTTTCTTACAAGAAGATACTGTATTCCCAAAAAGTGTTTTTCAGCAAAGTTGAGTATATAACTCTTCAATATGTGCTTCATTTGTGTGTAAATAATATCTAAAGGTGATAGATTGTGTACTGAATTTCATATTTTTGTGTAGAGATAGGAAAAATATTATGTGCGATAAGGTAAAGACAGTAAAAAATGGTTTAAAATTCAGTAGCATCATGTATCACAGCTAATGTTAGGTTCTTATATAGAAATGTTGAGAGGTGCTCTAGAAGACACTGAACAGAACTTACCATTGGTGTAACTGAAGGACACACATTACGGTCCATGTGTTTATAATCACTCAATTGTTGGGGATGCTGTATATTGGAAGAAAAATATAGAAACTAGAAAGATAGAAAAGACAGCATTTAGAAGCTTTATTGTGAAGAAAATGTTTAAATTAAGAAGTGTAATATAATGACATCATCACAACCTCTGATTATATCAAAACTATCAAACCAAAACAATGACATTTGTTGAAGAAAATTCATGTAAATTTACTAGTAAAGAAATATATCCCATGCTCAATCTTTGCTTAAAACTATCTCTCATATTTTCCCAGTGAACCTGAAAAAAGAATGACAAAAACCAGCATCCTAAAATAGGTAGCAAAGGAATAAAAGTGGAGGACATACAAGCACCAGCTGGCTAAAACACTCAGAGAAAATTCAGCCTCAAACTGGAAGAAGACACTTGCAGGATAGTCTCTTATTCCAGAAACCATGGATTACTAAACAAAGTCACATGCCTGTTATGAGGTATTTTTCTATGAGTTGTCTGTAAAGTCAGGGATATCCTAAAGTCCACAAAATAATATAGGTTGTGGTCACTGCCTTTGGTTGTCCTAAAGGTAAAGATGTTAAGATCCTCTCAGACATAGGGAAATCATGCTGGAACCCACCTGGACGCTTACTCCATTCTGTCTAGCTTTCAAAAGAATAGCAATTGTTATGCAGGACTTTGGGGTAAAAAGTCACTGGATGTAATTCTTAACTACGTACCTTGCATGTTACAATACTATACATTACTTCAAAGAATATTTTCCACCAATGCAATAGTGCCATGGCAATAATAGAGATATCAACTGCTTTATTATCATATTTGAAGACAAGACACCTTCACAGGAAGGATTTTCCTGTGCTAAATTCTTAGTTATGGTACTTTTTTCTTTTTATCATTTTGTTAGCGATTTCATTCTGAAGAAGACCAAAGCCAGACTGTACTTCAAAAAGCTTTTATCAAAAATTTACTATATTTCTCTTTTCCAGAAAATAAAGAAATTCACTGGTATAGTTTTGATATTTTAAAATTTAGTTCGATTATTTAAGCTAAACTTCAGTTTATTATAAATTTAATCATTTCTAAGAAGATGTTCAATTGAAAATATGGGAATCCATGCATATGTGTTGTTCACCACTGCTTAACAAATAGAAGTAGCCAGGGAGATGGACCAGTCATTCAAATGCCAGCTGTGTGAGGACAGCGCCATGATTCGAACCCCTTGGATCCATATAAAAGGAGGGTAGGGTAGTGTGCATCTATAGCAGTAGTGCTCCACGGTTGTGTAGTTGCAGATGTATCACTGTAACATGCTTTTCAGTCCATTAAGTTCAATGATCTGTCTCAAAAATACACTGTCCCCTTTATGCCTGTTTCTACAGAGACATACATCTATACATGCACATGGACACATTATATAGATAAATATAATAATAAAGGTACGATTAAGGGAGTATGAAGTCATAAAAAAGTGACTTACCAAAAAAATCTGATATTCTTCACTGATATAATGGTAATATAAATAATTAATAAAATGATATTTTATTATAAACTCAAGCAATGCATTAATACCATCTTTACACTAGAAAATTTCTATTATCAGCCCTGAAAGTATTTAAAGATTGACAAAGTTCAAAATTTTGTTCAAGATTTTTCTGGTTGGTTTTGTATTGTTGTGTTACAAATGAACTTAAATAAAGGAGATTGGTAACTGCTCCTTTTGTGTCCTTTCATTTAGGAAGAATTAGTAAAGCCAGTGCTTTAAAGCCTGAGGAGATGGGAGAGGATACTTTGTTCCCTATTAAAGCAGCTGGTCACAGAGAAGGATTGCTCCCACAAGAACCATAAAATTCTTCCGTTTGACAGCTGAGCAGAAAAGGTGAGAAGAAAATAAACAGCAGAGCTAACAGGATCTGTCATCATGATGAATGCTGATGAGCAGTAATTAATGTAGATGCTCTTAGGCAAAGCCCAGAGGTCTAAGCCTTGCCCAATGACTTAAGGCTGGGGAAACTTAAAAAGACCAAAGGAGTGAAGAAGTCAGAGGCAGCACTGCTTTTAAAGTAGGAAACTTGAGCAGTACGATTGTGTAGATGTCTAAACTGATAGGACACATTTGAGCACTTCAGTGCTTAATAATTAGGTGTCAGTAAGTGATACCTAAAATTTGTATGAATATGATCTCTCTCTTTGTGTGTGGATAGTACTAAGTCTGCGATACTTATTCAACATAGAGTAATATATAACTTTAAAGAAAAAGTTCTTACTCTATTTTAATATTAGTCATTTCAATCCTATAAAAGCATTGTACTATTTTTCAAATTGCATTAAATTATTTCAGTAAAATGCTGAAACAATACCTTCATAATTTGAATAATTATTGACATTTGTATATTAGTATGCAAATATAATAATCATGTTGGTATTCAATTAGTATAATGCCAGAGTGCAGAAATGCTCCATTTACTATGGTTGTTTTTGAAGTATTATTATCAAAGCATTTAATTTTTAGCAACTCTTTCTTTGATAAAACCATGACACATAAATTATTCGAGTATAAGATAAAATGTAGGTTTTAAGCATATTCCCCATTAAGCATTACCATGGAGGAATTATGACACTGTGGACCTGGAGTGTGCACTATAAGCAAAATCATCTTTTTCTCCAACATCACTTTCCATCTCTGTGTTTACTCACTGACACCTAGAAGAAATCCACAAGGAATTAATAGTGATCACTTTTGTATGTGTTATAACTCTTTTGTAAGAAAAACAGACTCATGGTAACGATGGTTTTAAACATTCAGTACCACTCACTATAAACCTTTCTGGTTCATGCCACAAAAATTTTGCCATATATAATATATATATAATCTATGCTGAAACAAGAAACTACAAAGAGGGGAAACATTTTAGTTAGCAGTTAAAATAGTTGCCAGCGATAGTAGGGTGAAGCCTCCTTTATGAACTGTTTAAAGTATACACTTTAATGGTCTTCCTGATACTATAATTCCAGGACTAAACAATTCTGGGGCAAATGCACTCACACACACACACATATACAGGTGAAAGTTTTCTTTTTTCTTTCCTTATTTTTTTACTTTCCTCCCTCCCTCCTGCCCTCCCTCCCTCCATTTCTTCTTTCCTTCCTATTTATTTTAGTGTGCATGTGTGTGTCATAGTTTGTATGTGGTAATCATAGTGAAACTTTCAGAGTTAGCTCTCTCATTCCATGCAGTGTACAGGAATCAATCTCAGGCCATGATGCCTGCAGACAAGTGCCTTTATGTATTGAGACATCTTTGCTGCTACACGATGAGTCATTTTTATGATAACTAACATATTAGTTACAAGATAGGGCTATAAGATAGGGAGACCTTGCCTCTCACTGCTCCTGACAGTAGGACCAGAATTTATTTCTGATGTATGAACTGACTTTTTGGAGGAGAGGGCCTTGGTCCTAACTCAGTTGGATATTCCAGACTGCACTGACACATGCTGGAGGTCCTTACCCTCTCTCAGTAATGGATAGGAGATGGGATGGGGAGAAGCTGGGGGAGGAATAGAAGGAAGGTGGAACAGTGGTGGGTATATTAAAAAAAATAAATAAAGGGAAAAGAAAGAAAGAAAGAAAGAAAGAAAGAAACAAAGAAAGAAAGAAAGAAGGGAGGGAGGGAGGGAGGGAGGGAGGAAGGAAGGAAGGAAGGAAGGAAGGAAGGAAGGAAGGAAGGAAGGAAGGAAGGAAGGAAGGAAGGAAGGAAGGAAGGAAGGAAGGAAAGGGGAGTTCCATCACTGCCTGGATATTTTGCCTTGAACTCACAGAAATCCAGAGGATCTATGTCTCTTAAGTGCTGGAATTAAAGGCATGGGTCACCACTCCTTAACCTTCATAGCTTGGCTCTGTCCTCTGATATTTCAGGCTATTTTTATTAATTAAACCACCACAGTTTTGTTTGTTTTTTTTTTTCATTTTACATACCAATTCCAGTTCTCCCTCCCTTTCCTTCTTTCTCTCCTTAACTTTCCCCCATTTTCACCCCCCCCCATCCAAACCTCAGAGGGGATAAGGCCTCTCTTGGGGAGTCAACAAAGACTGGCATACTGGCAAGCCCTTACCCCTGCATCAATCAAGGCTGAGCAACGTATCCCACCATAAGGAATGGGCTCCAAAATACCAATTCATGCACCTGAGATAAGTTGTGGTCCCACTGCCAGGGGACCCAACAACAGATCAATCCACACAGCTCTCAGCCACGTTCAGAAGACTTAGCTCAGTCCCATGCAGTTTCTTCAGATGCCAGTCAAGAGTCCATGAGCTTCCACTAACTTGGGTCAGCTGAGTCTGTGTGTTTGCCCAAGCACGATCTGTACCCCCATTGCTTATATAACTCCCTCCCTCTCTTCAAGTGAAATCCAGAAGCTCGACCCAGTGCTTGTATGTAGATCCTTGTATGTGTTTCCATTAGTTACTGAATTGTCTACGATGACAATTAAGGAAGTCACCAATCTGATTACAGGAGACGGCCAGTTCAGGCACTCTCTCCATTATTGCTAAGAGTCTTAGCTGGGAAATTCCCTAGCACCAAGTTTCTCCCTATCCCCATCATGGCTTTCTCTATGAAAATATCTCTTTCATTACTCTCTTGGTTCTTCCGTCCCCAACTAGGTCATCTCTATCCCTCATGTTCCCATCTCCTACCCCCACCTTTTTACCACCCCCTCCCCTTGCAGTTTACTCAGGAAATCTTAAACATTTCCCCTTCCTAGGGCCCTCCATGCCTGTCTCTGTCAGGCTCCACCTTTTACCTAGTTTCTCTAGGGTTGTGTCTAATAGCAAACACTACCTTTAACAGATCTTAATTGGCTTTAACAATTCTTAACACATGCCCATGGCTGATCCCCATTATGGATGGATTTTAGTTTATCCAACTTCACACTTTGCTTGTTAGTGTGTGTGTGTGTGTGTGTGTGTGTGTGTGTGTGTGTGTGTGTGTGTGTGTGTGCGTGTGCGTGTGTGCATGTGTGTGTGTCAGGGCATTCTTGTGCATAAGGACATACATGTGTCTCAAGTAAACAGCACAAGTATGGAAATTAGAAGACAACCCGAGGGATCTGTCCTTCCCTTCTATGTTGCTTGAAAAATGGTCCTTCTTAGTACTTGCGGCTGTGGCATTCAGGCCAGATGGCTCACGAGTTCTCAAGAATGACCTTGTTTCCACTCTTTCCTTGATAAAACAGACTTCTTAAAACTGCTTTTGCTTTGTTTCATTTTATTATTTAAAGTTCATAATGTAATCAAAACAAGGAATTCGGAGAGTTGGAGAAACATTTTTACCACAGGAAGAACATACCAATTGCTTATCATTGTTATTGTTGTTTTAATTTTGGTTGTTTCTTAATGAAATTGGTAATGAGAGTTTTCTTAATGGCTGTGTAAATCCTACTTAATGTTTATAATGTCAGCTCTCTCTGTTTAAATGGGCCCTGTTCAATTAATTTTAAAATTCTAAAGACTCAATTATTAATGGAATCTATATATGCAAATCAGTTTAACATTTTCAAGAAATTCGTTACAAATTTGTACTTGACCAAATAGCTTAATTAATACTTATTTTAATGGACAACAATATTTGAAGGGCTTAAATCCAATTTTCATATATGGCTATCTTTTTGGATTAAGACACGTTTCCCATACTTTTTCTTCTTATCCCATAAAGAGATATTTTGATTCTTAGTAAGTAACTAATTAATTTAATATTCAAGTGCATAGTTCCTCACAAGGGTCACTATTACAGGTAACTTATAATTTTGCAATGTCTGTTAAGAATGCCATTTGGATTTCTTGAAATTATTCTCTTAAACTGGAAGCTTTTAAAAGGGTTATAGGAAGACAACACTAACAATTGGGTAGTCAGGGATTTGCCAGAAAGTATGCTGGAATAAAAATTGTTGAACTGAGCTTTGTCCAACATCTATCCTCAACCCCAAGAGTTCACAAAATTGATTTAACAGGAGATTTAGATTGATCAGTAAAACTGATTTATGTCTAAACTGAGTGAATTATAGATAAACAGGAAGACCAATCTGAAAGAAAATATAATTCTCTAGAAATTTGTGTCTCTTAGCAGCCAATTTATTCACTGAAAACCAATCTCAAACAGCATTTTATAGATACTTATTTTATGCCATGTATGACATATTCTGTGTTAAAAAGGATGAACATGTTCCCTCCAGATTTTAAGGGAAAATATTGTGTGACACTGGGAAACCTTCACATATTGAAGTCTGAAATCAAAGGAGAGTTCAGTCTGTGCCTTTTACAGAATGACCAGGCTTTGAAACACAACTTAATTCTCATGCTAAAACTGCCTTGTGTCATCATTTAAGTTATTGGATGCAAATATATACCATCTTCTCAAATATGACACATTTTAAAGCCCATAATCTTAGTTGTGAATTATTGTTAAAAAAGAACTGCAAAATTTTACTTCTCAAATTTCACCAAGTTCATTAATACAATGACTAAATAAATGACATTTATGTATTTCAAACTGTTCCTTTTGATTTTAGCTAAGAAGATTTTAACTTTCTTACTATGTTTTAAAAGAGTGACTTTCTTTGTGTGTCTGTCTCTCTCTTTCTAAGTATTTTATTATTCTTATCCTGATTATTTCAAAACAACTATTTAATATAGCCCTAAATTAATTGAATTGGAATGCATTTATAATAAATGTAATATAGCATTTATTATAAAGTCTAATATTTTAAATTTATTGTTTTTAAGCCAATTTCCATTTTTATTTGCTCCAGGAGAGGTTTTTATAATCATTAAAAAATAAAGTACTGAACATCTATAAGTTTTCAGTCTGTGAGATATGAAGAGCTTTGCCAGAAACTCCTAACTTTCAAAATAAACACATTCTACACGAAACTGTTGAAACAGTATCTCTGATATAACTTTGCAAAAGTAAATTTAACTATTCACTGTATTTACTTGGATGTTCATGACTGGTAGCTTGGAGCAAGTAACACAAATTGGGATATTGACCCTTGGGTGTGCATTACTGTGGTCAGTTTTTCTGCTATTTGTCAAATAAACTCATGAGCTGTTGCATAACTATCTTTTTACTGTGGACACACAAAGAAACATCAGTTTGCCTCAAAATAGTGCATGGATGGCAGGCAAGACATCTAGTTTAGTGAACCAGTGGGTTTATTATTGTAACTTCTTATAGTAGAGTCAGTAAATATATATTTATAGGAGCATAAATGACACCAAGGCAGCAGCATCCCTAAAAGGACAGCTTTAGTGTAAGCATATCTAAATCCTTCAAGATCCTGAAACACTTGCTTGTGGGAAAGTCCCCCCACTCCCATACTTCTGGGACTATTTTGTTTAAATATGAAATTTCCAGGAAATGTCTAGTGTAATAGGAGTTTTCTGGCCCAGATTAGCCCAGATTAGATTTGGACAAGCAGTTCCAAAGTAACACACAGAAGCTTTTTTAATTTTATACCAATTGACCTAGGGCCCAAGCATAACTTGCTAACTCTTTATTCTTAAACTAATCCATATTCTTATCTTATTTAGCCATTCAGCTTGGTACCTTTTCTCAGCAGCATAGTTGTCCTCTGAATTTGCTGACATCTCTCCTGGTGCTTCTCCTGGCATCTCTCTGGCTTCTCTGCCCTACTCTTCTATTCCCAGAGTTTTATTAGTCTGGTAGCTCCACCCACACTTCCTGTATGCCTTCTGGCCAATCGAGTTTTCATTAAACCAGTAGGAGGGAAAAATGGTACTACAGTCTAAGACCTTTCCTGACCTTGAATGGACTGTTTTAATTAGGAGAAAATAGCTAGATAACAATCCATGCTTTCTGGCTTTTGAAATCTTACATTGTTGTAGCAAAATGGCAGTCGCTAATCCTCTATTGTTCTTTGAGCCTTGAGGACGGTTAACACTGGGCCACATATGCTGACACTGACTCTGAATAGATTGCATCATTGTCACCTCTGAAGCATGCTACCCCTTGTGAAAAGAAACTTTTCTTCCATGAATGACCCAGAGTGGCATAAACAGAATTTCTTAGGAAGAAGTTGACTTCACATCCATGAATAAGATAAAATTATTGGTTTGGTTTCTCCAAATTCTGGTCCTTTGAAAGCCATTCATTATGTAGGATGCTGCGTGTCCAGTACCCACCTGTTTTTTCCATACCCTGCCAAAAGGGTACCATGTTTTCCATGATAGGCACTTACCAACCATTGATAGTGGCAACAATGTTCTGCTTTGTACAGCTTTGTGGATCTCATAGTCAGAAAGCTCAAAAGAAAGTAGTTTACTTCTGACACTGCTATTTTAATTAAAAAATGGAAGCGCCCTTCCACACTCACAAGGTGTTTGTCCACTCAAGCTTACCTGCCACCTTTACAGTTGTTTCAGGTATTTTTACAAAATTGTGAGAAATTAAAGTTTTGGTATTTTGTGGTGAATTATTTTTAAAGAGGGTAGACATACTTTCCAAAGGACAATGAATAACTGTTCCAATTAGCACACCTTGATCTTGGGCACCAAAGAGAATACTAAAATGTTTTATTACATTAGTAAAATCCAATAAAACATGAAAGGATCTCATCATTTTTATTGTTTTTACAAAAGGACAATATGAAACACAGTAGTATTTGTTAGAAACACTTCCATATTTTCTTTCTAACATAATATATTTACTGATTATCTGGGAATTTTACATTTTTCACCATGATAACGCCCACTACCTAGTTTTTCTAGGTCTTTCCCGTGTCCCTGTGACTTTCCCCATACCAGAAAACAAAGATGAAGTAGAAAAGAAGAAGAAGGAAGAGAAGAAGGAGGAGAAAGAGAAAGAGAAGAAGAAAAGAAGAAGAAAATAAAAAAGCAAAATCTGAAAGTCCAATTTGTGTTGCCTATAGTCAATGGAACATGGTCAAACAGTGAAAACCGAGTATTTTACCAACTACACCCCACATAAAGCCCCTCAGTTGTAGACAGCTACATTTCAGCATCCTTAACTCGATCTTTAAGAGTTCTCTTCAATGCTTTCTTGTCTAGGCTGTTATTTTGGGGAGCGGGGGAGGGAGCATTTGGAGGTTTTCACCAGAGCCTTCAATGTCCCTCTTTCTCAATTTTGACTCCACAGTCATAAATACAATTGCAAAATTATCTTTCTTTTCTTTTATAGTCAATGGAAGTGCAGATCATGGACTTACACATAGTTTCTTAGGACAACACTGACCATGGACAACTGTTTAACCCTTAGTGGTAACACAAGCCAAGAACATCAGCGTGGTCATTGAATATATTTAATCTTCTATTACCATTGCCCTTTTACTCCCTGAGACATCCAGGCTCCTCTCTAGTAGTGTCTGCTAATCTTTCTGCGAATGGCTTGCTATGCTCACTGAATTCATGCACAAAGGCTGCACTCTTGTCTTTGTGCGTATCTTTCTGGAACTGGTTACTTTATTCATGTGGACTCCAGACTAGAAGTGTGACTCTGCCTTCTGGAAGGTCCTTTTTTAGGCAGAAATTGTCTACCCCAAGAATGATTTGAGAAGAAAATGTATACTGGTAGTGCTGATGCACAACCCCTCAGCTTGGGTCAAAGTTAATCTTTTTCTTCTGCACTATTTCAGCGTTATGTTTTATATAAATGAGCTCTTGTGTGTAAGTCAAAGCTTTAACAAGTCTCACCAGTGCTGCACTTAGTTTTGTTTTGTTTTTCTTAAGGTTCTCTAGTAGGGAACATCTTACCACATGACCTCCAGGTACACTGGGCAGCAGCTTGGGCCATGCATCAGCCTCAGCACTGTAATGGGGATAAGTTAATGCAATGAGGAACTGGGACCCAAACCTCAGAATGCAGTGGGGGTATTAGCTTAAATCAGTGAGACTGGGCCATGCCAAATTTTGAATGTTCTAGTAAGAACTGAGTGAGAAAGACTTAGAGCAGAACCTACTTATAAAGGACAGTGGACAAGGCTGGAGGAGACTGGCTTTCCTTCAAATAGACCCATCTGCAACCTGTACATTCCTCTCATTCCCCTTTCATTATTTAATTTTTCCCCAACCTTATTTACATGTTAGTCTAAATCATGTGGAACTGCCAGGCCTTATAATATCTCATACAAAATATTATTATAAGTCATTTTATTAATATGTGTAATCAAGTATATCTATTAAATATTTAATTTTTAAAAAGGATGCAAAATAGTCACCCATACACAATAAGCCCAATACTTTTACATATATATGTATACAAATGCATATATATGTATATAATTTATTTAGCATTTGATACTTTATAATATATTGGCTTTTAGTTTTCCTTAAACCTTCATTCATTATGTATAGAGAACTATGAGAATCCTATTCATTGTTGATGCAAGCTTTAGATGATACCTTCTCTGGGACAGAATCTTGGTCATGTTGTCAAGACAGACAGGTCTAATATTTTCTTGTATTTTCATGCTAACAAGTTAGTTAGGAAGTTTCCTCGATGTCATCAAAAGACACAGCACTTGTTGAGAGGCTCTTCTGGTCAAAAGTTGCAGTCTGCTGGAGCTTGGCTGCTTTCTGAAAGCTTGGCAACATGGAGGACTCCCCTCCCACTCAATGAGACTTCCTTCTCTCTACCTGATCTTAACTGGAAATGTTCCTTGATGATTCATTTGTCTTGGTACAGTTTCCTTGTAAAAGCCTTTCCTCTACTGCACATATGGTAACTAAGACTTGTACCTTTGCTAGAGGTCCCTGCTGCCACATATGAAGCTTTATGATATAAGTGTGCCACTGAGTGTAAATTAGGATTTGTTCCTAGGACCATCAATCCCACATGTCACTTGTACTTTGTTATAAGCTAAGCTGATTCACTGAAGTCATATCCCAGAGGGCTATCTGTTGTATCCACAGCCATCTGAAACCTGTTTGCCACTTCTCCTCATCTACCCTCATGGACCAATGTACCCATCATCCTAAGGAAGAAGCAGATTCACAGATGCTCGTAGTGACACAAGACAACTTATTATTCAAAGTGATAATTTCCAGGCAAAGTATCTCTTTTACTCCATTTGATTTCAAATTCCCACGAGAGAGCTAGTGGAGACTCATTGAAGACACACAATGACTTTCCTTACATGACCCTGAGCTCAGGAAATCCAAATATTTGTTGTTGAGCAAAAAAGTTTGCTTGACCTTTGCCTTGGTATTTTTATTTCTGTGAGGTCAGATACATCTACCTTCTCTGGAATTAAAACTATTATTTTTACTGCCGTGCACAGTGCCTCATACCTTTAATCTCAGTCCTTGGGGGGGCAGACTAGCCTTGTCTACACAGTTAGTTCCAGGGTAGTCAAAGCTGTATAGTAGCTAGTATCAACAACAGCAACAAAATACAACAAAAACCTCTGGTGTCTACAGTGGAATTACAGGTTGTTTGTTAAACAAACACAGTGTAATATGGTATGAATTACATTGCAGGTACCTAACCTCACAAATGAGCTCAGGCATTAGAATTATTAATAACTAACTCCCAACTCCTACCTCATTTTTAGAATGAGTTAAAATTTAGTTAATTTATCATTTCTGTTATTTGTGTTCTTGGTTTTTTGGTTCGCTTGTTTGTTTTTTTGAAACATTGTTTCTGGGTTTCTTTGGACTGCTTTGGTAGATCTGAAATTTGCTGTGTAGTCCAGGCTGGACTTAAACTCATGAGATCCACGTGTCTCTACTCTTGAGCACTGAGATTGAAGGTATGTGCCACCACAACCTGGCTGAATCTAAATCTAGTTATTTATATGAGTCACCTCTTATTGCTGTGATTAACAGTAGCAATTATTTTAAATTTAACTTCTTTACATCTTCTGTATATGTCTAGGGTTTTTTTTTTTGTCATCTAGACATATGCTATGCTTTGATGGACAAAGGATAGGTTTAGCATAATGGCTGTGCTTCAGTGTAGTCATCTGGGATTGCTGAAGGCAGCTATGGGGTAAAGTTCTTCTCATTGTGTCTGTTCAGGCTCCAGGCTGAAGTCGTAACAATTTCCAGGAGGAAGTTTCCATATCACAGATGATGACCAGACCCCCTAAGTAGTCAAATAACTCGAGTGTGCAGTGATCCTTCACTTACATCCAGTTGCTGTTCACTCCGTTAGGCAACACAAATTACTCAGTCAAGCTTACAGTCCTGTGGACAGGGAAATGCATTTCCCTGGAGCCAGGAGAATTTGAAAGGTTATTTTTGCACAAGAATTGATTCAATATCACCTTTTAAAGTGTTTTAATCCTATCTTAATGAATATGTTATGGATTTTCTTAAATATCTTTGTCAGAAATAGAAAAAACAGAAACTATATTTGGTAGTAGATGTCAGCATCTTGATTAAGATGTAACGGTAACTAAGAAGAATGAATTATCTCAGGGATCTAATATTTCAATGACTATGTTTTTATGAAGATAACAGGATCAAACTATCAAAAAATAAAATATTATTATGACTCAACAATATTTTAGAGGCATTGTATATATTTTTGTTAATATTTAGAAGCAAGGACAAAAAAAGAATTTTTTTATATATCTATATATTGCTATATATAATGTGTGTTTGTGTATTTTTGTCCATTAAAAATTAGTTTATGGACACATACCATAAACTGGAGACCTCGAAGCCTCCTGGAATACAGCTGACTAAGAGAGGAGTGGCACCCTGACCCTCAGGCCAAGTGGAGACCATGGTCTCACCACCCCAGGGACATAGGCCCTGGTACCCCAACCACAGCCAGCTTTGTCCTAAACCCCAGAAAGCTGGGAGAGTCTCCCAAGACTAAGCCTCAGCAAAACACAGCTGGAGGGACATCCCAGTGGGAGATTATGTCCCACCTACTGGTTTAATAAAAAGCACTGATTGGCCAATGGCAGGCAGGAAATGTGGGCGGGGCTACCAGACTAAGAGAACTCTGAAAATAGGAAGCACAAAGCAGAACACCAGAGAGAAGCCAGAAGAAGCAGAAGACAACTATGCTGCTCTAAGAAAAGGTACCCAGCTGCATGGCTGAACAAGATAAGAGACATGGCTTAGATTAAGGGTAGAGAGATAGCAAGTTATATGCCTGGGCCTTAGGTCAATCAGCCTAAAATTATTGTAGGCATCTGTGTGTCTCAGCGGGTCTGAGGGTAAGTAGGTCCTAGATCTTGAGTTAGGCCCGAATTGTCCGGGCCAGAAACCTTGTACTACACATCCCACTGCCCAAACCATGCCCAAGCCATAATCTGCATCATCACACACCAATAACTGGAGACCCCAAAGCCTCCTGGTTCATAGCTGACTAAGAGCCAACTATGAAAGACCTCAGCATCAACTGAAAACACATAGCTCCTTAGCCTACAGCCAACTAAGAACAGCCCATCAATTACTAGAGAAACACAGCCCCTGGGCCTACACCAGACAAAGAGCTGACTAAGAGTGAACCAAGGAAGCAAAGGGCAGACTCCAGTGCAAGAAGACATATAGTAATGAACGAACAACAAAACAACCAGAAGAAACTAATGGTTCTACAACATCAAGACAAACATGACTTACTCATCTCAGGAAAAATCCACCAAGATGAACATTTAGTCCTGAAGTACTTAGGCCTCCAACACAAGGGCACCTCCATAGTTGTGTAAAATAAACACAACTAAAGCTTAAATCTCACATCAAATGCCACACATTAGTAGTGGGAGACTTCAATACACCACAATCAACCTTGTATTGAACAGAGAAATAAGGGATCTAACAGATGATATGAGCCTAATGGACTTAATAGATATTTACAGAACCTTCCACCCAACCACAAAATAATTCACATATTTCTTAGCACACCATGGAACTTTCTCTAAAATTGTCCATTTACTCGGTCACAAAGCAATTATCAACAGACACAAAAAATGGGAATAGCTGTTTGTATCATATCAGACCACCATGGTATAAAGTTGGAGTTCAACAACAGCAAAAATCACAGAAGCTTACAAACTCATGGAAACTGAACATCTCTCAGTTGAACCACATCTGGGTTGTGGTATGAGGTTTCTGACCCACACTTTCAGGCCTAACCTCAAGGTTTAGGCCCACAGACCCACAGACCCGCAGATCCGCAGAGACACACAGATGCATAGATAGTTTTCAGCTGATCAGCCTAAGGCCCAGGCATACAACATACTAGCTCTTTACCCTTCATCTAACCCATGACTCATCCTGCTCAGCCATGCAGCTCGGTGAGCAGCATGGTTGTCCTCTGCTTCTTCCGGCTTCTCTCTGGCATTCTGCCCTGTTCTTTGTGTTCCTAGAGTTCTCCTAGTCTGGTAGCCCCTCCTACACTTCCTGTCTGCCTTTAGCCAATCAGCGCTTTTTATTAAACCAGTGGGTGGTACAATTATTTACAATGAAGCAACATAATCCCCCTATGCTGGGTTAAGAAAGAAATTAAGAAAGAAATCAAAGCCTTCCTAAAATATAATGAAAATAAATCCACAACATACCCAAACTTATGAGATACAATGAAAGCAGTGCTAAGAGGAAAGCTCATAGCACTAGATGCCTACATGAAAAACCTTTCACACAGAAGACCTAAAAGCACAGCTGAAGGCTCTAGAACAATTAGAAGCAAACTCACATAGAAGAAGTAGATGGCAGGGTATAATCAAACTTAGGGCTGAAATCTATACAATAAAAATAAAGAGAACAATACAAAGAATCAATGAATAAAAGAGTTGGTTCTTTGAGAAAGTCAACAAGATAGAGAAACTCTTATCCAAACTAACCAAAAAGCAGAGAGAGCTTATCCAAATTAACAGAATCAGAAATAAAAAGGGGGACATAAAACAAACACCCAGGAATCCAGAGAATTATCAGTTCATACTTTGAAAATCGATACTAACTAAAATGGAAAAACCTAAAAGAAAGGACAGCTTTCTGGACTGGTACCACTTACCAAAATTAAATCAAGATCAGATAAACAACCTAAACAGACATGTAATCCTTTTCCCCATTTGAATCTCTTACTAAAAGTCTTCCAAGTAATCAAAGCCCCGGACCTGATAGTTCCAGTACAGAATCCTAACATTCAAAGAAGAACTAATACCAATACTCCACAAATTGTTCCATTTAGTAGAACCTGAAGGAACATTGCAAAACTATTTTTATGAGACCCCAATTACCGTGATACTCAAGCCACTCACAGATACAACAAAGATAGAGAATTACAAACCTATCTCCCTCATGAACATTGATGCAAACATACTCAATAAAATTCTGGCAAACTGAATCCAACAACATACCAAAAATGTCATCCCCCACAATCAAGTAGGTTTCATCCCAGAGATGAAGGGGATAGTTCAACATAAGAAAACTATGAATGTCATCATCATATAAACACGCTGAAAGAAAAATAAAACACATGATCATCTCATGCTGAAAAAGCTCTTAACAAAATACAACACTCTTTCATGATAAAAGCCTTGGAGAGATCAGGAACAAAGGGAAAATTCCTAAATATAATAAAGGTGATATACAGCAAGCTGACAGCCAACATCAAACTAAATGGAAAAACTCAAAGCAATCTCACTAAAATTAGTTCCAAGATAAGGCTGTCCTCTCTTTCTTTGTCTATTCAATATAGTTCTCAAAGTTTTAGCTAAAACAATAAGAGAATAAAAGAAGATTAAGGGGAACAAATTGGATAGGAAGAAGTCAAATTATTTCTATTTGCAAAGGATATGTTTGTATACATAAATGATCCACAAAATTCTACCAGGGAACTCCAACAGCTGATAAACACCTTCAGGAATGTAGCAGGGTACAAAGTTAACTCAAAAAAATAAATAAACCTTCTATACGCTAAGGATAAAAGGGCTGAAAAAGAAATAAGGAAACCTCACCCTTTATCATAATAGCTTCAAATAGCATCAATTATCTTGGGGTAACTCTAACCAAAGAAGTAGCAGACCTGTTTGACAAAATTTTAAGTCATGGAAGAAAGAAACTGAAGAGGATATAGGAAGTGGAAAGATCTCCCATGTTCCTGGATAGATAGGATCAACATAGTAAAAATGGCCATTAACCAAAAGTAATCTACAATCAATACAATCCCCATCAAAATCCCAACACATTTTTTAAAGACCTTGAAAGAACAATACTCAACTTCATATGGAATAACAGGAAACCCAGAATTGCCAAAAACAATCCTGCTCAATTAAAAAAAAAACTTCAGGAAGATACACCATCCCTGATTTCAAGCTATTCTACAGAACCACAGTAATAGAAAAAGCCTGGTACTAGAATAAAAACAGACTTGTAGATCAATAGAATTGAATCAAAGACCCACACATTAACCCATACACCCATGAATGCCTGATTTTTGACAAAGAAGCCAAAAATATTCAATGGCAAAAAGACAGTATCTTCAACAAAAGGTGTTGTCATAACTGGATGGTAGTATGTAGAAGAATGCAAATAGATCCAAACCTATGTACAAAACTCAAATCAAAGACCTCAATTTAAACCCAGCCACACTGAACTTTATAAAAAAGAAAGTAGGAAATACCCTCCAATACATTGGCGCAAGTGAACACTTTCTAAATATAACACCAATAGCACAGACACTCTCAGTTTTAAAATTAGTTTGAAAATAGTTCAGGAAAGGAAGAAAATGAATAATTTATTCTACTCATCCTGTTTTTTGTCCTTCGGGAGGTGGCCCTAATTTTTTGTCTATACTACTATTTACAAGTACAAAATATAAATTGCTGTAATCACTTGACTAAAAAACCCATCATGAGAAGCAGAATGGTTCTACTTAAGATAATCCTAACACATGTGACAAGGAAATGAATGGAACTTCTGGGAATTACAAATAAATTCAACATTTTAGTTCCTCATATTTTATATGAGTATAAACTCAACCCAGGCATAAAAATGACCTTTTATCTCTGTTATAGTATATACTTTCACATGAGAAAAATTAAAATTTGCAATTCACTTTGTGGGGCATGTGGTTTTTAAATTTAATACAACTTTATTTAATGGCTGTGGCTCTCTTTCTTTTAAATATTCTGAGGATTAAATGTAATAATACCTGTAAAATTGCTTAGAACATTGCTCAACATGTACTGTGTATAAATTCAATATTTGCTATTCTTGCGATCTCTAAGATTTTTGAATCAACATTTTCAAATTATCATACAAATAAGTGGTGATAATTATACCTTATTTTCATGAGGAAATTTTGCATGTTGGGTGCATTTTTACGATGTTACGAAAGTTTATATAAACCTTAACTTAGGAATCATTGACATGTGCAATTAACTATCCACAGAAAGAGCGGCCGTTTGTCATAAAATTTACGCAGCATTCTTCTCTTGTGTTTGTCATGGAGACTAAACCACTGAATAATAGACATCGTACTCACCAATCCTGATGTAAAAATGACATTTTTGTCATTATTTATCCCTTGCAAAGTATTTATGATAATGATACGTTAGACTTAATGAAGAATTGATGTTTGCCAAGACATTTGAGTCCTAGAGGGATGGTCAAAACTGTGAACAGTCCAATAACAACACATACTTGGTTAGCTCTGGACTCAGGGTTCACTATGTAGTTTAATATGTGATAGAGAGTGCTGTATTTAGTTCTCATTGTGTTATCTTTGCATCCAGAGAATATACAAACTTTGGAAGTCAACGTAGACACAAATCAAACCAAAAATGAGTATCTGGACCTGTAGAAAATAAAATGATGTGTAAATGTGTCTTTTATTGTTGTGTTTGTTGTTTGTTTATTTGGATTAGAGTAAAGAATTTATAGTGTTCAAGCTACTGAGTGCTGGAATTTCAGTTGTGTGTCACTATGCCAGATTATACAATGTCACACACATAACTTTTTTTTTTCTTAAACCCTGTTTGTCTTTACAGGGAGAAGAAAAGGAAAATAAATAAATAGAAAACTTTCTGAACTATAGCATCTATCTAATATGTTTTCTTACCTATATGAAATAATCTAAGTCATAGCTATGTATATTATACCTAAGAATACCCTTAAAGACCATTAGGCTTTTATAGAAACTGTCAGAAGCAAGAGTTGTTTGATGGTTTTATGAAGTAATATTAACTTCACAATCACCTTATTGTTCACAATTTGAACAGAAATTTGTGCCATCTCCAATCTTAGAACGTTTTCTGTTTTGATTCAAAGATCCTCGAGTCCTAAAGAAAAAGATTCTCAAGCCCTGAAGTCAAAGATTCTCAAGCCCTGAAGGCAAATGGATGCTCAGGATTGAAAGAGGCTGATATATAAGCCAGGGTACAGTACTTTCATTAGTAGCCTTTACATTATTCAGGAATATTCACATAGTTTTATGAACAAGTCAGCTTCCATTTCTTTAATGGAAACATTACCATATAGTATAGCAATTCTCTCTGTGTTCATCAAGATTTTAATCTTTCTCTGAGGCACATTTTTTGAGGCACAGTCTTTTGGCAGATATTGGAAACTGTAGCCTTCAGTATGGAAGCTGCAATTATGAGATGCTATTACATATTTTTAAATACTAAATATATTTTCTTGTATACTAAGTAAAGCTATATGCTCATTATCATTCAATTTTTATAAATTAGATTTCTCTGCATTATAATATTAGTGAGCAAAAGTTATTACCTTTAAACATCTAAAAATTATTTCAAAATAGCTTAATTTTTAAACATGAACCTAATCACTTATCTAAAGTTAACACTTATCCCCTCTCAATTATTCTTCCAACATATAAAATTACCACTTGATTTCTTCTGACTTTATTTTATTATATTTAATTCTCTTTGAAGTTTTCTGGCTATCAAAACTCAGTCTTGAATGTTCCCCTTTAAGGAAGTGATAGTGACTCAAATGACAAGGTTATAAAATAAGAAACAGCAGACTTTCATTAAGTTGATTAAAAAGCCTCTATACCTTTCTTTCTAGAAACTTTGAGTGTTTAATAATTGCTAAAAATGAATACATTAAATAACATCACTTTTCACATTCTAAAACTGCAAAACTTTTTTATATTTCATTATAAACAGTCATATAGTAATACTCGATATTTCAAGTGTCTAGAGGATATATATACATTATATATGTGATATATATAATACACATATATATATAATGATTTTGTAATTTGATGTTATAGTAATGAATATATTATAGGAAGTATAAAGTTTCAGAAGATGATAAATACATAAGGGATTCTTTAATGAGAAAGCTATGTTAGTAAATATGTTAGACATTCCTGTGTTTCTATAAAAAGTAATTCAAAGACATTCACTTGATTTTATAATATTTTGTTTAACTTAAAATATAATAAGCAATATCTGTGATGGAAATAGTCTATCTAATTTTGGCAGGTTATTTTGAAGTCATTGTTTAATGAAAATTTAGAAATTAGAAAAGTTACAAAAATAATAAAACTAATATAAAACTAATTTTCATTTCCACATCTCATTTGAGCATGGTGGAAACAGTAATTGAAATTTTGTAATTCTCGCTAGATTTTGTATAGTCAGAGATATATTTATAATGCCTCTGGGAAAACACATTTAATCTTCTCTACCACATTATAATCCTTTTGAAATTATATTGTCATAATTTTTTATTGATTTTGAAAGTCATGTAAATTATGATACTGTTTCCAAGAATTACTGTCTAACATATCAAAGTTTTAGCCAAGAAAAAGTGTTCAAACTTTTAATTCATTTTTTCCTTTGCTAATTATTTGTTCTTGATGAGAACAGATTTTTCATAGCCTATTTAGGAGTTTGTTATAACCAATCCTAAATAATCTCAACTGTATTTTAAAAATAAAAAATTCTCCTAAACCCAATCAAAATTTTTGATAACATTCAGTTGGCCAATTTTCATTTATTTACTATTGTTACATTCATAGATACAAATTGTTATAAAAATAAAGTCTGCTGACTCTGTCTGTGTATGTCAGTGTGTGTGTTTGTGTGTGTGTCTGTGTGTGTGTCTGTGTGTCTGTGTGTATGCATGTTGAATTCACTTGGTATTGAATAAACAATTAAGAGTCTTATTACTAAGAAGGACTAAGTCTCCCTCTCCCAGTATTAATTAATTGCCAGTAGCTCTTTATCTAGGGTGGTGTGTCAACCAATGTGGTATTAGTTCATGTGTAGCAAAATCAAGATTTTTGAGTAAACTGTCATTTAATAGATAGAAAACTCACAATCAAAACAACTATCATGATTCTCTCCTTTGTATGTTTTTTCTTCTCTTATTTTGCAATATCCCCTTATTTGCAATATGCAACCTTAATGTTGTAGTATAGCTATATCACTTGATGCAGAACACATACATCACGGTCAGTTATTTCCTGCACTTTTTTTTTTGACTAGTTGGGTTTTATGTGAAGATCTTCATCTGCTGCATAAGAAGCTTCTTTTATGGGAGTAGAGGATGATATCTAGCTTAATTCTGTTTATTTTAATACGACTATTGTATCTTTCTCATAGTCAGGACCATAGGGACACTTGGTTATAGTCAGAAAGGAAAAGGTTACATAAAGATAGAGGTAGAAGCTGCCATCGTATACCCACCAAACCTGGGGAACTCAAGTAATCCATCCTCTCTGGAGCCTTCCATGGGAAAACAGCAGAGTGGGCACCTTAATTTCAGCCTAAAATATCTATTTCTTATCCATAGCCTCTATAAGCTGAGAAGAATAAAATTAAATTGATTTGAGCTACCCATTTGTAATAATTAATAGCTGTTATCAGATCATAATACTATTACTAACTTTACACAGATACTGTTTGTTCCATATCGTATATCATTGTCATCCATAGAGAGAATAATGTAGATGGGATAAAAGGAACAGAAAATGAATTAACATGAGAAAGTAAGTGCTTAAAGTATATAGTTAGTATATAGAGGGCTATTATGCTTAAAGTATTTAATGTGCGATAATTTGAAAATGGCTAAAGAACAGTGAGCACATAGGCAATAATATTTAAATACACTTAACTTTTAAAAGTTATATAAATATATAGCTAGATATGATATATATAGATATATAGATAAAATGATATTTTAAAATATAATTAATTAATTAAAAATAAAAAATGAATAGGAATGGATTAACTGTTAACACAATTAAAAATTGCAAAAAAATTATTGTCAAGTACCTAACTACATGGGGCCTAGGTGATTCCCTATGTATAATTCTATTCCTAGAAAAAGTGAAATTGTTAAAAAAGAATGATGTACAAATTAGAGTGATATTTTATATTGCACTGTTTTAAAAATTGAAATCATAATGTTTAGGTGCATAGATCAAGAACTAGGATTTGATCTTCCCAGTCTTGGTTCTACGACTCTTGTACCATTTGTCAATTTGTAAACTAGCGATCCAAATTTTAATGTAACTGTTCTATGAAACATATAACTAGGCATTTATATAAATCATAGACCTATGATATTTAGTTTTGAAAATGACTTAATAATTAAACAAAGCAAATATGAAGCCCATTATTTTTATTCTGTAATTATCTATAAACACATTGATTAATTTTAATAAACTGGTGGATTTAAGATATCTTTCATTTCATAAAAACAGTACAAGCAAACTAAAAAATGAAACAGTCACATTTTAATACTATTATGAACAATAGGTGCCAGCTTCATTGGTATAACATATATAAAATTGAGCCATTCAGAAATGTGTACCTCTTATTGGTATTGGAGTTTTCTAGATATTTCATACTCTAGAAATTCTATTTACTTAGAGTCAGTGCAAAAATATTTTTGGTTTAATTCATTTAGAGTTGAAAATAAAATGCATCTTGTTACATTTCTCCATATAGAGACTTGTATTGTAAGTCAAGAAAATTTAAGGCTACCATTGTGGCTAAAACAAAAGTCCTCAATGTGTGTTTGCACCTATATGAGCATGTGTGTGTGAAACTCAGAGGTTCGTATCAGGAAGGATGCTCTGTTGTTCTTCCATCTTATTCCGTAAGAATGAGCTCTCAGAACTAGATTGAAGTAGCCGGTTTGGTTTTCTAGCCAGATCACTCAGGAAATTCCTTGTTCAACTGGAATTGTAGGTAGGCTGATGTGATTACTCAGCATTTATTTGGGTTTCAGGAAGCTGATCTTTTTTTCTCATGCTTAGATGACAGTGCAGTAACTGCTGAGCAGCAACTCCACAGCCAACATTTAATTAATTTATTTATTAAAGAGAGGAATTAGTCTGTCCAGGGCTGGGGTTGAACTCACTGGGAGAACACGGTACTTGCTATCTTCATGCCTTTGTGTCCTGAGTACAGGCGTTAAGTTTTGTGACACCAGAGTTGCCTTGAAAACCCCTTTTAGGAAGAAAAAGTTGTAAATAAAAATGTTTATCACTTATGTGATAATGGAATGTAATTTTTCTAAATTTTAAAATACTTCTTTTCACTTACTATATTCAGCAACACCAACATGAGTTTTTGTATATATAATCCTTTAAGCAAAGTTAATTAACCTAATAATTCACTTGTTAGATCTGTTTACTACATCTCATATTTTCTTCACAGATAACAACAGACATGATGGTCTCAGCAAGTATTGCATAGGAAAACTAGACTAGTCGTGTGACTGGAATCACAAGTCTCTGGTTGTGTAGACTTTGTAGACTTTGTCACTGGAATGTGGCATTGTCTTACATTTTCCTAAGAATGGAATAATCCATTATGTTCATGAATGCTTTAAAATAAATTGTTTAGCTCAAAAGAAGGGACTGGACTCTCAAGCAATGAGAAATACATGTAGTTTTGGCCATTGCGATATATATTTACATTACCAAATTATATGGTAGTAATCTGTCAATTATTATCATATAAATAGTAAATTACTTGATGTATGTGAGAGTTAATACTGAATGTTAACTTCATGGGGCATAGTTACATTTTGGAGACAAATTTCTGTCCACATATCAGAGGGAATTTCTGGATTTTGGTTCCTAAAGTGTCAAGATATTCCTTAAATGTTCCTGAAATATTGGGCTGAATAAACTAGCACAAATCCATCTGAGGAGCAGAAGCTCCTGCTCTGCTGCCTGACTTCAAATGCAATGTGAACAACTGACAAACTCCTACACACAACTACCACACATCCCCAGCCATGATGGGCTGCGCCTCAAACTGTGATTCAAAGTAAAAATGTCTATCTAGAAATTAATTTTGTTAGTTATTTCACAGAAAGGAGAAAGTAATCAATACAACATTTGAGTTTCTGTTTGCAACTTATTAGTAAAATTCTGTCTTTTTGTCTTTGTATTTTGAGTCCATAAAAATAACAGGTGTTATGCGATGGGCCATTCACAATCACTAGAGATACCTAAGTCAAAATAAATAAATTCCATATAAATGAGAGTAAAAGTATCATATTATCACATTGCCATTATTTATCCTTATGGTAATTACTATTTTAATCGTGGATTTTTTTCAGAAGATTGGTCTTTGTTAGACACAGAAAACTACTATATTATAGCCTTTTCTGCCCACAACTGTTTATATTTCTGTTTATGTATGCCATCAATCTAGCTTGCTAGTTATCTTTCCATGCACATAAATAGGAAAGAATTGATGGTTACTAGGAAATGGACTTCAAGTCCACTGAATACATGCTGATGACTGTACCTACTGCTTCCCCTGTCATAGTTTACTATGAATGTCTCTAGACTGAGTAGCCAACATAGTTTTCAATTCTCATCACTGTCATAGTAAAGACCTCAGAAGAGGGGTCTGGAGGAATGACTTTTCCAGAGGACATCGGTTTGTTTCCCAGAAGCACATGGCAACTCAAAAGCTTCTGTAACTCTCATTGCAGAGGATCAACCATTCTGTTCCCCCTCTCTGAGAACTAGCCATTTACACAGTGCACACACAGACATATTGTTGAGCATTTATTTCTACACTTGAAATAAGTAAATAAAATAAATAAATATATATTAAATACAGGATAAATATTCATTCAAAAGTAATTTAACACTCACGATTACAAGTTAGACCTTAGGATGATTCTGTGGCCATAGGATGATCCAGGCGATGGATGTTGAACAGATCTCAAGAAGGCAGAAACAAAACAGGGCTCTCTAGATCCCAGCAGCCCTCTTGAATGGGGCTGGCCACACTCCCTTCAGGAGCTCCGGACCCTTGATAAGTGTCTTCTGACCTTATCAGCTGACACCCGAATCCCATCACACTGAGCTTTATTTAATGTCTCCAAATTCAACATCAGAATAATGAATAAAAACTGAAACATGTAAATATTGAAATAATATATAGAAAAATTACAAATGGCCACTCGAAAATACTTATAACTTGATCATTGTTAACTGAAAATGTCCTTTTTGAAAGGGTCAAAAATACATTAATTCGCACAGAGAAAACATTATCCCACATAATATATCACTAAGGCAGTCAAACCCAGAAAAATAGAGTATTGTTTTGTTCACAACATGTGCTGTTATCTGTTGACTGTCAACTCATTCAGGTCATATAAACCTTTTTGTTTTAGAAGTGAAAAGTGAGAAACCCAAGAACTTCAGGTGTTGTTTCACTTAGGCGCATGCCAGCTTCATTCATGAGTCCCACAGGCAGTTGATAAGCATCTACACGTAGAGAAAGCTTGTTTGGTTTAATCTTTCACCATGACCACTAAAATTAAGTAGGTTTTGAAACAAGTATTTTTTTGTTGTTTTGTTGTTATTGAGTCTTAAAAATTACTTAGGCACGTCTGAGAGCGTGACTTGCATCTACCGTAGACATGTAGTATCTTACCAGAGCAGTGTAATCTAAACCATCGGCGTATGGAAGAGAAGGGAACAAATGCTTCCCTGTCACAATCACACTATCCTGCCCACGTTTTAAATCACTCCATTTCCAGAACTTAGCACCAAGTGCATTGCGAGTGAGTACCACAATTTCGTTTAAATAATTTTTAGTCTAATAACTAAACAAATGGAATAAAATAAACTCACACATTTCATATTATGTAAGCATAAACCATGACACATATATTGAGAAAATGTTAAGCTGATATAATACCACTTAATATTAAGTCAACTTAAAAAAAAATTCAGATAATGATTTCAAAATCATTTACTCATGACAGGTGCAAGAAGATGAACAATATTTTAGTACCTTGTTTTCAGAAGAATAAATAAAATTTGGTCAAATATTATGGAATATGGGTGTAAGACTTCATGTTTTAATTCCAATATACTATATTAAATAAATTCTAATAAAAATATGATTAAATCAGGCACATCCAAGTGATGCATTGTTTTTTCTCTCTTTCTCCATCCTCCTATCTCTCTCTCTCTCTCTTTTCTCTCTCCCCTTGTAACTGAGAATGACATATATTAAGGGAAAAACAGCATTAAAACAATTACATGTACTTCTATGTACTCAAATAATAGAGTAGTGATTTTGAAAGTGACATAAACATAGAAATTATAGCTATGTGGAATCATTTAGTATAGTGCCAAACAGCTTAGGTGGTGGAATAATCACAGTTATGTGTTACTGCTATGGCAGAGAGTAACTGATAGTTATTTTGATTACTCCATATACTTGATGTGAAATTTAGAGAAAGCTACATCAAAAGAATTGCAGCAAAACACTCTGAAGCCATAAACAAGGATGCAGTTTGCACTTCTTAAAAGTATCGCTGTAAAATGCAATTTAGAATCCCAAAATTGATCAACACATGAAGAAATTCTATAATTTGTAATGTGTGAATCTTGTGCTCTTTCAAATGAAAATACATTATCATAGTTAGTTATTGAACTGGAGCATGTACTACATAAAATGAAAAGCATAAAGACATTATTATGTTAGTAGGAATGATGGCTGAGCAAAAAAGCACTAACAGAGAATGACTCAGGTAGGATTAGTTTATTATTATACTCTTGGGTCATGGACATGATGGGTATATTGGTTGGTTTTGAGTAGGTATCTCAGGAATAGCTCTAGGCTCTGCTGTTCTTGAATCATAAAATCTCAAGAGTTTCCTCCTATAACCATTCCACAAGCAAATCAGAGAATAAGACATCAAAGTAAGTTTCTTTTAAGAAAGTGAGTTTAGAATTTTTAAAAGAGTTTTTACCTACATTACCCAGGTTACAACTGGGACATGTCAAATCTCCTGACCTTGGGAGTTTTATATATTGAAAAATAAAACTTGAGTTGAGTTAATATATTTCGCTACCGTGATATCTTTCCCAGAATACATAAGCAATTTAATTTCCTTTTCTCTTTTTCTTTTTCATATTTGGAATTGTCTCTACTTATGAAATTTCTAGTAATATACTTTAAAAATTTGGTTTGATTTTTCTGGAAAATCAAGGAGGGAAGGCACAATTCTTAGTAATTAGTTTATAATTTTCAGTTATTTCACAGTAACCTGTAATAACTAACGAACTTGTGTTTTACTGATGTCTTTCATAGAAAGGAATTTAATTTTATATTATATTTGTGTTTTTCTCTGTTGAGAATGCCTAAGTGTAGTCTTCCTCCGATAACAATGAGCTTATCTAGATTAGACATCAGGGTCTCCAAAATACTAAATTTCAATTCAAAAGTACCAGAATTCTGTGGAGTAACCTGGTCTTAGCTTGATATAGGAAATATTTAGAATGAGTAAGAAGGATCCAGATGGGTCTTTACTAGCAAAAATAAAGAAGGGTTCAAAATGAATATAAATACATCATTTGAATGTTAGGTAAAAGCTTTCCATGTCAAATGTAGAAATTTTGAACACAAAAAAAAGGATTATAACTTCTAGTGTGTAGAAGTAATAAGGATTTATATAAATATATAAATTACTGCCAAAAAAATTAAGCAGAAAAGCCCTTTTTTGCCATGCAGAATTTCTGATAACTTAATTCTATTACCAGTGATCTCAGGAATTGGGTGGGATATAAGTACAAATACATTACTACACACAGGAGTGCATAGCAACTTAGTTCCAAGGAATTTTATTCAAAACAGAAATAGAGTTCATATTCTGTACCCCAGATAGACTTTACAGCATCCAGGCACAGGCATTCAGAACAAACATCCACAGTGATAAATTATGTTCATATCATGGATACTTCATAGAATATGAATGCATGCCTTTCTAATTTCATTTCCAAAAAATATAATCACACTATAACTATGACAAGATGATATTTTTGCCTTTCTGTAAAAGATATTCAATAAATATGAATAAAAATAATTTGATTACAACTATTGCTAAGGTTGGATTTATTATTTTCTCTACCTGCTTGCATATATTATGCTGATATATTAAAGCTATTCATATTAAAGTAATGTTAAAGCAATAGTTGTCAGAATATTTCTCCTCTAAATTGTACTAAATGTGTCTTATATAATGATTATTGATATCTTGTTTATATATATAAATATACATGTATATATAGAGGTTTGTTATACTGTTTTTACTGTTAATATTCATTATCAATTTTTTATTTTTATCTCTGATTTCCACACTTACTTTTCTAAAACCTATGTCTTTACATACTATTTATTTCACAGGCTATAAATATTATGTAGCATATGCAATAAACAGTATATATCAATGTTATGATTTATTTGAATGTTCACATTAAAATTGCTTATCACGATATGCTTAAAAATTATTGTGTAATAAATATTTATTTTATAAACATTGCATATATTTTTCTTTTACTTTCTACTTCATTATTCATTTTTAATTCAGTATATTACAATTCACTTTAATATCCCTCCATAGTATATAATACTTTAAAATATGTTAGTGTTTGTTCTAGAATTTCAATTTTATGTTTTATTTAATATAATATCTTTTAATTAATTTTAGTTATTTTCACTTTCATTACCCTCTCACTGTCCTTCTTACAAATATTTATAAAAAAATTTATGAACATATTCTCTTCTCACTTTCAATGGTTATTTTATAAAATATTTTATTTTTGAGATTTAATATAACTACATCATCTCACACTTCCCTTTTAAATCCACAAACCTCATAATCTCTCTCTCTCTCTCTCTCTCTCTCTCTCTATATATATATATATATATATATATATATATATGTGTGTGTGTGTGTGTGTGTGTGTGTGTGTGTGTATACTTCTACCTTCTCAACATTCTTCAGTTGCTCTTTGTTCTTTATATTGGGTTGGCGCCTCTTGGGATTTTCCCTATCCACATCAGCATGTCTATTGCCTTTATCAGGCCTATTCTTTTTTTGCAAGTGTGGCCTACTCAATTTAGTGAAGGTTGCTTGCATTAGCATGGATGTGAGATTGTTTACTAAAATAACTGCAGCTTTTCATAACTTGCCAATGAAAAAAATGACATATCATCGTCTCCAACAAACATTGAGTGCAGATAGTCCCTTATATAGAAAAAGAACTCGTGACTGGTACTTTCCAGAATACAGGAGGTCCTTTATTCTAAAGGAGAACATACTTCTGTAGTTTTGTTAATATACCTTTTTAATCATAACAATCACAACTTTAAATAATGGTATGCAGCAGGTTACAATAGGTCGTTACTATAGTGCATTCTCTAAACCTCTTCATACCTGAATCCACTATCATCCTTCTAAGAAAAACAACATGGCAGCAGTCTGGCAATACTTTACTAATTACATTATCATATTCTTTTACAGAATTCTCAGTTAATTGTATCAATTAAGAGTAAGAAGAGCTAGACATTATGTGGGGAGAGAGAGAAAGTAACTGGGTGGTCTCTATGGAGTCCCTCCCCTCAGAGATCAGGAATCTGAGGGGATGAAGGACAGTAGGAGAACATGGTCACTGAGTCAACTACGCACGGCTCCCATAGGCTCTTAAAGACTGCAAGGGCCAGCCATGGCCACGGTGAGTCCACTCCAAGCTCTGTAAATAAGTTGTGGTTGCTAGCTTGATGGTTTTGCATTGTTCCTAACAATGGGTACAGGTTTATCTCTGACTCCCGCCAATTCTTCCTTCTCTTGTGTTGCCTTGTCTAGACTCACTATAGGGACTTTCTCTTGTCTTAATGTACCTTGCTTTGTCCAGGCTTGCTGTCACTTTTTGGAAGTTACGCTTTATTCCAAAGAGAAAATATAACAGTGGATCTGGGGAAAAGGTCGGAGCTAAGAGGAGTTGAGGGAAGAAAACCTTTGGTTAGGACGTACTGTATACAAAAAGGAAGCCGTTTTCAGTAATAAGAAGAATACAAAAAAGAAATGTTTCTTTTTTTTTTTTTGCAATTTTCTTCTTCATATTGTATAGGTGTTTCTAAACTAGTTTTCTCTCTGAAAAATTTTAAACAGTAAACAACAGAAAATTTCTGTTGAATAATTTTCTCAGTTTTTTGCTAGAAAGTTTTAAAAAGGTGTTAGTAAATTTAGTGTTTAGTGATAATTCCCTGCTTTGCTCTGAGGTCTTGAATGATAATTCAGTAGTCTGAATTTTCTTTTTCTCATTATGTTTTGAGTTTTCTTATATGCATGGCATTCAAGTAACTTATTAAGCTTGTGTAATATGTTCAATCTCAGATATAGTTTTTTTCAGATTATTTTAAAAATCATCTTTTTGTATTTTATTTTCTTAAACTTTAATTTATCATACCTATATGTCTTAGGTCAATAGAGTTGTTATAAAAATATATATCATAAGACCCATGGCTTTTAAACAACAGAAAGCAATTTCTCTTATGACTGGAGGGTACAGAATTGTAAGATCAAGATGTCAGTTCTCTTGGCTCTCAGGTGGTGACCTCACATTCCCATATCACATGGTATGAGGCATAATGGACCTCACTCTGATTACTTTTATCAAGAAATTAATATCATCCTTAATCTGTCTTCTGACCTCAATCCTTTTCCAGGGCAAACATGAATCATGTAGTAAAACAATAGTAAGTTTCAGAAATTTTTGTTTTCTGCCCTATTCATGATATTCTGAAATTCTGGATATTTGAACTGGTGTTTGCTACGGATTTTTGTTTTTCTATAGTTATTATTTCATGTTTTTGTTTTCTCTCTCTCTTCCCATGTATGCATGGCTTTGTAATCGTTCTAAAGTTATATAGATTATTTTATAGTTGCAAGTACAAAATATACAGGCCATATCTCTCTATGATTACCATTTATTAGCAGTAGAAATTTTCTTTTCAAAAAATTTCAAAGGTGTTTGAAATTATGGTTAAACAATTATTTCCATCCTTTAATTAGCCAGTCCAATGATTATTTTAATATAAACTTGACTCTGTTTTTTCCATTTTATTTCTAGGTCTCTCCGTCTGTCTGTCTGTCTGTCTGTCTGTCTGTCTGTCTGTCTGTCTGTCTGTCTCTTTCTGTGTTTCTCCTTCCGTTCCCCAGCATACCTATGCCAGTGTGAATGAATGGAGGACAGAAAACAATTTGGGGTAACAGGTATTTGTTGTTGTTCTGTCTTGACATAGACTCTGGTTGCCAGACCAGCCTGGCAAAGGCTTTACTGTCAGCCAGCATGGATATTTAAAAGCACATATTTTCTATGAAACTCAACTATAATCAAATATGATGAAAAAAATACCTTCCTTTTTATGATTTTGTGACATGTTTCAGTGGGACTATGGGACTGTGGGTCTGTGTGTCTGGGACAGGAGGCTAAGCTGCAAAGTCCAGGCCAGAAACCTCATACTATAGTGGGATTATGTTATATTGTAAATAATTGTCCTGCCTACAAGTTTAATAAAAATACCAAAGGCAGAAAGGAAATGTGGGTGGGGCCCCCAGACTAAGAAAACTCTGGGAACAGGAAGAACAGAGCGGAAATGCCACAGAGACTTCAGAGTTGCCAGACAAGCCAGAAGATGCAGAGGACAATTATACTCCTTTGAGAAAAGGTACTGAGCAGCAGGTACAGGCTGAACAGGATAAGTATCATGGGTTATATTAAGAGCAAGAGCTAGCAAGTTATATGTCCGAGCCCCAGGTCACTCAGGGTATAATTAATGTAAGCATCTATGTGTCTCTGTGGGACTGTGGGTTCTGCGGGTCTGCAGGTCTGTGCATCTACAGGTTCTAACCTTGAGTCTAGGCCAGAAAGTTCGGGCCAGAAACCTAATACAACATGTAGAAGAGTCGATTTTCTTTCTTTATAACATTAGATTCAGATAACCTATAAATCTCATGTCATAAGAGCTCATCTCAATGTACTTTCTGATTCATGCAATTCTTACTTAAAGCAAATAGGCAAAAATATATATAAAAAACACAAGGTTTTCTGATTTTTATTTTCAGATGTTTTGACTATGTTACTAAACTACCATTTGGCAGCATTGTAGAGTCATCATTCCAACACAATGCTGAGCTGAACTCAAAATTGAATACATGTGACATTTTGATTATCTAAAGACAAAGGAAATTTACACTTTATTTATGGTAAAATTTTAATGTATTTTAAACAATATTTTTATAAATATAAAATAAGGGCTACAAGCTTCTCACCATCTATTTCTGTTTTCTAAAGCATCAAGCATGGGATTTCCAAAGTTCAGCAAAGTATCTTCCTTGTATATAGTATAATTTTCAATTTAGTACTTTTATGAGACTTGTAAGTGCATGACCACTGGGTCTCTGATTTCTTGGGCTCTTTACATTCTGTTGGTTTGCTTTGTCCAAAGGCAAAAATCCATGATGTGAGGATCTTTGTTTTGTTGTATTATATTGGTTTATGTGTTGTTGTTATCTCTTAGAAGCCTGTCTTTGGTTTGTTTTATTTTGTTTTTGTATTTTTTTTTCATAAAGAGATACAGAAAAGATATAGATTCAGATGGGAGGAGCAATCAGGAATAACATTGGAAATATTGATCTAGGGTAAACTATAGTCAGAATATTGTATACAAAAATAATTTAATTTTAATAAAGAATTTAAAAAATATTAAGTATATGCTATGAAGAACAAGAAGAGAATTCTTCAGTCATTATCAACATCCATTCCTACTTAAGGCAGTTTAGATAGGAAGGTCATGATAGTTTATTTGCAATACGAGTTTAAATCATCATATTTTGAAAATATTAAGCAGAAACATCTTAGGTGAACCAGGCCTAAGCCTAGTAGTGAAATTAATCTTTTATTTTGACATAGTGGTAGCTAAATGTTACGTGAGCAATATAAAAACAGTGCTTAAGTTTAGGTAGGATATTTAACTCATAATGTTAGCTTTGCCATGTTAATTTCAACTTTATTACATCATAAATAATGGGCGCAAGCAAACAATATATAAAGTAACATTTTCTTTCAATCTTTAATTTAAAACCAATTTCATTATGACCCATTCACCCATTCAACAACACTTTCCCAGGCCTGTAGTTTATTTAAGGTAGTGGAATTTTTATTTTGGGGTCTTAAAAATTCTTCCTATTAAAATTTAAAAATCATTCTTATTAAAATTTGAAGGAGAGTTGTGTTCACGGGCATGTACATGAATGTGTGTGCGTGTATGTGTGTGTGTGTGAGAGAGAGAGTGAGAGAGAGAGATATCTCTTAGGATATAATCACATTAAAAATAGACATAGTAAAATATCAGAAAAGCCTCATTAGGTTTGTTGACCTTGTAAAAACAGACTATCATAGAAAATGTGTTTTTTTTTTCCTAATGGAATTTTGAAGGAAAACATTTTGTCCTCACAAATGAAAAATTTTGTAACTAGTATTAACTTTGTAAGGCGATCAAAGTTCAAATCTAAAAAATGTCCCTGACAGAACACTTTGTTAGAAAAAGTAGCTAGGCAGTAAGAACTGTGTCCACACAGAAAGCATCTTTGTGTAGACAGATTTGCCCTAGGGTGAGATAAATTCAGTGGAAGATCCAAGCAGGGAACAGCAGAGAGCTGCATCAAGGAAAGAATCACAGGCCCCCTAACAACTTACAGTTTTGTTCCATAGAGAGATGCACAACAGATTTGCATTTTAAAAGGTTTATACATTCACTGTTCACTCTAACTGAGAAGAGAATGGATTGGAAGGTATCAAGGGGAATTAGAGGGGAAAGATGAGCTGTGGATTTCTATCAATGCAGCACACTTTTATTCAAAAAATCAAGCTCCTCAATAGACAGTTAAGATTGAAAGTGTAAACAACTATTCTTCTACACAAAGATACAGCGTAACAAAACCAAGAAACTCATCAGAACTCCCAAAACAGCAGAAGTGCAAAGGTTATGTATCAAAATGGACTAGGGGGATGCTGGACCAGAGTAATGATGGAAGGGAGCAGAGTTGAAATTCCGAAGAAGTATGGTCCTAAACACACGTAGAACATTAGGAAAGATCTTAAATATTTGAATATATAGTAAAGCAAATGAAAGCATATAAATAAAAATTTATGGAACAGAAAATGAAGTAACAGGAGTCTGATGCCCTCAAAAAATAAAGTCACCTTATATGGAAGGAAGCTGGTCAAGGAGAATATAGTGAACCTCACAACAGAGCTGCAGCACAGGCCCACAGGATCCATAAGGGGGTTATAACAGCTAAGGTAACCACAAGTCCCTTGACCAGGAGCTATAGGTAAATGAAAATTTTAAACAAGGTTTGCGAACCTTGGTAACACTTGACAATGTTTCATATTATTATGTTTGAAGTTATTCATGGTATCTTAGTTCCATAGATACAAATTTCATTCACATTATTTACAGTCTTCTATTTTTTTCCCTATTATAGCTGCCGTAAAATTCCACAGAAGTCATGTGTTTGTGGCTTACACAAGTTTTTCTTTGACAGTTCCTTCCTAGAGAGTAGGTTTTTTACACTGTAGGGCTCGTCGAGGAGCATCCTTTCATTGTTTGTTGATTGTCCTCACTTGCTAACTTTCTCTAAATAGGTTGGTAAATTGTGCATTACCTTTGAATCTTTCTTTCCAATGAAATGACCCTTGGTAAAGTCTATTTCATTTGCCCACTTAAAACAGTTATTATAGTGATGCTTGCATAGTTTTGCTCTCTAGTTTTGTATTATTTTTCCATGATGTATGTTCTCATATCCATATACAAAATTTCTCATCAATCTACCCAAAGTTTACTTTATATATTCTATTTTTTCTTTAAAACACACATTCGATTACTGATTGTTTTATTTGCAATAAGAAAACCCACTGAGATCTTGTCTAGCTTACAAGTAAACTTGAAAATTAGCTGACATGGAATTAACACCATTAATACGGCTGACCAGAAATTATGAAATGTGTACAACCTATTTCCAGTCATGTCTGCTTACTAAATTTCATTTATTTGTGCTAACTCATAATGTGTGGCTGACATTGAGTAAATACCATTTACTTTGTGCTTCATTCTTTTGTGATAAGTTTTTTCTCACTTGTTATAACAGATACAGTCATATCTTATGAAAACGAGGAAATAATGAATATTTTATTGTTGCTATTATAGTTTCAGGACATGCATTATTTGTACTGTATGTACATGCATCATATTGGTACATATAGACAAACATTATTATTCTTCTGTTTTAGTAGTTTTGAGCTAACTATTCTAGAGCACCATAATACCCAAACTGGGATGTATACAAATGAGTACTCTATTTATGTTAGAGATTCTTTCCAGTTTTTATTATCATTAAAGTATTTTCAAAGTGGATTTTTTTTAAAAGTGCAGTTACTAGTTGTAAGGAAAGAAAATTACATTTCAAAATAAAAAACACATTCTATCTCAAAATGTTTTTGTAAAATTATTTAAGAGCATGAAAGTTTTATTATAAATATATTTTGGTATATTGTTAACATTGGGATGTTTTAATGGGTAGCAGCCAAGGAGAGGTGGGAACAAATCATGAGAGGAGGAGATGGTTGAGGGAGAGGAGTAACAAAGAAAAAAATAGAGATGGATTTCTTGATAGAGGAAGCCAGTGTGGGGTTGGAAAGAGACATGGTGTTAGGGAAACCTCCAAGAACTCACAGGATGTCCCTAGCTAGGTCTCAAATCAATAGTGGAGAGGGTGCCTGAACAGGACTTCCTCTGTACTCAAATGAATGACCACCCTAATTGTTATCATAGAACCTTCATCCAGCAATGGATAGAGGCAGAAGCAGAGATCCATAGTTAAGCACTAGGTTGAGCACCAGGTTCAGCTAGAAAGAGAGAGGAGAGTGTATATAAGAAAAGGGATCAGGATCATGTGGAGAAAAACCACCGAGACAGTTGGATGGATCTATTGGGTGCTCACTGACTTAGAAACAGCCACCAGACACAGGGAACCTTCAGAGAAAAGAACTAAATCTTTCAGAGGTAGATGTCTGTTGAATGGCGTGGGCAGTTTTTGGAGCCTCTTGCAGTATGATCAGACTATTTTCCTGTGCATGAACAGGCATCTTGGAGCCCATTCCCTACAGAGGAACACCTAACCCAGTCCTAATGCTGGGATGAGGGACTCAGACCTTCTTCAACTTGATATTCCGTACTGAGCTGACCCACCTTGGGACTCCTTGCCCTCCATGGAGAATGGATGAGGGGATGGGGTGGGGGGAGGACGAGGGAGGACTGGGAGGGATTGGGAGAATAGAAGGGAGGGAGAGCAGGAGGATACATGGAAAAAAAACTTTTTAATAAAAAAAATTAGATAGTTAATTAAGGTAGATTTATGTTGTTTATCAAGGTTTATTCATTTGACTTAGTTAATAAATAACCCCTCTAGACATGAGGAAATAAAAATAATTATAGAAATGAAAATAAAAAACAATGGGATGTTTATATTTTCCATCATTAATATAAGTTAATTTTTAAAATTCTATTTTTCTCTAGTTATAAGTATTTTTACTTTATGAAATCCTTATACTGATTTTTGAATTAATTTAATAATTTTTACACACATAGTTAAATATTCAGGAAAAATAGTCTATATTTCATTTCCACATTTAAGAGTGAGGGACTAGGCACACTGTGTGAGGGCTAAGAGAAGTTAAGTCACAGGATCATGACTCTAGCACAGGGTCATTCTGGATTCAATCCCCAGAAACAAAATAAAGAAAAAAAATAAAGAGGTGGTAATAATGACTGATTGAGGAGTCAGTAAATTTTCTTTCAAAATAATATATTCCTTTTTACTACAAAAAAAGACAAATGGAAAAAATATAGCAAATATGTTAAAGTTACCTGTTGACCAACAAATCTGATCACAATAAACATAGATGAGAACTTGGAAATGGTGAGACTTTGTACATACATTGTAGGAACACAAAGTGGATCAACTAACTTGGAAAGAACTTTGGAACTTTTACAAAATTGAAGATTTGTTTACTTCTTTGCTGGTCCCAAGCAAGTCTATTTTGAAAATCATCATAAAAAGTGCATTTACCTTGTAGACTGAAAATAAAATATTTTTGTGGATATATTTCACAAACATGTTGAATAAACAGTGCAAAAATGCAATGTTGCTTGTATAAAAAATAACCAGGTGTACTAAAGAACTTTGGGTAGGGTAACATCTAGGTGGTAAACTTAAAGAAAGGCAAGAATGGGTTCAAAATTTAGATTGGTAGTCATTTCATGCATTTATTTATTATTTATTCTTCTAATTTTGAAAGCTCCTTTAAACCATTCTCTGTGTAATTATGCTGCTAGGAAGAAGAAAGAAACCTGGGTAGAGATCACAATCTCACCTAGAAGGTGTTTTATTCATCACACCAATTTGTGTAGTATTATCATAACTAGGCAAAGGTATTAGGTTTGTTTATGCAGTAGAGTAATATTTTTACTATGTGACAGTGTATTACAATTGTTTCTGCTGCCTTATTAATGATGAAAAGATGAGTTACACTTGTTTGTACTGCATGTGTTTAATCATGTAAAAACATATTGCATTTGTTTTCCCTGCCTGTCTGGAGCCACCTGATACGTCTAATAAAAAGCTGAATAGCCAATAGCTAGGTAGGAGGGTGATGGGTGGGGCTAGTGGGCAAAGGGAATAAATAGGGGGAGGAATCTAGGCTCAAGTGTGTTGAGAGAATGAGGGAGAAAGAGGAGTCCGTGCTTAGGCTAGAAGCCAGGCAGCTGCCAGCCGGAAATGAGAAGCAGTGAAAGTAAGGCATACAGAAGGAAAGATGGAAAATCCCTGTGATCAAAATGTAGATGAAGTAAAAGAGATTAAGCTATAAGAGCTAACTGTTCATAACTAATAAGGAGTCTTCATGTTAAGAACTTGAAAGCTGGATAGTGGCCCAAAAGAAAACCTGCTACAATGGCACAAGGGTAATACCTTAGTGCCTAGAGAGTTTAGTAAAATAAACTCTGCAATTGTTTCACAGAAGGCATAAGGCCTTCTATAAAGAGTCAATGGACTAGAGAGGATTTCAGTCATTAACTGGTTAAAGTGATTGCCAGCACGTGTAGTAATTTCACATATTGGGTTTTCATTTTTTTCAGAAATTTATTTGAACTAATTTATCACTCTTAGATTCCACAGTTTAAATAAAAAAATAATGTGACATGAATATTGTAATTCATCAACAAATCATAGATTATAAAAAATCTAATTATACCTTCGTGTACAGTAAATATAGATGTTTGTAAAAATGTTCTATTTACTGATATAATCTGTCAAATGCTGGAATTATATAAGGTAGTGATTGAATTATTTTTTGAAAGCCTTAGCCTTAGATTATTAGAAAATACAGAATATTAAAAAATAAAACTGATTGTGTAGGTGGAGGAAAGTAGAAAACTATTACTAGAAAGCAAAATGACAGCAAATAGGCATGGCACGCCGTGAGCTTTGGGGTTCTAAATATCCCACAGGGTGGAAATTTCTGAGGCATATTACAGTAAATCTAATATCCATCACTGTTATTGTGGACAATGTCAAAAGAAAATCTCAATTTTTATTATGTATTGTTATTTTAATAGAAATGATCCAGATGCAAGTATGCAGTTTCGAACAACAATATTTCTAAGCTCTGCTTCGTAGACTTTTATAATGTTTGTATATTTTCTGTAATGTTTCTATAATTTGGAAAATAAACACAAGGTCCCTAAAATTCAAAGCCATGTTTATTATTTAAGCACTTTTTTAGACACTGCCTAAAAAAGATGAGACTAGCCTTACACTCAGAAATTGTCCTTTCTCCACCTCTTGCTTGCCGAGATTAGAGGTGCAACCTTCACCACTATGCCTGAATTTAAAAGTCATTTCTATCTTCTTTGTTTCCAGTCTAAGTTTTCAGTTTTCTATATTCTGCAAACTCATTTAACTTCATTGTCGTTTATTTCCATAATGCATAGACTTATTTTGCTTTGGTGTCATTCCAAATAGAATGTGTTTTTCCAAGAGTTAAATGAATAAACATTCAATATTCTTAATGAAAAAAGCAAAGGTCCTTCTTCTACAAAAGTGTGAGTTTGAATACAAGTCTATGCAAGGTTTAAAAGAGATCTAAAGTCAATTTACTACTTTTACATGAATGATAGTATAGAGAAAAGATAAAAACTGTCACTGCATTTTGTAGGAATAAGGAATGGTAACAAGGTATTTTAGGTTTTTTTTTGTTTGTTTATTGTTTGATAAATGATCTCACATAGTTAAAATCTATTTGCTATCCTAGGAATAGCAATCTAGGTCAAATTATGATAATAATGAAATGCATATCAAAGATTTCCCTAGAGTCATTTTATTTTTTATATATTTAATTTAATTTATATATTATATATATATATCAATTTATATATAAATAAATCCAAGGAACCAAATCAAAATCAGAGACTTATCAGGAGAGTATCAAGAAGCTAGTACCAAGGGCTGTAAAGATGGTTCAGTGCTTAAGAGCATTTGTTGCTCTCATAGGAAGTTGGGGTTCAGCTCACTCACAACAGACTATTTCTTCAGCTCCAGGTGAAATTCTGCGTTGTTCTAGCCTCTGTATGTTGCTGCACATACTTTCACATATGTCCACAGACACACACATAAAAGTAAATGAATAATAAAGCATTTGCAAAGAAATTAGGAACAAAAAGGAAGTCAAAGTAAAACTCTCCATTATTTGCTGTAAATAGAACTTTAAAAAGAAATTGTTTTCATTGCATCTTTAAATTATTTTAGTACTTTAGAGGCAAAGGCTGGAGGATCAGATGTTCAAGACATTACTTGTCATATACTGATTCTTTTGCCAGCCAGGCCTTTAGGATACCCTGTCTCAAAGCAAAAGAAGTAATTCTCAAATTCTATTAGAATTTTCTTGGCATGTTTATATACATTATTTTCTTTATCGTATAAATTATTTTTAGGGAAAGGAAGTCAATTTTTTCCTGTCCTTTATGGAGACCACTAAGAGACTCAAATGATTTACTGAATTAGTGTTGCCAGAGGGTTAAAGTTAATATTCTATTCTATTAAATCTGACTTTTACATTAATATAAACCATTAAAGGAAATCTTTAAAAACTTTCTTACCTGTAGTAGGGAATCTTCTCTCCCACATGCCGGGCATGCCATAGTGAACTATGCAATAAAAGGTGTAGCACCAATGATCGTTTTTGTAATTACCTCCAAATAATTGCTCCATAAAGTCTGCTTATAATTGTGTACAGTGTTTAGATAGTTTCTGGGCAGTAGAACTTTAGGTTAGCTGACAACCATAATACTTTTGGAAAAGTAATTTTAAACACATTGATGAGGCTACTCAACTGTGAGTCACTGATTGTAGATAGTAATGATAATTTTATTTGGTTTTCAGGAATACTGTGAGATCATGTGTTTTACAACATTAGCTCATTTTAATGCACTTTCTTGTTACTTTTTTAATGATAGTTTTTACATTATATCAAATTTAACAAAGGGATATAATAGTATATACTGTATATTTAATAATATTCACCTCAAATAACAGATATTCTTATGGATATCTGTCTCCCTAGTGATTGGATTAAAGGTGTGGGTCACTACTTCCTGACCTTAGTGGCTTGGCTATGTGTGAGTCTGTTGTCCGATATTCCAGGATGATTTTATTAAATATTCTTTAAATTTATTAAATATTATCACATCAGTTTCTTTAAAATTAGTAGTACAATTAGAAGTGATTAAATTCATTCCAGGAAAATAAGTGTTCAACTCCTTGACATGTGGTCTTTACAATCTGACTAACCTTCCCTTAACTGCTAACGTCTACATGGTGAGTATATGTGTGTACATGAATAGACACCATGCTTGTCTTCTTGTATCTGAATTACCTCACTCAGGATGACTTTTTTTTTTCTAGTTCCATTCATTGACCTGCAAATTTCATGATATATTTGATTTTAATAGCCAAGCAATATTTAATTGTGTAATTTTAATAATTTTATTTATAAAGTCTTTGGTTGAGGGACATCTAGGTTATTTCCAGTTTCTGGCTATTATGAATAAAGCCACTATGGACACAGTGAATCTGCAGGAGAGGGAAGGAGAGGCCAGATGGGAAGAGTGGGGAAGTGGAAACTGCAGGTGGGATATCACTTCTAAGAAAAGAACGAAAGGAAAAAAGAGCAAGTACACTACTTACAATTAAGCACTTGACTGACCACTCTGAATCTTTACTTTTTTACTACAAAAGGAAGAAAATAGTATGAAATTAAGTATTAACGTTACTAAGAGAATATTTACAATCACACCAGAAATTTGATGAAAAGTTAGTGTTTATGTGTATTTTCTGTTAACCTCAAACAGCAGAGTTTATTAAAAACAAAAATTCAGCCAGCTACTAAACATTAGCCATTATATATTTTTTTGCTGATTGACTAAGTATTTGTTGAAGGATCTATCAACTTATTATATTTAAATAAAAAATATATACCTCAAGAGTCAGAATTTGTGCAGAATGCTTGCATCAAATGTATTTTATGTTTTGTTTAAAAAAATCACACTCCTTTTATGAGTACTTTTTCTGTGCTCTTAGAAGAGATGCTCTATACCCCAGGAAGGTTGATATTAGCAGTGCATTAGTCAGAGAATAAGAAAAAATTGTAAAAATTCTGTGTGATAAGTAATAAAATACTTTACTAATCATATACTCTAGTACAAATAAAAATCAAATTTATAGAAAAATAACCAAATATAGGCCTATTATTATATAACAAATCAAAAATTAATATAACTTTCAAAAGAAACATTTATACTAGTTATGAAAGTTCTCTGTATCAACTGTATTTTAGTCCCAGAAAGAAGTGCATCTATTTGTCAGGTATTTTTTTGAGCATTCCCTTACAGTAAAGCTTGTGAATTCTAGAAATGTTATCTCATGGACATTGGTAAGATGTAGCTTTTTATTCTTTTAAATTATTATACAGAATTTTGGCAACTGGTTATTAGAATTAAAATGAATGATAGAGTGTTAGTAAAAAGGTTACCAGTTTGTGCTCCTTGTAATTTGGCTTCTAATCATTTAATTTTGATGTATGTTGGCCGAAACACATTAGTATTTATTGGTTTGTATGACAATTTTAATGATGACTGCTTCTCATTTTAGTTTCTGAATGAAGCTGATGAACACCCTTCAGCCATTCTATTGTTCACTAGCGATAGGAACTAGATGCAAGAAGTCTGAGTTTTCAGGAAAGATGATTAAAAGGAACCTTCATTTCTTTCCCTTAAAAAGTCCTGGAGAAATTTCCCTAGGTTCCTACAAACTATATAGAAATAGAAATTTCATGAAAAAAAAAAGATAAAGAATCCCACAGCACTTCTTGTTAATAACTGTTCAGCTACAAAATTTTATTGATATCTTTTAATGTTCCCTCTAGAGGATGTAATGCACAAAAGCATTGCCACGGAACATATAAAATTACAAATGAAATTTATTGTAAAAAGTAGAATGTCTTCTAGACCGGTGTCAGTATTTATTTCATTCATAAACCAAAACTGTAGTATAACATATTCATTGCCAGCAAGTTCATGTGTGTAAATTGCCATCCAACGTTATTGACTGATATAAGACAGATATTGAAAAGACAATTTAAATTTACTTTTCCAAACATAAACTGTTCCACAAAAGCACTGTAAAAACTCCTTCAAGGTTTTGGGTTGTGCTTGACATACGGTTAACTACATAATTTGGTTGTGTCATAATCCACTGTGTTTGGTAATTTGGCATTAAATGCCTGTAGAGCAGATTGAATTCTCACCACCTCACTGGTAGACAGCTTTAGTCTATGACGAAGCAAGCACGAGAAAAGATCTAGATGGCGTTGACCAGGTGGGGAGAGTTTATTTACACGGTCTCTTATCTCTAGGAGCTGCAAAAGTGCCGAGTCCTGGGATCCCTGAGTGTAGGGGTAGTCCAGCTGCAAGATCAGGTCCCGGATAGCTTCAGGGTCAAAGTGCATGCTGTAGCCAAACACTTGGATATTGTTGATTTTCATGTAGCCCAGATTCCTGGATGGGTCAATAAACTCCAAAGGCTCATAATAAATGCTCTCGTTGCTGTTGGGGCCGTTTGCCTTGATGCGACTCCTCAGGTAGATGTGTACTGTCTCAAAAAATGTCTTCCATTTGTTTCCCAGAGTCAGCGTCCAGTTATAGCACTGTAGTGGGAGGTCCAGCTTAGTCCGCTCCCAGTCTGGAAAGCTGCTCTCACTCACAGGCATGAACCAGCTCTCAGAATGGCTGCCTCCAAAGGGGTTGATGTAAACAGCCAGCACTGGCTCCAACGTGCTGTTCTTAGTTAAGCAAATCTGTAAAGAGAGACCCAAGATCATGTGGACCAGACTGGACTTGTACTTGTTACTTTTCAAGGTCAGGAGCATACGCTTTCGCCAGGAAGGATCAAACCAGCTATTGAGGCGCATGTCATTGCTGATAAAAATGGCATGGACTTCTATTCGTCGGTCGGTTTTCTGTAATAGGTATTTCATCTCCAGGTCTTGCAGGTCAGTCTCAAAGCCAATGTAGTGATCGGTTGACTCGGCAACTTCTGGCTTGCAGAGTCCCTGGCTCAGCATGTAGCCCGTGTTGCAGGTGCCACAGCGGGTACGATTGTCAGGTGCACAGGTCAGGCAGGCAGAGGCATCTCCCACAGTGCAGGGCAGAAAGGCTGTGCACACTACCTGGTCGTTGGGGCAGGTGCAGGAGTGTGTCTCCTCAGAGAAGCTGCCCAGGAGGCCGTTCTCATTGCAGTAGAGGAAAGACTGGATGCGAGTGAGCCAATATGTTGAGGTTCTAGAAATATAAAAAAAAGCAAATCTAAATAAATGATTCTATTCCTTCTGTGCTCTCTCTCTCTCTCTCTCTCTCTCTCTCTCTCTCTCTCTCTCTCTCTCTCTCATGTGTTTGTATGATGGATATTCATTTTTATTATTACTTTTTGTAGAATGAACAAAATGTACAGGGAGTATTAAGCAGAGACACACACGGGGGCGGGGAAGGAGAGAGAGAGAGAGAGAGAGGGAGGGAGGGAGGGAGGGAGGGAGGGAGGGAGGGAGAGAGAGAGAGAGAGAGAGAGAGAGAGAGAGAGAGAGAGAGAGAGAGAAGGAGAGGGGGAGAAGGGGTAAAACAAGTGAAACCAAAACCAAATAATGTTCTCTTGATTATTACTCACACCAAATCCAGAAACTATTAGATTGTTTGAAACATTGAATGAAGTATGGATGTTGGACAACGGATCCTGTGGAGTGTCATTAGCTCAGGGGAGTAACATGCTCATTAGTGAGTTTATATCATTGTCACGGAGAGTCAATTTCTTATAAAGGACCAAGTTTAATCTCTATGCTGTCCCTGAGAACAGTGCCAACACCACCATCCACAGAAGCAACAAGCCCATCACTTCATCTCTCCACTGGTTTGTCCATGGCCCTTGGATTCCTGGCTCTAGAACTGTGAGCCATTCAATTTATTTTCATTATTTACCAGCCAGGTTGTATTATTCTGTTTTACTATTATTAGTGGACTAAGAAACATCATTTCTGAGTTCTTCTAAATACATTTAAGATGAGTTCTCTGAAAAAATTTTCCACAACTGTGCCTAAATGTTACAAGAGTTATGCAGCTCTGTTTAATAAGATGAGGCTCTCAGTGGCTATTGGACTGTTTATTTCCTTTGTTCTGGTTCTTTCCCCCTTCTTTCTCCTCATTTTCGGTTTTCTCTTTCTCTCCATCCCCTCTTACTTCTCTATTTCTTTCCTCTATGATCTACTTGCTTCTTTGCCTCTTTATATGTCTCTCTAACATAAAGTATATAATATATAATTATATTGCGAATTGAGGAGTTCATTTTTTCCCCTGAAACCAAAGCCTAAATTCTTAGAGCAAACAAACCTCTCACCATAAACCCTAATCACGTTTTGATGTCGTAAAGTACAAATAAACTGGCCTAAGACTAAAGGCTTTGACTACAAAAGTAGGGTACCGCAGAAAGAATTGTTGGGACATTGAGAGAAAGCAATTGTTTTCTTAGCTTTTATACATTTTCCCCCAGCGCTTAAAGAATTTTTGTTTTTACACATATACTGATGAAAGAACATGTTCATTTTCTTCCTTTGCAGCTCGTCCTGTGAATACTGACAGTTTAGCATTCAGCCAAAGCCTGCACCTGCTGTGGAGAGGCAGCAAGGGAAGCTTTGCTTCGCAACCTTGTGTGCCTTCCCCTCACTACCACCCTTTGGCCAGTTGCTGTTTCACACAGAATTTTTCAAGGAAAAAGAAATTTGATAATTTTTTTTTTATTCTTAGGGAAATCTTAGTGTAAACAGCTGTCTAAATTGGTAGCCAGCAAGTTAAAACATTACATAGTGGATTTTTTAAATGACACAAAAATTCACATAGAATTTTTTTCCAAAGAGAGTATAATTTAATTTTTGTTACATAATTTTGTAATTTTAAAACAGTTTGAATGAAATATATTCAAAATTCCAGGGTAGATTATGTTTTTCATATTTTTTGATAAAATAATAATTAAATAAAATAATACTGCCTTTTGCTGATGCGTATTTACACACACACAGACACATACACACACACTTTCACACATACACAGGTCACAAATGCATATTCACATAGCCATATATTCACACCTCCCCAGAGATCTTGGAAGCATATTCACAAATTCACACACATACACAGATAGTTGATGCAAATTCACACGTCCACACAACCACACACAGAGAGCCTTAACTCAGATAAACTACGATTTACTAGGCTAAGAACTGTGTTGTTTTTCTGCCATCTGGATCGAAAATAGGATGGTCTGTTCCTTTCTATTGTGTTTGTTTTTGGTCTTGACACTTAAAGGCAGTTGATGGAATAAAGAGAGGATGAAACAATCGGAGGAAAGCTGGGAGGGAGATACGGAAGATTAATAATCAAATCACAGGACAGAAACTATGGTTGTGAAACATGAAAGAAAGAGGCTTTGAAAGAGACTTAGGAAGAAACTTAACCTATCAATCAGTATTTAAGTACGACTAAGTACGAGCAGTGTTAAGGAGAGGGATCCCTGGACCATCAGGAAGTTTGCTTTGTAATGAAATTTTCAAAAGAATTAGAAGGATATTATTACAAGAAGCAAAGTGCCTTCTGAAGTTAGACGTTAAACTCAAATCTATTTCGGCATAAAAATATCAATTAAGACCCAGGGACACTTAAATCAGTGGCAAATTATGCTTTACACTAATTTGGGAAGAGAAACCTTTTGCCATAAGGCAAACACTAAAGTCTAGTTTAATGAATAAATTTTGTTGTGTTCCACCAAGATGAGTATGTCGTTTCATAAAAATCTTGAACAAGGGGCCAGTTGCTTTGCATCCACTAATAAATAATACTAAAAATACTACTCAAGGTAATGTGTAAAGCATATGTCTGATATCCAAAAATATGAAAATAAACTAATATATGAAAATATAAATATTATTTTAAATAATGTTGCTTTTAAGATTATAATAAAAATGCTGATTTAAGAATGAGTCTTGAAAATATTCAGTATTATAGAAGGAAAGATAATTAACTAATAACAATAGGAAAATATCCATTTACTTGCATACAAGATAATATCAATATACATAAGATATTAATTTATTTTGGTATAGTGGCTTGACTCTCAGGCCAATGCTAGAATTGGAACAAGAACATTTCCTTAGGGACTATCAACACTGAATCCCATTTTACTTGTGTCATAAATGAAATAAGAATAAAACATCAGAAGGTTGTTTTGTGAATCAAAGTACTTTGCAAGTGGGGAGATAAAGCACATACAGAATTAATAGAAAGAAGTGCAAATATTATTTCTGTGATTATCACTGCTTTGCTGCTCCTATCACGACTTTAAAAAATGCTACTACTGTGACTTTAAAAAATGCAATTGTAGGTGGTTTCTTTATTAAAACTGAGTTTTCACAAGAAAATGAGCATTTTTATTTCTCTTTACCAGTTCATATCACCATGACTTATATTACACATAGTCCCTACACATAAATTTCATCACAAAAGGCATTTTTTCACTAACTAAGACTTACTTCAAAGTGCATGCTACCTCCATGTGATGTTTTCAAAGCCCTCAAAAGTCTGTGCAATTTTGAGCATAACATTGTAGATGCTAACAATTTTCACTGAGGTATTAGAACATGTGTAGATACAAAAACAATTACCTCCTCTCATGGTTAAATCCTTTCTGAGCACTAATAATCTTATTTCAAAGGTCCTTTATTCCAGCCTTCTAATCCTTTATTGCTTTCCAAATCTGTGCAATGTGTATCTAAATTTCTAAGCCTAAACAATATAATTTCTTCTCCTCTTTGAAATTAAAGATTACTCTTCCGGGAAAGCCATTTCATTTAGCTTTCATAGATTTGTCCTTCTTAGACCTTAATACCTCAAACTAAATATAAATTCTGGGGATTAAACACCCATAGCCATTTAAACAATCATAAGCTGATTGTTAGCTTGGTCACACAGAGATCAAGCAAGGAAATGCTCTGTCAGTCTCTCTTCCCTCACTCCTCTGCTCTGGACATCTCAGTCTTGGCAGTGGTGACCTGAGATCAAGCTGACACTTGACACACAACAGTTTTGCTCTTGGAGATAATTTTATACCTGTAGAAAATGAAATCTCATTTTAAGCTATCCTGGTCTCAGTGAGCTCTACAGGGAGATGGTGAGAAGGGATGGGATGAAGGAAGCTGGAACAGAGACAGAAGAGTCAGAGACAGTTGAAGATGCTCTTTCATTCAGAAACATATGACCTGAGGGCAGCATTTATATATCCTTTCTCATATATTTTTTATTTTATTTCACTTTTGTTGTGGGCACTAATCTGAAAACATAAGTATTTATTTAAAACTATGATTTTTTAAAAATGAAGTTTTTAAAATATTGAATACTTTATAATATTAAATATAAAATATTTTTCAGATATATTCAGAAATTACAAAAGGAAGGTATTGATACAGACTATAACACGAGTGACTAAGAAATTAACCTACATAAAGAAATCAAAACGTAATGCAGTTTATACAATACAATAATATCTAATTAAAGTTCAGGAGACAAAACTAGATCAGTTTGTACTAGAGATGTTGCAGAAGGAACTTGAAAGGAGGCATAAACAATCATAAATATTTGGACATGGCCTAGGTATATGGGTATATCAAATTGTCTATAACAAAACCTTTGTGTATCACAATGAATAATTTCTGAAGACTAAACAAAAATCTTACTATTTAAAATTTTCACAGAGTATGAGAATGTAGATCAGTGGTAGAACACTTTGCTTAAAACACTTTATTGACTGGATTAGATCATTAACACTATTAAAAAGTCTTTGAAATATAAATTGTAATTGAAAATTCAAATGAAACTAATAAACACTATAATCATAATCAAGAAAAAAAAGACAAAAACACCTTTCCAGAAAAACAGGTTTAATATGCAATTTTACCAACAAAAATAATTATTTTAATACATAGAAAAATGCCCAACACAATTTAATATAACAAACTTTTTTGTGTGAAATTGAATGTGACAACCTAGAAACAGAAACAAGTACGTACTATAAGACAAAGAAACATTTGAGAAACAATAGAACACAATCTATTCTTATGTTTATTCTGTAAATGTTACTTGATATATGTGTACATTTCTTTGCAATACAAAAAAGAGATAAACTATATTATATTATATAACATGATGCTATTAATCAGAAAATATCTTCTTAGCATTTCTCAGTACAATGAAAATCTCACAACTAGATTAAAAACCTGTACATTAATTGAAAAAAATCCCAAATAAGTCGGGTAGGTGGTGCAGGTCTATACTCAAAGCTACTCTAAGGCAGTAAATCTATGAATGAAGTTGAAGGTCATCCTTGGCTGTAGAATGGATTCAATTCTAGTTTAGGCACTGAGATTTTTTCACAAAATAAATTCAGAAATTGGTCTGAGGTTACAGGTCAGTGGTAGATTGCTTGCCTAACACACATTAATTCCTAGGTTCAATAGAGATAACCAAAAACATTATATTACAATTATAAGTCCAAATTGCATGAGATAATACACTTTAAAAAAAATCTAGCTAATAAATAGATGTATTCTCATTTCCTCCCGACTCAAAATTAAAAAAAAAATTAAATGGAAGGAACAAGTAGTACAAAATCACTACCATCTTTTTGTGAGGCATTATTTCTTAAGAATTGGAAAGAAAGTAAAATGTGGACCTTATCCAGTTTTGGACATGGAATAAATTTTTCACCCCAGGAACAGGTAATTAAATAAAAGGTTATAAATTTTAGCTAAGTAGATTTCTACCTAGACTTGATGCTGAATACAAATAAGAACAGAAACTGAAGCAATTTTGTTCAAATGCCTTCTAAGAAGACGTGGCTAGTTTTGACCAAGTAGTTAAATAAAATGGACTCTGTGTGTGTGTGTGTGTGTGTGAGAGAGAGAGAGAGAGAGAGAGAGAGAGAGAGAGAGAGAGAGAGAGAGAGAGAGAGAGAGAGAGAGAGAGAGAGGGAGAGAGAGAGAGAGAGAGAGAGAGAGAGAGAGAGAGAGAGAGAGAGAGAGAGAGAGAGAGCATGGGTGAAATATGAAATATGCCTGCTGACTTGCTCTTCATAGCTTGCTCATCCTTGTTTCTCATAGCACCCAGAATGACCAGCCCAGGTCTGGCAACACTCACAGTGAATGAATGTAATGTACTCATATCATATCATCAATCAAGAAAATTCCCCACAAGCTTTCTGATACGATATCATTTCAGTTAATTGTCTCTCTTCTTAAATAAATCCATCTTGTGTGAATTTGACGTAAAATTAGCAAAACTTGAGTATGACTCCCCTATACTTAAAAAATAATCTCGTAATCTTTTGATGTGCAAGAGATTAGGTGCTGCTATGATTGATTAATGGACACCCAAACTGGTTGTACATATGCTAGTATAAATGTATAGACAAAAGTCAAAGACAAAGGGCTTCTTCCCAATGACAGTCTTTAGTACTGAATGTTTCTTTCTTCAGGTGGCTTCATTTAATAATTATTCTTACAGAGTCTCAAGTAGTCTTTCTCAATAAGTCAGTTCCCAAGTGCAATATATGTAGCTACACATCTCCATATGAGGTCTAACAATTTTGTTTCAAAAGTTAGGTTATGGGAACAGTTCTCCCCTGTCAAGAACTAAATCAAGTACATAAAAGCAAGAGAATTTAAATTTGATTTTTCTGCTTATTTTTTTCTTTGATCCTTATCAAGCAACAATTTTAGAGAACATGCCTACTTAGGGCAAAATCTCAGTGTACGTTTCTCACTCCTCATCATTTTTTACCAGTCCATGTAACTAAGAAAATAATAGAGAAAAATTGAAAGTACTTGTATTTAACTAAATTTTAAAATGCCAGTATTCTTAGATTGACACAGAAGAGCCTATTAAATACAAAAAAATTTACAAAGAAATGTCTTAAAGCTTCCTAAGTACACATGTAAATGAACTTTATATACTTACTACATAATGGGTGAAAAAATGCCTCAGTTACACATGCTATTGAACAGAACTCTAGAACAGGAAAAAGTTACACTACTTTTTTTAGCTGTTGCACAAAGGGGTCTTATAGACCCCACAAACAATACAGGTTATTGTGAACACTAATGGTTATAATCCAAACCTGATTGTAAGACACTGTTGCACATGGAAAATTAATCTAGTGTTCACTCTTATTTCACTCTTGTTGATTAACATCTACACTACCATAAGCTGCATATATGCTATGGGGAAATTTTTTAACGTATAAATCTTACCTAAATGTAAGCTGTAATTATGCCATGTTTCCATTTTTTTAATTTTAGATTTTTTAAAAATTTATTTTCCATACTAACACAGATCCACCCATTCCCCTTGATCCACTCCAGCCTTTCTTCACTTCACCCATTCCCTACTTCAAAAACCCAGCTCATGAATCAGAATAAATCCTTATCTCACTGCCCAGGGCTCCACAAACAGTCTAAGCTACATAACTGTCTCCCTTATGCAGAGGGTCTAATTTGGTCCCATTCAGGATCCACATCTGTCAGTCTAAATTTTGTGAGTCCCCATAAGCTTGGTTCAACTGTCTTTGTAAATTGCTGCATCAGGACTCTGATCCTACTTGCTTATACCATCTCTCTACCTTTTCTTCCTGATCTCCAGGAGTCCCTGCCTGGTGGCTGGCCAAAGATCTCTGCATGTGCCTCCATGAGCCACTGGATGAAGGATCTCTGATAACAGTTAGAGAATATACCACATTAGTTATCAGAATAGGCTAGTTCATGAACCCTTTCCACTATCCCTAGTAGTCTAAACTGGGGTCATCTCTGTGTTTTCCTGGAATTATCCTAGCCACAGGTTACACAGGCAGTAGATAATCCCATACCAGCAAATTCCGAGGAAGGTACACACACACACACACACACACACACACACACACACACACACACACACACACACACACACACGGGGGGGGGGGAGAAAGAGAGAGAGAGACTAAAAAAGTAACAAGAATTAACAATCACTGGTCATTAATATCCCTTAATATCAATGAACTCAATTTTCCTATAAGAAGACACAAGCTAACACAGTGAATATTATAATAAGATTCATTATTCTCCTGCATAAAAGAAACATATCCAACTTAAGACAGACATTACCTTAGACTAAAGAATTGGGAAAAGACTTTCCAGTAAAATGGACTTAAGAAGCAAGCTCATGTACCCATCCTAATCCATCCTAATATCTAATAAAATAGACTTCAAACCTAAATTAATTAATCAAAAGAGATGGGGGACATTACATATTCATCACAAAGAAAATTCATAAAGATGAAGTCTTAATTTTGAACATTTATACTTGAAATACAAGAGCACCCATGTATGTAAAAGCAACATTACTAAAGCTTAAATAGCACTTAAACTCCACACATTATTAATGGGAGACTTCAATACCCAACATTCACCAATGGAAATTCTGCCAGCCAGAAACTTAACAGAGAAAAAATGTAACTAACAGTTTTTATGATGTAAATGGGCTTAATAGACATCTACAGAACATTCTACCCACACAAAAAGAAAATACCTTCTTCTTGAACCCCATGGGACCTTCTGTAGTATGAGGTTTCTGGTCCGGACTTTCGGGCCTAACCTAACCTCAAGGTTTAGTACCCACAGACCCCCAGACAAGCAGAGAAACACAAATGCTTTTAATAGTTTTTAGCTGATCAGCCTAAGGCCCAGGCCTATAACTTGCTAACTCTGTACCCTTCATCTAACCCATGATTCTTCCTGTTCAGCCATGTGGCTCAGTACCTTTCTTTAGAGCATCATGGTTGTCCTTTGCTTCTTCTGGCTTCTCTCTGGAATTTTCTCTGGCGTTCTGCTCTGTGCTTCCTGTTCTCAGAGTTTTTCTTAGTGTGGTAGCCCCGCACACACTTCCTGCCTGCCTTTGGCCAATCAGTGCTTTTTATTAAACCAGTGGGTGGGACAATTATTTACCATGAAACAACACAATCCCCAATCCCCTACATATACCTTTTTCTCTTTTTAAAACAAAAGTAACTCCAAATCTAATATTCTTTTCCTACCTTATCTATAACAACTTATAAACAACACTATAAATAAACACAAACATCCATAATCCATGTTTTGGGAATGTGGGTATCGTTCTCTAGGCTACTTCCTGCTGAATGGGGGCGCTGGCAATCCCATAGGAATCCAAAGAAAAATGTAGGATTATGCACAAGTCTTTAGTGGAGTAGTCTGTAAGACTGGGTCATCACAGCCATTCTCCTTGAAATTGTTCTGGATACAGAGCTCAGGAAACTTCAACAGAGGTGCTCTGAAATACTGAATCATCTGGTCTATTCATTGCAATTGGAGATTTTTCAGGGGGTCTTCCTCTATCAAACTTTATGTTCTTTATACAGAAAGAAATCCACAGTTTCTCATTTTCTGTGAAAATAAAAGGAAAACCTCTTCTCCAAAGTAGCATATCTTTGCATTTCAATTTTAAAGTAAACTCATTTAAAAAAAATATAAGGTTGAATTAATCCAACAACATTTATAATCAACTGTCTTTTAGCAGCTTTACTAAGTCATTTCCAGTCAAGAGGCTTAAAGATAAGACAATAATATACAGTATCTAGACACTCTTTGTATTTTCCATCCTTACATGGCTTATTGTTTATTTATTTATTTTACTCTATTCCTTTTTTTTAAAAAAAGGCTTTTCCTACCTTTTCTTTTCTTTCTCTAAGCCTATGTATCTATATTTTCAGCACATTCTAAACCACTTAAGACTTTTTAGAAAAACTGTCTTTACTGTATATTCATTTCTTAACTTTTTCTGTCTCTGATGACACCTTTAATCTGCCATTGTCTCTGACCACACCTTTGCTTGGCTAGGATGATTGACTCTATCCAGATTATTCTATTTCTTTCTGTTTATGAACACACCTTTAATCTGCCAAAGTTCAAGGTTGGTAGGATAGGTGGATGGCTCCACCCAGCTGATAGTCTAATTTCATAGAATTTATCTTTTTAACCCAGGTACTCTGTGGAATTTTAGGGTCCATATAATTACCAACCAAGTAAAGCTTTGCCATCTTCTGCTCATTAACTCCATATAAGTATTAGGCAGCAGGGCCTCTTAAAAGACTCAAGGGTTTTGCCTCTAAGGCTGAATCAGGAAGCTTCTCTTAAAGAAGCCAAGCCTCAGTTTGCCTCCAGCAAACAGAGCTGATCCAAGAAAACATCATCAACACTAAGAAGCCATTTTTGACTCTATTCTCTTTTTGTCCTTATTAATAGAAAAATTAAATCCACCATATGGAGCGCTTTGCTTACATCTAGACTCAGGAACTGGTCTTGTTCACCTTAAATTGCATGTAGCAAACACACCATTTTATAATTGAATACCATACACCACTCAGTCTCTTTACCATGGGCTGCTTCAGAGACATAACTCACAACTCGTAAGCTGCTTTGGGCTTTAGTTCCTGTGCTCTAGACGATTTTTTAAGCTTCCTATGGCTTTATGTGGGCATATTTGCCCCGCGTTGGGCGCCATTTGTAGTATGAGGTTTCTGGCTGGGACTTTCGGGCCTAACTTCAAGGTTTAGGACCCACAGATCCCCCAGACATGCAGAGACACACAGATGCTTTCAACAGTTTTTAGCTTATTGGCCTAAGGCCCAGGCATATAACTTGCTAACTCTGACAATTATTTACCATGAAACAACACAATCCCCTACAACCTTCTCTAACATTGACCACATATCTGTCACAAAACAAATCTCAACAAACACAAACACAACTGTAATAGCACCTGTATATTATTGGATCACCACTGCTTAAAGTTAGAATTCAACAATAACATAAATAACAACAAAAAAAGCCTGCAAACTCATAGAAACTAAAAAATGCTCAACTGAAGCACCACTAGGTCAAGAAAGAAATAAAGAGAAAAATTGCGCCATTTTCCCAAGGGATTGCCTTGATTGATGATTGACAGGAAGGGGAGTCACATGGGACAAACCATTGTAGGAATCTCCATTGCCTGCATAAGCAGACTATATAACAAAGTTAGCTGAGCACGAGCCAGTCAAAAACCCTGCTCCATGGATTTCTACTTCTGTTTCTGCCCTGACTCTCTTCTACTATCCATTGTGATTTGATTGTTAAGTCAAATAAATCCTTTCCCTTCTATTTGATTTTATGATTAGAATTTTTTTTAAACATCATAAAAGAAAGCAAATTAGAATAGCTCAGTTAGAATTTATTTTGAATTGCAAAATTCAAATATCCAACACAAACATCTAAGCATATATACTCTAAAAATATACATTTCACTTTTCCTAATGAACACCTCAGTGCTTCCCAGACAGTTTTATTATGGAATATTATTAAAAAAAATAGTTCATGATATTCAAATTACATACCTAAACATTTTCCTCTTATGTCAGATTTAAAGCTAACCCATGCCAATCCTTATGGCTTTAATGCTAATTTCTCTGTTCATGACTTGCCAAATAGGCTTAGACTAATTTCTAAATTTCTAAAAAAAAAATAATAATAATCCATAATATATAAAATGACCCTTTAAGACATTTCCTGCAGATAAAAGCTTCAAGAACACTATTAAATATAGGCTAAAATGAATGCTGGATTTAATCTGAGCCCATATAACCTGTTTCCTCATCCCTACGAACTGCAATTAGTTTTAAAGCATTAGTCATTTTGAAAATCATAACACTATGTAATAATTCTCTTTCACACATGTGTATATATATATATGTATGTGTATATATATGTATATATATTCATCAAATTTAGGCATTTTGGAATCATCCAGTCTTACTATGTTGACTTAATGATTCTTTCTGATTTTTCCTCGTCTGTGCCTCTTTCTTTATCCATCTCCTATGCATCAACAGGGAAGGCTTTTTCCTATCTCTGATGACATAATTATTTGCCCCTTTAAAATATTGACTAAATTGCAGGCATCAGATCACAGAGTTTTTAGGATAAAGTAACAGTTTTTCTAACACTTATCTAATTACATTCAATTCACTATTCATTTAATGACCCCAGGAAGTCTGGTCTGTATTTTCAGATAAATTTTACTTTAAATGTATAATAAGAAACTCCTCTTAGATATGTAATAATACTTTCTCATATTAGATAGCAATGGCATTAATCCATCTGGGGCAGTAGTTGAAACTCTCTACAATACCAATACCCAATATAAGTAAACTGTAACTCAAAACAAATAGAACACTACTTAAGAAAAACTAAGAAAGACCCTGAAGCAGTACCTAAACTAGTGTTTCCCTATAATCAAATGTATAACCACCCTAATTGTTGTTATAGATCCTCCATCCAGCAACTGTTAGAAGCAGATAAAGAGTTCCACAGCTAAGCCCTGGGATGAGTTTTCTGTCCAGTCTAAGAGAAGGAAGAAATATTATATGAGCAAAGAGGCCATGATCATGATGAAGAAACCCACAGAGACAGCTGACCCAAGCTATTGGGAGCTCACTGACTCTGAAATGATTGCTGGGGAACCTGGTTGGGACTGAATTAGGATGTGCGGATGTGGATGACAGTTGTATGGCATGGGCAGTTTGTGGGGCCTCTAGCAGTGGAAACAGAATTTATTTCTAGTGCATGAACTGGCATCTTGGAGGGGTTTGGTCTTCCTTCAAGTGGATATGCCAGACAGCATTGACTCACGCTGGGAGTTCTTACCCTCTCTGAGGAAAGGATGGGGGGAAGGGGTGGAAGGAAAGCTGTAGGAGGATTGAGAAGAGGTGAGGGAGAGGAAACTGTGGTGAGTATGTGAAAAGAAAAACATAAATACATAAAGAAGAAGAAAAGAAAGACCCTCAAGCCATGAAGATCACATTTTTCTTTTACTCTCCATTGCTCTGCCCTAAGGTCCCAGATTCTAGAGTAACTCATGTGTGTTACTCACATTATGGCATAGTTCATAAAGAGTGGATAAAAAGAACTGTGACAATTAACATCACAATATTGTGATAATCAGCCTTTCAGTTACCACACAAGAAAATAGAATATCAGTCAAGCATTACTAAGAGTTTTAACATATAAAAGTCACCTATGTTGGATATATTCTTCATTCATTTGAACATTATAAAGAATGAATAATAAGTATTAACTCTTATGTTACATGAATGGTAATGTAATATTCTGAATATTTGTAAAGTTTTTACTGAAGTATGATTTGAGGGTGATAGTGCACAGGAGCTTTGCAAAAGATAAATGACTTGCTGCTTCAATGATGTGAGGGACATAGATGTAAAAAATAATTTTTGAAAAATCATAGCATATCCTCTAACCCAGAAACAAGAAAAGCAAATGCAATCTCAGAATAACTTATGAAAATGATGAATATATAAAATGTTATGTTTAAGTAGAAGAGACAGACTCAGGATAGCAAAGAGAGTTAAGTATAATACATAAATATTTGAGAATGTTATTTAGCAGCTTTCATGGATAAGTTGCTCTTATACAGTATTGACTGTAATCCCAAGTTCCTTACTAAGTACTTGTAATGACTATAAATGTATTCAGATACAGAATATTATAATTGGGATGAAAGGAAAATAAAAAAAAATATTCTAACCTTGATTTGACCATTGCTTAGAATTCTTAATTCAGAAATTGGTTTCTCAACTAGCATTTCTGCTAGTACAAATCTGTCATGAAGTATATAATTATTAAAACATCATGTGACAACTTTGTCATCAAGACTCATTGTTCGAAACTGAACTATACATTATATATTGATTATACATTTTTCTAAATTCTATTCTCATAATGCTAATGAGGAAGAATATATTATTGCTTTATCTTTATTAGGAACTGAGAAACTATAAAAAGTATATAAAATTAATTTCCAAATTCCTATCCAAAAGATGTCTTTTGAAATTATATCATCAATGCCACAGTTTTGTGAATTTTGTTTTGTACTGTAGATGATATCTGGTTAATGTGTGTTCATGTATGTTTCAGCTGGTAAAAATCACTACAATAGTTGAAGGATTTTTATTATATGTATTTTAAAATTAGGCTCACAATACATGAATTTCACGAGCTATAAATTCATCCTATTTCATAAGACCTTTTTAATCATGAAAATAGAATAAGTACAATCTGTTGATTTTCTCCTAGAAATTTAATATTACATTACATTTGAATGAATAAAAAAATATGTGTCAAATGTCTGATTATAAGAAGATAGAAGCCCAGTGTGTCTGTTATTCTTTGACCTCATTTCTCAGTTGAGATAAGAAAGTGACAGATTAGTTTAAATGATCATCCCACATCTATTCATAAAACAAATGCAAGAGCCAATACTTTAATCTTTTGGCTTTCAAGCTGACTTACACAATATGAAACATCTATTTCACTGCAGTGATAAGACTTTCCATTAACAAATATCATCTGGTTGGTAAAAAGAATGAGTTTTTCTGGATGTTATCAGTAATGACACAAATCAAACAGGAACTTGGAGTTACTCTTCTCTCTTACTTGTAGGGTACACCATAAAATTATAGATGGGAGCTTATTATCGACTGACAGAAAGATAGAAAATTCTGTCACTTCAAGAGCCTAATCTATTCTACTGTCAGAATGAAAATCCATGTTTGTTCATATCTCTTCTGGTTTTGCCTTCATTGAATGTTTCCACAGTAAATGTACTTACTAATTATTTGAAAATAAGTTATTTCTTATTTAAAAGTTACTTAAAGTTCTTTCCTATTAATTTATTGACTTTGTTATATTTTATCTTTTATTTAATAGGCTCTTGAGAATGTAAAGTATAGTATGCCATATAAAAATCATTGCTTAGACTCTTATGAAACTATGCAAAAATAAAAACAAATATCAGTTTAGGTTTTTGAATCCCCAGTCATTTGCAATCCCTGGGCTACTTGGCCATTATATACATAGAAAATCATATGTGCACAGGACTAAACAACATTTGTCTCTGTATCCAGAGCCAGGGAACATGTTCTCCAAGATTCCTATCCATTATAGGTAATAATATGAAAGTCAATTTTAAATACCAGGCTTACCGAAATCTGTTATAAATCATATTTTCCATATGTTTATGCAGCTATTCTACCATGCAGTGCTCAGCACAGATTGCTGGCTGATTGATGCCATTTTTTTTTTTTTTTTGCATGATAGAGTATTACAGGCAGGCACAGTGGGTATTACTGAGGCTTGCTGATAGTTAACTTTTCTCTAAGTTCAGTTAACTATGTCTTGAAGGAATAAGGTTGAGGTAATATCTAGACACCCAATGTTCTTTGCTGGCTTCTGTATACACATAAGCATATATATATATATATATATATATATATATATATATATATATATATATATATAGAGAGAGAGAGAGAGAGAGAGAGAGATATTGAGGAGAGCATAGATAGATAAGTATATGTATTGTAAATTTATGCATACATATAGTAGAATGATACAGTTGTTTATTTTCAGATGAAATGCTGAGAAGTGAAATGGAAGACAATCACACAATTATGATTCAGTTAGGTGCCAACACAATAGCAATAGCTTCATTATTAAAGTTAGCAAAACCTTAATTTGTTCAGCATAATATACTAAACAAAATAAACTATATTTTATAGTCTCTTAAACTTAAAGATGCTTATGGGCTTCTGATCTGATGCAAACTAGTATCTAAGTGAGGAAACCTGACATTGTTGCATTTGTTACATTTTTTGAAAGAAATCAACTAACAGCTTTGGTCACTTAGATTTCTGATATTTATTCTAATACTGTACATCCTACTGCAGACATAAAGAAATATTTTGTGAATTCAAGACAGAAAACAAGTAGAGTAGCTGAAGGGAGAAGAAGCTATAAATAAATTATACTTTTAGGAAGTTATGCCATTTGGACTGGCATTGCTCTCTATACAAACTGTAGAAACAACACCTCTTCCCAATACCACGCTTAAGAAGTCTCTTTTTTAATGTTGTTCAGGCTATTCTAAGTGATTTCCGGAACAATATATATGCAGTCCTTCACTGTCTCTCAAGGTTAGAAAGCAAGTACCTTTGTTCAAAGTATCATATACTTAAGATATAGGACTTGAATAATTCCACTGAAATTTTACTTGAAAGCTGAATCCTGTTCTCTAGCTTCCACAAATCCAGAAAGACAATGAAAAATGACAAAGGAGGGAAGCTAAACGGTCCTACAAAATACAGCACCCACAAACTATAATAATGATGAGCATGGAGAGATATCCATATAGATACAATACGTGCAGCTCATAATTTTGTAACAAAAGGCTGTCCGATTGGATTTAAAGTTAAGTCAACAAAAGTGAAATAATTCCCAGTACTAGGAGTCTACCCTGTGATATCATGCGCCACAGAAATGAACCTACTACTACAGTAACTTTTCTAGTGTAAAGAGGGACTTTGCAGATGGTGCACAACAGCTCACACCACATGATAAATATCGAGAGAGCATTGTAAAATCCCCAGGATGTTGACACAGTTTCTGAGCCTTGTGATAAGATCTAACTAAGTATCTGTTTCTTCCAGAAAAGCTTTGTTTGCTGGATATGTGGTTACCGTGGTTACTTACCCATCTGCAGGTAGCCACATTCCTGATCCCCTGCCCCCATGATTCACTCTCTGCCCTATAACAGCTCGGCTAATTTGTAATTCAGACCTCATTGTTTCTTCAGATACAGTGGGTCCCAGTTTTTTGTTTTGTTTTTTTCTTTTTCTTTCTAAGACTAAGACCTAAGACTCTGCCTTGGTTTGTCTCCCTCACTCGCTCCAATCCTAACACTAGGACTACACATTTTTTAACAAGATTATAATTATTTCCCTTGTACTTCTAGGTAAGTATAACTGTGGCCTCTTCACAAGGAAGGTTCTCTTACAGTAAATGCGGATCACCACACACACACAAAAAATCTGAACACGATAACACAGTAAAAAACGTCGATGGATCCAGGGAACACAACTCCAGTGGGCATATCTACATCACAGCTCGGCATCTATGGCTCATGGGAGATGGCAAAAGAGGCATAAAAAAGAATGTAAAAACAAGGGTACCAGGAAGTCTAAGATAAAATAGTCTTCCTAGTTGAGTAAACAAGAAGGAACGAACATGCTAACATGGAAGGAAAAAGTTTTCACAGGGACCTAGGTCTAGACAAAGAACTATGGACACTGCTAGGAACAGGAGAATTTCTGTGTCCTAGGAATGAATTCCCTTAGTGGTTGTACAATGTTAGCCAGGGTCTTCTTAAATGTGGAGAAAATTCAAAGCAATGCCATTAGTCACAGAGCCGCATATACACAAACAACAAAAGAGATTCAACCTGTTATATTTGCATATGATTTTCTTATACAGATATTATGTGTATGTGAATAATAATTAAGGAATAAAATAAAAGGGGCTAATAATTTAAGATGAAAGCATGGGAGGGGTTGGAGGTATTGTCTCACTTCTTTGTCAATTAAAAATACAGAGAAATATATTATTATTTGATAAATTAAAACATAGGTACGCTATATATACATACATATACATATATATATGGTGTATACACATACATATACATATACATATATATATATATATATATATGATGAGATATGTCCCAGAAGTGATTCCATTTGAAAAGAATTGTGTATTAAGTCTAAAGAAAAAAGAGAAACAAAAAACCAAGAAAGATTTTTTTTTTTTTTTAACAAATTGCATTTAGCATTTTTGAAATGAAAACAAACATAAAATTCTTGGAACTCATCTTTAGGAAAATAAAGAAAGTCTAAAAATAAGAAATAGAAAATTCATACAATTAACTCAAGGGCTATGTGAATGTGAATCTATTTTATTGAATACCGTGAAATATTTAGCCAAACAATGATCCTGAACATTTAAAAGTTTGGAAAGAAAAAAGACTTCCAAATGTTATTAGGTTTATTTGAAAGCTTTTCAAAGCTTGGGAGTTCTTGTGTTAAAGCTCGACACCATGTAAAATTATGTTTTTGGTTTGTTTGTTTTAAATTCAGCATGATAATTTTTAGCTTTGGCTAAATGTATTACTATAATGCCATTGTTCTTGTTACAATGACATATTAATGCTGAAAATATGATTTAGATTCAAAAGAACATTCTAATTTTAGACATAACAATAATATTTTGAATGATACATTATAGAAATCATTTACTATTATGATGTATCAGAGTATTATATGTTTTACCTACATGAAATACAAAATTATATTTTTTGTATCATTCTGAATAATTTTTGTTTTTGCACTAAAAGCTTTAGACAAATCTATTTATGGTTCTGCGTTATGAAAGATGAATGAGCAGAAACAATAAGTATATGTGAATAATTTAATCTCAGCAATGTTTTTCTTCTTCTAGGGAATTGAAATCAGTCTTCCTAACAGTATTTGGATCCTTGCAAGAACTGTTTTTCTTATAATTTAAGTTTAACCTCACATATATCACTTCTGTAAATGATCTGAAGTACACCTTCTTCCCAGTCCTCTCATGAGAAAGAAACATGTAGCCATATATCAATTCTTTAAGTTGTTTTGTTCTGTTTTCCCAAGAAAGTATCAAGGATTAAATCAAACCCACAGCATTCAATTCAGTATTCACAGCAAAGCTTTTTATGTCAAAGGACAATAACAGTAATTTTTTTCTTCTCGAAAGCATTATCAAAGTGTACAGACCTTCTCTTATAAGAAATCTCTATTGTGGAACTCTGTTGTATAGCTTAGAAGGTGACAGCCATGTTAACATGATTCTTAAAATGACTGGGTAGCAGCACATTTATCAAGGCATCACATCATTTACCTTCAACATATACAAGTGTCGTTCATTGAACATTAAAAACTTAAGAGGTATTAAGGAAAACAAAGCCAAATAACTTTCATTTTCTTTTCTCATTTCAATTGTTTGTCACTTCAGCTTTCTCCTGCTGCTAAACATCTTCATTCACTTAAAGCTTTACATTATTTTGTTACTCATTGAGAGCACATACATGAAGATGAGACATACTATGTCTTCAAACTTTAAGTTAAAAATAATTGGTCATTCTTATTGTGGAATAGTCATAAAATTACATTAATTGATTTAAATTTCTTAAGGGGATTTACTAATAATACATTTTATTGTACCATTTTTTCATCACAGCATAATACATTTGGGTAAAAATTAATCAAAATTTAGTGGAATTATTTTATAATTTATATGAGGAGATTAGAAATATGAATAGGTTTCTCAAATCCTTCATAGTTTCTGTCAAAATAAAAAAATTATGGTGCATCTCTACACTATGTTGTATTACAATGTGTGTGATGGACGTTGGATCTAAAAAGGGTCCTGCCCTGTTTAGTTGAGAGACCATCAAAAACTATGTAATTTGAGAGTGGATCACCTATTTCTGTGGAAGTCCTTTTTTTATTTTTCAGAAAATTATTCTATTGTTGATTCTGTGTTTGTGGGTATAAGTGTATGTGTATCATGTTCTATGTTCATTAACACAATCTATGTAAAGGCCAGAAGAGAGCATCAGAAACCCTACAGCTGGAGTTTTAAGCAACTGTTACCTTACCTAATATGTGAACTGTTCTTTTGCCCCAGTAAGAGCAGATCCTTATCTTAGCTGCTTACTCTTCACTCATACCACTAAACTCTTGCTTATTATGACAGCTGGGTTTTTGATGCATGGTTTTTTAACATTCCCTTTTAGCATAACAGTTTCAATTTTACCCAAAATTTTAAAGTTCTGGTTTTACACTAGACAATAGATAGGTAACAGATCAACAAATATCCTATTTGTTTACATTTTAGAAACCAGAAACTTCAAATTCAGTTTATAAAATTTTTTAAGTACTTCTCAAATAAAAACATGCATATTCCTCCCTTTTCTAATATTCCAGAAGAAACATTTAGCTGTATATGTGTACATATTTACATGAAACCCTTCACTAAGCGCTGCAGGCCTCCTTAACCCCTAAGTAGGATCCCGCCACTCTTTATATCAACTCCAACCATCTCATGCAATTTAAAAATGTGAGACCTTGGAGCAACTTCTGAAGATTCATTGCTGGCACTTCTGGTATTTCTCTGAGCTTGTATCTGAATCTCTTTTCCACTCTAGTTATGCTTGGCTCTCACTGGCTTGTGCACATTGGCTTCAAAATATCTTTGTTTGTCTCTGAAAACATTATCATTTATTGCTTTCTAACCATGGACTCTCTCAGGCATCTATAAATCTTCTTCATTTTCACCTACATACTTGTTAACTGTGATTTTCATAAGTGAAGTTTTCATACAATTCCATTCCACAACTGATATTGATTCAAACTGTCCTTGCTACCCTTCCAATTTCTGTGTCTTATTGACCATTTTTTAAAAAGACTTTTACAGAAACTACTTTACTAAGACAGTAACTCCCATGACTGTTGTGCTATGGTTTAAACTTAATAATTCATGGTTGAATTTCCCATAACAGTATCTTGTAAATAGCATCATCTCTATACATTATACTAAGATATATGAAGTAATTGAGTTGAATTTGTAAATATCTGATTTCATAGATATAAATATAACCCATTTAATTTTCCTATATTGAATTTCTAAAACATTCTCTTAGATATGGTACCAACAGTTTTCAGTAAATAGATGTAAGTTTGTCATAAACTTATGCCCTATTTATTCTTCTATTTTTATCCAATCCAAGACTGTACTCTTCAATTATCAATTATCAATATTGCTTTCTCTTTACAAACACCATGCTGCATAAATTTATCATTTAGCTAGCAGGAACTCTCGAACAAAACAAGTGTGGTGAGATAAAAGAAAAATCAGGACCCTAGTGTGTCTCTCATGTAAAATTTAGCTAACATTAAGATAATAGTTCTTATATGACCTGTGTAGCATGACACTACCTTTACATTGAAAAGCTAAAGAATTTTATTATCATTCAGTATTGTTAATGCTTTTATTGTAACATTATGTCAGAGTTTTTATTTTCTATAATCAACTTGATAAGAGATATAGGGGAAAAAGTTAATATAATAAAATATATTTTATAAATAAATAAAATTCAAAATTGTACAATAATGGAAACTTATTTATGAACACCATTAAATTTTGTGTGACCCTATATAGAGCTGAAAAGAATCTCTGAAACTGTATATTTTTGTGGAAAAACTGGAGTGGAGCCTTTGTATAGTCAGGCTGATGGATGTGGTATTGATGTGAATAATGGCAGTTTAAAGATGATTTCTTACACTAATTTAGTATTTAGGACATTACAAACATTTTCTCATACCCATAGAGAGGTATATACATCAAACTCATCAAGGAACTTCTTTTTACAATGGATAGAGATACAAAACCACAAACCAAATGCAGAGTTATGTAGCCAAGTGCTGAAAATACATCTAACAAAACACATTCTTACATAAGGCCCAGGGAACATGTGCGAAAGGAGCCAGAAATATTGTACAGCCAGAAGATAAGGGAATTTGCAGTGAAGTGTGTCTCCTAGTACTTTCAGAATCTAAACAAATAATGATTCTCCAACATGACTCCCAAACATGAATTGAACGAGGATTAGAGCAACAGAGATGTCAAAGTACATAAAGGAAAACACATGAGGCTTCAACTCTACACAAAGAACTGAGAAGAGCTGGGAGTAATACATGTAGTCTTTCCAAGGGAAGAGTCCATCAATTGACTGCTCATTGTCAGAAAGTCAGACTTGAAGATACACAAAAATAGCATTGCATGGACAGATCAAGTTATACTTAGGAATATATGTGTATATTTATAATGTATATGCATCTATACATATGCATACCCTGCCAATTAATGAAGAAGATGTCTTCTGTTTAAAATTGGAGCAAGAGAGGGAAGAACTGAAAGGAAGGAAGAAATGGTAGAAATGGTACAATTGTATTAGAATCTCAAAAATTAAGAAAAAAATAATTCACTTTCTAACTCTGATATAATGTAGAATACAATGAATGAAAATTCATTTCTCAACATTTTCCTTCTTTTTATTTGGCTTCATTGTTTAGTGTCACAAGTTGAAGGATTTAGAAGTCTGCATGCTTCTCTGAGAAATCCCCACCAAAAAAAATCTATCAAATTACTTCCCAAAGTTGAAGACAATTGAGGAGTATTACACACAGTTAAATTCATTCATTAAGTCCATTTAAATTCCAGTTTCTTGATTATAGCTATATTTATTGTGTACTGTGTGGTGTAAAATTATGGAAAAGATGAAGATGTCCCCCAAATCCGTGCACAGTACTGAATCTACTTGGTAATTTTGTCTAAATTCTGTGGTACAATTGATTCTGGCAGCATGAGATTCATCCCCAGAATAAATTCCATGTACCTCCTGAAAATATACTAATTGAAAGAGTATGCCTTTTGTAAAAGCAGTTAAAAGCTACCATTAATAGCTGGACTTTGATTGAAGTCGACAAGATCTGTACTTGGAACCAAAGGCTCTAACAAATAATGTGTTCCTCTGGCAAATGGGAATACACAAATTTTGGATATGCTGTGGCATGTTACACACAGGAAAATTAGCTTTCAAAATGGTATGTCAACATCAATTTTCATAGTTTTGTAATATCTCTAATCATAACCAATGGGGTTAGATGAAAACACCTGCTGCTCTTTTTGCTGTTTGTTTGGAAAATCAGACTCCAAGTAGCATGACTAGTCTATAGAAGATCCCTGGGTAAAGTGTCCTTGAGTGTTCTTGCAATGCCAGTGGTTGGTGTAAATATAACATTCTTAAGAGACTACATTTTCAAATGAACACATTTGCATTACCTTTCTTAATAGATTTTCAGACTCAAAAATCAAGTGAGATAAACACGAGTCTTTATTTATGAAGTAGCTACCTGAAGAGATATTCAGGAGCAGATTGAAGACAAAATATTTGCATGTGAAAGACTTTTTGATTCAATCATGTTCTCCTTAGCTTAATGAATTTGAGCACTTCATTCTTTAAATTTCTGTTATCTTATCCAAACTCCAACTTTTCTGTTCAACTGTAAAAGCAGTGCTTTAGGTATAAGGCCACAGAACTATTGTAAGTTAATTCAAAATTTAAAATAAGATACTTATTTAATTAATGTAAGTTACTGTTGAGAAAGTGCTGTCATTACTCATTGTATTTAAGTTCTTGAAGAAAACTGTTGTTGACATATTTAGCAAAATGTCTCTGCAGAATCTGAAATTCAATTTTTCTGTACCATTGTTTTACATATTAGAGTCTGTCATTTCACGTAATTTAACAATAATCACCTTTTAAGTTTTAAATATATCTGTCATTCAACAATCATGTTAAACATAACTATGTAACAATCATAGCATTATAAATGAAAAGCAGTGCATGTAGCAATATTTATAATTAGTTCAATATTTATTATCTTCTTAGCAGAATAAATGGGTATTGAAAATCTGTGTGGATTTAATAGCTACATCTTTATTCACTTTAAAACACATCTGTGTGAAATTGTTACACACAAAAAGAAGTGATTTTATGAGGCTTGTTTCATTAAATAGTTTTACCCACACATATTTCATTACATATTACATCCCCTTTCCACATTTCTAGTTGTATATTTTGGGGGTAGATCTTTGAACTCATGTTACTTTATAATGATGTATCTTGATGGCACTTTGCTAGGTATGCTAGAAAATGTAGTGTGACAGAAGCATTTAACTTATAAAATCACACATTAAAAATAAAAAGCAATTTATTGTTAAGGATCACCTAACCACAATTCAGTATTCAACTGTCTTTTATAATCTTACAGGTTTTTAAAATGAAGCATTGATACAGATCACATGGATTTTGTTAGGTTATTCCACATTTTCAGGTTTTTTTCAGGGACTGTACTTTTAGACTTTTTATGCCATCCTACCCTTTGAGGAGAAAATGCAACTCATTTTGTAAAACTGTCAATATGAGAGTTTATATTTTCATATTCTTAGGATTTCACTCTATCCTAAGTTCATAAATAGCAATCAAGAATAAACACATTTACAGAGATCTGAGTACATTGTGTTTCGGAAGGAGGGTGTACAATTTTTATTGGTGACGATGAATTCTTACTGTTTATTTTAAATGGATATTGCTGTGGTGTTGTCATATATGTCATATGAACTTAGAAGGGGTTATTTGGAATAGTTCTGGAGTATTATTTTAATATGAGTTTCATTTGTTTATGCTATAGAAGATTTGCTTATGATGCAAAGATATGCTGCATTCTTTTATGTTGCATTTGATTAACTCTGTGAAGATGTGCTACTTTGCCTGCCTAAAATACCCGATTGGTCTAATAAAGAGTTGAACAGCCAATAGCAAGGCAGGATAAAGGATAGGTGGGGCTGGCAGGAGGGGGAATGAATAGTAGATAAAGAACTAGAGGACAAGGAGAGGAAGATGCTAGTGGTCAGCCACACAGCCAGCTGACCATCCAGCCACACAACCATACAGCCACCCAGCCAACCAGCCATCCAGCCACACAGCCACACAGCCACACAGCCATACAGCCACCCAGCCACACAACCACAGAGCCACACAGCCACACAGCCACAAGCCACCCAACCACACAGCCACACAGACACTCAGCCACACAACCACAGAGCCACACAACTATCCAGCCACACAGCCACATAGCCACATGGACACCAAGCTACATAGCCACCCAGCTACCCAGCCATCCAGACACACAGCCACACAGCCAGCTATGGAGAAAGACTAAAAGGAAAATTACAGAAGAAAAATGAAACAACCAAGAGGCAGGAGGTAGATACGATAATTTAACAAAAGTTGGCTAGAAATAAATCATGCTAAGGCCAGATGTTTACAAATAAAATTAAGCCTCCCTATGTTATTTGTCTGGGAACTGGGTGGTGGACCATCCAAAAGAGTAAAAAACAGCCAACAACAGAGAACAGAAAGGCTTAAGAGTTGGGACAGTTAAAAAATAGTGCTACACAGTTGGCTTAAATTTTCGGTGGTGGGTGAGTCAAACCAAATATAAATTAAAATGCATATTTATGTCATAACCTAATTAAAAATATTTTAAAGTTTGAAGGGAGTTAACTTAAGTGAGTAGATAATTCTGCTCTCAGAAACAATATGGCATTAAATAATAATCCTGGTCATGGTTGCAGAATACTGTCCAGTGAATTATTAGGGAGTACCCAGGTGTATCTTAAACACTTTAGGCTCTTGCCATTACTTTTTGTTGATCATTAAAACTGAATAATTCCCTACTGCTGAAACACAGATTATGGAACAGAGATATCAAGTTGAAACTAGTTGCCAATCCTCCTTTCTGCCAGCTAGCTTTTATAGTGTTAGAAGAATAATGGATGCTATAAAGGGAAGAAAAGTATAGAAGGCTGTAGTAGGAGATTTCTGGCCCGGACTTTCAGACCTAGCTTCAAGGTTTAGGACTGCAGACAATAGTTTTAGGCTGATCAGCCTAAGGTCCAGGCATATAACTTGCTAACTCTTTACCCTTAATCTAACCCATGACTCATCCTGTTCAGCCATGTGGCTCAGTACCTTTTCTCAGAGCAGCATAGTTGTCCTCTGCATCTTCTGGCTTCTCTCTGGTACATTCTGCTCTATTCTGCCTGTTCCTAGAGTCGTCTCAGTCTGGTAGCCCTGCCCACACTTCCTTTCTGCCTTTGGCCCATCAGCAATTTTTATTAAACCAGTGGGTGGGACAATTATTTACAGTGGAACAACATAATCCCCCTACAGAAGGCATCAATGATAATTTGTTTGTTTAAAAGCAAAACACATTTTCTTTCTTTGTTGATATTTGATTAAACAATCTTAATATCACAGCAAAAGACACCTTTACATATGGGGAAATATTATGTTAAATTATGACCTATACTTGAGCCTACATTAAAATTAGGAGATGATAACCAAAGCCAACACTATTCTGTAAGGTACATCATGTTCTCAGTCAAAGTGAAAATTCTACACAATGAAATTATACATGGGTCCTGAGCGAATCATGCAAACTGTCAAAGCTGAAAACAAAGTATCTGAAAAAAAAAAAAAAAAAAAAAAACAGAAAAGCTAAGCTCTAGCTCCCACCGCTGATAGTGGACAACTACCAGTGGAATAGCCATAGCCTACAATTTGCTCCTTTAATTTGAGTACATGAAGAGAATTAAATTGTGTAATAATATGAGCTAAAAGAACCAAATTTGTTAATAACAAACCAAACATGATTTAATAGTAACAGACTAAATTATTATTTAACCAGATGTACAGAATAAAAGAAGATATTAATTTTTTAAAGACAAAGATTTTGAGTGTTGCTCAGTGTTAGAACACTTGACTAAAATAAAAGGGGTCCTCTGTTGATTTTTGATCCACCTCACCTCATACTCCTCCCCACATCAAAAACAGGAAGAATCAAATTAAGGAAACAAAAGATCAAATTTTAGTAAATGCCCCAAGACTTCTAAATCAATTTCACACAATCTTTTATTGAAATGTAACTGTGAAGGCAAAATATTATTCTGAATAATACATTACTATTATCCCTCAGAGTTGAAATCTATTAAAATATAGACAAATTCTGAATGAGTTCAGTTGCAGTAAACTTAGGTAAGCAAGTTTAGTCAGTAAATGCTTGTAAGGCTGTGGTTATACATCAGACATCACTTTAGATTTTATTGTGTTGAGACTTTGGGTATGGAAATATTACAGCATAAATTAAAACTTTGAATGTTTTTAGTAAACTATAAATTTATACTCATACTACATATATAATATAAAAGTAAAACCGAGATGTTCTAATATGTACAATGATATTAAAAATGTGGATTATGTGTACTGAAATAAATAACAGTGATGGTAATCAGGTAAATCAGGGACACAATATAGATTAGTGCGAACATGGCAGAGGAACATTATGCAGAATCTTACACACAGAGATAGTCAACAGTGGAAGGCTATTACTGATGCTTCAGTTCAACTCTCGGCCTTCCCAGGGATCCTCTACATATAAAGTCACACCAGCTTCATTTCATCTCCAATGTGGGGTGGAAGCCATGGGCTCAAGTGTATTAGTCAGCCCTTTCATATTGTCTGTGTCAGCATTTTGACTCACTTTCCCAGAGTCCGGGCCAATGAGCAATAACATAGCCTGCCCAGTGTCCTGTAGTCAAGCTCCCTTTAAGAAAAGGTTCCTCCTTAACTGTCTTTCTCTTTCTTCCTGCCAGAGGTTGAGTGCATCTCTACCTTTTTCTCTTTCTCTCCTTTTCTCTCTCTTCACTGTTTACTTCTCCCTCTCTCTAATAAAATATTCACATGACAGAACAACAATAAATCATTACCATTTAATTTATTCTGCAATTATTTCCACTCTTCACTTAGTAGACAATCCTTAATCCATTCATTTATTCATTCATATACAGAATACTAATAATTGAGACATAAATATAGGTACAAACTTAGTACTAGGCTGAATAGTTTCTCTTGTTAAATTTCTGCACAGAATTTAGGATTGTACCTTTATTTTTAAAAAGAATCTTGCACATTTGCTAAGCACAGATGAGTTCAAATTATATTAAGCACACTCTAAATTTAAATATTTTCTACTCATATGGCAGGTAACAGCAAATAAATATTTATGGGTAAGAAAGCAACATGAAGTAAGGAAACAAATTCTCAGCAACTGCCCAAAGTTCTTAAATGCTGAGAAATCAAACATCTACTTTCAAATTCACATAATTTGTGACTATTACTTACAGCAGGTCTTTATTATAAATTAATGGAAATTCCATTGTATTGATAGAGACATTATGTCTTTGTTCAAGTTCAGCCTCAGAAAATGGCCTTTTCAAGATCAGATTCAAAATTCATCCAAGTGTCACTTTGAAACCCCTTTCTATTAAGGCTAACAGTCACTTTTGGACCTGGGTTCCCAAGAACATTGTTCCTGAAAGCTTCCACTTACAAGTCTCATTTTCTCCTGGCACTGAGAATATTCTGTAGCCAGTAGCACAGTCCAGTGCAACAAGGTAACCACAGTCCCATGGTGACTTCTTCCCAGGGGTAAAGGACACTCTTGTTCATTATAAGGTCTTTAGTTTGCTCAAATAATGTCTAACTCTTACCCATAACGTTCTCACTTGTGAAAAACCTAATCACACTTAAAATATCCTTCTATTCCTCTGCCATATGTCATGTGAATTGAAGGCAATGGGAGTTAATGCAAATATACTGTTTATTCCGGTTTGAGTAAAAAAGTGACTTGTTTGTTTCGGGAGACTTGTGTGCTCTGTCAACATTAGGAAAGGATAGTTGGCTTAAAATATTAACTTTCCAGTAGCAAAACAGGTCAGAATTATGGACTTCATTTCTATCAAATTACCAATTACATTTGTTTCACCGTATTAATGTTTACTTTGTGCTGTGTAAGTATGTATCAAACACTTCCTATTTCTCTTAGTGTGGTTAGTATTAGAAATTATAAGCATTAGCAATATACATATATATAGTATGAAATGTAGTTAGTACTGAGTTTGACTCAACAAACCTTCCTAAATTTTGGATGACAACAAGGAAATAATGTTTTCAGACACAAAGGGACTAACACACACAGTAATTTACAGAGACTGCGACAACGTGCACAGAGCTTGTACAGGTTCAAGGTAGCTGACTCTCCAGAATTGTGAGGGATATATGGACATGTAGTTCCATTCCATAACCAAATAACGATTTCCAATTGGTAACTGATTGGAAAGAAAAAATAGTTTTCTATGGGTATATAAATCACAGGTAAGGATGGGCCCCATGCTTAGCAATATGTGGCGAACACAGAATGAACACGATGGTATGTTTGTAAACTCTTGATCTCATATTGTTGAGTTTGGGCATTTTTTACTGGTCTTTTGCTTACATATTTTGACTTCTGATTTTGTGCTTTTATGGGGTTGTCCATGCACTTGTGTGTTATTTGTGATATTTCTTTTCTCATTGTTTTTATACGAAAAAGAAGGTATGGACTTGAGTGAATGGAGAGGTAGCAATGATCTGGAAGAAGATGGTGGAAGGAGAAGCCAGGAAGATAATATGATATGTAAGAAATTAAAAGGAAACAAACAATAAAACCTCATAAATTATCAATTAGATCATTTGAATTTATTTTTAATAAAGAGCTAACATGTTTATACATAAAGAAAAAATAAACATTATCACACACAGAAACACATATATCATTATCATTAAGTTCTTAGTGAAATTGAAAATTCTGAAATTGCTGAAACTTTAATCTCACTACCCACTTCTAAGCACTGTCTTCTAAATGTTAACTCATTAAACTTTCTTCTATAACTTGGGTTAAGTCATTTCCTTGTTTAGATGGTTTCATGAAGCTATCAAGCTCTGCTTGAGTTCTGGCCTTATGCTAATTCATACACTGAATAAAGATCTTCAAACTGTCTTGAGTTCTTATTGCTTATTGATTCTGAAGTCATTGAAAATATCTCAACACTATGTGTAGTTTATGCTCTTATATCCCTAAATGAACCTAAATTTTAGAGCTGCTGAATTGGACTTTGTTTTCATTCTTGTTGTACATAAAAATTTATAAGATGTGGAATCTGCTTAGTGGATATTTATTGACAGTGAAAACTACAACAATTAGGGAATTTAAATAAATCATTCCAATTTGAATAGATGGAAAGAATTTTAGGAGGCTTATTTATCTATTATAATAAGCATTTAGAAAATGGTTTTGAGCACAAAGCATCATAGCATCATATGTAACATTGATTGTGTAGACAGATTAAATTGGCAGTGTTCTCTTTACTTATCCTAAGAAACAGAGATGTAAAAATTGATGTTGGAAAAAAAGGGGAGAGAGTAGTTCTTTTAGGCAATTACTGTGGATTTTCATAAACTTAACTCTGCCTCGAAGGAAAGGCAAAATTAGTGTTTATATTTAACTAAAATCTTAGCAGATACATGCAAAAGATTTTTTAACATCATGAGAAAATATATTCCACAGAGTGTCATGAAGGTGACTAAGAAAATTAATTAGATCAGCATTCACAAAGTACCATGAGTCAGACAATCATGGAAATTAGAGCAGGATAGGACCTTGGAGATCACCTTGTTCAACACCTTCATTTGGCAGATGAGGAAATTGAAACCAGATTGGCAAGGATAATTTCCCAAGGTCGCACAGATAATTAGAAGTAGAACAAGACCTCAGACATGAGTGTTCAAAGTCCTAACTAGAGTCCTTTGAAGTGGATAAAGGTCACACTGCTTCAAGGTTTAAAACCTAAAATGGAATAAAGAGCTCAGTCATTAAGAACAAAAGTGAGTTCTTTTATAAATATAGGTTATAAACATATAATTTATGGAGAATATATGAGCTACACACTATCTATTTTTATTTAATTTAAAGTCTTTTTAAAGAAATATCTACTTCTCCTTGGAGAGCCTGTAAAAATTTTGTCTAATGATTATAAGCAACAAGATTGTGTTGAAAAAGAAGAAAGCACAGTTCTGTGACTGAGATAACTTGCCAAAGTACGTAATTGATTTTCTGCACACTTCATCTGATATTATCTCAAGGAATTTTCTGTATTCCAAAACGAAACTAGTGATTAAAAATAAAATTATAACAATAAAAAAAGAGTTACTAAAACTTGTTCTATAATATTTGTCTGTAACTTTCATTTTAGAATAGCACACAGCCAATCAGCCGCAGGGCAGATTTTCTAATCTTTTTCTGCAGTTAAAATTCCATAAGAATAAGTTAAGGTGTCTTCACTGAAATTGGCATAATATGTTCAGTTTCAGACCATGTTTTCATAGAAGAGTTGAACTGCTAGAACCATGGTGGCAGCTGAAATCACTACTATACTTGCTGCGTGGCATCTATGTTGCCAAGACTTGGAACAACAGTAAGAATGAATGAGACACCCTGGACCCCTTGAACATCCTTGAAGTCCTACTCATTCATAAGAGAGATACTTCTATTTGCATGAGTCACCATTTGATTCCTTTTATACCCATATTAATTAATATATGCTCAACAGATAGCTGAAGTCAGTTTGACTGGGACATTACGTGTTTACAAAAGACGAAGAAATAAGCAGAACTGGAAAGAATAATAAGATTGAGTTTATGCTGATAGTAACTATTCAAATTTAAGAAAATATTATCCTATGTAGCTATGTGGTGATATATTTAATAAAACCAGACTGGAATATCAAATAACAGATCTACCCACAGTTAAGGCAGTAGGGTCTGAGAGTGGTAACTTGGGCCTTTAATCCCAGCAGCATGGGAAAGACTGGGAGTGATGGCCTATGTCTTTAATCCCATAATTCTAGAGACAGAGATCTTTCTGTGTTCCTGTAAGTTCAAGGCCTAACTACCAAACAATAATAACTCACACCTTTAATCTTAACTCTAGAATATGATACAGAGTTGAACTCCGAAAGTGAAACAACTTGGCAAAGTAGGTATTTAAGGCAGGTGTAGGAAGACAGAGATTTATTCTGTAGAAGCCACAAGGAGCGAAGCTGAGGAAACTGTAAATAGCTTTTACCTTGAGAAGTTCGTTGGGTGACATTTGTCTGTGGGTGGATCTGTTCTTTGATATTTCAGACTGGTTTTATTAAGTATATCACCATGTAACTATGCTTTTAATATTACATAATGCAAAACACTGGTTTAGTTTAAACAAATACTTTGGTCTGACTACATTATTTCTTCGCATTGGATCCATGGAACTTACTGGCAAATTATAGAGAGCTCAATTCTATGTTCCTATTTTAGAGACTATGCCCAGACTTTCATCATTGTGCTTCTACTATCTTCTATAGGGCATTCTGTTAGTGCAACACTGCTGTCATCCAGAACTACAGTTCTGTGTGAATATGTACTTTTTACTTCAGTTTCTCAGACATGCATGTAAAGTTCCAATGCACCTTCTATGCATTTGTCCAAATATTACCACTTCAGAGAGATGCTTCTATGTAAAAATAAACTTCTTAATTTCTAATGTCATGTGAAATTATTTCTGCATTTATTGCTTATGGGCCTACTTTTACTTTTATTCTTAAAATGTACCTAAAACTTTAAGTAGTCCTGGGACATTGCAAATTAGAACATAGACAAACTTTCTGCCTTTCTTATCTTTCAGAGACGGTAATATAGCAAAACTTAAACAGTCACTCAGACTTCATCAGACAAATGATGAATCTCTCAGAATAGCGAATTATTTAATCTGATCATAAACAGAACTCATATTTGTAAGTAGTTTTAGTGTCCAGATACTCTGGTCCCAAAAACCCAACTACCACTTTCCAAATTACCACACAGAAGGTTATATTTATAAAAAAATGCTTGGTCTGTGTGACTAACTAGTGCTTACATCTTACTTTAACCCACGTTTCTTATTTACATTTTGCCATGTAGAACCTTTATTGTCATGACACATTCACCTACTGCTCCCTTTACAACTGGCTGGCAACTGCTGACTCTACCCTTCACCTTCCCATCATTTCTAAGTCTTGTCACCCTGCATATATTTTCTGCTTTGACACTGGCCAACCAGTGTTGTTTTAAACCAATTTGAGTGATAAATCTATAGCACATTTATATCTTAAATATGTAAATAATAACTCCAATCAATCTTGCTATTTAGCATACTATAAATAAAAATGTGAGAAAATTATTAAATTACATCTTTAAAAGTGGATTAATTAAGAAATTAACACATTTAATACTGTTTCAAATTATATTTAATCCTTAGATAAATAGATAATAGTATTTTTAAATCATTCTATATTATTAACATATCACAATCACTAATTGTGACTTAATAAATATAACATAGTTTGATTATATTTATTCCTATGATTGTTCTCATGATTTTCATAAAATACAACATCCTCTTATTTTAGATCTCCTAAGTAACTCTTAGTAAAGCTCTTTAATAATTCATTAAAATATCTTTATGCTCCCCAAATTGTGAAATTTTAAATTATTTTTAAAGTATTTTACACTATCTGCTTCTATAAAAAGCAAGAATTAAAAGAAAGTGATAGAACAGAGTGTTATTGTAGGCTTTCTCTAAGAGAGAATCGTAAATGGTTGTTTCTTGAACATGTGTTTATTTTCAACTTGTCTTCTTTCAACTTTAAAATGCTAATGCACAGGTTTGCCAAATAACATTATTTTTTTTTCCTCTCTCAATTGGGTGATTGAACAACTGGGGATATAGGAATTTTAGGAAACTTTACAGGGGCCAAATGAATTTCCTTACCAATTAAAGGATGATAAAAGTAATTTGTATCAATTTTTTTTAAATTACTAAAAATTAGTGCAAAATTCAGTCTTATATTGTAAGTCCCTGAAATAATGGAAGATTGAGAAGGTACAGCAGAGGGTCTATTTCCTTCTTACCATAATACATAGTACTTGGTAAATGATTTCAAGGTGGATGGAGTAGAATTTTCTTTATGGTCTCTGTGATACAACAGAATAAAACTGTCCACTAATTCAACATACAATTTCAAAACAAACAATGGAATGGGAAAAAGTAAAAGATAAAAGCAATTATTAGACTTCTCAGTAATTTGATTCAAAAATGTAAACACAATAGTCCTGTTCTCTGTCCAGTTTATAAAAGTAGGTTATAGTCCCACATACCTATTGCAGAATAAAAATATATTAGGAACATAAACATGTATACTCAATATTAAATATTCTAATAATAAAGTGAAATTCAAACTTAGTTGTTTGCTATCTTTGCTATAGAAAGCCAGAACTATAAAACAAAACTTTATTTGGCTGTAGTAAAAATATTAATGTATGATAAGAATATGTATAAACACGCACACATGAGAGAGGAGAGAGAGAATAAAATTGTAGTTACCTCTCTAAAATTTCAAATAATTTAAATCACATTATTGTCAGGTTAATCAGCATTATTTTCTTCTATAATTGTTGTAAAGAAACTCTGTTGTATTGCTAATTTGATTGTAGCCTTAAACTTATTGATAAACTGATTCCAAGTAGAAAAAATAGACAGAAATTTATTAGACAATAAAATTCACAACTCTCTACTAAATGTACAGTTTTTAAATAGTTATGATATTGTTGGTTTCTTAGAAGGGAAATTTTGCCTGTTATGTTAAAAATAATGAGGAAATGTGATACAATTTTGCTTACAATACACACTATTTATAAGTAAAACATATTCTTAGCGCTGAATATTCATTGTTGTTTACTATGGTTAAATTCAATTAAAAACAACAAAAGAACTCCTCATACTAGAAGAGTTCAGAGAATCATGAAGAACTATATTTCCTATAAACCAATTTTCTAGTGCACATGATACAAATGATTATTGGAGAACTTATACATTAGATATAATTAGTGATTGGAAAGTTGTTACAGCTTCCATTTACTTATGAAGTCTTGAGAATAGCTATAAAATGAAATCCTTATGCCACCATACATTCCACAGTAGCAATAGCAACATTTAAAATATTTCAATATCTTTTTGATGTACCTGGGTATAGTTTCATGCAAAGCAGTTTAAACATCTAATTTTATTGGCCAAGCCATGATTCTACAAAACAGATGGAACAGACATTTCACTGTGGTTTTATCTGTATACACTCCAATTTTAGCCAAAACACAAGAAAAAAAGCTTCTGTTTTGTTTGCTAGTTCTATTTCCTGACAACCACTCCTTTATTGTCATCACAGAAAGATGGCATTTTATTAGTCACAGAAGTGTGAAGAGGCTGCTAACAAATCTCTCCTCTTCATCTTCCAGACAGATTTCTCTATATAAACTAATTCTTAAATTAATCAAGCTTAGCTAGTAATTTGAAAACAGCACAGAAGTGTCTTTTCAAAGTCAAATGATAGTAATTTTATTGTCTATTAGATGAAGAGGACACGGAGAGACATTTTTAGCCATCAACATTCAAATAAGCCGAGAACCATAATTTTACTTTACACTGCTACATTATTCATTGCTTTTGGGATACTTGTAATTCATGTAGTGGATAATTACAGCATTATGTTCTTTTAAATGGCATCAAAAATCCAGGTGCAGTTTCTGAAAACTGATGACAATAAGCCAATCTGTGTTTATAGTCGTCTGTCTATTGTGAAGAATTAGGATGATATTGACATACATGATTGACATTTAAACTACAGGATTTTAACAGCAAACAGGTTGTTTGTTGAAAGTAACTCTCTAGAAGTTCTCCTTCGTTTTTTTAGTTTTTTTTTTTTTTTTTTTGTCTAAGAGTCATGGGAATTTTTTTAAGTCATTAATTTAATGCTAACAATGAATGACAGGGAAATTGTGTACATACATAGCAAATCTAAAGTCAAGATGGAAGTAGAAAAAAATAATGATGTTTTTATGGATAAAAAAACACAATTAATTTTAAAGCACATATTTTCATTTTTTTAAAAAAGAAAGAGAGCAAAAATAATGGAATTAGAAACCTGGTTCTGTACATGGAAAAACAAAACAAAGCAAAACAAATCACAACTAAGAAGCATTATGTGTTGCTGGCACAGAGGTCCTTGTACTCATAGAGATACAATAGGAGAACCAGGAATGTTAATAACACATGAGTATCTCCTCAATGGCAGGCATATAAATGAAATATCCAAATTCCATCAAGAAAGTTGAAAATAGAGATTGTTAAAGACAGGATGACCATTTTGCCATCTTAGAATTCAGACTTAACCTAATTCCCCAGAATGATTATGCCAGACTCTTTCCTCTATAGATCATTGCCATCCTTAGGGTAGATGTTACAGTACTTTATGGTCTTCTGACCTCTGTGGTATTAGTCAGAGGCCACAACTTGATTCTAGGACTTTTAGCAATAGAACCTACACACAGAGTCACATGTAATTTTTTTTTTTTTTTAAGTATTTATGTAGTCACACCTTAAACTTTATTGTGCACCTGAAATTGTACTGATTGGATTATTGCTGCCTGGAAACTTTTTCCAAAATTGTATTCTTTACAATAAACCTTTGACATTAGACCCTACAAAGTCTGATCCAGGTTGTGAAAATAAATATGCACTGGGTTTTCATTTTTATCTCTTAGCCAGGTTCAATTCCCTGCCTGAATACCTGCAGGAACTCCTTCAATCATGCTGAATAAAAGTCATTCTTTAGGGAAAAATACTTTTAAGATGAATCTTCTTTTCCAGAATCATGTCCTATCTTCTGGATATGTTAACACACAGTTTCAATATGGTTATGCTTAAAGATTTTTTGCAAGTGTGGAAAAAAAATAAGCAGTATGATATATGACCATGAAGAACTGGGAAAACGTATTTCAATGCAAATTCTGCAACCACCTTCACAATTTCTTTCTTTTATCCTTCGTTTTTCAAAAAAAGTTAAACTCCTTTATCTCTCTCACTTGCAAGTTTTCAAGTGAATAAGAGAGCTGACAGACGTAGAATTTTGATGAAACACACGAGTTTTCCCTTCAAATTAAAAGCAATCCAGCTTTTCTTTCTTCAGTCTCTATATGCTAGTATGCTTTGCCTTCATATTTCTTAGTGAAAACTCACAACTTTATAGCTGACACAATTCTTCATGCTTTGTTAGTTTTGTTTAAGTGTTTTAGTCAAATTAACTGTTCTATAAAATCATTTCAGTTTCCGTCTTTAAGGTAGCTAGTTAACTAGTTTTAAAGTTCTTAAACATGGTGAGCTGATCTCATTAATCATAGATTATCATACCAAGGCAGGAAAAGCTTGCTGTCTGGGAATTGGTCCAAAGTAAAGCAGGTCAGGTGTCCTGGGGACTCCCATCCACATTTCCTTAAAAGCTATGTTTGTTAAGCATTTATTTTATATGGAACTGATTTGAAAGCATTTTTGTTTCATCATAATTCTTTTAACATTATAGTTATGCATTTTGGAGTACCACCAAGAAGTGGCTTCACAGCTAGAAAGTGAATATCTCTGGCAGTTTTCGAGCTAACACTGGTCATTGGTAAAATATTGATACTGCAGTATGATAGAAAGAGAAAGTTACTATTTGGAGATTCTGAAAAACAGGTGATCTTTTTAATATTGTCTTATATTACTGATGACATGCTGTTGGTCCAGATACTTGTGGAAACAACTCACCAAAAATGCAAAACCATCTTTTAGCTGCCCTGGGTGATTAGATTAAACAAATGTACAAGAATAAAAAAAAATATGCTATGCTTTCCATTTCTACTTACTGGTACCATAGTTTCTTTTACCTTCAGAGAACTAATCCTAACTATCTATACTACTGTCAGATGTAAACTGATCGATGAACTCTTTTTTGTAGTAGATGGATTTCCATTAGAAGTCATGAAATGCAGGGAAGCATCACATTTGACAAGGAGAAAGCGGCTCCATTCTAAGACTAAGTCTTAAAAAGCTTTCTTTTTTTTTCTCATCTGGCCGTATCCTGTGGTGGAATACAACTATCATGCCATTAAGGTATTTAAAGAAGATTTGGACAGCTCCATCTCCCTGAGATCCCGAAACTCCAGTCAATGCTATTGTAGTAGAACCAGATAGGAAGGAGTTTTCTTCAACTAGATCACCATTTTACATCTGAATTGGGTTGACAATTTAACTTCATGTCCATAATAATGTTCATATGAGCTTATCCAAAATATTTTTTTGCTGTATGTAGGAAAATTTTAAAGTAATTCATACATTTATAACTTGTTATTTTAAAGTTTACTATTATGGAAATTTGTTCTTAGAAGATTTTGTATTTGCTATGAGAAATTAGCATTGTTCGTAGGATAAGATTATAGAGAAAGCTATTTACATGTTGATAAATAATTAATAAATAGCTAATAAACACCTGCTATGATTAGTTAGAGTAAGCAATTAAGATTAATTCTTGTGTAGTTACCTGTTTAGTCAGTAAGAATTAAAGAACAAAACAAATTGTCATCTGTTTATTGATTATAAAATATTCCAGAGATATTATTATATATTAGTCATATTGACAATAATTTATCCAAAATATTCAATCATTATTTTTTCATTTTTCTTTACTAGTTTTATTTTAGTAATGTAATTTTTTAAATATTGAAATCACAATCAACTTACGTAAAATGTAACAAGTCTCAAAAAAATTCCTTGCCAAGTCCTGAACTTTTTGGTATATATATTTAGCTACTAGCCCTTACTGACATTGACATGAAGTAAAATTTCTGCTTTTTCCCTTAATAATATGTAGTGGCTATGGATTTTACATAATACACTATTGCATTAATATCTTACATTCAAGTATCCCATTCATACAAATCTTAATTCTGAAACAATCTTTTTTCTTGGTTATGCAATTGAATATTTAGATTAACAAAACATATGCGTCTTTGTTTTTCTTTAGGTTTTCTTTTCTTTCATTTTTGACAGTGTCGTACTAGATAATCTGCTATGTAGCCCAATAGTATGAAACACAGAGGTCCATCTGCCTCTGCCTTCTTTGGGATAAAATTAAAGTCACACACCATCATGTTTATTAAACTTATATTTTAACATATTAATCTGTTTTCTAATTTATTTTCTTTGGAAAGAGGATAAATCTCTAATATTTTTCAAATATCCTATACCTTTAGAGGAATTATTTTTGATCAATTTTTATTTATGAGTAATTATTAATTGAGATAGTTTCAAAACATTAGAAAATATGTAGGTGAAATGTGTATGGATTAATAGTGGAAATTAGTGATTGAACACTTACTATATAGTGGGCATTTGTTAATTACTTCAAATACAACAACCTATTTATCTTAAATACTACAAATAAATTAAATGTATTTAGTTGTAATGTTGTTATTAGGCTTCATAATAGATGGATTAGTTTGTATAACTTTTCTACTAATTAAAATACTAGACATAAAATAAACTGTGACGTAGTGTGGCTCTGTATCCTGCCCACAACTGTATCTTAAATAATGACAGAATCATTATTTGAACTGTGATCTTTAAGCGTTATTTTAATTTTAAGTTTTAGGTTTTAGCTCACGCAAAAAAAAAAAAAAAAAAAAAAAAAAAGTATGGATGAGAAAAGGAAATCGGAAAGCCCATTTGCTTAAAAAGAAGATTAGAGGAATACAGGAAACTGATGTGGGACGTCTTTTTAAATGCTGTTAATAAAAGAGCTATTTTGGCCTATGTAGTCATCTTAGAAGTAGGCGGGGAAATTGGGGCATAGATAGGGTAAGGGGGTGGAGTCAAAAGAGTCACCATCCAGTGTCTTTAATATTAGCATCTGAGTAATTTTGAGGGTCCTAAGGAGCAGTGTGCAGGTCTGGATTTTGGTACTAGACCGGGTCAGCTTCAAATTGTGCAGATATGGCATGGTGTGTGGGTTTGAATTACAAAATGGCAGGCTTGCAGTTTTTAGCTTAAGTTGCAACAAGGCCGGCTCCTGAATTCTCACAGGAGCCTCGATGTAAGAAACAAGCTGTATACGATATATTTAAGGCAAAAACAAAACAGAGTCAAAGATAGTTTCTAGGTAGCAGCAATTTTTGGAACTGCTCTGTTTGCTGGCGGGAACCAGAGGCACAGCTTTTAAGAGAGGCTTCCTGACAGCATTATCAGGCAAAAACTGTGTGGCTCCTTTAAGAGACCCAGCTGCCAAACACTTAAGCGGAGTTCATGAGCAACAGCTGGCAAGTTTGAAATTTTGAACATAAATATTCAGATTTCTATTTTTAAGGGAAATTTCATATAACCACAAAATTAAGCAAAGGAGATATATTACAACTGGATGGATGACATCCATTGGGGTAAGAGCTCTAGAATCAGAACCAAGGGGAAAGATGTAGGTTTTAAAACACTTTGGTGGTATGTCCTCGTGTGTGTGTGTGTGTGTGTGTGTGTGTGTGTGTGTGTGTGTGTGTGTGTGTAAATATGAGAAGAGTTTAAAAACCTAGAAATGACATAAGATGACATATAAAATAGAGAGGGCATTTTCTCTCCTTTAAGTGTGTTAGAATACAAGTACACAAAGTCAGGTGAATTGGATATGGGGCATTATCTCATAAGATCTGGAAGAGGGTGAGTAAACATGATTCAAAAAAGTTGTCAAAAAATCTCAAAGAACAAACTTTAAAACGTTGGCGATGTTTGGAAGCCTCTTGGACAAAGGCAGACATATTGTTTTCCTTCTTGACTGTGAATTCAGTCTGATCTGCCACATCAACCTCTTGCTATTATATGTTCATGACATGATAGGTTTATTATGTCCTCCTGTAGCCAAAAGGAATCATTATGAGGGAGTGAAAACCACAGTATACTCTTTTGAAGCTTGCTATAAGGGAATCGTATTGTAGAAAAGAGTATTTGTTAAATTTATTATATATCTGTGACACCCAAAACACACGTGTCTGTGTACATAATATTCCCTATAGCCACTATGATTCTTATCATCTTCTATAATGAACCAAATACATTTCTTTACTAACTTAGTCCAAATATTTCTCTCAATGCAGATAAATAAAGAAAACATATGTAACATTTGAAATTAAAGTCTCAATGGCCTTCCACTTGAACCTCCCTCCCAGGGTGAAAAAGTACAATAGAGAGAGGAAGGGAAGGGTAGCTAACGCTAATGATATTTTAAAAAACGTGGAAATCTACTTTTCCATTGCTCTTGGTCACCAGACCTTAGTCCTAAGATTCTATTGATGGAAACATCACTTTGGGTTTAGCACATGAGGAAATCAAGTTAGTAGTAACTGGAAAGTTTCTCCCTGGCTGTCTTGCTTTCAGGGTGCCAATAAGTAGTCTCAAGTACAGTGAATAAATAATCTTGAACCAGTCTGGGATCCATATGAACAACACTCATGATCTTCCCTCTCTCTACTTAAATCGTCTCTCCAGAAGGAAAGGTAGGACAGGGAAGAGGTAGGAAATAACACCATGGCTGCTATAGTGGTGCACTTAGAGATTTGTGATTGTTCATATCTTTGTAGATAAGGAGTGACAATAAATCATGGCCAGATGAAAGAATCGCAGATCAGCCATGTCTTTCCACAAGCAAGATGAGGTAGGAATAAGAAAGGCTTTTTTTGACCTTAGTGTGAAGATTTACAAACTCATAGTGGCCTGTTGAAATTTGATGAAATTATGAGTAAAATAGAATATTTGCTTCTAGAAGTTTTTATCAATTACAGTAAGGTAAACACACACACACACACACACACACACAGAGAGAGAGAGAGAGAGAGAGAGAGAGAGAGAGAGAGAGAGAGAGAGAGAGAGAGAGAGAGAGAGAATGTATCATGTCCTAATTGTAGTATGAAGTCAGAAAGTAAATTTGTAATATTGCTAGCCAGAAGAGTGTTAAGGAAATTTTTTTAATGAATTAAATGAACATTTCAAATGACTTTCTAGCATATCAGAGGAAGAAATTGAATTTAAAAATTGGAAAAATAACAATTCTGTAAAAACTTGGATATTATCCAAATTTTCTAAATTGTTATGACATATCTTTACCAAAACTTTTAAACTTTGTCTTAAATATTTGCTTTGAATGTGCCCTTATATGTTTTGTGTAATATTTTGTATAATATTCATTTTGATTTCATTGTCCACTATATCTGTGTTTATCTAAATATTAAACATTAAAGCAGTAAGACAAGTATCTATGATAACATAATGAGGATTATGTGCTTATTGATGACAAATACCTGGGTTGTCTAGCATTCGAATGCTACCAATCTGAAATTCCTCCTACTGTTTGTTTACTAAATTTGCTGTAAAATGTGTGCCAGGGAGTTATTTTATACATATGAACCTATTATTAAGTACTTAATCAGTTACAAGAATAAAACACTATGGTAAGCTTTTAGCTAATTTTATTTACACAAACCAGAAATTTGAAGTACACACAGTTTTGACATTTTCTCCACATCATAACAAATCTTTTGTAAGATAATATGCTGGGATGAAAGCGGAAGGATATGTTTTCTAACATTGTGAAATGAAGTGAGCTCCATTTCAAAACAAGGCTTAAATACTAAACTAGTCACACAATTTCAGGATAACGAAATTTGCATTCTCTTGCTTCATTCATCAGAAGTACTGGCGGATTCTTTACTCACATAGTGTAACCCTATTCATATCAACAGCTTAAGACACTCCAGTTAGTTTGCCAAGATTCACAGGTGCTGCTGGCAGAGAATATCCCAATAGACTGCCACTCCTGCCTTGGAGCAAAGAACAAATCCCTATTCACAAGGGAGTAAAAAAAAAAAAAAAAAAACTTAAAACAGGAAGTCTATTTTTTTTTTTTAAAAAAAATTGAAGCCAATTCAATTTAGAATTTGAGCAGTTGTACCTCCTCGTAAAAACAGGTGCAGAATGATACACTGACTCTTTTGTAAATATCTGTGAATGAAACTATCCCTTTAGTGTTTTTAATGCCATGTTCTATTTTGTGAGATTTGCTGTTCATACATCTTCTAAATTAAATCAATCAACTTTTTAAAACTGTACCCTATTTATTTTACTAATGAAAATATCAAATTTCAGGTGATTATTAGCTTTAATTTTAGATGCTAAAATACTAATATATTTTACAAATTTGATTATACTTTTAAAAATTTTCTGGTTTATCAATGCTGTGATTCTTAGCTATTTTCAATATGAAGATGATTTAATACCTAAGGTTTAAAGCCCTGTTGTTTCAGACCATATAGTGAAATATTTTTAATGTAGGTGAGAAAAAAGTGTACTGGGTTGGTCTCATTAACTACATACATAACTAATTACATATGAATTGACGTTGACCATTGAAATGCCACTTGATGTTTAATCTTAGGTTTTCTTATCTGTAAAATATTATAGTCCACATGTATGTATTAATAAACCTGATATTAGCTTAGAATAAAATTTTATATGTAAGATTTTTTAAAAGCACAAAAAAACTCGCAATGAATTCTATGAAATGGAGAAAACAACTTCTATTCTCAAAATAAATTGTGGGAAATATTCTGTCCAATTCTTTCACTAGAAAAGATAGCTTATTAATCTGGTCACTTATCCACCAAAGAATACTGGTAATTAAATTTTAATAAAGTTGAGATAACATCTTAAAAGTGCACCATGAAGAAACTAAAATGACCAGCCGCACTTTCAGTGACCATACTTACAGTTAATATCCCTGAGGAAGTACTTGTGTCATGATATGAAAAACTGTTACAAACAGAAATGAGAAAATACATAATTTGAGGAAAAATTAGTATAACATTCAGACTTTTTCCCAACTCAATAAATAAAACATTGCTGGAAATATGAAATGATACTTTCACATCATTGTTTATAGGTAGACTTTTTTCAGTACCCTCTAGCCAGAAAGTATAAAGTCTCTGAGAATTTAGATGTTATATGAGCTATGCAGATTTCCATATATTACACATATATAAAACAAAATAAATATTTTAATTATTTCATGAAGAATTTAACCAGCTTCAGTCCATTTATTGTCTTGATATTTTTATTTAAGTATGTCTGTGTCTCTTTTCTTTTTACATCAAAGACACCAGGTAAAAATCCTAGTTGCCTTGGATTCTCACTGGAAGTGGTTTATGTATTAGTTCTGTTAATGTATTTCTCAGGAGCACCTCTCAGAAACATGTTTACACTTAGCAAAATAGAAATTCAAATAGAAATTTAAAAAGATGAAACTGAAGAACAATTGAGGCAGTTTATTAATCATAAAGTTGATTATTTGATTTAGGTCCAAACTTTTGACAGAGATAATTGGTAAATTTAGTTGAAAGCACCCATGATTACTAAAAGATAATTAGAATATGTTTTAATAATTATTAGTTTATATTTCTGTTACATTTTGACTAAATTTCTCTTTATGAACCCTCCTGTTTGATCCACCAACTTCCTTCACGTACAGTCCCATAACCTTGCTAATGATCGACCTATTCTTTATTTCACTTAATATTTATATATATACAATTTGCTGAGAAGACAGATAATCTATTTAAGTCACTAATTGTATGAACATCTTCATCTAGGACCGGGGCCTTGTGAAAAATCACTAAATTGTGTTGTTGTGTTTACTGGTTTTAACATTGGGTATATTATATTTAAACAATAATTTTATTTGCATTTCATGAGAGAACTTTTCCTATCATATATGAACTATATTATTTTTTAGTGAAACTACTGACTCTTTGCCTCCAAATTTCTTGCCATTCCTTCTTCTACAGTGTAACCCAAGCCACACCTCTAAGTGTTGTGTTGTGTTGTTAACTGTAATAGGTCTCTCATGGCCAGTTGTTCTTGATTTTTTAAAAGCCCCCATCTCCAAATAATATCAGCAACAAAATTTTTGATGAGGGAGATCTATTGTTAACTGTGTATACTACCAAGCATTTGTCCAAAGAACCAAAAGAATGAGAAAAAAGACCAAAATTAAGAGAATCAGAGATGTAGGAAAAGTTACAACAGACACCAAAGAAATAGAAAATAGTATAAGGGAATACTTTAAAAACCTTAACTCATTCAAATTAGAAAATCTAAAAGAAATGAATGGATGCCATTCAAAATTCATTGAGGAGCTATTAATAGATTATACAAACATAATAAATAAGGAGATAAAATAAATAATACAAGGTCTTCCAAAATCATCAACAAAAATCAACGTAGGTCCAGATAGACTAACAGTAGAATTCTAGCAGAAATTTTAAAAGAATATGAACAACCAATATTTCTTAGATTGTTAAAAAATATAAAACAGAGGGACTATTTCCAAAGCTTGGCTAAAAGGCAATATTACTCTAATACAAAAATTAAGTAAAAAGAAAAATACAGACCATTATTTCTGACAAATATAAATGCATTAATCTTCAGGAAAAAAACTAAAAACAGGTATACACACATATTATATAAATTATATTTATCTATATGTATATATACATATATATGTGTGTTTGTGAATGATATCCACCACAATAATTAGGTTTTAAATCAGAGATGTGTGAAGGGATGGTTAAATACACACAAGTCAATAAATATAATTAATCATATAATGTTATCATGTCAGTAGGTGCAGAAAACCTTTGAAAAAGCAAAAACAAGTGTTTGCAATGGTCTTAAAGAAAGTGGGACTGAAAGAAATACCTCAAAATATTAAACATTTTGTGTGACAAACCCAAGCCAATACTAAGTGAAGAAAAATTTAAATCAGTCCCATTAGCTTTGAAACCATACACACATCACCAACAAAAGCCAGACTCATCGGATTAGATATAAGTGTATAGGTGTGGGCTTTTGTATATATGCATTATGTAAAAATGCAATCAATTTTTGTAATCAAAGAAAAAGAAGCAATCAACTTGAAGGTGGTTAGGCAAAGGATGAATTAAAGATGAAAGCAGCTGAGAGGAGATCAAGAAAGTAAAGAGAAAGGAATATAATCTTATGTCAATTAAAAACACACTGAAATTATCATGTTGGAGACAGGGCTGCACATTGCTCACCTTTCTTTTCACTGCTGCTCTTGCTGAAGTCTCAAGAAACAGGTAAGAGAAAGAAGTGAAACGAAAGCGATCGAGGCAGGAAACAAGTCAAATTATCCCTATTTGAAATGATATTACATAGAGTAGATCCCTACAATTCCACCAGAAATTCTTGGGGAAGATGAAAAAAGTTCACCAAAGTGACATGAGAAAATTAAACTTAAAAAAAAATCAGTAGCCTTTCTAAATAGCAGTTTCTTGAAAAAGAGATAATGTAAACAAAGATATTCATAAAGGCATCAAATATACCTAGAAATAAACCCTAACAGGGTAGTAAAATGTCTATACAAAGAAAGTGAAATCTCTGAAGAAATAGATTCAGTATGATACTAGATTTACAGATCTTTCATGCTCATGTTGGTAGGCATATTATTGAGAAAAACATCAATACAAAAACATTAATACAAAACTTAAGTTTATATTTAATTGAATTGCATTTAAGACCATTGAAAACTATAAAACAATTTCATCCATTTTGGTGTAAGTAATTATATAGTGTTCCAAGGCCAATTATTTGTATATGTATGTATGTATGTATGTATGTATGCATGCATGCATGCATGCATGCATGCATGTATGTATGTATGTATGTATGTATGTATGTATGTATGTATTTATTTATTTATTTATTTATTTATTGTCAGGTATTTTTTTAATACTTATTCCTTCTTTTGATGTGAAAAATTTAAAGAATTGTTTTATTCATTTTATATACCAACAACAGATCATTTTCTCATCCCCCCTCCTGTTCCCACTCAGTCTGTCTTCCCCCAACCTCCATCCCATTCCAAAATGGTAAGGAAAGCCTCCTATGTGGAGTCAGAAAGCCTGGTACAATCATCTAAGTTAGGTTCAAATCCCTCCACCCTGCATCAAGGCTGTGCAAGGTGTCCTACCATAGGCAATGGACTCCAAAAAGCCACCTCATACACCAAGGATAGATCCTGATTCCACTGTCAGAAGTCCCATAAACAGACCAAAAAGCTACACAACCGTCTTCCACATGCAGAGGGCATGGTTCGGTCCCATGCAAGCTCTATAGCTCTTGGTCTAAAGGTTGTGAGTTCCCACTAGCTTGGTTCTTTTGTCTCTGTAGAATTTCCCATCATACTCTTGACCCCTCTTGCTCAAATATCCCCTCTTTCTTCTCTTCTACTGGCATCCCAGAGCTCTGCCTGGTACTTCGCTGTGGATCTCTTCATCTGCTTCCACCTGTTACTGAATGAAGGCTCTATGATGACATTTAGGGTATTCATCAATCTCATTACAACAGTTGGCCAGCTCAGGAACCCTCTCCACTATTGCTAGGGGGTTTATCCTTGTGGATTCTTGGGAACTTCTTTAGCACCACGTTTATCCCTAACTCTATAATATCTCCCTGAATTAAGATATCTCTTTCATTGCTCTCCCACTCTGTCCCTGTTTCAGCTCAACCGTCCAGTTCCTTTATGCTTTCTTCTCCAAACCCCTCCCCTCTATTGCTCCCCTTGCCCCAAATTTACTCAGGAGACCTCATCTATTTCCCCTTCCCAGGGTAATCATGAGATTCTTGTTAGCTAGCTTTTCTGGAGTTTTGGCTTATAGTCTGGACATTATTTGCTGTACATCTAGCATTTACTTATGAGTGAGTTCATACCATGTTGGCATTTTTAAGTCTGAGTTATGATGTGGAAATGCCTTACTGTATGCTGTGAATCTCAGTCTTTAAATAAAGGAGTTGCTTTTGCCCTTGACAGGCACCTTAGAAAAAGTAGGCAAAGGAATCAGAATAGGTAGGAAAGGAAGGGTGGAGTCAGAGACAGACCAAGCCTGAAGCCCAAAGTAGCAACATGTAAGGAGCACGGGTGAGCCATGGGCCATGTGGCAGACAGATTAATAGAAATGGGTTGATTTAAGATATAAGAGCTAGCTAGCAATGTGCCTGAGCCATAAGCCAAACAGGATAAAGTTAATATAAGCATCTGAGTCATTTATAGGAGCCTGAGCAGCAGCAGCAGGCAGCTAATGGGTCTGGCACACAGGTCTGTGTGGGTCTAGGCATCTGGCCACCCTGGACCAAGAAACCCCATTGCAACAGATGGCATCCAAAGTAGATCAGATCGAATATCCACTTAATTCCAGAGAAAGTTTAAAAAGGGTTTTTAGCAGAAACTGAGAAAAGCTGCTTCCAAATTGTGTATCTGAAGCGGGTCATTGTACAAAGAAAGCCTGGCGTCTGGGTCACATTCAAAATGGCACCAGCAGCCTGGTGGCAGGCAGTGTAAGCTGCAACTAGGCCAGCTCCTGAAGTCTCACAGAAGACATGGTAGCACGTGATTAATTTAAGGTTTATGTTTACTTTGAATAAGGAGGAAACAGAGTCAAATGGTTTCTTAGTAGCAGCATTTTCTTGAGTCTGCTCTGCTGGCCACAAACAGAGACACCGTCTCTTTAAGAGAACTTACTGATTCAGCTTTATCTGCAAAAACTATGCAGCTCTTTAAGAGAGCTTACTTTAAAAGCTCTTCTGGTTGAAAGATGATTAAGGATTCACAATAAAATAGATTCAGATGAAAAAAAACCTGTAAACAGGTTACAATGTGTGTAAAAGATACATAGGCTTCATAGAGAAAAGAGAGAAGGTAGAGAAAGTCTTTAAAAAGAGAAATAGAGTAATAAAAATATAATAAGCCACGTAAAGATGGAAAATAGACACAAAATCTGGATTTTGGTTGTTATTGTGCTTTCTTTTAATTTTTTAACTGTTAATGAGCTAACTGCAGAAAGACAATGGATTACAAATGCAAGGGCTACTAAGTTAAATAAGAATATATATTTAAAGGTATTTTGATTTTGAAATTTGTGTCGAAGGATTTATTCCTTTGGAAGAGTTCTGCTTTTGCTTCCACAGAAGATGAGAACTTGTGGATTGCTTCCAGGAAAATATGGTTTCATTAACCAAGACCCTCTCAAAAACCTCTGATGGGAAGAGATGGCCATATCAGCTTCAGGGCTGCAGATTATGATCCAGTCTCTAGAACTCATGAGATTTTCAACACCCTTTAATCAACATGAAGTAGTAATGGAAAACTATGCCCAAATTCCCAAAATATTGCTTATAAATGTTTTAATTACAAATGGTTAAGTCATAGTTAATCCCTTTCTAAGAAGAAAAAGGGGGTATGATATATGAATGATTTTTTAAAAAATTAGATTATTAAATTTACTTAGATCAGGAAATCAGCTGTTAATCTCAATTTTTTTTTACAATTGGTGTGGATTTTGGTTTATTGATACAAACTTAAGGTCAATTCTCTTATGCTGTATGTATTTTTCTACTCTTGTTTAATATATGATGTTTATGTAGCTGATTTAAAATTGTAATGTATAATTAAGAAATGCATGTTAGTTAGATTTTTAGATATACCAAGATATATTTCAATTAGGTAGGTAATCTTCAAATACTTCTAAGACCTACAGAATATGGAATTTAAAATATTTTAAGAACTTAGACTTTTCTGGACAGTGAGACAGATTTGCTCCTGACAGCACCAATCTGCTTCAAGAGAAAAATGGGCATCGAAGTAATTCCATATGGAGTCTACTCTCTTTGTGACAATCGTTAGCCACTGGACAAGAACCTGTTCTTATATTGACTGTTTGACAGTATGCTTTTTAAACTGAACATGCAGGTTCCATAGGAAGGTGACTTCTGAACTTTGGCTGAACAAGCCGAGATGGTCTTTTAGATTCCTGCTTTGCAGAGAAAACTGTCAGACATTCTTCAGGACTCGAGGAGAAGCAACTGATGAACTGTGCCAGAATGGGCAGAACATATTTCTTGCTTCACTGAAATGAAAAACAACTCTGAGACTGTAGGCTGAAGATGGATGCCCCAACTTTATAAAGGAACTTTGGATGACTGTCCAGGCAGATAGTTGTCATCTCTGTCCTTTCTAGATTTTAGAAGTTTCTTGCACTCTAGTTTACTTGGGTAAATGTATCCTTCTGTGGTCTTTGATGTAGTTGAAGATTAGATAGTTATAGTTTTTCTTAGTCATTTGAAAGGTATATTGGATATGAAACTTTAGATTCACGAGGATAAGGTAGATGATAGAGTATTTTCTTTAATTTTGCCAAATACAAATAGACTAGATATTGTAACTGCAATTCTTGCTTGATAGCTGTTTTGTTATATGTAATTTTGCTATGTCAAAATTGAAACCTTCCTTTTTGATTAGACAGAAAGTGGGAGGTGATGTGGGAATGCCTTTCTGTATGCTGTGACTCTCAATCTTTAAATAAAGGAGTTGCTTTGGCCCTTGACAGGCACCGTAGAAAAAGTAGGCAAAGAAATCAGAATATGTAGGAAAGGAAGGGTGGAGTCAGAGACAGACCAAGCCTGAAGCCCAAAGGAGCAATAGGTAAGAAACACAGGTAAGCCACAGGCCACGTGGCAGACAGATTAATGGAAATGGGTTGCCATAAGATGTAAGAGCTAGCTAGCAATATGCCTGAGCCATAGGCCAAACATCATGAGTTAATATAAGCATCTCAGTCATTTCTAGTGGCCTGAGCAGCAGCGGGGGACAGCTAAGGGTTATGGTGTGGCAGGGTCTGGGCCTCTGGCCGTCCGGGACCAGGAAACCCCATTGCAACAGAGTTATTTCATACAGAATGAATATTTCCTAGCTCCATATATTTGTGTAAGTTCAATTTAACAGTAAGGAAATCATGCTCAATGTTTTTTCATCTACATAATTAAACCACGTTAGTGGAGCCACATAATTATAAGGAGACTTTACCATTGCCACTTTTCTAGGTCAATATAATTCCTCCCTGTTTCCAGTAAGTGTTCCTTATACTAACAAGTTATTCTCACTGCACATCAAGAAATACCTTTTGCCATAGGTTACCATTACATAAAGCCACACTGATTAAAATTCAACGAAAAACAGACAGTATAATGCCCATCCTCAATTAACACATTTTCTTTTTTCTTATTTATAATTACATCCCAGTCATATTTTCCACTTCTTCTCTCCAGCCAGTCCCTCCCACATACCTCCCTTCTTCCCCATATTCATTCCCTTTCCTCTTCCTTTCAAAAAAGAATAGATCTCCCAGGAATATCAACCAAACATGGTGTAACAGGTTACAATAAGGTGAGACATATACCTTCATATCAAGACTAGACAAGACAAACCTGTATGAGGAAAAGGGGCCCAAATGCAGACAAAATGTCAGAGACGGCCCTTGCTTCCACTGTTAGGACTCCCATAATATAGCCAAGCTAAATGAATACAGCATATATGAAGAGGACCTAGGTCAGACCCATGCAGGCCCTCAAATTTTCTCTTAAATCTCTGTGAGCTGCCATGAGCCCTGCTTAGTTGATTGTGTGAGCCCTGTTCCTATGGTGTCATTGACCCCTCTAGTTCCTAACCTACTTTCCATTCTTCAGCAGGATACCCCAGTTCCACCTAACTTTGGCTGTGTATATCTGCATTTGTCACCATCAGTTGCTGAATAAAGCCCAGGATATATCATTAGCAATCATTTTATTCCCTACCATCTCTTTCTTTCTTTCTTTCTTTCTTTCTTTCTTTCTTTCTTTCTTTCTTTCTTTCTTTCTTTCTTTCTTTCTTTCTTTCCTTTCTTCCTTCCTTCTTTCTTTCTCTCTCTTTCTCTCTTTCTCCCTCTCTTTCTTTCTTTCTCTCTCTCTTTCTTTCTCTTTCTTTCTTTCTTTCTTTATTCCTTTCTTTCTCTCTCTTTCTCTTTTCTCTTTCTTTTTTTGGGTCGTGGGGCTCCGTCTTGTGGCTTGTGACTCAAGCTGGAGGAATCATTTGTTAACCACTCCCACAACTTCTGTGCCAATACCTTGGAACATCTTGTAGACAGAACAAAAAAAGATGTAGACCAAAGGTTTTGTGGCTGTGTTGGTGTTCTGTCCCTCCACTGGTAGGCTCCCCTGGTTTCGAAAGATGGCCAATTCAGGCTCCATATTTTCTATTTCTAGGAGTCTTGACAAAGGTCACTCATATAGATTTCAAAGAGTTTCCATTACACCAGCTTTCTACCTTGCCTCTAAAATGTCCCCAATTCTAGCCATCTCTCCAAGAACTCATGCCCCACACATTTTATGTTCTCATTCCAATCTCTGCCCATCTCCAGTCCACATTTGAAATATATTCTATTTTCCACATACTTTAAATTTTCAATTCATTTATAGCAAGTTAACTTACTGTATGAGGTAATTTTTATTATAGTTCAATAAAATATATTACCTCAAACATAATCCATTATTTTCTCTTGAGAATGCTACATGAAGTTTTTCTTTTAAAAAATAGAATACCAAAGAAGCTGACCTTCATTTTCCTTGTGTTCTTTGCCACATTAACAGTCCTTTGTACTGTTCTGTTTGTTGCTGTTTGAAGAACTTCTAGTGAGAATTAGAATTTTTTCATTTCCATTGCCCTTGACTTTTAAATGTTTTCATTCTTTTTTTAATAACTTGTGCTTGTCATCTTAAATCAAATACTTCAAAGATAGTTTCCTAGGGTTAGCTCCTTTATTTTTACCATCTTGACCCATAAAGCCATTTGGTTTTAGAAAATAATTTTATGGTTTAATACTTCTAGATGAAAAATTTATTTTGTCACATACCATTTAGTAATTTATAGTGTGTATTTGTACACATAAGGAATTAACTAATAGATTTTTTTTTGTATTTATCTTCTCATGGTGATGGTAAAATATCTTATGAAAATAGGAGAATTCTAGGTTTTTAGACAGAGTGGCAAATGAGCAGTTGTTAAATATGAAGTACCTGAATAGAAAGATTCCTCAGACCACTGGTCTTGCTTCTATGTTACCTGAAAAACATTAACTGATTCCTACTGAGGCTACCATTTAGAGCCATCATGTGAGTCTTGACCTATTTAGAGGTGGCACATAAGACATTCTGTATATCAGATATTTAGATTATGATTCACAACAGTAGCAAAATATCAGTTATAAAGTAGCAACAAAGTAATTTTATAGTTGTATGTAATCAAACTATTAGGAGCTCTATTAAACTGTCACTGTATTAGGAATGTTGAGAACCACTGGTAGAATAAAAAAATAGAAAATTAATTTTAATATATTTACCTAGTGACATTTTTATTTATAACATGCAGATTGTTAATACTACTCATTTGAAATCTAAGAATGTTTTGTAAGGTAGAAAAGATACTAATATATTTCATAAAGAATGAAAGATATAAAATTTCTCTATTTGTAATTTTAAAATGTGTTAATGAAGATCTTGTTCATGCTTAGTTGCTATTTTCTACGAAGAATAAAAATATAAATACAGAATGCCTAGATGGACCTAGGAAAGAAAAGAAAGCAGAAGAAACCGGTTTTAATATGAATCAGCTTTGTAACTGTAGAAGTGTACTGGGTTAGTAAAGATGATGGTAGAATTACTGTATTTACCTGTGTAGGGAATGTCTGTGCGTGGTGGAAGTGTGTTTAACTGTAGCTAACTGCAAAAGTTGTCTGAAAAAGTGTCTTAGACCATGGAGTCTCTAAGTGTATCATTTCAGGAAGTAAGCATGGCTTAGGAAAGAAACTTTATTCCTTAAAAAATTCTTATTCAAATAATATTATGATTCATTTTCTTATTTTGAAGCGACAGAGTTCAGTGTTTGGCAGACATAAATGTTAGTTTTCATGGAGAATTCATAACCATCATTTGTCCCCAACTAGCCTTATTAGAACTCCTTTAAAAATGTATATTATTTGAATGTAACCTTTTATGAAAGAATCAGTATTTTCAAACCTTCATGGACTTGGTGAGGCACATCATCACTTTTATACTGAAGATGGAGAGTCGGCTACACACTCAAATTTTGGAGATGCTTTCTGTGCTCACAGTAAGACAGAAACTCTACCTTTAAACAGGTGTTGCTTCAAACATGATAGAAAAGGCAGCTTCTTTATCTTGAGAGATGAGGACTTCATTATTTTCAGACACACATGATTGTGGTCAAAGTGATAATTCACTCCTCTGGAGATGTCTTTTTTGTTCTAGTTCTCAAACGTAATTATCTTATGCTGATGCTCTTTTTTAATCTTGGGGAACTGTGCTTGAGAATGGCATAGTTAATCTGTATAAAACTGGCTCAATATGAAGAAACACAGTAGAAAGCACTGCACTGATAATAGCACAAAGATGATTAAACTCTGTTGTTTTATAAGATTTTTTTAAAAAAATAATGCTATAATTTGACTAAAATATATTTAGTTATTGAGTATTGACTAACAAAGATTTTTTTTAGTACTATGGTATAGGTTGAATGAGATTAGCCACTGTGAGCTCCTACATTTAAATGTTTGGTCCCTGACGGGTGGATTGTTGGAGGATAAGAAGGTGTAACCTTGTTGGAGAAGGTTTATTACTAGACACAGGCTTTGAAGTTGCCATTCCTACTTGTCTTTCCTTTGCAAAAATGATTCTTTCTATGCCTCCTAGTTTTGAACAAAATGTAAGCTCTCAGCTTCTACTCTAGAGCCATGCTTGCTTCTGTGTTCCCCAAGATGATGATCATAGACTATAATCATTTGTAACCATGACTCCCCAAATTAAATACCTCCTTTTTAAACTTCATTGGTTATGATGTCTCCACAGCAATAGAGAACTACCAAATTTTTCTATATTGGATGAATTTGTTTTAAATTACCTTTGGAAAATAGCTGTAGTAGTTGGAATGAAATTGACCCCATATTCTAATAGGGAGTGGCACTACTACTAGAAGATGTGACTTTGTTGAAGTAGGTATGGTTTTGTTGAAAAAAGTGTGTCATTGTGGCTCCAGGCTTTGTGGTTTCCTATGCTCAAGATATTGTCCAGTGTCACAGTTCACTTCATGTTACATTCTGATCAACAGGTTTCCTAGCACCATGTCAGTCTGCTCCCAGCCAGTGAAACCATAAATGTACCACCTCAATTAGACACTTCAGAAGCATTGTCATAACCATGGTATCTCTTCACAGCAATACAGCAATGGAAACCCTAACCAGGGCAATAGTGTTGATTATTTTGGCAAAAGATCATAAAAACATTATTAAGAAAAGTCAGAGTAGAATATTATAGGTAAGAGATAAGCTCATTTTATATCTCTGGTTGTTGAGTTTATTTTCCACCACTAATATCAGGTAAAAAGTAGTATATGAAATGTCAGCATTTGACTACTTTGATTTTCTTTAGTTTCCTTGTGCCAAGGCAAGAATAAAACCACTATGGTAGTCTGAATGAAAATGACCCCATAGATTCATAGGTAGTGGCCTTATTAGAGGTGTGAACATGTTAGAGTAGGCGTGGACTTCTTAGAGGAAGTATGCCACTAGAAAATGGGGCTTGAAGCTTGAAACTCAAGCAAGGACTGGAGGCTCACTATCTTTTCCAGCTGCCTGTGTATTTCAGGTGTAGAAAACTCAGCTACCTCTCCAGTACCATGTCTGCCTACACACTGCCATGCTTCCCATCCTGATTATAATGAAAACTATAGGCAAGCTCAAATTAAATGCTTTCTTTTATAAGAGTAGCTATGGTCACAATGTCTATTTGCAGCAATTAAAACCTTCACCAAAATAACTGCCATGCTCCCTTCTTTTCTGCTTTTTTTTTTTTTTAAAGATAAATTGATCCCCCTGTTTCTTTGAGTTTAAGTTCATTCTACTGGACATTCTGTTCAAGTAGGCTGGTGCTTCTTAAAAAGCTTAGGGCAATTGCTTTATGAGAAAAATTAAGTATAAATAAAATTGAAATAAAAATTTTAGGAATTGTCTACATATAATAAAGTGCCCTGTTTTCAAAACATAAAGTAATTATTTACTAAACTTCAAAGAACTGTGCTACATTTAAATTTTCTTAGCAAAAAAATAAACAAATATAAAAATTAAATTATTTAAATTTATAACTTAGTTATTTTTGAAATATTCCTGTTAGTCATCACTGATGTATGCTGTGAAATAAAGGGACTGTTTTGGTCTACAGCAAGCATCTTAGAAGTAGGCAGTATATCGGAGCATAGATAGGGGAAGAAGAATGAAGTTAGACAGAGACATGATCCAGCCACCCAAGAATCAACATGAAAGGTAACACAGGTAAGTCACAGGATACGTGACAGGACAGATTAATGGAAATATGTTGTATTAAGATGAAAGAGCTAGTTAGCGATATGCCTAAGCCATAGGTCAAACAGCATGAAATTAATATAAGCATCTGTGAGATTCTTTATGACTTTAGGATTGCAGGACCAGATAAGCAGCAACAGGTAGGTTAGAAGTATGGAGCTAGTCCAGGCTAGAAACCTCTTGTTACAGATGGAGCCTAACATGGGGCAAGAACCCCCACATAAACTCTGAGAAAGCTTAAACAGAATTCTAAAGCACAGAAATAGAGCCACAATTGACTTCCAAGTTGTATCTCTGAAGTGTGTTGTAATACCGAGTAGTGTGTGGGGCTGAGGTACAAAATGAAGCCAGGCCTGTGGCAGCATTCAGCTTAAGCTACAACAGGCTGTTTCCCGAAGACTTTCAGAAGACTCAAAATAAGCAACAAATTGTATACGATGGATTTAAGGTTTCTGTTTGCATTGATCAAAAAGGGAAGAGTCAAAGATGGTTTCTTGGCAGCAGCATTTTCTTGGGTCTGCTCTGTTTGCTAGGGGTGAGCAGACCAGGCTCCTTTAAGAGAGGCTTTCTGACTCAGCCTTAGAGGCAAAAACTGTGGCCCTTTAAGAGGCCCTGCTGCCAAATGCTTAAGTGGAGGCACTCTATTTAACAACAATGTGGACCCTAAAATTTCCTAGAGTAGAAGCTGTAAAAGAGAGCCACAATATTAATACTATTCTAAGAATTAGGAAACTAAGTGTGGCTCTGGTGCCTCCATCATGCTGAGAAGATGAGAGGGTCAAAGTTAGACGTTAAGGCAGTGCTGTAGAGTCTAGCATTTTAAAAGCTCTTCTGTTTTCAGAATTATTAATGATATACAATAAAACAAATTCAGATAGAGAAAACCTCTAAAAGGATTACAATGTGTGTGAAAAAGAATATATAGGTTTCACAGAGAAAAGAGGGTAGAGAAAGTCTCTAAAAAAGAGAAATAGAGAAATAGAAATATAATAAACCATGTAAAGATAGAAAATATACAAAGACACGGGATCATGGTTATTATTTTGATTTCTTATAATTTTTTAAACTGGTAATGAGCTAACTGCATAAAGACATTTGATTGCAAAGTTAAACTAACATATATTTTAAAGGTATCTTGCCTTTGAAATTTGTGTCTAAGAATATGTTGCTTTGGAACAGAGGATCTGTGGATGGCTTCCATGTTATTATGGCTTAGTCAATCAAGATCACCTGAAAAAAAAACTTTGATGGCAAGAGTTGGCCACATCAGCTTCAAGGCTGCAACTAAAATGATCCAGTCTCAAGAAATGGTAAGATCACCAGCACTCCTCAATCCTCAGGGAGTAGTAATGAATAGCTATGCCCAAACTTCCAAAATATTGTTTATAAATGTTTGTTTATATTGTAAATGGTTAATGGTCATAGTTAGTCTCTTTCATAAAATAAAAAGAGGATATGGTATATGAATGATTTTAAAAAGATAGATTATTGAATTTACTTTAATCCAAAAATCTACTGTTAATCTCAAAATATTTTACACTGATATGGATTTTGCTTTATTGATACAAATTTAAGGTCAATTTTGTTATGCTGTATATATTTTTCTACTCTTGTTTAAGGTATGATGTTTATGTAACTCATTTAAGATTGCAATGCATAATTAAGAAATGCAGATCTCTGAACTTTGGCAGAAAAAGCCAAGATGGTCTTTAAGGTTCCTTATTTGCAGAGAAAATTGCCAGACACCATTCAGGACATAAGGAGAAGAGACTGACGAACTATATCAGAATAGGCAGAGCTGTCCTTCAGAATTCTTTCTTCACTGAAAGGTATGCCAGAGAATCTAGTCTGAAGATTAATGTCCCACCATTTTGCAAAGGACATTGAGTGACTGTCCAGGCAGACAGCTGTCATGTCTGTCATTTCTATATTTTGGAAGTTGCTTGCACTTTCTGTTTACTCAGGTAATATTATATCTTTCAGTGGTCTTTAATATAGTTGAAGATTAGATAGTTATAAATAGATTTCTTTAGTTATTATAAAAATATATTAGATATGAAACTTTAGATTCACAACGATAAAGTAGATGATAGAACATTTTCTTAAATTTTGCTAAATACTATTATACTAGATATTGTAACTATAATTCTTACTTTTTAGCTGTTTTGTTACAGATAATTTTGTTATATTAAAATTTAAACCTTCCTTTTTGATTAGACAAAAAAGGTGAAGTGATGTGGGAATGTCTTCTATATGCTGTGAAATAAATTGAAGGTGGAGTTAGACAGAGACATAATTTAGCTGCCCAAGAATCAAATGTAAGGTAACACAGGTAAGCCATGGGCCTGTGGTAAGATTCAGGTTTCAGCTGATAAGGTCCAAAGACACCTATCTAGGGTCCCAGGCTCCTGAAGGGAGAGTGGCCAACCCTATTCATAAAAGGCTGCTGGGATTTTGGGGTCCTGTTCTCTCGCTCTCTCTCTTTTTGTTTATGTATTTATTTTTGTTGAGAGTTAGGTGTCAGCTGATAAGATCCGAAGATGCCTATCCAGGGTCCTGGGCTCCTGAAGGGAGAGTGGCCAACTCTATTCATAATGGGCCAGGTGGCATGACAGATTAATAGAAATGGGTTTACAAAGATGAAAGAGCTAGTTAAAAGCTAGTTAACAATAGGCCTAAGCCATAGGCCAAACAGCATAAAATTAATATATGTGTCTGTGTGTTTCTTTGCAACTTTGGAATTGCTGGTCCAGATAAGCAGCAGTAGGGAGGTAAGAACTGTAGGGCTAGTCTGGGCCAGAAACTGCTTGTTACATATCACAGAATGGATACAATTAAATAAGATTAAAAATATTTCTTTATTAGCATATGTAAAATAATCATAATCTTATATAGTTTCACAGGAAGCTGCTTTGAGCAAAAATCTCTTGTATTAATATATAAATGCCAATTTTAATTATATCATAGGCTTTGTGATATTACAGAATTTAGAGGCCATTCAGTAAAGTTTTTTTATTGTTGGAATAAAATTTGCATATAATAATAGATGTCAGATAAATATGACCTGGACAAATGGATTTTATCCCCACCTAAAACAACAATATTAACACAAATAATTCAAACATGCTATCATCAAATAAATTGAGTTGTGTGATTTTTAACAAATATTTAAATACCAACTTTTATTTACAACTTGATTTAAAAAGAACTGTATTCTTTTTATCAAGAAAGAAGAGAGAACAGATTATTTGATCAGAATTTATTAAATATCATTATTAAAAGCAAAGGAGTCTATATGACTGATGCAGAATTTGCTTAAGATGATTTCATGTAGTTGTTTTAGCAATGGAAGACAGCAAGGGACAATTCATTATCTTGGTTTATTAAGTCCTTTTTGGGGGAGGAAAAAGTAGTCAGCAAACCTCAGATAAGAATTTCTGTACCTATATATATATCTGTAGTTGAGAAATAATATATGGAAGATATTCTTTAAGTAATGCACAGCTTAAAACAATTGTCATAGAATGCTAAGAATTTTTTGAGGTCCTTACAGTTTCATCATTGGGCCCAGTACAACTGTGGGTAACATTTTATTTAAAGCATATTACAAAACAAATGAAACAGGTAGTGTATATTTACATTGGGGTATGTGTGTGGTGATCTACTCTACATTTAATAAAATAGCTTGAACTATCATAGAATAGAACCACCCATGGAGCAATGCTTGAAGGTCAGAGAGTAGTGACCCATGCCTTTAATCCTAGCCTCAGAGACAGAGATCTCTGGATCTCTATGAGTTAAAGGCCAAACAGGCAGAAAGGGGTAGCACATGCCTTTAATCCTAGCACTAGGAAAGTTGAGCCAGAATGTGAGGTATCAGGGTGGAGAAAAAGAGAGGAAGAGGCAGAAGTTCAACTCTTTGGCCTGGGACCACATTCTCTTTCCTGGAGGCATTGATATGAGGACTCCTGAACACATAACCTATCCTTTCAAGCTGAGACCTGGATGTGTCTTTTTCCCCTACCTCTCAGATACTTTTGCTTTTCCCCAATAGTATTTTTTATTAATATCAAATAGAATTTGTTCAATATATGCTTATAAAACAAAAGGAAGTTTCAATTTTTCATAATATTATTGATTAATAATTTCAATGCTGCTTCTTATAGCATAGCTATGTATATTAAAATATAGTCAAGAAATAAATAGCTATGCTATCCACTGAGTTGTAGAAGTTGTTAAGGAAAATACCATGTAACTATGAAGTCAGAAGCTTAGATATTTGTCTTTCTTTGGAAATTTGCCTTTACTTGACAGAACTTAAAATAGAAATTATTATTGTTCAAACTTGACTCCACAGAACATCTGTTGCTAAAAATTGAATGAGACTATTACATCAAGACAAACAAGCATCGTGTTCAATGCAAATAATAAAAATATAATTTTAAAGAAGAGAAATATGGAAGTCTTGTTACTTTGACTATGAAACTGACATCTTCTTGAAATGTGAAGTTTTTTTATAAGCCCAATAATAATAAAATTTCAAATGCTTTATTATATTCTAATGACAATTATCTTGTAGATATTTATTGGTAGTGAGATAATTTTTCAAATGACTAATGGATTGTTTTTGTTCGTGTGAGTAGAAAATCAATTCAAAGTACATGATGGACATAATATTTTGTTTAGTTGACATAAAAAAGGTAATAATATTTAGATTTCATATTATATTTCTAGCTCTTGAATTTTGGTGTTTAGTCAAAGAATATTATTTCCAACTATATAGAAAAACTATTAGAATTCTCACCACTGGAAAAAACGTCTGTATATCGTTGCAGGTATGGTTTAGAATGCTCACATATATAAAAAGCTCTGAAAACTGATACAAACAAATCATTATGTAAATGTGAAAAATTATTCAAACTTAAGTGATTTCTAACAAAATAATGTAATGTTTTTTTTATTTAAGTCTAAATATCTTAAAATAAATTTATAATAAAAATTATTATAATCAAACTTAGCAATTTGTTTCCAATTCATTTTCATTTGTTATATTTCCTTTTTAGAATTAAATATTCAATGCCAGCTTTTAAAAGACTATTCTTAATCTATATGCATAAATGATAAAAATGATTAAATTAAAAAACATTTTAAGCATAGGTCCCTTTTTAAATTGTAATAGTTTTTCTATAAACATATATTAAAATTTTTGTCAAGAGAATAAAACAATATTACATAAAATGTAAAATAACAACTGATATAAATATTCACAAGGAACATTATTGATGCGAACATTCTGTATTAAAGTGTTAACAGTTTTCAGTAAGTATATTTCTCCCTACAGTCATACTTTTAAAACAGGAAACCACACAAATAAAAAAATACAAAGTAATAAATTAGAAAAAATCATAGAATGAAACAATAAAATTTAAAAATTTAAAACACCAACCAACAAAAGAGTGTAAAGCAAGTATACAATTAACTCATGCTGCTGATAAAGGAAGGGCATTTAAAATATGTGATAATACATGGTACTGAAGCACGAGCAGGTTTCACTATATAAATATGCACTGGGAAATGAGAATGATTTAACATTATCAGTCATTAGGACTTCTCTATCCTCTGTCTCCCTCTCTGTCCCTCTCTGTCTCTCTCTGTCGTCTCTCTCTGTCTCTCTCTCTCTGTCTCTGTCTCTGTCTCTCTCTCTCTCTCTCTCACACACACACACATTCAGTACCTCTTCACATAGACAGGTCTTTATAATTAAACAATAGAAATCAACAACTTTTGATATAATATGAAGTGAAAAGTCACGTCATTTGTGAGAAGCAAAATTAAAAATTATAAGGGCCTGGTAGTGGTTGTGTACTCCTTTAATCCCAGCATTATGAGGCAGAGACAGGTGGATCTGCAAATTTGAGGCTAACCTGGTCTACTGAGCCAGGTCTAGGACAGCCTTGGAAGTTACATAGAGAAACTGTCTCAAAATGCTAAATTATCATCGTCATCGTCATCATCATCATCATCATCATCATCATCATCATCCAGGAACACAGGTAAAGGATGTTAGCAGGTCCATGTCCTATAGAATGTTATTAGTAATTACCTTGTTACTCCGTAATATGCATATATGTAATACACAATGACCACGTATATAATATTCTTTACACAAAAGCTCTGAATCGGTAAACCTATGGATATGAATAGTGCCATCTACAAGTTTGTATGGATACATAGCCTATAGACAGATGGAAATTAGACATGGTAAATGTCCATTGATATATATTTCATATAAAATAAATCTAATCAATTAAGATGGCACATGTTTCTTTATATTTGAAGTACAACACAAAGCTATGAAAATGCCGTTGTTTTAGCTTTAATTAAAATATTTAATGGAGGTTTAGTCTTCAGAGTGAACTCTCTAAACTGTAAGATATCTATAACTATATATATATATATGTATATATATATATATATATATATGCTCTTAATTTAAGCATCAATTCAAAACTGTAACATTAAATACCAAAAATACTTATAAAATGTGCAATTGTGTGTTGTATACTTTATTTATCAGATTTGTTTCACCAGACTTCAAGTAGATAAGCATAACATTTTTATTCCAGAAATCTGTCAGACTGCCTTAAATTAGAAACTTTTAATTCAACTTTTCCAAACTAGTTCAGACACTAATACTTATGTATTTATATTTTTAAATGTAAGCATCAGAAATCTGTGGAGTAAAAATTGTGGATTAGCATATAAGTATATTTATGAATTTCTAAACACTTGTAATAGTACATAAACCCTTTATTGTCTTATTTTTAAAATTAGACATAGAGAAATTCCTGTTTGTATCTTTAGCCCACTTGATAGGCTTTCAGTTTAGCCGTGGGAATTTGTCTTTTATTGTGTTTGCTTAAATGGTGTTATTAACCGACTACCATAAAAAATAAAGTAGAATGAATCCTTGATGAGAGTAACAGAAAAAAGAAAACAGAATAATTTGTATTTATTCCACATTGTATTATGCCTAGAACCCACTGATCACGACAGTGTATGTGTATCACAACATCTGTACTCAGGAAAAGGTTGTTGTCATAAGAGACGCAGAGCTGTCATGGTGTTTCAGTCTTACCTCTGTCTCGGCAGGCTGATGAGGGGCTGTTTGTGGCACCGTTTGCTAAGGCTAAAGAGCTTGTGTACAATTCTCTGTGCCTTCAGGAAAAGCTGTTTCATGCTGTTCTCCAGATGTTCATAGCGGCGTTGAAAATTAGAATCCATTGTCCACAAATGCATTATAGTTGATGTGTTGAGGAAGTAATTCATGGGTAGTCTTTTCATGAAGAATTTGAATTCATCTGAAAAATTAGAAAATTCAGCATGTTAACTATAAGACAATTATTTTCTTCTCCAGCCAAAACAAATTCAGCAATTTAAAAATACTAGAAGTTTAATATTTATAGCTAGCAAACTAATAAAAATGGGCTATGGGAAGTTGTAAGATGCTATGTTTTGACACTCTTAAGATAGAAGTTTCGTGAAAAAAATATAAAAATAACTCAAGCAAGAATAGTAGTTTTTAGGCAGAAAGTTTAAATCCATTTTGTTTTTGGTATTCTTCCTTTACTGGCATTTGAACAAAAATTTTGTAATATGTATTTGATTTTCATACTTACCATTAGTGTAAATCATTCTCACTATGTACATATTCAGGAAAATTTACAGACTTATTCATTAAATCACTAGAGTAACATTTATGAAAATTGTTACTAGGTATCTTCTTAAAAGAACATTTTAAGTAGACAATTTTATTCAGCTTTGCTTTTTTATCCCCATGCTCCTTTTCACATCACATGACGTACTATTTTAAAAGGTTGCACAAAAGATAAATAGATTAGCATATTTAAAGCTCCACCACTGGCTATTATTTTTCTGTCAATAAATATTATACAATGACAGTCCTTTCACATCAAGTGAATAATTAACCTTCAGAAAGAATAAGAGTCTGTGTTATTTGAGGGCTGGAAGAAGGCTCAGAACATAAGAATCCTACAGGAAAAGCATCAGAACATGGATTTAAACTCACGGAACCCATGTAAAGAGCCAGTGATGGTCATCGCAGTGTGTGTAACTCCAGCACTGTCCGGAGTGGCGTGGATACAGTAAATTTTCTGAGGTTTGCCAACCTAAGGCTAAGTTCAGTAGCAGACTCCATTTCTATTTAATAAGGTGCAGAGCAGAGCAGCAGATATAAAAAAAATCTTTTTTTCCTATGTATCCCCCTGCTTGCTCTTCCTTACCTCCTCCCAATCCCTCCCAATCAACTTTCAGCCTTGCCCCTCCCCATCTTAATCTCCAGACCCTTGCCTGACTTGCAGTTCATTCAGGTGGCACAGATGCCACAATGCTAAACTATAGACCTAAACATAAAAAATGATGTTTGCTACATGTATGTTTGTATACACACACACACACACACACACACACACACACACACACACACACACACACATGTATATTAAAAGGGTGAAATTAATACTTTAAGTTCTCAAGATATATTTTAATTGAATAGTTATGTAGAGAATCATTATTCTTAATGTAATTTCTCAGCATTCTTATCTAGTAAATTAATAAGTTTTCTCCAATATATACATTTACTTTGAAATTTTTAAAATAAAATGAGCGAAGTGATTTAGAAAAGTAAAACACAGGTTAGTCACTATTCTGTAAATCTGGGAATTTGGAAACATAAAACACAGTTTACACCATAGTCTATCATTAAAATACTAAATAATAAATGAGACCTTTCAAACTCTTGGGTTCTAGTTTGCTTTGACTCTAACAAAAAAACAAAAACAACAACAACAAAAAACATTTTAAAGATGTCAATTAATTTTAAGAATTTTTGTAGCACAGACAGTTTCTGTCTTGAAATATATGTAGTTAGGTTATCTAGTTCAAACATACTTTACAAATATCCAGTTCTATTGGTTACATTATAATTCAGTTAAGTTCGTGTGAGGTATATTGTGTTAGTGAGGTTTATTTCGTTATTATAAAGCACCATGACCTAAACTAACTTGAGGAGGAAATGGTTTGTTTCAGCTTACAAAACTCAGGTCCCACTCTATCACTGCAGGAAGTCAGTGGAGGAAAGAAAAACAGGACTTTGGATGCAGAAAATTAAACAGAACCTATGAAAGGATGCTTCTAACTGGCTTGCTTGTTACAGTCTCTTCAGCTTGCTTTATTATACATTAGATCATTGAATGAGGACTGGCATCCCTCTCCTGAAGAATCAGTCCTTCCTCATGAAAATACACTACTACCAATTTTCCTAAATAAAATTTGGTGAAAACAACCTCATTTAATATGTTCTCAGTCTAGATGATTACAGTTATTAAGTTGTTACAAGAAAGCTAGAGTGCATGTTAATAATTATTTATTTTGTGTGATTTTTTATCTTCAGTATATTATTAAAATTGCTCTTTTGCTAAAATTTGCTGTAGACTTCTGACAATATATGAAAACTTACTATTACAGAAGCTTCCTTGAATATAACACACACATCAACACACATACACAGACACACACACAGATTTAAAGGAATATACCTTATAACAGGGGGATGATATTCCAACTAGATGCTAAAAAATAAACCAAACAAACAAACAAATAAAATGAAATAAACAACAACATTCTAATAACAAAAAAAAATACTATGGAAAAAAAGCCCTAACCAGGAGTAGTCACCTTATTTCAGTCACTGGGTAATTATGTCTGTAGAACTACAAACATTCTGGAGTATTTCAATTGATATTAGTTATGCTTCTCAATTTTAAGACATTTCTGAATACATTACATCCTTGAGTCTAAAATGTGGTAAATGAGCATGAATAGTGACCTGGAACCTTAATCTTCACTGAGGGAGGTATTATGGATGTTATGTGAGACAAAAAAGTAATCTTAAATTTAATCTATTTTTTGTTTTTAATTGTAAATAGAATTTTTATTCAATACATTCTGATTACAGTTTTCTTTCCCAAAATTCCCACTGTCCAACATACCAAAACCTAATCTTTTTGTGAATCCTCTGAATAAAAATGAGAAACTTCATAGTACATGTGTCTACTTAGTACCATAAGAGCATCAATATTTTAGGAACAATCATTTTCTAATTATTTGTAAGCCCTACTATTGGAGGAAGAATTGTTAACTGGTACTGCAAAACTGGCCAAGAATGGTGGCTAGGTGATCATAGGCTCTACAGAAGAACCTGCTATTATTATCGTGCTAAATAGAGCAGGCATCAAAATGAATTTAATGACTCTGTGGTATACACATAGATCAATTGCTCTGTACTCTCAAAATAAAACAGTGGATCACAATTAACATAGTGATTCACATTTAAGAAACAAGTAGAGAATAAGCTTTGTGTATGTCACTCTTCCTCTTTCAAGGTCAAGAATTTTTTTGAAATAGGGAGACAAAATACTGTAAAAACCAATTGAGGCACATATATATAAACTCTACTATGGTCATAAGAGGGCAGTTGTATATATGATCCCACATACCCATATATTTAAAAACAAGGATAAAATTCATACAAGCTGAAGCTAGAAGCTGGCCAAATACCTGCTAATAAGCTATTGGCATTTACTCTGCCAGGAAAAGAAGTGAAAATATTTGTAATGTTATATTACTGCATTCCAGGGCAGAGCAGATATTCAAGGGTAACTAAGTAAAAGATCTAAAACGAGAAAGAAAGAGAACATAACGTTGAGTGTTGAGTTATGTTGAGATGTTACTGGGAGGAGTTTGGTAAAAGTAATCAAGATGTTCTTTGTAAATATCTCAATGATTTAATCATTTAAACTATCTAAAAAATTTACTCACACCATAAATTTATATTTGTTTTGGGCATAGTCTTCTTTATTGAAGCTCAAACTACATCAATATCACATCTTTTGGATATCCAATCTATAAATTATTTACTTGAAACAGAAGAAAAATAAAACAAAGGGAAGATCTTTTCAATAGCACATATACAATCGGTGGAGATTATATAGTTCATTTAAATTAGATATGTGTTAAATCATCCTTTGAAATACGCAGAGTATAAATAATAGATTGATATCAAAGTTTTGGTTTGACAATACTGTGTAATTTGTTTGCTTTCAAATGTCTCTTTTGAGGAATATTCTATTTTAAATAAAGAATTGATGCATGGAAATTGGTACACATTCCTTGGGTATTCCCAGAGCAGATGCTGCTACTTTGAAAATCAACCATTGATTTCATAGTCATCTTTGACACTTATGATAAGATTTTATCATGTTGGGGCATGAATTTATGATTGCCTTCATTGTCATCACAGTATTGATAAACATCTACATTTGGAAAATTGAGGTTAAAAACATTAAAAGATAGTAATTTTTTATCTTACTAGGGTGTTTGCAAGACAGTGTGTCTGCTGAAAATCATCAGTACGTGATCTCTGTGAAATAAGTTTTAACATGACACATGAATAATTACTTCATTATGAAGTCATTAGGAGCCACTATTGACAGTCCCCCACAACAGCTATTGAACACCTGTTATGAACAGAATTTACAGATGTTTCAATCTATGACAGCAAGTGTGAATAAACCTTTCATCTCAGTTTTAACAATGACTAATTAGTTAATATGCCTTATTTTCAAATGTTATAATGTCATCTTAAATTTTTGATAGCTATTTTATCCGGAGCTCAATAGATTTCCTGGAATTTGTCATCACAAATATTTTTCTCGCCCTTCATTCTTTAAAATTAATATTTATAGAGATTATAGAAATTAAAGTTGAATGGAAGATGGAAATTATTACATAAATCAAAATTACATAGTCAGATAGGACAAACTAGAAGAATTAGGGATACCAGAAGATGTTTTATCTTTTACTTCCAACCCGATGTAGAAAATAAGGAACTCTTTCTGTGTTTTACACTTTCTGCTTCTCTGACTCAAGTTTCTTGATCCTTCTTCTCTTCCTCAGGAATTCTTTTTCTCCTTTTTCCCCGCTTGAAGTTTCCTTTCTAATTTCATAGGTTGTAATAAACACACACACACACACACACACACACACACACACACACACACACACACACATGCACACACATCCAGTAAAATATAGAATCTGCATATGAGAGAAATATGTAATGTTTGACTTCTGAACCTGGATCATCTCACTTTATACACTATTTTCCAGGTTCATCTATTTATAATAAGATTCATAATTTTATTTTTCTTTTAAGATGAATAAATTTCAATTGAGACTTTATACTACAGTTTTATTATCTATGGATACGTTGATGGATCCTTAGGATGGTTCATTTGCTAGCTATTGTGAATAATCTTTCATCAATAAACATGACTAGTCAAGGTTCTCTCTGATAGGATAGAGAATCCTTTGTGGGTATGTTGGATGAGAAATAACTGGGTCATATACTGGGTACTGACTTTCATAGTATTGATACTAGTTTATACTCCCAACAATATCTTATAAGGGTTCCTGTTTTTCCATATCCTCATCACATCATTATGACTTGTCATCTTTTAATTGGAAATGCAAAGTAGAATGAGTTTTCATTTCCCTAATAGGAATAGATGGTGAATAATTTTAAAATACTTATTGGCTATTTGTGTTCCTTCTACAGCATAGCTGCTAGTGATACAAAGATAACAAGAGAGACAGCAAAGGAAATACATGATACTAAAGATCTGGGCTCTTAGAATTTATAGTCAGCTTCAGTCTTCTAACAAAAATAATTCTCTGAAAACAAAGAAGATTATAGAGAGAATAAATAACATTAATGAACTCTGTGGAGGCAAGGCGACTGGGTGAGGTAACAACCTTACAAGATGTATTCAATCCCTAAGTAGTCACAGAATTAATCAATTTGATACTGTAGCCTTTCCACTATAATTAAATAAGGTTGGCTTTAGTTGCTTGATTTTTAAATTATTTATTTTATATGTTGAGGTTATAACATATTACTTTCCCCTTTCCGTTTCTTCCTCCAACCATCTCATTTACCCATCCTTGCTTCCTTAAAATTCATGCCTTTCCTTTTTCACTACCTGTGTTACACAATGTATGATTTCCAAAAGACAGAGATATAACCATCTCTTTTCTAAATCAGCACATATTTTTAACAATATTCAAATTATTTGTCCTTATATACACAGTTAAGTGGGGTTCTCACCTGTTATCAAGGGAACTTCTTTTTGCAACAGAGATAATCATATAAAACAAAAAACCATCACAACACAGAGTTGTGAATTTCAGTCCCAAAGGTTTTTCTAAACTACAAGTGCTGTAATTAGCAGAGTGGTCATTCCTATGATAACAGGGAAAGGCCAGTTTAGGCACCCTCTCTACTATTGTATGGAGTCCTAGCTTGGCCCATCTTGTGGGTTCTTGGGTGTTCCATAACATCAGATGTCTCCCTAATTCCACAGTGGCCCCCTCTATCCTCATATCTACTTCTTTGTCCTCCTTCTCTATTGTTCCCTGCTGTTTGGTAATATATTTTGATTCAATAAAAACAACCTGGAATACCAGAGACCTGAATCACCCACAGTCAAGCCATGAGGATCAGAGAGTGGTAACTCAAGCCTTTAATCTCAGAACAGGAATGACAAAAATGGTGACTCACACCTTTAATCCCATCACTTAGGAGATAGAGATAATTCTGAATTTCTGTGAGCTCAATGCCTAACAACCAAACAGTAGCAGCTCATACCTTTATTTCTAAATGTAGGATTATGATGCAGAGTTGAATCCAGAAGTGGACCAACTGGGCAGATAAGGTATTTAAGGCAGGCATAGGCAGACATTCAGGCATTATGTAGGAGCAACCAGCCAGGAAGAGGAGTCTTGAAGGTAATATTTACCATGTTCAGTCTGAGAAGCTGGATAGGTAAGAATTAACTGGTGTTTTCTCTCTCTGATATTCCAGCTTTTCCCTAATTTCTGGCTCTAAGTATTCATAAAATAACAACTAGAGTGTATGTAATAGTTGGTGCTCAACCTTTAGGGCACAAATTAATTAAAAAAAAAAAAAAAAAACAAACAAAAAACAAAACACTTACCCAGGATCTAGAGGAGCCAGTTAGCTAGATTTTCCCTTCCAGAGAAGAGATAGCCTCCAGGATTAGGCAGAGCCAGCCTGTGTTTCTTTTCCATGTTTATCTGGTTACGTTTTTCAGACATGGGCCTCCCTTCCTAGTGGATTATATATTTTTTTCTTCTCTTTTTCTTTTTGAACCCCTTCCTTGGGCTGCTATCACACTAAGTGCTGCCCCAGTACAGTCATCTGAATCATCACTATCATCAAGTTTAATGAGTAAATTGGATTTTCATAAAAAGGGGAATTAGTTTAAGGCAATGGAAGGTAGTTGGTGTTTCTTTGATATTACTCTAGAAAATTTGAATCTGAAACCAGTAAAGGAAAAAAATAAATAATGAAGTTGGGATTATCATCATGTTTATTATGGATGTTGTTTGATTATTTTTTGTTTTATCATTTAAAAAGTCATTTATTATGAATACCAAGAAGAAAGTCTTAGAAAAGCTCCTAAGAGAGAACACAAAGATATTCATACTCAAACAGAGGAATTTAAAGAACCAATCTCAACATTGTCATATAAGATTTCATAAAAGCAGCTTAATACTTTCAAACAGCCAACATTAGTATGACTTTAAAGAAATCACAAAATGATAAAAATTGTACAGAAGTTAGATGGGCTCCAGTAAAAATGTTAGACTTAAGTAGAGTCAAGGAAGTTATCCTGACTTATGGTATGCCCTCACCATTGTGAAACACATGTTAAATTTTTGGTAACATGTAACTGAACTCATCCTAAGGACTGGTTAAATATGGTTACTGCTGTTTTGGAGACTGAGCTGCTTTTACAGTGGAAGACATCGTGGAAGGAAGTTAAAACAATAGAACAAAGAAGTGGAGATAGAGGTATAGAAATCCCCCAAGACCAATTGATACGGAGGGAGATAATCCTGATATAGAGAGTCGAGCACTGTATGATGAGTGAACCCTGGATTTATTCGAAATGTCAGCCTTGAATACATGGGATAGAATTGACAAAATTGGAAAGAAAACTGAATCCATTCCAAAAGTAACTCAAAAGAATTACAAAGGAAACGTTTACAGACGTTTTGCTGAGACTAACTGTGACAGTAAACACAATGTTACCAGATTCAGAAGCTAGGCAAACGATAATTGGATCTCTGGTTTTGAAAACGATAACTCACAATGTATTAAAAGCAATGTCTGCATGCTTACAGCATTGGATTCACATTAAAATTAATTTAGAGCCTTATAACTGTGATAACTGGGCAGAAGAGATTACTTCTAAATATATAAGAAAAAAGTCAAATATTAAATGTTATAAGACAAGGTCACATAAAAAGAGCTTGTAAACAAGGCACTCCCAGAAACAAAGTGTTTGTTTGGAATGATATGAAGAGAACAACCCTCCTTTCTGGAGTATGCTGAAGGTGTGGCAAAGGGAGGCATAGGACCAATCAGTGAAGGTCAACAAGGGATGGACAAGATAACTTCTTGCCTTTGGGAAACAACCCGTGGAGGCTTTCAAAAGCCACCATATCAAATCTAGTTCAGTCTTACCCTTCTATTGTGCAGGAAACTCTTTCCCACAGCAATTAAAGAAACTAAAGCCTATTCTAAAAAAATACATACTGATCTGGACAATAGAAAATCTATAGAAAAGAAAGTGGAAATTTAGGAAAAACCATAAAGCAAATACTTTGACAAACTTCTATACATGAACAAAGGCCAAAGTTAAAAACACACATAAAGAAAGTTGTCACAAAAGGTTTAGTGGACACAATGGCAGGTGTAACAATAATTTTACCAGAATCTTGGCATCCAAATTGGCCGCTTCAGGAGATAAATGTTATCCCAGGGTGTTTTATTAAATATAAAATATATTACCACACAGCAGGGAGCAATAGAGAAGGAGAACAAAGAAGTGGATATTCTGATAGAGGGAGTCATTATGGAGAGACACCTGATGCTAGGGAACAGCCAAGAACCCACAAGATGGGCCAAGCTAGGACTCCATACAATAGTAGAGAGGACTCCTGAGCTGGCCTTTCCCTGTATTCATAGGAATGACCACCCTACTAATTACAGAAACTGTAGTTTAGATAAACTTTTGGGACTGAAATTCACAGCTCTGTGTTATGATTGATAACAGGTAAGAAACATCTTTCAATGAACCATAAACTAACATGTTTCTGGGGAAAACATTAGAAAGTATTATGTGAAACAGTCACCAACCATTCAAGTTATAAAAAAATATCAAGACACAACAGCTGCAGATCTTTCAAAGGCAATCACAGTACTACCTTTAAACTGGTTAACAGATAAGACTCTATGGGTTCATCAATGGTCTTTAACAAAAGAGAAACTGTAGGTCACCAAAACAACTAGTATAGGAACAGTTAGATGCTCAGCATATTGAAGAATCAACCGGAACTTGGAATTCTCTTGTATTTTGTTATTAAAAAGAAATCTGGAAAATGAAGAATAGTAACAGATTTAAGATCGGTAAGCAAGGTGATTCAGCCAATGGGCTCTCTACAGTCTGGAATTCCTTTGCCTTCTCTTGGCCTATTTTACTTATTAATTTAAAAGACTTTCTTTTTCAATACCTCTAAATGAACATGATAGAGAAAAATTTGCCTTTACAGTGCCCACTTACAATATTCTCTGCTTGTAAAGGAATAGCAGTGGAGGGTTCTCCCACAGGGAATGTTAAATGCCCTCATTCTGTGCCAATATTTTGTATAAAAGCCTTTAGAAGTGATACATAATAAATTCCCACAATCTATCATATACCATTAAAAAGATGATATCTTGTTGGCTGATTCAAATATATATACATTAGAAAGAATGTCTAAAGAAGTGAAAAATTTCACCTGCTTGGGGATTACAATCCCTTCTGAAAAAAATAAAAATAGTTAATTATTTAGGATATAAAATAAATCAACAACAAAAACAGATCCTAAAGGTATAAATAGGTGGAGATAGATTGCAGACTTTAATTCTTCCAAAGATTGTTTGGATAAATTTCCAATCTATGGACTATTATTGGGATAATAAATGATGAACTGGAATAAATTATTCAAAATCTTAATTGGTGACAAGGACTTACAAAGTCTGAGAAATTTATTAGCTGAGGTTAAGAGCGAATTGGCTTTAGTAGAAAAGAAATTACAGGATGCCATGTGGATTGTGTGGATCCAGACTTTTGTTGTATTCTGGTTTTGGTATTCTCTGAGCATTTTCCTACAGAAATTTTAATACAAAGGGAACATACTATATTGGAATAGAAAATTTTACCACATCAATCAAGTAGGAAAGTAAACACATTTGTTGAAAAGATTTCTCATTTGATTTTTAAAGGAAAATTAAGGCTTCATCAATTGACAGGAATAGACCCAGCAGAAATTTTTGTACCTTTAACTAATAAAAGATATTGATTATTAATGGGTAGAAAGTAACCTTGGCAAACTGCTTGCAGTAATTTTTTTTGGGGGGGGGGAGAGTTTAACAACAGATATCCTGAAAGCAAAATAATTGAATTTATAAATAAAAGTAACTGTATTCTTTCTGGCATACAGAATACACCAGTTTCTGGAGCCCCTACATTTTTCACTGATGCAAACAAATCAGGAAAGGCAGATTGAAAATCCAAATATATAAGTACAGTGGCTCAAAGCCTTTATATTTTTGTTTAAAAGTCAGAATTAAAAGCAATTATGATGGTATTAATGGATTTTACAGAGTTTCTTAACAAAGCACTGACTCTCAGAATGTAGAAAGATTTGTTTTACGTTAAAACTGCTAATTTTTTTTATTAATGATGAGTCAGAACTAACTGTATTATTTATTCAAGAAATAATCAGGACTAGGAGTAATCCCTTCTATATAACACATAATTGATCCCATATGAGTCTGCCAGGTTCTCTAGCACAAGGCAATGATGAAATTGATAAAGTATTAGTAGAAAATGTGCTAGAGGATTCAGAGTTTTATTTTTTTAAGTCATGTCAACAGTAGTAAAGGTTTAAAAAAAGTTTTCTCCATCACTTGACAATGAACCAAATAAATTGCAAAAAAAAAAAAGTCCCACCTATGCCTTCTATAACCAAACTCCACTGCCAGCAAGAAATAATCCTAAAGGTATACATAGAAATGAATATTTGGCAGATGTATGTGTATAATTCTACAATAGAAAATTAAGGTATGTACACCATAAAAGATTGGTTTTCAGGAGTCATTGGGTAAGAAATTGTCCTTGCCTTGACTGCTGACAGTATAATGTCATAAAGGGACAGTCAGGACACACAAAAAAGAATTGCCAAACCTTGCCAGGATAAGATAGGAAGACTTTAAGAATCTCATGCTTCAGAGAGAAATCAGTCAGTTATGCTAGGTCTGTAAGCTGAAGCTGGATGCTTCAACACAACAGAGGAAACTTGGGTGACTCTTCAGGCAGCCAGATGTTTCATTTTTGTACATTTTTTGGAAGTTACTTCTTCACAAGTTATATTTACTTAATATTATTTCCTTTTCGGTCTCTGAGGGAGTTGAAGGTGAAATAGTTATAAGTTTCTAGTGACAGTTTTAGAAAAGAAACTCACTAAGAGGTTAAAGTGTATAAATTTGAGAGGCATCAAAAGATAGTTTTTCCTTAGATTAAAAAAGTGAATTAGGTACAATCCTTTGGACTCACCAAAATAGGATAAATTATTCAACATTTTCTTTGAATTTGTCCATTGTTAATAGACTTGTTATTGTGTTATTATTGCTTTTATATGTTATATATAATTATTATACCTATTTTATGTAGTTTTTCTTGTATTAGTTATAACCTTTTATATTTTTGACACAAAAGGGGATTTGTGGTGACATATTTCATACTTAATAAAATTAATCTGGAATATCAGAGAACAGAATCACCCACAGTCAATCCAGGAGGGTCAGTGAGTGGTAGCTCAGCCTTTAATGCCAGCACAGGTGACAAAGTGGTGACTCAGGTCTTTAATCTCATCACTTAGGAAACAGAGATTTTTCTGAATTTCTGTGAGCTTTAGGCCTAACAGACAAACAGTAGTAGCTCACACCTTGAATACTAAATAGGATTATAATACAGAGTTGAACCCAGAAGTGAAACAACTGGGATATAAGATATTTAAGGCTTGCATAGGCAGACATTCAGGCATTCTGAAGGAGTGACCAGTCAGGCAGAGGTATCTTGAAGATAGCTTTTACCCTGTTTGGCCTGAGATGTTGGCTGGGTGAGGATTTATTGGGTTCTGTTTCTTTTATCTGGTATTCCAGCTTTTCCCCAATATCTTGCACTTGTTTTTCATTAAATACCAAATAGAATTTATGCAATACTCCGGCTCTACCATTTCATTTCTACCTCCCCTTACTTCTTCCCCACATCATCACAAATTTCTTTATTTCTCTATTTTATCTTTCCAAGGGATCTATGGATGTCTCTCTCAACTTTCTCCTGTTACCTAGCTAAGAGTTAGATTATACCCTGGTTATTCTCTGCTTCATGTCTAAAATCCACTTATGAATGAGTTCATACCAGGTCTGCTCTGGCACTTTGTTACCTCATTCGGGATGATACTCACCAGATGCATCTATTTGCCTACAAATATTTCTGCTGAATAGTGCTTAATTATGTAAATGTGCCTAATTTTTTAAAATTCCTTCTTCAGTTGAGGGGCTTTTAGGTTGTTTGCAGATCCTAGCTATTATGAATAATGCTGCTGTGAATATAATTGGGCTAATACCCTTGAGGTAAGAATGTACATCCCTTGAGCATATACTCACTCAATAATGGTATTGCTAGATCATTTGTTAGATTGACAAATTTCTCACTAATCACCATATTGCTTTCCAGATTGGCTGTACAAATTTACATTCCCAACAGCAATGAAGGAGTGTTCCCCTTGCTCCACATCCCCTCAAGCATAGGTTGTCATCTGTGTTTTTGATCTTGGCCATTCTGACAGGAATAAGATGGTATCTCAGAGTATTTTGTTTGGCATTTCTCTGATGGCTAAGGATGTTAACCAGTTCTTTAAGTGTCTTTCAGCCAGTTCTTTTGTTGAGAATTTCCTATTTAACTCTGCTATTTTTTAATTTATTTTTTTTTCATTTAAAGAAATGTCATTTTTACCGATGTATACCCCTGCTCCCCCTCTTTTTCCTCCTCCCAATATCTCCCAGCCAGCTCAGCTATTTTCAAATTGGGTTCTTTATTTTCTTTGGCCTCTAGTTTCTTGAGTTCTCGATATATTTTTTTATATCAGTCCTCTGTTTAAAGTGGAGTTGGTGAAGATCTTTTATTATTCTGCAGGCTGATATTTTATCATATTGTGTCCTTTGCCTTACAGAAGCTCTTCAGTTTCAGAAGGTTTTACTTACCAATTTTTGTACTCAGTGTTTGTGCTACTGGTGTTATATTTAGAAATTGTGTCCTGTACTAATGTATTCAAGAGTATTTCCAACTCTTCTTTCTGTCAGGTTCAGTGTAACTGAGTTTATGTTAAGGTCTTTGGCTCACTTGTATTTGAATTTTGTGCAGAGTAATAAATATAGATCTATTTGCATTGTTCTACATACCACCATCCAGTTATGCCAACAGCAGTTGTTGAAGATGCTATCATTTTTCTATGGTATATTTTTGGTCTCTTTCTTAAAAATTAGATATGTGATGAATGATCACACTAATTGCCATTATAGAACATTCCTCCAGCAGCTGGTGTAGGCAGATGCAGAGATCTATAGCTAAGATCTGGTCCAGCTGAAGAGAGGGAGAAGAGATTGTATGAGAGGACAATTTGGAACCATGATGGGAAGAACCATGGAGTAGACTTACTGTGCCGTTGGAAGCTCTAAGACTCTGAAATTACAACCGATGAAAATTCTTGGAGTGAATCTAGAACCTCTGAATGTAGATGATAGTCTATAGGCCAAGGCAGATTCCGGAGCCTCTTCCACTTGGTCATGAATCTATCCCATGTCCATGAACTGACATCTCAAAGCCCTTGCCTAGAGGGAAAACACCTTTCTCAGCCTCAAGACTTGGGGGAGGGACTCAGATCTACCTCAACTGGATAAGCCATACCAAACTGACTTATCTTGGGATTCCTTGCCTTCTCTAGGGAGTGAATGGGGGAATGAGGGGGTGGATGAAGGAGACAGCCTGGAGGAGAACTGAGAGAAGGGGCAGGAGGGGGAGCAGTAGTGGGTATGGAAAACTTAATAAAAGGAAAATAGATAGAAAATCAATACAATAGCTGTACCTGGATTTCAGATATCACTGATGAGGAAAGTTGGAAAGACTGGAAAAGTCGGAACAACAGAGAATTTACTGAGGCTGTGTCTCTAAGCAATGTTGGAAGCTATATACACAGAGTCTCACCAACATGAATGCCTAATCATGAGCTGAACAAAAAAGACAATAAACATTTTTGTTATTTTTAATAGCTGAGTAACTTGTGTTGCTTTACATACCTTTCCCTTGAGACAGACTCTATTTAACTGTTGTTATATTCTCAGTTTGTAGGGGTATTGTGTTATTTCATGGTAAATAATTGTCCCATCCACTGGTTTAATAAAAAGAGCTGATTGGCCAAAGGCAGGCAGGAAGTGTAGGCGGGGCTACCAGACTAAGAAAATCTCTGAGAGCAGAATGCCAGACGGAGTACCAGAGAGAAGCCAGAGGAAGCTGAGGACAACTATGCTGCTCTAAAGAAAGGTACCGAGCCACAGGGCTGAACAAGAGACATGGGTTAGATGAAGGGTAGAGAGCTAGCATGTGATATGCCTGGGCCTGAGGCCGATCAGCCTAAAACTAATGAAAGCGTCTGTGTGTCTCTGTGGGACTGTGGGAGTGCGGGTCTGCGGGTCTGTAGGTCTGTGGGTCCACGGGTCTGTAGTCCTAAACCTTGAGGCTAGGCCCAAAAGTCTGGGCCAGAAACCTCATACTACATCAGTTAATTTAAAATGTCCTCTCTCTCTCTCTCTCTCTCTCTCTCTCTCTCTCTCTCTCTCTCTCTCTCTCTCTCTCTCTCTCTCTCACTGTTATTGTCCTTTGTTTCTTTGTTTTGTTGGCTTTAGATTTTCTTTTAATTTTGATTTTGTTTTTGAGGAGAGGATAGCAAGGCAGAGGGTGGATGAGAGAATGCTGGGAGATAACTGGGATTGTAATGAATGATGTAAAATTTACAAAAAATCAATAAAAGTTTACAATAAGAATTACATTGGAGTATATATTTTTTATATTTTCTGAAACAATTTTGACATTGGACAGTATCTAGAATGGTAACAGCATATACTTTGTTTTATACCTTTTAAAATATTTTCTACTATTGAGAAGCAATGTCTTGATTTATAAACTTACCAAAAGAGTTCTAAATGGATGCTCATTGTATTAAAGAGCAAGGCTGTAGGTATTTAATACTGAGGAATTAAAAGACTTTCCTAATTATATTATTATGGATATGATACACTCATTAAAATTTAAAGTTAAAATAAACAAATGATATTAACTTTTCCATAGGTTTTGGATTTTAAGTTTAATAAATGAATAGAAACAAAATATGCTTAATGATATATACTTGTGCATGTATCACCATTATGCATTTAATGCATATATTATGCATACTATTGCTATTAATAGAAGTTTTTTGTCAGTAGAAATAACAAAAAGATACAGATAATTTTAATAATGGTGAAATCTAGAAAAGGGCTAATAATAGAAAAATTGTCTATAATCAGAAATAGGTAGAAAGAATACATATATAGACTACTTAAGAGAGGTAAATAAGCTTGAATACATATGTAGAATTTATGTACAGAGTTGGTTTTAATCAAAAATAGTGATTGTTTCTAAATTTTTTTGATGTTTGTAATCCAGTTTTTTTCAAGTCACTTTTTCTGTAACTCATATTAATCCCTTGTAAAACAAAATTCTCTATTCAGTGGATTGAGAGAACAAACCATAGTTTCTTGTACTGAATCTTTACATGAGCAAGTGCATTCAGTGGTGACTAGATCTCTTTTAAATATTCATTTTATATAGCACACATGGATTTCCCTTTCACCCCTCCTCCTGCTTCTTTTCCAGCCTTTCTTTTTCTGACCCACCCCCATCACCTCCTCTGAAAAGATAAGGCTTTCCATGGGGAGTCAGCAAAGCCTGGTCAATTCAGTTCAAGATTGTCCAAGCTGCTTCCCCCTACATTAAGGTTGTGCAAACTATGTCTCTCCATAGGTAATAGGCTCCACATAAGACAGTTCATACAATGGGGATATAATCTTATCTCACTGCCAGGGGCCCCAAAATCACACTAAGCTAGGCAACTATCTCCCATATGCAGAAGGCCTAGTACAGTCCAATGAAGTCCCTACAGCTGTTAGTCAAAAGTTTGTTTGTCCCCATTAGCTTAGTTCATTTGTCTCTGTAGATTTCCAAATCATGACCCTGACACCCCCCCCCCCATCATACCTTAAACAATTCCTCTTCCCTCTCTTCCACTAGATTCCCAGAGCTCATCTGGTGCTTGGCTGCAGATCTCTGCTTCTATCACTTACTGGATAAAGGCTTTATGATGACATGTAGGATACTCAGCAATTTGATAACCTAGGCAGGCCAGCTCAGGCACTTGCTCCACTAAGCTGAGGTCATCCTGTGTGTACTCCTTGGAACTTCTCTAGCACCAGGTTTCTCTCTAACTCCATGATGTCTGCTTCTATGAAGATATTTATTTCTTTTCTCTCACAACCCATAACTCTTTCAGCTCAACCATCCTGTCCCCTTATGTTCTCACTACTCTTCTCCCCCCTCTATTGCCCCCCCACGCACAGTTTACTCAGGAGATCTTACCTATTTTTCCTTCCCAGAGTGATTGTGTGTTCTGCTTAAGGTCTTCCTTGGACCCTAGCTAGCTTCTCTGGAGCTGTAGGTTGTAGTCTGGTTATTCTTTGATTTACATCTAGCATCCACTTATGAGTGAGTTGATACCACATTTATCTTTCTGCATCTGTGTTACCTCACTTATATGATATTTTCTAGTACCACCCATTTGTCTACAAATTTCATGATGTCATTGTTTGCTGCTGGGTAATACTCCATTGTATACATGTACCACATTTTCTTTATCCATTCTCCACTTGAGGGGCATCAAGGTTGTTTTCGGGTTAAAGCTAATTTGAATAATATATAGTTTTTTTTTTTTTTTTTTAGTTTACCAGAGATAACCAATTTTACATTATTTTTTTACTGTCCTGCACTGCAACTGCAGCCCAGATCACTCTCTAATGCAGCTACTTTAGGTTCTGTTGCAGTCAGTTTCCCCTTCATAACACTAACTTTATTTTCCTGACTCTCACATCCACCCCATGAACACAGCTACTTGTTGTCTTTTTATTTGTTTGTTCATCTTGTTTTTACTTTTATAAACTATTGTCTCCAAACATTTTCAGAAATATTTGAATGATGGATGTCCAAACAAATATTTTCCAAATTCTACAAGATGTCATTGATATAAGCAGAGCTGGCCACACATCTTTTCAAGTCTATTCAAAAGGTGCTAACAGACTTGACAGTATTGTTTATATGAAATTGACTAAATGCTATAATGCTGAATGAAAAAATAGTATCTGGCTCATAAATAATTTTCTGAGAATAAAAAATTGTGTGTAAATCAAGGAAGCAAGCTAGAGAAGTTGCTAAGTCTTTAGTGGCTGTCTACAAACAAATCATGTATTTTTTACTGATTATTTTATATTTCTGCTTGGTCTTCACCTTCACATTGCCCTTGAATTTACAGAGTGAATAGATTCTAAGCAGTAGGACTTAATTTAATTCACCTGGATTCAGATCTTCTTTCTCAGGGGATCATAGAGATAGTAGGGAACCAGAAATAGTAGTGGCTGTTGAAATCTGCCCATAGCTTTTAACAAAGTGATGGCACCACTAAATAAGTTTTATGGAAAATTTTCCTATTGTTTTTCTTGACTACTTCTGTTGTAGAAGAGAATGTTTCTCTACCGTTCTAGGTGATTTTATAGTCTATGCATTGTCCTTTAATGAATTCTTTATCAGATGAATTTAACTGAAGCTTTTTTTTTTTTTTTTTTTTTTTTTTTTTTTTTTTTTTTTTTTTTTTTTTTTTTTTACCTTTAAGGAACGAGTCAGTGCTGACAAATGAACAGGTATTAGAAGGAATCTTACAGAATAGCTTCTAAAGTGAAAATGGGCACAATGTGTGGTAGACTTCCTAGAACACTTTTGTACACAACCCATTATAAATAAATACAATAATAAACATGGAAATTAGACAAGAGATCTACCACATCTTTTCATCAAAGCTGGGATGCTGTTACCAAGATAAGGGCTGATAGCAAGTGTCCACTTCAAAGCAAAAGCAGAGTTTGAAAGTTTGAAGACAGTGGGTGGATCGGTAGCTACTCTCAGAGACGGCTTGATTAAGAACCTCAAACACCAGGTTTCTCTCTAATGTCGGTGGCTCTCTCTGCCAAAATATCCATCTCTTCCCACACCTCCATTGCTCCTACCACTCAGTCATCTTCTCCCATGACTCTTTCCCACCTCCCCTTGCTCTTTCCTCATTATGGACCTAATTTACTCAGGAGATCTTTTCTATTTCCCCTTCCCAGGGAATCCCTGGATGTCTCACTTAAGTTTCTTCTGTTACCTACCTATTCAGGGACTGCGGTTTGCAGCCTGGATAGTCTTTGCTTTATGTCTCAAATACACTTATGAGTGAGTTCATACAGGGAGGGACTGGGACCTACCTCAACTGGATATGCCAGACTGAACTGACCCACCTCAGGACTCCTTACTCTCCTTGGAGAGTGGATCGGGGCATGGGGATGGGGAGGCTGAGGGAGGACTGTGAAGGACTTGGAGGAGAGAAGGGACGGGAAGCAGTGGTAGATATGGAAAAAGAAAACTTTTTAAATTAAAAAGAACCTCAAACACTTACACTTTCTTTTCAAAGTGTTGAATAAATGTTAGAGAATTCAAAGACAGTGCTAAAAATAAAGCTTTTAACTCCCGATGTCAAAGAGCTTCAAACAAACTTTGACCTTCTGGTCACATTTTCTTGTCCACCATACTGTCACATTAAAGATAGAAGAAACACTGATAGGTAAAGGTGTGGGTATAGTGCCCTTGGCCCATGTATGTAAGAACTGATATTGACTCTAAATTTTAAACTGTGAACTCTTGTTTCTCTTGTCTTTTCCCTATAGAACAGTAATTAATTAATTATAAAGGGGATTGGGCATTGCCAAAAAATGTGATCTGTTTGATATGCTACCCTACTTTCAGCTTAAAATGCTACATGCATTCTTTTTTAAACTTTCCTCTAAATGTGTTTTAATTTAAAATATAATTATATAATTACATCAATTTTTGTTTATAAAAGGCAATATGCAACTTGAAAGAGTCAAGCCAAACACAAGGAGTCCCAAAGAGGAGGGGAAAGAGAGTTATAGGAGTCAGAGTTTGGCTGACAAGAGACCATGTCCCACAGAATCAATTAAACAAGTCTCCTGGGGACACACAGAGATTGGAGCAGCAATCACGGAGCCTGCAAGGGTCTTTGGGTCTCCCTCTGCACATACAACATGGATGCTAGCTTAGTGTGTCTGAGGGACTCCTAACAGAGGGGGAGGGTGTGTCGGTGATTCCTTTGAGTTCTTCTGGGACATGTTTCCTACTGCTAGGTTGTCCTGTCCAGCTTCAACGTGAGAGCTTTTGCCTCGTTTTATTTTGCCATGTTTGTTTGTTGTATCTTGGATGCCTGCTCTCCTCCGAAGAGACACAGACAGGGAGAAAATTTGGGGGAGAAGGAAAGTAAGGTAAAGCCTGGGAGAATTGGAGAGAGGAGAGGCTGTAATCGGAACACATCGTATGAGAGAAGAATACATAAAAAAGAAAAAAATTAAAAGCCAAAACTAATAAAACTTTAGAGTTACTGATTCTATCATGGACTCTATGGACAAAAACACAGATCATTCCTTGAGGATTCAGTTGGTTTTTATATTTAAACTAAACAAATAAAACAACAGAGAATTCCTCAAAGTAAAACATCCGTAGGTCAGTCAATGGAGAGCTGACCTGAGATAGAGTAAGAAAAAGGGGAGGCGGGACCTGAAAAAAGGGAAAGAAAGCTTTCAATGAATTTATTAGACTAAAATATTTCAAAGACACAGAATGTCATAGTGTAACACAACTTTAGAGTGCAGACCTTCCTTTTGAATGGTGATTTAAATGCTAATGTTAAATTCACGGGACTCCAAGTGCTAGACAGTTCAAAAACAGAAAAATACAGTAGATATCTGTTGTACATACACAGATATATGATAGAAAGTTCACATAAATTGGGTACTTTCTGTATTGCATTAATAATTATATTAAAAGTTATATTGCTTGCTTACTTACAGAACAATTTCATCGAAACTAGCATTCTATTCCACACTAGAAATTTCAAACTTTACCTGGAAGTAACTCACCATGGTACCTATAATTTAAGCAAAGAGTGATTCGGGTTAAACTTCTGATGGGGGAGCTTTACTAGTGCCGCCTAGAATGATGAAGAAAGCCCCTTCCTCATGAATATTTTTCCTATCATTGTAAACAGATGAAGACTTGCAACAGTTAATGTCATATGGCAGTAATATCAAATGTCAACAGTCAAGTTTGCCAAGTTTAAAGAAATTTTCAAAGTGTGTACCTGCTATCATTCATGGCACAGGTTGGTAGATATTACCATTGATATTACAGAGCAGAGTTTATAAAGGACTTGAGCCTGAAAATATGTACTAGTATGAGCAGACATCACTATGCCTAGTTCATTCTTTCTTTACCTGAGCATATGGACTATAACTAAGAATCAACCAGAACCTGGTGATCAGTGTACTTAGATACTCCGTCATTATAATTGGGTCCCAAATATAGAGTAGTCGTTCCCAAAACCACTTATGGGAGTCACATTAAAATGACTCAACATGTTGTGTGTGTGTGTGTGTGTGTGTGTGTGTGTGTGTGTGTGTGTGTGTGTACAGTTATTTAATGTATCTGTTATTTTTTCTACCTATCTATCCATCTATGTATCATCTATCTAATCATGTAACAATAATCAAAGCAAAAGAAGCTAACAATTTGAGATAGAATGGGTAGGGCATTGGAAAGACAGTTGAAATGGGAATGGGAGGGAGGGCATAAAAGGAGAAAACGAAAGAAGAAGCAAATATACTTTAATCAAAATGTTTTAAGTAATGAGAAAGGAAGTAAACACAGTCCCTGTCCATAATCTAAAACACTTCTCTAATTGATAAGTTCTCACAAACAAACAAATATTTCCAATCGAGTTTCACAGGGTATACAAACTAGAGTCAGTGATAGACCCCATGTTCAGTAGCAAATGGCAAACACAAAATAAACCCAGTTGAAATTTTTGAAGTTTCCTTGTCTCATAATGTTTTAGCAGGGCTTATTCTTTCATTCTTTTTACTTAACATTACATGCCCCTTGAGCATATATTTTGGTTTTGATTCTGTGTTTTTTATAAAATTCCTGTGTGTATGAATTTTTGTGTCACCTTCAGTATATGTGTTTCTTGATATTATTTTATTGTTTTTGTTATTTGGCCGTTTTTATTTTTTTATGTTTTATGATTCATCTTTATTTTATCATTAATTTTTTACATCTGTATTGTCATGATAGGAAAAGAAATGGGGCATTTGGTTGGGCGGGTAAGAAAGGATGATTTGAGGGAGGGAAAACAACTAGAATATAACCTATGAAAAATGTCTATTTTCCATTAATATATATACAATGTAAAAATATAAATAACAAATAAGGTTTCTTCATCTTTCCTTAATTAGAAAAATGGTCAAAAATTGAGAGTTCCAGAAAATAAATTATCTGGTGTCATTTTCTATAAGGATGGCTTCAGTGATTTGTATTTAGATGGCAGATGTTCCAGCTGCAGGTCCTCCAGAGATTCTCTGCTGTGCGAGTTCTGAACTGTGCCTTGTACAGCCCGAGCTAGCATCTCTAGTCGTCTTGGTAACCTGAGTTTCCTAGGTCATTTAAATACATCTCTTCCATGCTGCAGTAAGATTCTATTCTAATAAGAAGACTGAGTCCTGCAATTAAATGAGGCCTCAGAGATCCTTAGAGTCTAGAGTAAAGCATGAGCTTAACATATATTTATTAACTGTTTACTATGTGTCAATCACTGTGCAGTCCATAGTAATAATGATATTAACTATAATAACATAGGATATTCATGTTTGTTTAAATACATTATTATGATAATCATAAATTTTCTTTACATAATTAGTGATGATTGGTATATATAGTTTTCCAAAAATCTATTTAATGAAGCTATTCTGAAGCTGCTCTGATAAATGTGTAGATGTTATCTTGCTATTCCCTGCAGAAGTTAGGAGGTGAATGCTGTAATAATCTTCATTTTTTGATGAAGAAATGTGTTTTATCAAGTTTCTGCAACTATGCAAACTGACACTGTGAATAATAACTAAAGCCCAGAACAAACCTTTTCTGAAAAACAGTTCCTGCTTAACAAGCAGAAATACTCCTAGAGTTGACAAAGATATTAAATTAAATCTTTTATATTCATAGAGTGCTTTTGTTCAGTAAAATTCCTACAATTTTATCTCTTAGGATCTCATAATAACCATGCTGTAGAACAGGCTGATTTTGTTCGGAAGTAATGTGAAATTAATTTCAATTATAGGTTCATTTTGCATTGTCAACCCTGAGAGGAAAACAAACCTCCCAAGAATATAGGAAAAGAGAGAGAGAATCATATATTACAGTAAGAATGAAGGCAGTGTCTTATTGTTCTTTCTCATTTTCTAATATAGCACATTATAGTAATTCTATGAATTGTACATGCATGTATACACATACACACATCTATATGTGTGAATATATATATATATATATATATATATATATATATATATATATATATATATTGCATATGTCTTAAACAACTTACACAATGAAGAAATAAGCAACAGTGGGTAGCAAGTATAAATACACCAGAATAGTTTGTCAGAAGAGTTTAAGAACTGTGATATATAATATAAAGTAACTGACTCAGAAGGAAAAATAAAATCTAAGTGCAGGGTATAACAAGAGTTCTGAACTATAGCACTATGTGAAAAGTACTCTGCTTCTATGTCAGTCAGGTTCAAATCTTTACACACAACGAGAAAGAACAAAGGACAAGCAACTAGAGTTACCTTGTGCTCAGACTTTAGCTGTTTCATACCTTCTCCTGGAAGTTTTGTATAAGAACAGTAACTTATCAGAGGATAGAAACAAGGTAATGACATTTCTAACTGGACAGACTGAGTGCTTACAGTGACAGATAAATATGCAAATGCCTACATATAAATGAGTTTCTCCATTAAGTCTTTAATTATTAGAAGACATGTTCTGCCTTCCTTTTTTCCATGATTATAAGTGATTCCTCTTATTTCTCCACTACTTGAATGCTTCCTATCTTTGTATTCAAATTAATCACACTTATGCCATACCCTTCCAGAGCATTCTTCTCATTATTTTAATTTTGTCATGAAATTGGAATTCTTTTTGTGATAGTCTATTTATTCCAAAATAAAACAATGAGACTATGTATTTTTCCATACAATGTTGGCAGTTGTTTTAACTTGTTACTTAGAAACTAATTTGCCACCATCATCATCTAAAGCTGTAAATTATGCCTGTGACTCTTCTTTAGATAGCTCCAGAATAGAAGCCTTGGAAACAAACAAAAAAAAATATTCCAATTGAATGTGAAAACTTAGCTTCTATTGGAAGCCACTATTCTCAGGAATTTTATGTCACTGAACATGTGACAGTAAGATACTATCCTTTTAGGATTACATAGTGTATTCCATGGAAAAGCATCTTTCAAAGAACCAAAAGCATGTTAACATAGTGCAAACACCTCTCCCTAGGCTGACTGAAGTTCAGCATGCAGTCTCCTAGACCTGTATACCCAGAAGAGTCCTGCAAATAGATGTATGCAGCTATTCCTCTGGTTTTCTCATTCCTAAATCCAGTTATTTCGTGGCATTTCCTATCTCAAACTTCCTAAACCCAGTCATTACATGTTCTTGAATTCTACAGAGGAGTAACACTCAACACAACATGGTGTTATTTAGAAACAGGCATAGAATCTAACAAAGCAGATAAGAAACCTTAGAGGTAAACCACCCACCTATGGCCAGCTTAGTATTATTAAAGTGCTAAGAATATACAAGGGGAAAAGAACAGTGCATAGTACTGGAAATATTGGCTTCCAACACTTAGTTGAATGGGGAAAAAAGAGCCTTAGCTTTGACTAGAGATAATTTCACCTCAAACTGAATTAACAGTGTAAGTATATAATCTGTAAGAAGAAACATATGGAGCAGCATTTAGTTAAAACTTGGCAAGACGTTGAAATGAGTGACAGTTTCTTACTAAAAAAATTCTAATGCACAAGATTAAAACTAAAACTAAATAAATGAGATCACATAAAATTTTAAAAGGGTTCTACATAACCTAGCCAAGGGAAGGGATGGGAGTTAACAGAATACAAAGTTTACTGACTAGACTGATGAATTCATTCATTAATGTTCTCTGGTATGAAGTTTATTCTTAGCATATATAGAACTAAAAATTTCATTACTTAGCACTGAATAAGCCATATAAATGTAGCAATAAATTTAAATATATTTCTAAAATAAAAGAATACAAATGATCATCTACACATAAAAATATTTTAATAACACAAATTATTAGTGTAATAAATGTATATACATGATCTGGGCACAGTGGCCCATTGGGAAGCAGAAGCAGGAATCCAGGCTGGTTTATATAGTGAGTTGTAGGATAGCCAGAGCTATATAGTGAGATCCTGTCTCATAAAAACAAAGATATAACCACGTTTAGATGATATTTTACACTATGTCCTATCAACAAAAGGTGCGAAGTGTTAGCATGGACATTGACAGAGGATAAACTTGTGTATGCTGATGAGAATATGAATTAGTAATTCTATACACTCAAAAAGAATTGAAGTTTCTCAAAATACAAAAATCCTTGTCTTGGAGATGAAATTCAGTCACAGTACACTTGCCAACCATATGCAAAATCCTGGATTTGAATGAGAAAAGAAAATACATGTAATACATGGTAAGGCAATCTAATATTATGGTCACTTGGAGACTCTGATTCTTGCCATCTCTACTGAATAGTAATTTTAAAAAGAAACAGCAAGCAAGTTTGCAGAAATGGGCATTAAACTTAGTGACAAATATTAATTGAAAATAAAAGACATAGTGTTTTTTTTTTCAGGGGGAAAACACTGGAAAAAAACCTCTTTGCTTCAGTGCCTTTGAAAGATCAATGTCCAGAAACTCTTAAGTTTTACTTTCATAGATTAGTAGCTCATAGGCTCTCACCATCATCTTTGAAAGTCATCTTCAATCATGAGTCGGAAGGGAAGAGTTAATGTCTTTCTTTAGAATTTAAAATACTTTCTGAGGATAAGTAAAATGGAAGAAGGCTAAGGCAGTAAGACACTGTTTACATGGCACATCCAAGCCAATAAAGGGGAAACGTGGGTTACTTTCTCCTGACATGACAATTATTTCTATTATTTTACTGTATCTTTTGTAAATATTATGTCTGTTTTTCTCTGTGTATGCATTCAGACATACGCACAGGCTTCATACAAACACAAACACATATATAGATATATGTAATATATATGTATATATATATAATGTATATATATATATATAAAACAGTACGCATACACAGTACAATACTCCTCAGTCATAGAAAGAAACAAATTTCATAAAATGTAAATGAGCCTAAAGTATAATATATCATCTTTAAATCTACACATAGGTCAACATGTATTCTCACTCGTGAAGACTCATAAAAGGTGAGAAATATGAGAAGAGAGTGGTTTGTTGCAAGGAGCTGAAGAGAGCAGATGAGAAACTGGGATATAGAGAGGACAGTGACTGACTGATTCCTTGCTAATATAGATATTAGGATTTTCTACCAAACTATAAAATGTCTATAAATTTTATAAATCCAGAAACATGTATTTAGAGTGTTTTCACAATAAAAATGTAAATTGTGAGATAGGTATCCATAACTTGGCTTAAAATACAGTTGCTGCATATATTATATCAGTTGAAAAATAAATTCACATTATTTAACAATTTTCCCTTTAAAATTTTCAGTGGCTTTATTATCCCATATAAGCTCTATATTATAAGGTAATTGTCCCTAGATTAGTTGTAATTTTTATTATTGTCTTAGCAACCAAATATTAATTTTATTTTGTATGTGTTCCATTCAGTATAGAAAACTCCTATTGGTTTAGGTGTGTATGTAATAAAATTCTGTTCAGTGTCACACTAGTAACAATATTTTGTTTGTGAAGGGAATGCCAGAGGGCTCAAATTTATTTTTTATATTTAGATTTCTCTTTTCTCATGGACATTGTTGTATCATCCCTAGACAAATACTGAACTCAATCTGTGACCACATGTTGGAACAGTGTAGAAAAGTCAACAGAGAGGGGGTCACCTATGCTTCCATCTCATGGCCATTGGGTATAACCTGAAAGGCAGTCTCCATGCTTCTATCTTGCATATTGCTATACCTTCAAAGAGAAGGGAGAAGGTAAGGTTCTAAAGCATCTGTACTTAAACTCTCGACCTCAGGAGCCCAAAACAGGCTGTAGGAACAGATGAGGATGCCATTGAGATTTTATTTGAATATTTTTAATAGAGAATTACTGTATTAAAATCAGTATCTGATTATTAATGTGTACAAAAATAATAAAAACCTTTCAGCTATACAACTTTTTATGAAAGTAATTATAAATAAGAAAAAATAGTCTCAACCAAAAAAAAAAAACATTTTTTTTCACTTATGACAAACCTTTTTAATATCTAATTTAAGGGAAATATAGTGCTCTTGATTTTTTCTATATTAAGTTTGTTGTGAAATATCATATGATGTGTTATCTATAGATTTATAAGCATTGACATAACAGATGTGAAAGTTAAGGTCCATCAGACCTTTATATTTTATCTAAGAGGCCTAATGCCCACATCTCACATCTCAGGTGCATAAAGTTCCCCATGACTGTACCATGAAAAGTGCTCTGAAGAATAATTTGATGATAGCATCTTATTTCTGTAAACTGTGCTATAATTTACATCTTATTTTCATTGCCAATCAATGCAAATAAAGTTTATTCTGGGTTCTGCTAATAGTTAAGGGAAGTCAGCATCAGATGGGGATTACTTTCTACATCATAGTTAAATTTCTTTTATTTATTCTCCCATAAAATTTATCCTGTGTGGAAGATAACATGGAGAAGAAATAGTGAGAGGCTTTAGAACTAAAAGTTTTCAGTACATGTGAATATTTTAAAGTCTATGTATATATGTAGATTTTATGTTGTATACATTATTTGTATTTACGTACAAAATCTAAGCTAATATATTAGGTAATGAAAATATATGTAAAATATGAAATATGTTTTTATGGAAAATATTAAATGTATATGATAAAAATTAAACCAATTTTATAGTACATTAATTGTGCGAACAAAGTCTGTGATATTAATTCTCTAGTTGCTTAAACTTTATTGTTTCATTTTCTCAAATCATTTAAACATAATAATGAAAGTGAGAATTGCGTATACACATATATTTAGCTGCTCTTGCATTCTCTTAATAGAATTACCCTTTTGATGCAAAATAGTCCTGAAATTTCATGGGGCATGTAACAAAACACCAACAACTATTTTTTAATTTTGTTTCCCCTGAACTAAACCTCTATATTTTCAAAGTGCAAGATCATATTTTGGCTACTTGCTGCAGTGGCCAACTACTCTGACCACAGCTCTCAAAATTATTATTACTATTCTTAGTGGAGCACCCTGAGAGTTGGTCATAAAAATATAAATAATACCAAATGGCCTGAGAACATGATGCTTTTGTGAAGTCCTGGCACTGGGTATAAGAAAAGTGGTCTAATGATAAAATCACTGCAATATTATATCCTTCTCCCAACAATATTTTCAGTAGTAATCTAAGCCATAAATAGAATAGCAGGTCTAATACTGCTGGCAATATTAAATTGAAATGGCAAATTGCAATGCTAGGAAAATTGTTATCAGAGGGATTGATCTACAATAGTACCAATATCTCAAACTCCAAAATAAGTGTTCAATAAAATGATGCTTCACAATTGTGCAAGCTTCATGGTAATGATTTACCCGATCTATAGTACTTTAAAAGCTCTAGCCATCTTTCTGATGTTAGGGGCAAACACAAAAACTAAAATAAAATACATTCATTTTTATGTTCCATGGGATTTTTACTTCACAATATATTTTATGCCTCATTCTAAAAGACTAGACGCTCACCCATAAAGAATTTGGCTGTTTTTGTATTGAATTCCTAGGTAATATTAGTTCTTGCTTAGAAATATGTTTTGACTGCACAGACACAGTGAACTTGCTTCTTCAAAAACAAGACAAAAGTTTAATGATTGAAAACTATAATTCTTAATTTTTTAAGATTAAAATTACATTGGCTTTGCCCTACTCTTATCTCCAGCCTCTCTCAAAACCACCACTTTGTTCTTGAAACATTTTCTTTAGTTGAGAGATATTTCTTAATATCTAGATTGTACTGATAAGTATTCTTATTACTATTGCTTGCATGAATATTATCTTGGGCCTGACAACTTAGTTGTGTAAAAATTAGAAAAAATATGAAAAGACTGCTATAAAATTATTATCTCTCATAAACTAATAAGAGGATCACTCTGAAAATCTATTTATGCATCATCTATGTTCGCCACTGTAACTATCTGTTCCATCTGACTATGATCACCATTTACCCATATCTATTAAGTATATCATAAGTTTCAGGAAGATCTCTATTTTGCTTCTATTACAAGCTATCAAATAAATCTTAAATCGCTCATACAATAATATGTATTTTGCTCATTTGGGGGGGGGTCTATATATCAATGATGATTGGTGAAGGTTTGCAGATAAAATGCCTGTCAGACTAAGCACCTGGATCCTAAGGCTTATTTATTTTCAGTAGCAGTGAAGAGCATATCTTCATGATTTCTTTTGTTTTTCTTTCTTAGACCATAAGTAATATCCTTAAGTAGAACAGTACTAGTTATTATGTGGCAAAATGGCATCAAGAGTAAAAACAAAACAAAACAAAACAAAACAAAAAAACTGTAAAGGAGCAGATGTAATGAACAGTGAAAAATAGTTCTTTGCCAGCAGACTACTGGCCCTGGATTTCCATTTTCCTCTTTTTTTCATATGCATATATGCATTATATATATATATAATCAGTTCTATCCTGAGGGAGATATCCCAAGTGACAAGTGACAAAGGACAAGTTCACTGATAGCTACATGGAGTTTGTACTTTGCTTTAACTTATATTGTAAATAATCCGGAAATTCAAGAGTGTATTAAGAGTGTCCCACATTTAAAATCAGTGAAGTAAGCGTAGCGTACATAGCAGCCACCATACATAGTGCAGCTTGTGAAGGTCATGAGTGGAAAGCAGGGATGTCACTGCCATCTTCCACAGTGGAAACTATTTATCATAGAATTAAAGAGTGTCCCTAGGCTAAGTCTCTTTTGAACATTCTTGAGGTTTTTCCCTTTATTGTCAGGTGCTGCGAGCCTCACTCAGGGTTCTCTAGGGATGGTTCTTGAGTCTTTTACGTTTGTTTTCCTTCTTGACTTTCTATCTCAGTTACATTGAAAGTCATGGATTATTATTCTAAAGATGTCAAGATTTTAAAGCAAGTTTACATCAACATTCTTAGTAGGTGTGTGAGCATGTGCTTGTGTGTGTGTGCGTGCACATTTTTGTTCTTTTGTTTTAGAACACATTTCCTTTAGTTTTCTTATTCTTAAACGTTCTAATTCTTAGGCGCTATAACAGGAGGCTGGAAATTTCTGGAGCTTGGTCTTTAATGTCTTCAAGTTAGGTTATATGCAATTTAAATACATGGAAAACCCAGGCATGAGTCAACAGCACAAAACATAAACCGCTTTCATTTTCCCATCCAGGAATGTTGAAATTACACATTACAGTTGCTCCTTCCTAATAATTGCAGGTAACAGCATTAAGGAAAGGTAATATGAGTTGGCAGTTCTTCTCATTACTGCAATGACTGATGACTGGGATGAAAGCACTGTCATTTGTCATATAAGTAATGCACTCTACGTATACAGTTCTGCTACTATTAAGAAAGCAAGGTAGCAACACTAGCCACAGGGACAATACGGTATAAGAAGTTTGGTTATTTTGAGGAATGAAATGTCGATCTTTTACTCTTATCAATAAAAAGAAGGTTCTCTTTAATGTATATAATGAAATGGTAAATGAATATAGCCATAACACAGAAAAAAATAATGTTATAGTAGCAAAATGCTACAAATTCATATTTAAAATATTGTGACTATACTATGAAAACTGAATACAGTTTGCAATCGATTTAACAAATAGGCTTGATTTTACTCCATTTATTTTGAAAACATATCTTTCCAGATAAAATTGTGATGTAATTTTAGATATTTGTCATTGTTATGTAATAGTATTCATTATTCGATTACCTTTCTAAAATCTGGACTTATATACACCATAGCATGCATTCAAAAATTGTTTTGCACTTAACGCTCTGCTGCACTGATCACTGTGGCATCACACTCGTGTGTAGATAATACTTTGAAACACAGCATGATCCAGCCTTTTTACTATACTTAGATTTGTAACTTTTCCCTCATTCAATACTTACTCAGCTTTTTATTTATAATTTTCTAAACTTTTACATATTAGGCACATTTCCTGTCCCTCCCCTCCTCCCACATACCTACCAGCTTACCCCTCAGCCACCCATCCACTTGTCAGAGAAGGTGAGTTTTCCCATGCAGAGCCCACAAAGTTTAGCCTATCAAGTTGAGTCAGGACCAAGCCCCACCGACCCTGTATTAATGCTGATTTACTTAGGTTTTTAGTGAACGCTAATGCATTTTGTTGCTGGTATTATCAGCATTAGTATGATTTACAATTTAATATATAATTATCTAGTATAATTGGTTTTATAAGAATAGACCTTAAACCAATATGAAAATGTTAATATTTTATTAATGCTAACAAAAGAGATAATTTTATCTCAAAAATATAATAAACAAGAATACAAATCCTGGTTCTCTATTGTCTTTGTTTGCCTATAAAAATAACTAACATTTCAAATGGAATATTATTTTTTGGCTGCACAGTGGTAGAAGTTATGTTTTACTTTCCTTTGGATTCTATCCATTCTTTGTATAGGTATGCATAAATGTGTAATAAACCTCCAAGGAGATATAAAGACATAGATATAGTAAACAAGGACTATAAACACACTGGGTGAGTTGAGTAAAATCTGAAACAATATCTGTGTAATAAAAATATTAAGAAAAACTGAAGAAATACCAGTGAGGTGATAAATCTATATGCAATGGGTTTTACTTTGTGAAAAATTATCTGAAATATAACCATGAATGAGATTCGATTATCTGCTCTGCAGGAGTAATGGTCTATATTAATCTGAGCAGACATCGGTAGAATTAGATCATGCCTCCTCCCTCCTTACCTTTATTACAATGTCAGCATAATATTCAAAATGTCTCAGCAAACTCTTCCCTCCACAACCTTAATAAGTCGATTTGCCAGGTGCAGTACTAGCAGGAGGCCTATAATGTATTTAAGTTTGAAAATGAGGCAATTATATTTCAAGGTTCTGATTGGCTACATTTTAATTTGAGACCCATCAGATGTACTGATTTAGCTGGTGGCTTTCTGGAGAATCCACCTACATATGCACCTGTTCATTTTATTAAAACAGAAACACCTTGCCAGGGATGAGAAAAGAATATTGGTCACAGAAACCATGACAGCTTGGTCCCTCTGCTCTTACTATTGATTACATTTCTTGACAGTCACATGGGAGGTTAACTGCTAGCAGGCAATTAACACCCTTGCAAAATAATGAAGAAAACATAATTATATTGGGAAGCCCCAGAGGCTGTTTGTAATCTTAAATGTGATATCCCCAGCTCTCTTTCAATATCTATAGAAACTCAAATCTCTTTTTTGTCAATCTAGTCTCTATGACAAAAGCACTAATTATTAATTTATTACATACTTATGTCAAATTATTAAAAGGAATACTCAATTTCCATTAATCTAATAATACGCTAAGGAAATTCTCAATGAAAAGCAACTAAATATGTTTTGCATTTAAAAATGCTTTTCTAGGAAAATAGATTCAATATCATTGAATCAGAACACCTGAATACAAGCCTGTGACCTTGATAAATGTATCCCCTTTCTTATCACAGGATTGTGTCTCAGTGAGTATACTCTAGAGCCAGACCACTTAAACATCAATTTCTGCTGTGTCACCAAGAAGTCATACTCCTCTAGGAAGGTTATTCAGGTTATCAGGGAGATAGAGTCCTGCTTTGTGATATTGAATACTACCATCTGTGCTGTTTCTAGTTGTTCCATCCATTATGATCACACCAGTCATTCTGGTCCAGAAATGAACATCTCAGGAAGGGATATAAGAAAAATGGTGCCATATTTTTCTTCAGCAATAACATATATCCAATTGTCTAGCCATGGAAAACAATTGTTCAGCTTTTAAAAGAGAAAACAGTCAAAAGTTTCTGGTTCTTCCTATCCAGGATCTGGTAAACTACAATCCCACAAAAGCTTAGCTGCATAAAATCACACAAAGGCATATATTAATTACAAACTTATGTTTCAGAATGATTACCAACTAGTTCTTATAGAATAACTCAACCCATTCTTATTCTGTGTATTGTACCATGGCTCTGTGACTTACTTCTATTTTATGAAATCTTGCCTACTCATTGGCAGCTTGCAGAGTATCTTTGATTCTGCCCTTCTTCTTCTTTATCTATGCTTGGAATTCTGCCTACCTCCAAGCTGCTTTACCAAAGGCTAAAAAGCCCTTATAAACTAATGGTATTCACAGAAAGAAATCCCGCATCAGTTACCCTTTCTGATCAAATGGGCTAGGCAGAGAAAAAATATACTTTCTGAATTCTAAATGCAGATTCTTGGTCTATAATATCCCCTGAAAGCAGTTGCCTCTATGTCTCTTCTTGTCTTGCAATGTGCATATGTACAGATAATCTCCTCACACTTTGGAGTTAAACAATAAAATAGATGCCATCCACAACTATTTCACTTTTTTGGGGGAATAGGTTTTTCTATTCTTTTATATAAAAGCAATATGTTCTTAATATAATAGGAGAAACTACTGAATACCTAATCCTTAAATTCCAGAAATATTTTTCCAGAAAAAAGTTTCATATGTGTAAAGCAATACATTTCTAAACATTATATACTCTTACAAATAATAATTAAAGTTTACATAATATATACAATTGGTAAATAAGTTCATTATATTAAGATTTGTAAAATGCCAATAACTCTAACTCCAACTACTTTTAATATGCATTCAGCTTATAACAATTACTTGGTACACCCTTTTTCTACTCACGTTTATCCAATGCTATAGTGCTTGGGTTCACATTGCATTTTACAACAATGAAATCCAGAGAAAGCTATATTCTAATGGACAGACATTTATCCAGAAAAAAAAAATATATGGGCTGCACAAATCATATTTTTCTGTTTTTAAAATAAAGAGAACTCAAAGTCGGGTAGGAAGAGAATGAAGGTGAATTTGAGAAACGTGCATTGCACAGCATTCTCAAATGTCTATGAGAAGTAACAAATGTAATACAATGAATAAATGAAAAATAATAGAATAACCTGTACATGTACATACAATTCAAATAAGCAATGCTAATGGTAGTTCAACACACAAACAATATAAAAGTGATGAAATTAATATAGATATACATACATATCTAAGTATACATAGTAAAACTTAATACATGTATTTCTAGGTGTAGTAAGTTATTAGTATATAAAGAGCATCATCTTAGTTAATGTACAGGGTTTTTCATTACATCAGACATACGGTTATGTAAGCATCAGTTCTTGCTTCTGAAGTTTTGGAAAATATAATTCATTTTATCTGTATCATTTTGAATATGTCGCATAATGAGAAAAATAAACCCACTATGATCTTTAAGACTGGCTCCCTTTTCCTCCTCATGAGTTTAGAGATTCATCGGAGCTGATGTGTCCACATGATAAAGATGTTTCTTGTTATTGATGAGTAGAATTTTTGCCAATGTTGAGAAGTGTTTCTAAATTTTATATGTATATGTTGATATTTAATTTTGAAATTTTATTAAATATATTCATTTCTGAGAGACTTTATTGAAGCTTTTAGAATTTTCAATATATAAGATTTTGTTATCTTTAATCAAGGTGAACTTAACTTTATATTTTCCATCCCAATTTTGGTTGATTTATTTGTTTCTTCCACTTAGTTTTTTTTTTTTTTTTTTTTTTTTTTTTTTTTTTTTTTTTTTTTTTTTTTTTTTTTTTTTTTTTTTTTTTGGCGAGATTTCTAGCTTCATGCTGAAGAGAAGAGTCAAGATTCTCCTGTCTGGCCTTGCTCCAATCCTGAGAAACATTCCAAGTTTTCATCATTCCATAGAACATCTGCTGTGAATTTTTAATTTTGAGAGTTTATGCTTACATTGTCACTTATAGTCTCCTACTTGAGATTTTTTTTATGATAAAAAAGATGTTAAATTTTGTCAAGTATTTTAATGGCATTAAATTATTGTTTTAATGTGAAATTATTAATGTGATGTGTTTATTTATTTATGTGCATTGCACTAACTTTGCATAAATTTCACCTGATCTTTTCAAAAGCTCTTTCCATTATATTCCTGAGTTCATATCTGAGGATATCTGGATGTGTAATCCTTGTGTGTATCCAGATACTGATTCTCCCCTCTTTCTGCTGTCTTTGTTTATATATGGCAGATTAATAATTTGAAGGCAAATATAGAAATTACCATCTATTTGAAGATATTTTAATGTTTGAATTTTTTCTTTTCTTTTTTTCATTTTGTTGTTCTTTGAGATAGGTTTCCTCTGGGTAGCTCTTGCTGTCTTAGAACTACTTTGTAGTGAAATCTGATTATGAACTCAGAGATCCTCTTGCCTCTGCCTCCAAAGTAGTGAGATAAGGTGTACCACCATGCCCAGCAAGAATTTGTATTTTTACTTTGAACCTTCAAAAATATTCAGAAATACAGTCACATTAGCTTGAATTTTTTTAAAGAAACATTTTTATTATTAAAGTAATTACTTTTTCTGTATTAGCCTCATAAGATTTCCTTTTTATTCACAACTCACTCTTATTTAAAAGTATTTATTTTCATTTTTGAATTGATAATATAATTACATTATTTTCCCCTTTCCCATTGAAAAATCTACCTTTGTACCCACCTTGATATCTTTCAAATTTGTGGTTTCTTTTTCCTAATTATTGATATCTGACCACATGTAGGCATTTAACGCTGTATGTCTCATGTATAACTTCTTGTGTAATTCTTAAAACTTATATTGGTTAATAATTTTCTTATCTTGTATCAGTATTTCTTGTGTGTGTGTCTGGGTGTGTCTCTCTGTGTGTGTATGTGTGTGTTTAACTGATGTTATCCTTTTATTTTTATCCAAATAATTAGAAATTGTTAAGAACACTGTTAGGACAACACTACTTAAAAGTGGTTCAGAATCATAGGCATTCCTAAAGACCAACTGATGATTATACTTGAAAATTTGTGGGAATAAGAGTGTGTTAACATGACTGCTTTTGACTAGATTGGGGCTGTGCTCCCTCCATTATATTAACTAGCTTTCTGTGATGCTCTTCCCTTGGCAAACAGTTGTAGTTATGGAGCAGCTAACATCTTCTCTGTCCAGTTGTGACAGTATTTATTTAAAAAAATGTTAGACTCATCTAATTTTCTTATCTTTTGTGAAGGCATCTCATAGATGTGTATTTGCTCAAAGGGGCACTTCTACAGACAGAGTAGTTATAAAGTATATATTTTCATCTTGTTCCACTTTACTGAAAAAAGACATATCATCTGGGAAAATGATCTAAAATGATTTCATATAACTAATTATAGTAAATAACAGTTTTGTCTTTCATAATTCAGATTGTCAGTATAACTATTAATATCAATCATAAGGATCTTTGTTAAAAAGAAATTTAGAATTAATTCTTCAAGTAAAATAATTGTATTACACTTACCAAGATAATTTTTTCCAGTAATTAGTTATGTGTCTTATAAAATCACATAATAATCACCTAAATAAATGAGTATTCAGTCCTATAAGCCATTTTGTTAAGTATCCAGGTTTTGCAATTTTTTCAAAGGCAATCGAATAGTCTAATTTCAAAGTCATTTCTTCTACTATATCTGTATCGATTGATTTGATTCATTTTTAAACTATATTTAAAACAATATATATATATATAAAATCATATTTGCCATTTCTCAAGTTATTAAAAATCCTGTCCTCCTGCCTACTCACCCATCAAGTTTTTATCAAAAACCAAAAATCAAACAAGCCACAAATTCCAATACAACAGCAAAACTCCTCATAACCAAGGAGATAAACAAGACCCTCTAAAAAAACAAACAAACAAACCAAAAAAGCCACTAAACTGTAGTCAAATCAAAGCTCACACAAAAGACTGTGGAGTCATTATATGTTGGTAACATTATTCCTGAGCATGAGGTCATCTTTGAAGTGGTTGATATACCCAGTATTTCTCCACTAGAAAAAACTAATTTTCTTCTCCCAGCAGATATAAATAATAGTTCAGTTGTTAACTTAATCCTATGAGCTACCTTTTTATTAATTAATTCTTCCTTAATATAACAAAATAATACAAAGTAAGATAAAGCCAAACTTATCCCATCAGAAAGCCTATAAGATATGTTAGGGCAATGTGGGCATAAAGCTTATCAGAGTAATCAACCAGTAACCAGTTTCACCTAAGGCCCAATCCATGAATGGAACCCAGACCCGACAGTGATTAACACTGATTATGTGACCAAGCACCTGAGACTGCTTATCATGGGAACTCACGTAAAACCAAATATTTCTAGTCTAAACAGACAAACAAGCAAACAAAACAGGTAGTCATAACAGGAATCCTAACGATTTTCTGCTATTCTCATTGATCAGTGACTTGTTTCTCAGTCATCTGAGAAGTTTTTTATTGCCAGGGGATAGAATAAATACACAGATATTCACAGCCAGACATTATCCAGACAGAGTCCTAACTGGAGATCAAAGAACATTTTTAATTCTGTTGCTTTGTCCCATCCAACTTACTTTATCTTTCTAATATGATTTGTTCAGTCATAAAATTTATCAAGAGATTCTTTTTGTGTTTATAATATTAACATAGAAAGTGAAAATAAAAAGATTCAGTATAGCTAAAATATGTTATGTTCATGTGCTTTAGTTTTATCTGTTTTAATGTGTAAGGTCCTTTACTGTTCATTGAAATCCTTAGTGTGTTGGAATATGAGTGATATGAGGTAAGTTTATGTGTGATTTTGGAGAAATACTTCAACATTTGAGAGCAAATGAAGTGCCTGGTGTGTAAAACTAGGAATGCTCATTTTTGAAAATTATAAAATAATGTTTTATGACTGAAAAGAGTAAAGTTCAGAAAATCATTTTTCCTAGTCAGTTTTTTGATTCACATAAAACTACATCAAGAAATATTGTACAGATTAACCCAGCTTCTTACTTTCTCAAGTATATGGGTTAACAATACTTATAAAAAAGCCCTATCACTTGTTTATCAATTTTAGTGTTTTGAGATTTTTGAAAAACTAAATTACAGATGTCCCAAAAATACATATTTATTAAATCCTGAAACTGAAATCGGTATTGTATTTGGGAAAAATATTGTTTTTTCAGACATAGTGTTTCCACAAAACTTGACATGATCCTAGAACATATCTATGTTCTCAGCTTTAATCTTTACATAGGTATCTTGTTATATGTCATTAATTTCTTTAAAAATCTTCTCTGAGAAAATTTAGAAATTTTAAATCTCTTTCAGGTATCTTGAAATATAAATTACTAGCATCTTGACTTATAACAGTATAATATTTAACAAAGACCTGCTATAACCTTCTTTGATTTTATTATCAAGAATATTTATTTAAGATTTATTTTAAGTGGACACCAATTATCAATCACATATAGTCTGGATATATTAATCAAGTTCCATCTTACTTTCTCTTGAGGATTTTTTTTTCCTAGTAGTTCGTACAGTGCACAGAAGGTTTAGCATCTTTTGTAGAATTGAGTTCAATCTGTCTCTTCCTGTTTTGTCCAGTGCATTTTTTGACCAAACAGTAGCCCCAATCTCACAATCTTAATCATCAAATAGGTTCCTAATGCCACCAAAGTGTTCTTCGTAGAGTGATGAAATAAGAGAAGCACAGAGTCTAAGTGGAAGCATAGGGAGCAGAGGCTAAGAATGGCTTGATATATCCAAAAATGATATATAAAAAGGAGAATTCCAAGCACTGCCTCAAACAGGAAGAGGCGAAAGCAAGCAGAGAATACAGAATAGAGTGTGTGTTTTCCTATTCTGTCTCCCACCCACTCTCCCTCCTCCGTCCCTTTCCTTCTTTTGATATCTTCATTGAGAATTTTTTTTTAAATTCACAGAATTTTGAGAAGATAAATTTCTATTGTTCCTAGTCACCAACATTGTGTTAATTTATCACAGACTGATTGATCAGAAAATATTTTTAACAAACATGAAAGTCACTAATTCCAATTGATACAATCTACATGGAAATATTTTGTTTGGTAAAAAGGCCAGCAACATGTTGACACTCAGATATTTTTTTTGCAGAACAAAAATTCCTAATGTCTACAATCATATTATTTTGCTTTGGCAGAAAAAAAACGAGAAATTCTTTATTCTGTGTACTATTGATAAAATGCTAGAATCAGATAAGCTACTTAAGCACCTGTTTTTTAAGAAAGACACTGTTTAAACAAATTAATTCTAGTAGAGCCCTGGAGATGGTAATGGAATTTCCCAATTTAGGAAAAACAGCATCAGTATGGATTTTTGATAAGAAACCAGCTGCTCATCTGTAAGTAGTAGTAGCTAAAGACTGAAGGCCATGAGATTTGTCTGTTGTGGGAAGAAATAAAAAGCAAGAAACAGATGGCTAGCATAAATAATTCAAAGGAGCTTTCCAGTCACTTCTTTAGGGAAATACAGCATGTTGAACTATGTTTACAAGGTTATTTGCAACTTTTGGTAAACAAAAATATTTATTTCATTTTCTTGTTTGCCTTCAACAGTATCTTAAGAAACAAAATCTTCACTTTATTCAGAGCTAGTGTTTATACAATACCAAATATATCATATAAGAAATATGTTTTACATCATAGGCACAATTACAAGGACACAAATGATACTATTATGAATATAAATTAGTTTTTATTTATTTCTCAGGAAGTTATTGAAACATTCACAAAATAATTGAAGCTTATTTCCCATAGAATTTATTGTTTACTATGTCTCTATAGAGTTTATCTCATTTGATGCAGGAAGAATATGAATTTGGAATTACTCCCTTAGTGAAAAGAAACAAATAAACAAACAAACACATAATTTTAGAACAGTGTTTTGGTAATCCTACTTAATTTAAATTTTATAAAGAAGTTTTTATGGAATCTTCTCTTAGGTAATATGACACTGTTCCTTCATAAAAAATATTCTAACCTAATGTCTTTCTCTCTTTTGGTTTTGACATTTCCTATATATGTGTAAAGAATTCCTTTGTTGACTGACAATGTAGCTCAATAAAAGAGAACTTATCTGTAATGTGTAAAACCTTAGAGTCAATTCCAAATCATGTAAAGAAAACTATTTATTTTTCCTAGATAGATATAATGATGTACATTCATATACACATACATGTCCTTGTTCCTGAAGAAGGCATGCTCTTATTATACAAGTATCTTTTACCTTAGATAACTAATATTCACTTCATTATTTCTCCCATTTATTATACAAACATGTTGGTAATTTCTAAGCTAAATAGTCACCACCAAATTTTTCTTAAGATAGCACTGTTTCATTTTCTTTATCTACATTTTTCAAATAATTATTCTTTTCTATTTTATTCTATTTAATTAATTGTAAAGTAATGTGCAGCTAAACTCATTGATAACATTCCAAATATTTCCTCTGTTTGGAATGGTCAAGTCAAGTAAGTCATGGCAGGTGCTAAAATGTTTTAAGTATCAGCTTTTTGAAAGACTGATAGAGGCTTGCATATTTCATTGAGAACTCTGATTTATGAAATTTTAATTAATTAAAGTTGTCCTTTAACAATTTTATTCATGTATTTAATGCACTCTGATTACTGTCATACTTTATCCTTATCAACATTCTTTTATTTTTTTAAATCCCTTTACCAAATGCATGTCCTTATAAGATGAGACATGCATTTGTTATTCTTGTTTGTTTTGTAATCAAGTTTACTCAAGACTCTATGTGTGACCCTGTAGGGAGATTATGTTGTTCCATTGTAAATCATTTGTCCGACTATGAGTTCAATAAAAAGCACTGATTGGCCAAAGGCAGATAGGAAGTGTGGGCGGGGCTACCAGACTAAGAAGATTCTAGGAACAGGCAGAATGAAGCAGAATGCCAGAGAGAAACCAGAAGAAACAGAGGACAACTATGCTGCTCTGAGAAAAGGTACTGAGCCGCATGGCTGAACAAGATAAAAGTCATGCGGTAGATTAAGAGTAAAGAGTTAGCAAGTTATATACCTGGGCCTTAGGCCGATGAGCTAAAACTATTGTTAAGTATCAGTGTATCTTTACAGGTCTGTGGGTCTGCAGGTCTGCCGGCCTAAAACTTGAGGCTAGACTGAAAGTCCAGGTCAGAAACTTGCAACATGACCCTAGGCATGTTCTTATCCTTTGTGCTTCAATATGACCTTTGAAACTAAGAAAGTTCAATATTACAGTCATGTCCTTACTTATCTGTTTTAAACCAATATAACTGATGATTATAGGTCACCATCAGTAATTAACATGTTATCTAAGAACTTACTTCAAAGTTTCAGTCATGCTTCTGAGAAAACTTTGTTTCTATAGGTACCACTACAATTTAATGATCTCATGAATTATAATCTCTATTTTACCAGTAAGCATTGTTACTCAGATATACCATCAGCAAAGGAAGGTCGGTCTAGATCTTGTAGGACCTATATGCCAAATAAGTACATAAGACATCTGCATCATCAATGGGAAACTTAGTGATTTTCTGGGTATTTCATATGACATCTTCTGTGGCTACAAACCTATAGTGTTCATTATTCCTAAAAAAATTAAACACATACATATTTCAAAGTTAGCAGTTTTAACAGTTCTTTGAGAAGGCATTCCATCAAAGAATACATATGAAGATGTTGACATGAAGCAAATGATGTCATGACTAAATGTATTAATGGTTGTGATAACAATTGTTACTGTATACAATAGGGAGTATTAATGTCATAGAGTTACAAGAAATATTCTTAAACTCTTTGAATTAAAAAAAAAAATAGATTCTAGAGATATATGTAGATCATTTTAAAGGAGATTATCCCAAAAAGGAATGCAAATAAAATCTGGAAAATCTATAAGCACATATGACTGACTATAAAAACGACTCATACACACAAGGACAGGTAAATTACAATGTAATATAGGTACATTTCTCTATTAAATGGAACTGCAGAATTTATATTTTATACAAAACTTGCTGTTATCAGTTTTCTCACGTCACTCTAGTATTCTTGGGTCCAATTCATAGAAGAATAATTCAGAAATGCTATCTAGCTACTGCGGAACCAATATTGAACAGACAGTTCTTCTAATGGATGCCATTTTCAAATTTCTGGGGTGTGAATCTTTGCATCTTTGTAAATTTGTAAAGCAAAAATATCGATTTTCTCAATGCTAAGCAGAGTAGATAAAATTCTGAGGATGGTGGTATTTGCTTTGCAAAAAAAAAAAAAAAAAAAATCAGGGACAATGGATTAAAATGAAGACCAAAGTAAAGAAAGGAAACTTAACCTAATTGTTGTAAAGTGATTCTATTCCTGAAGCACAATCTCCCAGAAAGAAAAAGTTCAAAACTCTGCCCAGAGAACACATGTGTATTATTTCAAAATAAAATAAAAATTCCAACTCCTTACAGTGTCATGTGGCAATTTGCCAATGCCAGCCTCAGTTCTCCATCAGAGCCAGCTCAATGCCCAATTTTTCTACAGCATACAACTGAAGTATCTCTTTCCCTCAGAGATCATTGCTATTGCTTCTTACCAATGTACAGTGATTCATTTATCATCCTGCACCATCCAGTGCTTGCATTTGTCATTTACAATTGGAAAAAATGCAAAAATCTACCTTCCCAGATAGACTCTCAGTTCTCAAATGTCACAGTCATGAACATTTTATAATCCATTTCTGCCTATTCCTGATTGTGTACTCACCCCTGATTCAACAGCTAATGCCTGCAAACTTTCCCAGTGTTTTGGCTTAGACACTGTGAATTATGTGTGGAGATAAATTAAATCATGAAAGAAATAAAAAAATTGAATTCAAAAAGAAATCACAAAATATTATTAGATGCAGTAATGTATAGGTCTTGTTTTTACCCATCAAAAGCAGGGCTAACAAAGGGGTGGGTGGAAAGTTTTGAACTGTTCCTGAAGCATGTAGTATTTTATAAAATATTTACCTTTCCCTGTGAGTCTTAGAATAAAAGATGTGTAGCTAAAACACTGATATAGTTAACAGATATTAAATAACTATGAAACTATGACAATAAAAAAATACATTTAACCAGAGAGCAATTTTTCTAGAACAAGAGATGCTTACAAAATGCTTAAACATATTTCCGAACTCCTAATAACTGCACTTGGGTTATTATGATTGCAAATATGACAAGAACAGCTGCATGTTTACAGGCTATTTTGTTTCAGGATTAATTTCTGGGAAGCATGAGTTCCACACTGACTGACAATCCTTCTTCTCCTATTCCATATTGTGATAATACCTGTAAAACTCAAAGCCAAGATTGTACATCAGTCCTTTCCACATAGTATTATTAGACATGTCTAGACTCTTATGTGAGATATGTTATAGTTGCCATATTACATGGGAATTTAGTTCTTTCAAATATTACATAATTTGGTAACCATTATATAAACTTATTTAAGCAAGATTTCATTCTCTTAAAACTTGTGTTTATTTCTTTAAGAGAATATCAGATGGACTTGCAAAGACAGAGAATAAATAACATTTTAAAGGACATGAATTACAAATAGATTTTGCTTTTCAAGACAAAGTATATTTCTTGTAACTCCAACTAAATAGATGCTTCTACAGTTCTCTTGCCTCTCGGGAAGGATTTTCACATCCCAGAATGTTATTATCAAAGCTGGCTCTGAATTGTAAAATGTTGAGAAGTTCAAGCATTGTTTTAAAGATTGTTGAACAGATGCAGTTTCCCTTAGGAGAGTTGCTTGCTGTAAATACGTTATATTTCATCTGAGAACTTCCAAAGTGTAAGCATGCATTTTCTCAGATGATACCAGGAGATAAAGAAGACAAAGATTAGACACAAAAACGTTAGCTGTTGATGTTCTTATTGCAGAATCATGAATACATTTCAAAGAGTAACAGTTGGAATTCTTTTTACAAATAAAATAATAATATCTCATCAGAAATATCAGATCATGATGTAAATTTACATTTTTGTTATCTATTGACTTGGGAATTTTGTAGTAGCCAATTACAAATTACAATACATGATGGAGATTCCAGTTTTTTTGAATGGCTAAAATGTTTGACTAGAGTCATAGAATTGTATATGGTTCAGAGGTCTATTATAAATTGCACATCATTTAATGTACTTTTTTTCTAAACAACTACTGAATAATTTCACCTTGGAAAATATAATTGACTATAGTTTATCCAGTCATGCTAAACTTCTAGAACATTTTGAAATGTTAGATTTTTTTTTTCTTTCTGGGTAGCATTTTTTTTTTTTTTGTCTTTGAATTATCTGTGAGAAAATTCTAAGGAGGAAATTGTAAAAATAACTCAGACATTTGAAGTTAAATATGGAAAGAAAGGTCTTATAACAATGAATAATTCAGCTTGCTTGAAAAACAGACTAAATTTTCTAAATTGTGAAACCCAAATACTTTAAAAAGTGATTACAAAATGAGTTGTGTTTTGTTAACTGTATCTAAATGCTCATAAATTTCTTGAATATGTAGAAATATAAAAGAAGATTGAGAGGATTTAAAGGAAAATAATTGTAATAGTATCACAACAGTTAAAAGGAGGCTTTGGGGGAGCAAAAATAACTGAAGTCTGTGAGTAGGAATATTAGGTCATTGCTCCAAATTTTGTTTTGAAGACTTTAAAATCCTACAAAGTTAGTATATGGCAGTTAATATCTAATTCACTTTCCAAACATCAAAATGTTAAATCACAAAAAATTTCAATCTGAAATAATTCTCATAAACACATGCAATATGTAACTAATTGTACTGTAAGCATGACTACTTCACTTTGGTTGTTTTCTCTTTTTGAGAAAAGCCATCTGAATTTGATAAAATAGATGATTATGTATAAAGTGTGATTACTCAATTCATCTATTGTCATACTGGTTTTGAGGTGCTTCTGTCTAACATAACAATCGTTTTTTTTTTTCTTTTCATTATCCCACATTACTTAAAAAATAAAACAATTCTGAGCCTAAATAACATATACTATATCTGTTAAAGTTCCTGTGATCTAGAATTAAGACCCTGTATGACTTACCACCAATCACAATTGCAAATGCCCCTGCATTCCACTGAGAGGTTTTTCTTTTAACCTGGGTTTTTGAAGTGGACAGGGCAAAGTAGAGCTGATCTTCTATATATATGAAGTATGGAATATAAATAGACTTTGAAAGTTGGGCAGCTCAGGAGCTTCTGGGCCCTGAATTCCTTTAGATATTGAGATTTGACTACCATGAGACATAAACATTAATACTTTAAAATCTCTTTGAAATGGAAGAGTCTAAAAAGTTGGAAAGATTAAACTTACAAGACAAATATGCAAGAATGATAGAGCCATCTTATACAGGTAATGAAGGCTTCCCTATGAGGAAGACTGTGTGTCCGTTCCTAAAGAAGACTCTGATTGGAGGACAGATTAAGTAATGTCTTCTTCCTTATTAGACATGTTCAAAGTCAAATCTTTACCTTTGTGATGAACTGAGATCTGATTCACAGATTGTAAACAATCAATAATAAGCTAAAAGAAACAGAAGATTCTTCATCTGGGAAGTCTGACAAGTTGGCGATCAGTCTTTTCAGTTTTAAGAGTTGGGACATGGCTTCATGCTTCAGTGACGTGTGTGAAAATTTATTTGTTTTATTTTGTGATGTCTGGTGTAGCGAAGGTGACAAATCTATTCAACCTTTGTAGGACAATACTTGATCCTATATCACATGACACAGCTTTGTAAAACCTGGAAAGAACACCACACATTTGTTTTGCTGCCAATTAACTTCAAGATCTTTCTGCTAACACTTTGTCAACTCTTCCAGCAAAGCACTAACTTTGCCAGCACAGGGTTATTTCTTCTTTAAAGGTAGCTGTTAAGATCTTGCTAGCAAGATAACAGAAACAAAATGGGAAGTGCAGTGACAGGCCATTTAGCTATGTGGCAGATGCTATGTGTGTGCTATATAGGTGTCACTAAATAAGAATATAGCAATGTTGTTTAAACCAAAGGAAAATATATCCTACGGGTAGTTAAATGCTACAAATCATATATATTATGCTGTTCCACAACTTTACAACTACTGATGAATATAAGATCATTAACTGTGGCTACAGGAAAAACACTGATTTTTTTTTTATAAGGCCTAGGTATTGTGCACACTATTGTATTAAAAATATCACTATTAAAATAACATTATGCAGACTAAATAGGTTATATTTAGGAATATCTATTTAAATTTGGTGATATATTGTTTTTAATCTAACAAATAAAGATTGCCTGAAGATCAGAGGGCAGAAACAGCCACAGAGTTAGCCATAGGGATGACACACACCTTTAATCCTAGCAGTAGGCAGGCAGAGGCAGAAATCCATCTGGATCTCTATGAGTTCAAGGCCACCCTGGACTACAGAAGACTAATGCAGTCACCCAGGAAATGGTGACATACACCTTTAATCCCAGGAATAGGAAAGTTGAATCAGAAACTGATATGCCTGGGCCAAGGAAAAAAATATAAGGCCAGAGAGGACAGAAGTTAGGCCCTTCCTCATTTTGGCAGAGGACTCAGAGGCATTCAGTCTGAGTATTTATGGAAACGGGATCTTTGTCTTTTAGGCCTGAGAATTCAGTAGTGGTGAGAAGTTTCTCTAGTGGCTTGTTCCTCTGCTTTTCTGGTCTTCCAGCATTTACCCTCCTATTTGACCCCATATTTTTATTAAGACAATTTAGGACTCATAACATTTATATATGAACGTAATAACAATTAGTGAAAAAGACCATGAATGTGAAATAGAGTAGGGAAGAAAATATGGAAGGATTAAAGATGAATCAGAAGGGATAACAGTTATAATTATATTAAAATTTCAAAAAAATCTTGGTTTAATAATTATACTTAGAATCAGACATACTGAAAATACATAAAATATTAACAGTTACTGAAGGTATCATGGTAAATTTAAGCTCACATGAAGTTAATGTAATTTCTATTTTATCTCTAGTGATTTTTATTAATTTATAAGGAAATAAGATAATGATGAAATATCATTTCACTATCAGTGTTTAAGAAAACCCCAAATACCACAAATTGGCAATAAACTGCACACTTCATGCATGAAGTAAATTAACACACTTTATGTTAACATTTATATTATTATAAACATTTTCCATTGCTTTCATGTAGTTATTTTTATCATTTGCAGTATCATAATGGCTTTATGGTTTGGTATAATTTATACTCATGGGATCCAACTCACAGCCTCTAACCTGCCCAGTAAGTATGCTTGTAGTTAGCTTTAGTGCTTGTAAAAGAACTTTAAAGAAAAGAAAGAAGAAAGGAAAGAAACACTTCCAGTACTAAGGATTTAGGAGGCTTATGGTTTAGAGTATTTGGTCCATGACTGTAGTTGCCTCTAGTGCCATATGTGATGAGATGATCATTTGTTAGAGGAAAGAGCATTGACATGTTGAGAAAGAAGGAGCATATGGGACCAATAGGAAAAACAGCCCTTAAAAGGTTAGTTCCTGTAACCTAACTCCCCCAACATGGAATTCCATCCTGTTGTCTACTATCTTCCAAAATTTTCACCAAAATTCAAATCTATCAATATATGTATTCATTTGTTATGTCAGATCAAATCACATCCCAATCTTGGAAGAAGACTCAAAACACAAAGATTTCTTTGGTTGGGCAACATCTGTAGCCCGAATTTAACCTGTATTTCAGATATCCATTGTCTAAATTATTGTATATAGAGATAAAATGAATAATACTTTGCCTTGACAAGGCATTGTGTTATGTAAAAATGCTGGTCTTTAGGCTGCGTCCTTTTTAGACTCAGTAACGATTATTAAAATGTAAAGAATGTTGCTAACTTTCTTAGATGTAACTAATTTTTAAATCCATAATATTCGAAAGGGTTTCTTTAAAGTGAAATGAGTTTGGGGCATAGAAGCACACACCTGCAATTCCCAGCACTTGGGATGTTGAATCAGGAGACCCAGAAGTTCAATAATTCTTTGACCTCCCACAAGTATTAAGACAACTTGAGCTTCAGCCCTATTTCAAGCAAGAGCTACAGTAGGAGAAGAATAAGAAGAGTAAGTTCTAAAATGTTCCTTATACTTTGCATTGTGTCATAGTCCACCAGAATATTAGCCTCAATATATCAGACAATTCAAAAAATATAGTAGGCATGTAACATCACTCATTAATGAGATACTTTAATTTTAAAAATAACCAAACTATAGTCTTGATTGTTCAAACATCCATAATTACATCCACAGAAAAGTAATGTTTAATGTCTTTATACCATGTAAGCATAACCTAAGTTTTGCTAAAAATACAAATATTGCTAAAATATTTCTAGATTTCAAGAAATACTAAAAAATCAGAACTTTAGCCTTCATTGTGTAGCCATGTAGACTGGTCTCTCTATTGTCCTCCTGGAGTAGTAACACAGGCTGTTTATCCTCACTAGAATGTCACCAGGTGACTTGGCTATAACTTAAACCCAACCACAGACATCCTGCTATAGGCTTCCTTAGGTCAGCAATCACCTCTGCTTCTATTCGTAGTTTATTTACTCAAACAACTCATATGGAAATACAACTACAGGGGACCTTTTGGTCAATTATCTGTGACTGTATGTTATGTAACTATTTGGTGAAGTGCACTACTGGCAACTTTATCTTACTTATCAATTTTTATTTTAGTAATCTTGATTTTCTTCAGTTAATCTTAGTAGTCCAAGGATTGATGACACATATACAAAGTAAGAACAGTACCACGAAACTATATATCAGCTCTTTCTCTGTAAATCTTATGTATTTGATTTGAAGCTATGATGGTTAGATATAAAACACATCTCATAGTAGCTCACTATTTGACAATAATCTCAATTTTGTGAGTATGCATTTATGCAAAAAGAATTTGAAACTCCATATATTGAGGCTTTAAAATGGAATAATTAACAAGGCATTTTATTTAAAATTAAATTCCTTAATTCTGCAGTTACGCAAAATACTTATTTGTGGGTTTTAGCAAAATGATTATATTAAACCTATTTTCTTCTATGAAAATCTCATTTAATACAAGTATTAGTATCTGCTCTTGCTACAAATATGTATGTAAAGACTTAACAGGGGAAATAGAATATATTTCCTTAAAAATAGCCAAAGGAAAGTTTCTCTGTGTAAGAGAATATTTTCTAAAATTGCACCTATAAAATAATATATTAGATAATTTATATAGTACTGTGCATGGTGCAGTGGAAGATTTAATAAAACAACCTAGCCATTGTGAGGTTATTATTGAAGAAATGAATGCAGTGATTGCTATTAGACTTTGTCATGATTTCAAAAAGATAAAGTTTAAAAATGAATAATCACATAAGTAACAGAAATTATTTGCAAACTATGATTCATACCTCCATAAATATGACCTCAGAGTGACAAAAAAAATGCCTATGAGTATGCCGTTTAATTTATTGATCATAGCATAGTCTTTGCCAATAAAATGAACAGGAAAACATTTAATGAGGGCACTGTCTAGGTAGTTCAGGTGACATTACTTGTAATCCTTTAATTATTTCTTGATAAAACATGCATTCAAGCAAATTATGACTTACATACATATTGAAATAATTATAGACCAAACCCATATCGATTCTATGAATAGACATTTTCTTATGATAAAGAATTTGAAACCAATGAAAAACAAAATTATGTCTATTTTCTCTGATGTGTGTATATGTTGTGTTATCTTATTCTGAATAATATTTCAAGGTAGTTGTTCATACTTCAATTCACATTTAAACAATAAATTACTGAAATCAAATACAAAACCCAGTATATATATATATGTATATATATTTAAAATAATATAGAGACTAATTATATTTTTATTTTTAAAAATATTTTTTTCATGGTACACTTATTGAAAAGTAAATGTGACAGTTAAGATTGACTAAATGCACAAGCAATATTTGGTCACTCATATGTTGCACCTATACTTTGCTATCTCTTGAATAGTCAATATATGTTATGATTTATAAAGTCTTCTCTGTATAGCCACTGTACTGAGTTTCGTGTAATGACACAAAGACATATGTTCTCTAACCCACAGAAATGTCAAACCCCTATCAGCCTCTTGGAAGGATAGCGCTGATTTTGACAAGGAATGAAAGGCATCAGCGCCAACTGGAACAGGTATGAGATATTTGGCAGTAAGATTCAACCTCTAAATCAAGCACCATTGCATAAAACACCTGCTTGGCACTCTCTAGACATCTTACTTCAGATGAGACTGAAAATTAATTGAAGTACAAAATAAAATTTGTTAATGTCAAAGGTTCTGTTCATAATATATTAAATACTATCCAGTTAGACACCACCAGTATGAAAACAACAACAAACACCACACCAATGGATACCAATTGGTCTTTTTTCTGTCTTGCCTGGACCTGGGGACAGAATTTTGTATGGAAATTATCAAAAAATTACTGTACAGCCAAAGAGAAAATTACCACAATATGTTAAAAAATATTTTGCTTTTGGTAGAATTTAGATAGCAATTTAGTTTTTTAGAAGGGCTTATTTTATGTCAAAACTCTAATTTATCATCTTCCTTCAGGGAATTATCTTATAAACACAAGAAAGAAATTGCCACAGTGATCTTACCCACAAGAAGGCAATATTGTTTGTGGTAGTTTAATGAGTATTGTAGGTCATCAGACTAACTAAAGTTACCATAAGATAAATGATATTTGTGAAAATTTGGTATTGTAGGTCATCAGACTAACTAAAGTTACCATAAGATAAATGATATTTGTGAAAATTTAGAAGAACAAGTAACTTGCTAATGTCCATGTGGCTCAATACTAATAAAATTTATGTATCTTGCATTAGCTACTTAGCTAGGAAAAAATTAAGCATAGAGTAAACAAATACATTGGGTGTGTTATAATAATAGATTTGTCTCATTTTCCTGATACAGAAAATTAAGGAACACAGAACAAAAAAAAGAAAACTCAGTTTACATTGTTGTACAATGAAATAATTTGTCCTGACAGCAGAGATTATGAACATCATATCCAGATTTTTGAAAAATTCAACTGTGGCTGGCATTTTTTTTTTTGGGCAAATACTGTTTCTCTTAGACTTCATTGCACATTGTAAAATGGTATTTTCTTGTTTCTTATCAAATCAGGCTGAATCATAAAATATGATTACAAGTAAAGTAAATAGTCGTTCACATGGATTAAGTAAAATTGATGGTATTTTACCACCATGCTCTCTTAACCAAACCACTAAATGATAGTGTTTACATGAGCATGAGTTCAGCAATATTTTAAATGAAGAGCATAGATCTAAGATAAGAACTTGTGGATATTGAATGTGAATAGCATACTGCACCTGTTTATATCTAGGATTATAGGGCCACATACCATTAAAATATTGTCATCCTGGTCCTGACTTGTACAGTAATTGGAACTACAAATGCAAAGATACATACTTGTCGTGTATATTGTGTTAGTTTATACTTGTCCCCAAAGTAACGTCTGATCTATTAGCATTGACTTAAAAGTCTTCCAAGACATCAATGACACTGAAGAGTGTCTGCAATTGGAATAATGACCTAAGTCACGTATTGCAAAAAATAAAAAATAAAAAAAAATTAGTAAAACTGTTGTCTGTAGTAACTAGAAAATATTTTCAATAAAATTAGGAATTGGATAATAGAAATCAGTTGTTTCTGACAGCAGTTTCTAGTCACGTATGATGCAGAAATATCCCCCAATGCAATATTTTTTTCTACATGATGGTTCCACTCTTAGCCTGTGTTCTAGGGTTACATGACATAAAAACTCCAGGCTCAGTAAGCCCTGGGCAAGGAATGTATGGTTAATAAGCTTTAGTGCTTTAATTTAGAAACAATTTTGTATTGTGCACATATACAGCATTATTTACAATATAGTCACTCAAATTTACAGGACTGTAAAGTCATGAGAGACAGAGAGTGTAAACAAAAGGTGACATGTTGTAGCCCAGAGGAAGTAGAAAATGCATCTGTTTCTCAACTTTAAGAAAACATATTGTTATGATATTAATTGTACTTTAATATGGTAGAAAGAATGCATGCAGAGGATCCACATTCTTCTTTCCACACAGGAACTAATATTAAAAAGCTGGAACATTAAGCACTTGCAGTCCAGTTGCCTATTAACAATTAAGAGTGGCCAATAAATATACGTATTTTTTCTAAGCCCACTGTTGCAGGTGTTCTCCAGGTGAACTGATAACGTTACAATGTATATAGTTGTAAGAGAAGAGGAAAAACTGAAATTATAAAGAAATAGCCAGTATAATGTCTAAAAATTAAAAAATATATATATGTCCTGTTTGACTTAAAAAAATAACACATTTTTTAACAGATCACTTTATCAGTATAGTTGTACTCTCTGTACAATGCCTATGAAGTTTAAAAAGTTAATAAATTTTATCCTCCAATGGTTTTCTGGGAAGAGTACTGAATACCATTACCTAGTTCTCACGTTAGATTCGGTGGATGTGGCTACTGGGGTAGGAACATCATCCTGATGTTAGGGTTTCAGGGCAAACACTGGACAATACAAGTCTTCTCACAAGAGAGTGGACTCAGAAGGGGTTTCTTATTTTCTGAAAATAAACTAACACTACCGAATTCAAAGTCTCCTACTTTTATTATTTTCCTTCCAGGCTTTTCTGTTCTTTAGTTTTTTTCTTTTTATGTTTTTTTTATCAAGTCACAGTTTTAATAGCTGAGCTGAACAACAAATCACCCCAAACTGAGTTAACCCTGAAGAAAATGTATAATTTGGTGCCATCAACACTCTACATTCAGAGATCACGGAGAAGTGATACAGGCCTTTTCTAACATAGCCAAAGAAACTTTTATTTTCATATTGCTTTTCTTAATGTGGTGATATATTATATATTCAATAAAATCTACGCACAACAACTTAAATTCATTTTTCACCTGCTGGTGGTAGCATAGACTTTTGTCCTAGGACTAGGGAAGATAAGTTTTGTGTTCGTTATCTTCGCTGTTGGTAATGGTTCTGTTCTTTCATGTATGGGTGAGTGGTGGCTAATGTAGCTCAGGCTGGCATCAAACTATGAGTCCAGAATTGTTTTCCCACCTCTACTTTCCAATTAGGAGGATTTTAAGACTGTTCTCCACCTACCGTCTGTCATGCTATCACAAACTCCTCATTCTTTGAAAGCACTCTGTCAATCTTCTGATAACCTCAGCTCTAAGCATTTTTACAGGAAATAATTTCATTACTCTGCTCCTTCCTTCACATTTGCTAAGAGGGATGTATGGTACGTCTTGTCACAACTTGGAAAAAATAAAAACATTTCTTATTTTAGGAATTTTTAGAGAAAATAATTGGATTTATAAGCCACTCAGATTTTCATGTGTGTGGAATAATACTTTAGCCAAGGTTAGGATATCTTATAATAAGCAAGCATAAATTGGAGTCCATGCCATATATCAGTATATACCATAAACCGTGCAAAGATAAGATGGTAATGTGGATTTGCAGAAAAAATCTTTAGTGGTTTTATTAGTAAAGTGAATGAACATGGAGCAAAGGAAAAGAATATATTTTGTTTCCTTTCTGAAAATTAGAACTTCTAAAGTATCTTTTATGTTCTATTGTTTTATTTGGGCACACTGCTGTTCCATAGATAATTTTCATTATTGTTCTTGTGGTTTGTGTTGCACAAATAAAAGAAACTCAGGGCCAGATCTCTGGGAAAGTTGGAGATATTAGAGAGAGTAAACACCACAGTCAGATTTTCCCCAGCTGTCTTCCAGCTTCCTCAGCCTGGCTCTTCCTGGCTTCTTCTGCCCTTCTGTCTTTCTACACCTGCCTTAAATATTCTCTTGGCTCAGTTAAGTCCTGGGAGCCTGGAACTCCTTCTCAAAACTAAAATGACATCTAACTCAGATTGAATTAAGGGTGTAGGTCACCACTCCCAGGATATTCTCTGTGCTGGGGTTAAAAGTTGAATTACCACTCTCTGATCCTCCTAAACTGACTGTGGGTAGATCCTGCTGATGAATCTTTTATTATATCCCCACAGGTTTGTTTTTGTGTTTTTGTAATTTCTTCAAAACTGTGACATGAAAGAAAAAAAACTAAGCTAATTTTTAGAAATAGTAATCATGAAAATATAAATAGTGAATAATTACTACAATTATACATGGAGATATATCAGCATTTCTTTACCGTAGTATTTGATACACCTGTGTCCTTAGGGAATTTATCATTTTTCAGATCAAATGTTTAAATGTACAGTATTCTTCAAAAGTCACACCTAGACATTTCCTATTATGAGTTTCTCTCTAATTGGCATCCTTGGAACATCAGAAGACATCTTTTTTATGTAATGGGATATGGTTCTGTTGAAAATTTTTGTTGACATCATTTCACAACTTATATTTTGTATACACCAAGTGATACCACAAATTATTTCAAGTTTCATGTCAAAGTATTTATAAGATATTTACAGTTTATATTCAATGAACCTTGTTTTGCTTTAAGAATATTATCTGTGAAGGACCCCTATATTCTATAAACTTGATTCAAATAATTAAGTTTCTAAAAATGAAAAAGATGTTGATGATTTAGAAAGTTAATAAATATAATGTTATTTGTTTTAGGGTTATTTGTTCTTCTAGGTGTTTGATAAATTATTTTACAATTGAATTTTAAGCAAAAAATTAGATATGTATACAAAACTAAATTATTCAAACTTTCACAACAAAAGTTGACAATATAGTTCCAAATATGTGAAAGAAATTGACTTTCTATCATTGGGAATATAACTGTTACTTTTACCTAATTAAGCAAAGCAAATAAATGATATTTAGTTAATGCAAATGTGAAAGTATATGATTTTTTTTGTTTTTATTATTCACTTTATCTGTAATTGTATCTTACACCTGATATGTCTATATGCCAAAATATTTATTATTCATGCTTTGCTGTCTGGAAATAAAATAATTACTGCATCTTGTATTATTTTATAATTAGTCTTATAAATTGCTGTGGTTCACACTCTGAAGTACCCCATATTGCTATTTCTCACTCAAAAAGTTTCCTAACTTCAAATGAACCTTTTTTTCTGTAATTAAAGTAGTTTGTAATATTCTCAGATTGAAAAGTCTGAAACAAAGTACATCTGTTTTTTTTTTTTACAGGTTGTAATAATTATGTATTCTAAGCCATAATCACAGAACCAAATGACCCAAATGCTGCTCTAATCTATAGATTGAATTTGCCTGTGACAATAGTAAACAGAAGCACTTACAAACAAGTTATCTTGACCTGATGAGATATTCAACTACTTTTCTCCTTTCTTGTGTGGTTACTGCAATTAGCAGTTTAAATTGCTGTGCTATGCACTCTGACATACTTCATGCTGCTATTGGTACCTGAGAAAAACACTTCTAAATTCAGATAATTATACTTCTAATTAAAGAATGACAAGCTTATATATCTCAGTTTCAGTGAAAATATATTTTAGCCTGTTAATTATCCACATTTGTTTCATTCTCCAAGTTAAATCTAATCAACCATTTAAAAGTAAACTACAATGCCTCCCTTAGTTTTATTAGGTTTGGGTATGGTTATATAAAGAATAAAAGGTTTTTAATTTTTGCAATACAGCATCACAAATTGTCATCTCTTATACCTTTAAAATGTAGTAGACAGAAAACAAAATAATTCTACTACCATAGCCCTTTAATTCATGTATCTCGTCCCCTTTTCTGCGTCCTTTTCTCACATTTTGATCTCTCTGTTTTATTGTTGTTATCCACTGAGCTTAGCTAGGGAAGTTTACACAGCCCTAGGTTTTAAACTCTCTACTGAAGTGTGGTGAGTGGACTTGTGGTCATCCAAATGAAGACAATGAATGAATGGGTCCTGTTACAATCACTCTCTCTATCTTGTAGCTTTTACATTATGTCAACATCATTTTAAGTATGTTTAGACATTGCATCCATTATAACCTGAATATTGTTAGTACTACTCACCCACTACCATAAACTAACATACCCCACATAAGTTTTCCTTTTCTGCATTCTGACCTCACTGGTTCCATACATATAGGTTTTAATAGCCTGTAATATGGTTTAATAATTATGCCATTATGTATAAAAACTGCTTTGAAAACAAATTGATTTATTAATTTTAATAACACATTTGATATTTTGTATACTTTCTAATACAAGTTTGATTCTAAATATCTGGTAAATATTTTTCTACATTTATCTTATATTCTCTGCTCTTTATTTATTTTTTTTTAAATCACTGTCATGATGGCAAAAAGACCTTTGTCACTCAGTTCCGTGCTTGGTTTGTCAGTTTTTACAGTCTTGCTTCTTTCCATCTGTTAAGTGCATTCTACCTGGAATATAGTGTGCCTTTTCATGAAGTATTGCGATGTGTCAGAACACCTGTGCATTGAATAATATCAAGATGATCTGTGTCTCTACACGTTCAGTTCTACACGATGAAAATCTCTAAATCTAGTTTTCTACTATGCGGTAGGACAATATTACACAACAACGTACTGGAACTTCTACTGAGCCCTGGGCATGTAGAAGCTTCGCCTCCCTTTCTCTCACCTGTTTCCTTTCACTTGTGAGAATTGTTTAGATTTTGCCTGTGAGTAGGATCGTACAGAAGTTGGCTTTATGTGCCTCAGTTATTTCTCTAAACATAATGATTTTCATTTCCACATGTATCAAAAATTGTAGAATTTCTTTTTTGTAACATAGTGTTGCAGGACTGCCTCTGTTAATGCTCTTCCTTATTCATTAATCTGTTGGTGGACATAGGATGCTTTTATTTCGTGGTTACTAAACTAGTTTGAGTGTTAGCAGAGGGGTACAGTTTTGTATTTGATATGCTAACTGTATATCCTTTGGCTATATAGTCAGTAATGATGTTGCTCAACTACATGGAACACCCATTTTTAAGCTCAGAAGGAACTGTCATTTTGCCTTCTGTAAAGACGGTGCTATTTCATGTCCCCATTGTATGCAAAGGTTCACTGCACATGTTGGCAGCTCATATTTTTAACCAGATAATATTAGCTGTTTTTATGAGAGTGAAATATTTTATTGAAGGTTTAGTTTTTATTTCCCTTATGATTAGAAAATTTGAACATTTAAAAAATATTTTTGTCCATTTATATATATATTTTTAAAAACTATGATTTTTATAAAATCAGTATCTTTTTCTACTTGAATGTTTTAAATTTCCTTATGTTCTGAATATTATAACCTTTTCTAGATTATTTTCTAGTATTTTTCTCATTCTTCAGGATATGTTTACAATGTGAATTCTTTCAGTTATGTTACAAAAATTTCTTATTTTGCTATTCTAATATTTATAATATTTGTTTTAATTTCTTTGATTTAGGGTGGTGTTAAATTATATTTCCACTTGCTAATACGTTCTATGTGGTTTTCTCATTTTTTAAATTTCATAGCATTTTAAAAATTCAAGCCATGAGGAAAGCTGAGTTTTCAATATCAGATCTTTTTCAAAGAAGGCTATCCATATCAACTATTTACACTCAGCATAACACTACAACACTCAATAAAAGCAACCAGGTATGAGAAAACAGGAGCACACTCAAGAACTAGAAGTAAATGAATCATATTACCAAAGGTTCCTCAGCCGGATTATCAAAGTTGCCTAATTAATTAATTATTTATTTATTTACATATTTTGATAAATGTGTGCTGTATTTATACAATTTCTACTCCATACTCTTCTTCCAAATATCCCTGTGTCTGACCACTCTTTCTCAAATTCATGACATATTCTTTTTTTAATTCTATTACTATTACATATACAAACATATACACATATGTGAGAACACACAAAAATACATACAAACATATATATATGTTTATATATATATATATATTATATATATATATATATATATGGCTTTATATATATAAGCATATGTTCGCCTACATGGAAATTCCTTATTTAAACTTTGAAGTAACTGTCATCTTGTTTTCTCTGTGCCTTTGCAAGTTACTGTGTGTTTTTAATATTTTTCACATGTGTGTATGTTTACGACTGACCTCTGAATTTGATAACCTATCAGGTGTTTTTCCCTGGAGAAGATTTATACTTCTCTAATCAGCCATTAATTGCTTAAAATCCTTAAATTCAAACTCAGTGTTGTAATCATGCATTGCTTCATATTTCTCCTGAGATAGCCCTACACCACATTTAATTCCAAATCTTTTACTTGCGATTTGGAACACAATTGCATAAGATTTAATTCAAATAATTCAAGCATTATTAATTTAGCTATCTAACCATCAGCTTTCATATATAGATTGAAATTTAGGAAAATTTCAATATAAAGACTTACTGCCTATAATCATTATAACCCAATTGAGCAGGAGACATTGGTTCAGGTTACTTTCCTTGAAGTAGAGACATTTTACAGGGGCAAGGAAGGCTTCTCAGGCTTGAAATCTGCCAAGAGTTGATAAATATGCCCCAAGGAAATGCACTTGCTAAGCTCCGAGTTCTCATTCATCATTCACCCTAGTATTTTCTATCCTTAGCTTTATTGCTGCCAAGTCTCTCCTTCTACTATATCTTCACTATTTTTAAAATTATATTTTGCTACAATTGACAAATTATGATAGTGGTATTTAATTTAAGGTTACAACAAACAGAGTTAATGTGGAGTAACTAAATCAAACTAAGGACAATATCCATTACCCCCCATGATACTTAAGACATTTTTAGATGATAATATTAGTTTTTCCCAGTAATTTTCATTTATACAACATGCTATTACTAAAGTCATAAATCTGCAGTAACCCTCAGATATATTTTTGTGACTAACAAAGCTTTGTGAGAGCAAACAAAAATCACTTTGAAACTCATTGTCCAGTGTCTACTTCAATTTATCATTTTGATAAAAATAAACCTAAATTTATTGAATTTCTCTAGTCTTTTTTGAGTATGTGTGTGATGTCATGCTTTATTTTGTTTTTTATTCATGTCTAACACATTTTGACCTAATTTTGTCATTCACCATACATTAGATATCATTATTACTTGCTTTATTATACATTATCATACATGGTCTTTTAAATGATGCTATATTATTTTGAGGAATATTTTATTCTGCATTGTTGTAAGTTTGGCAGTTTTAAAATGAGTATGCCTGCAGCTGATGTACACGATTATGGGTTTTATAGTCACTACAGAGAGCTTTTAAAATATTATGTATATGCCTTCTTAAATATTTGAAACTAGCAGAAAATTCAACCATTAACATAAGATGGCTTTAAATATGAATATAAAAGTGGTCTATGTAAGGTGAGTGGTCATGAAAAATCATGGGAGTGTGGAGGAACACAAAATATGCTGGCAATATTTTCTTGAGAAGTGAATCAAGGGCTTCCAGAGAGTTGCTGAGAAATGTAAGAGAAATAGATGTAAACAATTATATTGCAATAACAGTAAATATTTTTAACAAGTGACTAATATTTCAACCCAAGAACAGGTTGGAGTCCAATAAAAAATAGCACATGAGCAATACACCAAACACCCTTGTAAAACACCAAGTGAGCAATAACAAGTGTAATTATATATGTACTTGAAAGATTAATAAAAATGAAAAGCATTCCAACTGTGAAATGAAGCATTGTTTTAAACAGGAGAAAGCAGTCCTCACCCATATTTTTGGGCCACGATTGAGTTTATGGCAGTAAAATCTCTATCTTACCTGAATCTTCAAAGTCACTGTTGTAGGTTTTCCATGTCTCTGTTATTCGAAGGAGATTCTCTTCCATGGCTTGGATGTCCATGGAAGGGCAGTTGCATTCTGGGAATTTTGAACCGCAGTGGCACCAGCAGTCATTATCCTTGCAGATAAATTCCCCTTCGGAATTGCAAGCAATGTAGCTCAAGGCTGCCTGCACAAAACGCTCCTGAAGATAGTCGGGAAGTAGAACTTGAAGCCCTTGAGAGACAAACGAATTAATCAAAGTTTGTAGCAACTAAAGTGTAGCAAGCACTTGTTTACAACCCCGAGTAGAGAAAATCAATGTTGTATTCTAAATCACAAATTAATATTTTTTAAAGCTATCATTAAGAAAATCATCTACATGCATAATTTCATTACACAAACACCGCATGAATATGAAATCTCAAAACTTACAAAATGCTTAGTATTTTACACTTTTTATGACAATCCTGTGATACTTTGACATAATTACATATAACATTCATTTGTTTTTTAAAAAGATACACACCAAGCCTATATATTTGAAGACACGAGCTCACCATTTTCTGTGTCTTGAGTTTCGTTCTTTCATGTTACGTTCAGACTCTCATTCTGCATAAACAGATACTATAATGTTACTATTTGTGTTCTATTGTTTGTCAGGGTTAATAGGAGGGCAGATCTCAACACAGGACCCCAAGAATGCCTACTGTAAATGATTCTGTTGTTTTGGAGCCAGCACGAAACTGAGTAGAAAGGAGCAGATGGGCTGACATAGTTAATTCGCAGTCCATTTCTTTGCTGCGTGTAAGTCATCACTAATGATATACTTCATTACTTCTTAGATGCCAGCTTGGTAATCACTTTCTCTTTAGGGAAATGTTATTTGAAATTAACTTTAAAAGAAATATTTAATATTTATCATTTAATATATTTTGAGAAAAAAATATGGTTTCACTTCCAACATTTCTCACCACATAAGAAAGATGCTCAGTCCAGTTGTTATCAGAAAGGCGTTATCAGCAACTAATGGGAGCAGATGCAGAAACCCATAGCCAAAAACTGTGTGGAGCCAAGTGGACCCTTAAGAAAATATGGAGGACTGCTTGTAGGATCCAGAAAAGTCAAGGACACCAAGAGAACATGACCCAGAGAGTCAAATGAGCAAGGCTTAAAGGAGCTCTCAGAGATGAAATGACAAACACTGACCTTTATGGGTTTGAACTAGGTTCTCTGAATTTAAGTTATGGTTGTGTAGCTTGGTTTTCATGTGGAACTCCTAAGAGTGGTGCCACAGATTGTCCCTGACTCTTGCCTTCTTATGGAACCCTTTTTCTGCTACTGGGTGGCCTTTCCCAGGCTTGATATGAAGGTTTATGCTTAGGTGTTTGTAACTTGATATGCTGTGTTGCAGTGGATATATCTGTGAGACCTGAACTTTTCTGAAGAGAAAAGAGGAAGGAGCGGATCTGGGGAGAAGGAAAATGGAGTTGAGTTGGTATTCTTAGAGAGGGGAAGCTGCAGTCAGGATGTAATGTATAAGAAAAGAATTCAAAACAAAACAAAAAAAAATATTGAAATATTCTAACCAAGCCTCACATGGTGACATGTGACTTTCACCTCAGCAACTGAGGGGCAGAGGCTGAAATTTGGAACATAAGAAATTCTAGGTCATCTTAGTTTATGTAGTAGGCTAGAGGCCATTCAGAAAAATTTGAGACCGAATTTGGAGAAAAAGAATAAAGGAAGGAAAGAAGGAAGGGGGGCTGGATGGAGGGAGAAAGGAAGGAAGGAAGGAAGGAAGGAAGGAAGGAAGGAAGGAAGGGAGGAAAAAAGGGCAATGGTTAATAATTAAAAGCATGATCCCACAAGAATGCTCAAACATGTGCACATTCGTTTGGACAGTTCATATCCACATACACATGAATGCACATAATAAACTTATATATATCATATGTACATACACATAAAAAACAAACAAAAAAGAATTAGTAAAAATAAATAGTAAGATATGGAAAATTGTGTCAAATCAAATTGCTATTTATTACTAAACTAAATATGATAACATTTACATTTTCTTTGTAATAAAATCAACTCATTACTTCACACTTGACTTTTAATTATGAGCATGAATTAATAAAAATCATGCCTTAATATTAAGGGAAAAATTTTTGCAAATACATTAATAACTGCACCCATACCATTGTTGTGTTTAACAACATACAATGTTATATAGTTGTCAGTATGTGTATTATACACATTTGTTTATTTATAATAGTATTTAAAATATTTCTACATAAATTTAAATAGAAACATTTATAGAAGTATTGTTTAAAATACCAATGCTTGATTCATGATTTCTTATGATTTACAGTATAGTTAATATAAATAAAGTTACAGTATTAATGAAATAGATTATAAATTAATAACTATCGAGTATTGATACATGTAATTTACCAGATATTACTAAATGGATCCTTAATTTTATTAGCCTTCTCAGAGCAACAAAATATTCACTAAAAACAGCATTTGACCATTCTTGTGACACATGATAGCTTTCAACATTATAGAGTTAAGTTTTCACATCAAAAGATGATTATTACAAAAATCACACATAAGTCAGTAAGAGATAATTCATATAATATGGAATTTAACAAGATTGATCAAGAAAAATAAACTTGGAGTCTGTTTATAAACTTTCTATATCAGAAAGTAGCCTGTATAATGCATGTGAATTTAAATGACATTTAACTACATAGAGTACTCTGGTGCTATTTTTTGAAAGAAGTATGAACAGATGAAAATGATGAGTCTTGGAACTATGAAACCTATTGATGGCATCAACTACTATAGATCTGAAAAAAGCAATACTATGTGAAGTTGACTAAGAAAATACCCCTCCTGGGATATGAAGTGAGGTGAATACTCATCCATTGCTGGTGGGAATGTAAATTTGTTCAGACACATTAGAAGTCAGTGTGGTGGTTTCTCAGAAAACTGGAAGTCAATCTACCTCATGATCCAGTAATACCACTCTTGGGCATATACCTAGAGAATGCACACTCATACCACAAGGACATTTGTTCTACTATGTCCATAGCAGAATTATTCATAATGCGTAAAACCTGAAAACAACCTAGATGCTCCTCAACCAAAGAATGGATTAAAACAAACAAACAAACAAAAAAGTGCTGCATTTATATAATGGAGTATTATGAACTAGTTGAAAATGACATCCTGACATTTGTAGGCAAGTGAATGGAACTCTGAAGTGAGATTATGTTACACTGTAAATAATTGTCCTGTCTACTGGTTTAATAAAAATGTTGATTGGCTGAAGGTAGACAGGAAGTCTGGGCAGGGTTACCAGACTAAGAAAACTCTGGGGACAAGAAGAGCAGAGAAGAAATGATAGGGAATAGCCAGCAGAGAGAGATACCATCCAGCTGCCCAAGAATCATAGGTAAAATAAGTAAGCCTTGGGCCATGTGGCAAGACAGATGAATGGACAAGAGCTGAATTAAAATGCAGGAGCTACCTAGCAATATGCCTGAGGCATAGGCCAAATAACATGAAGTTAATATAAGTGTCTGTGTGATTGTGTGGGACTGTAGGACTTCAGAACTGCAGGACTGTAGGTCTATGGGTCTGGACCATAGGCTGCACAGGCCAGAAACTCAGGGTTAGGCCGGAAATGCCAGGCCAGAAACTTCCTACTATAGAACTCAGGAAAAAAAAAAAATCCTGAATGAGGCCACCTAGACCCGGAAACACAAACATGGTATGATCTCAGTAATAAGTCAATAGTAGACATATAGCAAAAGATAACCAGGCTACAATTCATAGCCCCATAGAAGCTATACAATGAAAAGAACCCTAAGAGACACATTCCTGGATCCCACTGAGAAAGGGGAATAGATAAGATCTGCTGAGTAAATTGGGACATGGGGTGAGGTGGGGAAAGTAGAAGAAAACAGGAAGGAACAGGATGGTAGAGCTGGAGGAGGGACAGAAGAAAACCAACAAAATATCTTGACAGAGAGAGTCATTTTGGGATTAGGGAGAAACCTGGTGGTAGGGAAACTCTAGGAATTTAAAAGGATGACCACAGCTAAGACTCCAAGCAATCATGAGAAGGTGCCTGGTCTGGCCTTCCCCTTTGATGACTACTTTAGTTGTATCATAGAACCTCCCTCCGGCAACTGATGGAAGCAGTTGTAGATATCCTCAGCTAAGTACTGGACCAACCACCCAGGCAGGCTGAATAACAGGAGGAGAGATTATATGAGCATAGGCGTCAAGATATTGATGGGGAAACACACAGAGACAATTTACTTGAGCTAATGGGAGCTCACTGACTATGGACTGACAGCCTAGGGACCTGTGTGGAACCAAACTAGGCACTCTGAATGTTGATGACAGTTGTATGGATTGGGCAGTTTGTGGGACCTATGGCAGGGAGACAAGGATTTATTCCTAGTGCATGAACTGGCTTTTTGGAGTCCATTCCATGTAGAGGGATACCTTGCACAAACTTGACACAAACGGGAGGGGCTTTGTCCTGCTTCAACTTTATATGTTGGAGTTTGTTGACTCCCCATGGGAGGCTTTATCCTCTTTGAAGAGTGGTTGGTTGGGTGGGGTGAGGAGGAAGCTGGGGGGTCAGTGGGAGGAGGGGGGAAGGTGAACTGTGATTAGTATGCAAAAAAAACCACCTTTAAATTAAAAAAAATAAAAAGAAAATAACTAAACCTAATATATTTTAAAAATTATTATCTGAAAGATATCTATCAACTGTAAGAAGAGTAAAACCACCAAAATTCCTTGTAGTGGGATTCAGGTGTCAGCTGATGGGGTCCTAAGATGCTTATTCAAGGTCCTGAGCTCCTGGAGGGGATGTGGTCAACCTGGAGGGGGTGTGGCCAACCCCATTGAGAGGGGGCTTCTGGGACATGAGGCCTGCTTCCTGGTTCCTGGTTGTTGGAGAGATAGGATTGGAATCCATCGTGTGTCCATTGCTCATCCACCTTTCCAGACTCCAGTCCCTGTTCAGGTGCTACTATAAACTGTTACCTGTACCGTGAGTGTTGGTTTATATTTTAATAAATATCTATCCTGCACTGGTGCCTTCTAAGTAAACTTCATCTACAAGTCCTTCCTATGTGCAACAGTTAAAAATCACGGCAATGATTGAAATGGCAAAAGATCCACAAAGACAAAGTAGATCCAATTAGAGTCACTTGGACTTAAGAGCTTCTCAATAAGAAAGAAGTATTCTTGGTACTCTAAACCTAAACATCTACTTCATGTGTGGTGCCATCATAGATCCTATAGGAGAACCTGTCATTTCTGTTTTCCTAAACCAACATATCTCTAACTATATTTTAAATAACAATTCTTATGACCACAGATAAGCATCACATTCATAGCTCTTCAAAGGAACTTCATTTGGTCATAGATGAAAATGATTGTAGAAAATCACAACTGGTAAAAAGGAAACAATTGACCTGAGGTACGATGGGAAATTGCTAGAGCTAAATGGTCAGGATAGTGTCTTCTGTTTATGGCAGGGAACCTGACCATATCAAATCTCAACATGAAGTTGTCTGAGCAAAACATGAAAAGTGTAACACTGCATGGAATGCCAATATGGATGAAGAAAATCTCAAAAGGCCCTTAGTTAAAGAGTTACGGCGTATGGTTACTGAAAGCTAGCTAGATGAAATGCCTAGAGAAAGCATCAGTCTTTAGTAGAGTTATCCACTTGGTAGATATACAGTCCCAAGCATTTGGCCCTAAATATGTATATATAGAGACAACACTGCATTAACCCAGCAGGTTTGATAATATAGTTACACGTTTATGTAAATATACAACAATAATAATTAAAGAAAAGGACAGTGAATTTCAAAGGGTATGAGGGGAAGTGAGGTGCAGAAAAACTGTATGAATATGGCAATTTAATAAAATTTTAAAATATACATACTACACATACTCAAAATTCTATTCCATGATTCTTAAATATTATATTTTAATATTACATTTTTATTAATTACATTTACACTTCATTACTAACTACCTAAAAATATAAGTTTATCCAATAAATTTAAGTTGTATACTGTAATTTATTATAAACTTAATAGTATGTTATATTGTATAATCATGTAATAATTTTAGATTAAAAGTCTTCCTAGGATAATCTTTAATTAACAACTATTCATAAATTATGTGAGAGATGTTTATTAGAAATGGTATGAATAATTTTCAAATCAAATATGAACTTCTTATTAAAATTCTTTTCGTGTTTTACTATGTAATTTTACAGAAACTTCATTTTCTAGCCTTAAATTTCTTTACTTATTCTTCTCTTTCTCGTAGAGTCAATATTTGATATGTGACAGTGATGTATTAACTACTCTATATGTCTTATTTCATATACGTCGTGTGTGTGTGTGTGTGTGTGTGTGTGTGTGTGTGTGTGTGTGTGTGTTGTGTGACATACTTCAGGTCAACTGTGAAAACCTTACATTGTGTGTACTGGCAACTGTACTTGTGTTCTCTGGACGTTTAGTAAATACTTTTCTGTTCTTCAGCCTTAATATGTGTTATTATTGACAGGAAACTAATGTTTTTGAAGAAAGTTTGCTGCAAATTTGGATAAGAATTAGTTTTTTATACATATATAGGTCAGTCATGATGGTTTTATTATGAAGTTTTGTTGTTATTAACAGGGTTCCTTTCATTAGTTTTTGATGCTTTCATTGTGGTTTCCTAATAAAATTCTGTTGGGAGCAACTTCTCAACAAGAGTAAAGTCGTGTAAGGTAGCATTTACAGAAAAAAAAAAATGTAATTTGCTTCTTCGAAAATATCAGAATTTCAATGATGAAAAATGATCCATTTGAATTGAAAGTTCACTCTTGCTTAAAAACAAAATGCAAAACAAATCACAAATATGCATGTCAGTCTGTACCCATCTACTGATCCACCTACCTTAAGAATTGTGGAAAGTCAAAAGACATAAAGTGAATCCTCTATAAGGAATTCATGGGCAGAAAGGGTGTTTCTAATTTGCCACGTGAGGTAAATTAGTTTCAGCTGATGCACAGATAGAAAGGGGAAGAAAGTGGCAGGAAAAAATAGATATTATCACTGATAGAGAAAGGTCATTGTTCACCACTTTTTGTAAAATAATGGGTAGATGTTAAAAGGAGGGTAGAAGAATGAGTCAACACAAAATTTCAATAAGCTCACATCAGGATAAAGGAAATTTGGAAAGGTAGTCTCTAGGATAATTTCTAAAGGATCTAAAGGTGAATTTTATTCTTGAGGTACAAATCAAGTCAAATAAGACAATCAAATATAGAGTCTTAGTGAGCAGAAATAAGCGAAATGGAGGAAAAAAAAGAATGTGATTTGTTTCTTATATTAACATGAAAGTACTAAAACATAAGAAGTGTTTCCTCAGTTCATCATGTTTTCCAATATGGGTACCTGTCTTATTTTTTTTAATTATGGTGCACTCACTCAAAAACGAGCTCTACACAATAAATACCGATTTTGGACAATACAGCCCATCATTACAATTACGTCAGTATACCTCAAATAATATTTATGTCATGGTTAATTTTTGCTGTTTATTTTTCCTTTTTTTAGAAAATATTTGTTCAATTTTAATGTGTGTGGATGTTTGCTTGAATGTGTGTGCATATATATATATATATATATATATCACAAGCAAGAAATAGCCCATCATAGTCAGAAAAGGGCATCAAATTCCCTGAAACTGGAATCATGGGCAGGTATGAGCTGCCAGGTGGATTCTGGAAAGCACCTATAAGTCTTCCGCAGTAGCAGCAGGGGCTCTTCACCACTGATTTTTCTCTATCGCCTTGCTCTATTTCTTGCTTTTAAGAATGAAAGACTATATGCATTTGTTATTTTTGTGATTACACATGAGCATACTTGTCAATGATTTTGCAATGCATCGTCTTCCAAAATTCTACTGAATAAACTAACAAATTAAGCACACAAGCACAAAATCAATCTGAATTGGAATAAAGAACAAAGAGTTTGATATAATACCATCTGTATTTTACTTTCCTGAAAACTCAGATGGTATCATCTGTTCTATTAAGTTGAATTTAAATTGTCTAACATATTTTATAGTATGAATAGATAGAATTACAAATTGTGAAAAAATTCTAAAAATAGTCACATAACATGCAAGCCTATATAGATTTCCTTTTACTGAAACAGTGATTGTCATTTACAAGAAAAAATACTCTGAAGATAAGATTTATTTGCAATTATTAGTTAATTTGTGAAGAAAAATAAGTTATTATATTCTTTATTTTATCTAGATCAAGATAATTTAAAATTGATAGATTAACCTTGCCAATAATTTATATACTGAACACATACATTTTATTTAATATTTATTATTATTCTTAATCAAATGTCAATGTGTATTTGTTATGTGCACAAGAGTGCAGGTTCCCAAGAAAGAGATTTCTGAGCCTCTGGATAAATAGTTACAGAAAATGATGAACATACATATGTGGGTATAGAAACCTGACTGAGATCTTCTGTAAAAGCACAAAGTGTTTCTGCATGACGTATCCAGTGACAAATTACTTATTTTTATAAATATAAAAAGAAATTATAACTGGATAGTATATAACATATGCTTATAAATAATTTAATAAAATTTTACTTACATACCTTGCAACTGAATTTTATTCTCTGGACTCTGAACCAAAACAGAGCTGACAGAATCTAAGTTGTCATAGTTACTGCAGCCAAGAGGACCCGTCCGTGTTTCTGTTACCTGATAAACAAAATATCAACTTTATTATATAAAGCAGACTTTTACAATGTTCTTTCTGTTGAATGTGCTTGTCTCACACTACAATAATAAGCATTTGATAGTAAACAGCACTGAAAATTTTGAGGTGTACTAGACAACATCAAGAGGTACTTCAAAGCCAAAGATGAGCAAGAATTATATCTCAGATGTTTTTGTTTTCTTTTGAGTCAAGCATAAATCTAATACATATAAAGATCATTTTGTTAAAAAGAAACTGTAAGTAACATATAATCACTATTTTTTCCAATGAAATAATAGGAAAATATTCTTCAAATCTGTTTGAAAAATTTGGCTTATATGATAATTACTTTTGCTTCCATTTGTAAATCAAAGTCACTTCCAAAGTCACTATGAAAAATTGACTATAAATTTTATTATATGAAATGCAAATATATACACTTTTTATGAACACAATAACTTCCAAGCTGTTTGGATTCCACTTTCTCAGCTGGCAGGATGTGTCTCTGTTCAGTAATTATTTTATTTTGAAGACTTTACACTTTACATGACCCTCTTCCAACCAAGTTTTTGAAAAGTTCTTCTTTCTCCATGTTGACTAATCTATTTTATTTATGCTTAATATTAACCTCATGCAGAGAATCACACTAAGGAGTTCTTAGTGTCCCCGTGACCTCCTTTGTTAACTAGTCTCTCTGGGTCTGTGAATTGTAGCAGAGCTAACCTTTATTTCAGAGTTAATATCCCCTTGTGAGTGAGTACATTCCTGGGTAGAGACCGAAAAAGAGGGGATTGGAGTGTGAGAGGTGAAAGTGAGTAAAAGTGAGGACGGCTGGCACAAGGATGTAAAATAAATAGATAAATAAAAAAATAAAATCCAAAGCCAAAATTAAAAAAAAAAAAAGTTCTATGTTTGCAAGGCACACCTTTAATCTAGAATTGTGGAATTTCATATTGTGGATACACATTAATATAAATCTATCATTATGTGTAATGTGTAATAATAACATTATTATTTTACCAAAATATAATTTACTGATTGATGCTTATTTATAACCAGAGTCCAATATTTTCAATTAAATAATTTTATATTGTATTATATTGGTGGATGAATCCTACATTTCTTATTGTGTTTAGATTTAGAAATAGTGTTTATGCATATTTTAAATTTTAATATAATATTAAAATGGATACAAATAAAAATCTAAGTCTCAAATTATTAACAAATGTTTTTATATAAGCACAGTGTCAAAGATAGAATATGCAGTATGGTTATAAAAGTTTTTGACCATCAGAAATAGGAAAGTTTAACATGAATTTCTATTATAAGAAAGACATTTATTCTTGAGTTGGAATGCTGGGATTGACTATCCATCTTCCTGCCACGTGCTTGATGGCCTAGGCAGGGTGAGGGTTGTGTAACCTATGGAATGGTAGATGGAGGCTCACTAGCTGTGAAAGGAAAATCTGAACCTACTCAATTTTTTTTTTTTCTGTAGAGAACTTCCTGGGTGAATATGATAAGCATGCATTTGATTCAGTCCTGGAGTATTTATGTGGATTTTGCTCACATTATCATATTTTTTTCATTGAATCTACAAAACAGAGTAAACTTAGTAAAATTGATACCTGAAGTTTTCCTTTTTTTTTTTTTTGCCACTCTCTCTATTGGTTAAATTATTTCACAGTTGTAGAATTTTATAGAGTTCATGTCTCTTTCTAGATCAAAGAAATATTATTGTAATGATGTCAAAATAACACAGACTTTTGTTTGCTTAGATCAAATGAAATGTGTGTAGTCAATTAAATTGGAAGTGAACTGTCATTGCTATTATAACTATATGGTATAATGGTTAATTATTACATAGATACATCATTTAAATAAAAATATTCTTATCTGAGGTGATATCACTTTCTCTAAAACTACAGATTATCTAATATAAAATCCAAGACAAGGCTTGAAGACTCTCTTTCTGATTTGTTGGTTCGTCTTTTCCAAGAGACTCTACAAAATCATATGTTTTCAACATTGCCCTTGGTTTCCACATAGAACTTGGAGTAGGATCTTTATTGCTTAAGGCAGTATGACTTTGTACATGAAATATTTGGAACCTAAGTTATATTTCACCTCAGAGACTCATCTTTGACAAATAGAACACATGATAACAGAGGACTCCATTCAAGCTTTCAGTGAAGGGAATCAGTCAAAATTCCTTCTTAGATATGATGCCTATGAACTAAAACTAGGTTACATCATTACATTATATGCAAAAACACACAATACTGACTTTCATACTTAGGCAGTAACTGACATCATTGTAATTGTAAATAGTATCCTCAATAATTATCCTTTCTACTGCAAAATACCTGGGCCTACATAATGAAGTAAAGAAAGATGGAGAAGAACCTACACTTGTCATTTTCTCAAACCAAAGTATGTAAAGCAGGAAGAGCAAAATATTTGCTGTGAGATTTTGACTCTGAGAAATGTCAGAGAAACACTGATGAAATATTATTAACGTAATTGCCAACAGCACTAAACAAATATGACATTCAAACACACACACACACACACACACACACACACACACACACACACACACACACACACACACAAGTATGGAAGCAGGGTCTAGTAAGGACATCTCAAGCTTAGACATTGTACTACAGGCAAGTAAGGAATCTGAAAACAGAAGAAATAAAGTTTTTATGAGGGAAGAGGTCTCAGGTATCCAATACTCTGGAGCTAATTCTGAAATTATATATATATATATATATATATATATATATATATATATATATATATGTATATTACTAACATTATTTTGACTAAACAGCTTGTAATTATATTTTTGGAAGGTCACACATGCATGCACAAACACACACATATCTTCTAAGGCTGAGTCAAAATGCTCTTCCACATAGCATTGTTTTGTTGTTAATATGGCTGCATATAAAAAATAGAATGTGTTTACTTTGTTATAAATGTAATTGACTCCATAAGATCGTAGGAACGGGCGTTATTGGGAAGCACGTTTTGTTGGAGTAGGTATGGAATTGCTGGAGGAAGTGTGCCAGTGTGGAGATGAGCTTGAGGCCTTATATATGCTCAGTGTTTCAATTCATTTCCTGTAGCAAGAAAGTCAAGATAAAAATCTGTTTCTTCTCCGGCACCATGTCTGCCTCTATGACACTACATACAGCTGTGAAGATAATGTACTAAACCTCTGAAATTAAAAGCAGTCAATTAAATGCTTTTTTTTTCTAAGAGTTGCTGTGGTCATGGTGTCTCTTCGCAGCAAAAGAAGCCTTAGCTAAACAATTACAAATTAATAATTCCATATTGTGGTTATCTTGGAAAGTAGACGGATGACTAGATATTAATATAGATATTTGATAATAATATAAAAAATATCAGAGGCACACTAAAGGCAAAATATTAAGGGGAAAATCTTTGTTTAATATCACATAGCAACAAGAAAAGCAGCCAGAAAAACAAAAAAGCTAAAGAATGTTTTTCTGAATCTAATTACACAATTGAGATTTTATACATAAGATTAAAGAAAAATAAATTTACATGCATTGAGTGTAAATTATATAAGCTTTTGAAAAAAACATAAATGTATAAGCATATATTTTATGCATTGATTTTAAGATATCAAGCTTTTGTATCATCACTGATTTTAGTAATATGAGTTCAATTTTAGAATGTGAGTTCAATTCCTAAATATTTATGCATTCTGTCTTTTATGCAGTGGAAAATCATTAAGTTCAGTTCCACTCTCCAACACCATGACCCTACACATACACTTTATCTGAGTAAGTGCTTTTTCTTATTAGATTTTTTAAAAAATAATATCAACAACTTGGACAACATTTTTAACAAAACAAAATATTGCTTCAGAAAAACTCAATATAATGCATGATAAACTAAATCACTTTTTCTTTTCTTGAAGTTATTTTATGAAAATAATTTCTTTTTATTTAAGAAATTTTTATTGATTTTATATATCAACCACAAATCCCACTCTCTTGCCTCCACCTCAGCCTGATTCTCTGACCCATGCCCATTACCACCTCACCTCCATAAAGGTAGGACCTCCCATTGGGAGTCAGAAAAGCCTGATACATTTAACTGAGTCAGATTTCCTTCTTCCAATCAAGGCTGTTCACTGTGTATCTCCATAGGTAATGGGCTCCAAAAAGCCAGGTCATGCACAAGGGACAAATCCTGATTCTACTGCCAGGGGCACCTTAAACAGACAATGCTACACGATTGTCTCCCTTATGCAAAGGGCCTAGTCCAGTCCTGTTCAGGTTCTACAGCGTTGATCTAAAGTTTGTGAGTTCCCAATAGCTTGGTTCAGTTGTCTCTGTACATTCCTCATTATGATATTGACCTTCACGTTGCTCAAATAATCCCTCTTCACTTTCTTTCCCTGGACTCCCAAGCTGGGTGCTTGACTGTGGATCTCTGCTTCTGTTTCCATCAAGTACTGGATAAGGGCTCTATGATTACAATTAGTATATTCACCAATCTATTTACCAAGTTAGGCCAGTAGGCGTGCTCACCACTATGGCTAGCAGTCTAAGCTGAGGTTACTTTCGTGTATTCCTGGGAACTTCCCTAGCACCAGTGTTCTCCCTAACTTCATGATGTCTCCCTCTATCAAGATCATGCATTTCAAATTATCTATGTCGTATTATTTTTATATGTAAATTTTGTGAAGCTTTTAATGTTACAAAATTGTCAAAGGGAAGAATGTCTTATCTCTTTTAAGTTCTGAAAAAGATATAAACATGGCTCTTTTCCTTGACAGTGCCTTGTCATCTCTGTACTACTTTGTAGTTAGACATAGAGAATAGCAATATTATTATTTGTTCAACCTGACATTTTCAATAAGAAAAGTAATAAATGTCTATGTTGGAAATGCAAGCAACTAGATAAATGACTAGCCCAGAGGAACCACTGCTAATATTTTCTTTATTTTGGCTTGTTTACCGCCAGAGTTTTATTACACATGAAAAGAGTTGAAAATAGAAGAAATTGCTGTTCACAACTACTGTTTACTCAAAGTATCAACCCATTCACGGTCATTTATCTTTCACCAACTTTTAATTTTAAAATTTTATTTGCATTTATTCTACGACAATTCCAGCCATATATAGAATGTGTTTTGATAGCGTCAAACCCTCATCCTTCCAGTCCCAGAACACTTTAATTACGTCACCTTCCAAAATTCATGTATTTTTTCTTTGTTATTATTTCTTATTTTTGTTTTCTCTTAAAATCCTGATTCTGATTAAGGCTTCCAAAATGTTAGTAAAAGTAGGGTCTCATTCTGTGTGTGTGTGTGTGTGGGGTGTCATTCTACCTAGATTCTCCACAAATTCTATCAGAACTTCACAGGAGAAGTCTTACAGAGCCTTTATCATTAAAAAGACAGAGCTGTGTTTCATGTTTAAATCTGGGTGTTCCAAATTAGCTTTTGAAGAATTATATATAACTGTGCTTATGTAAATTAAACACTGGACAATTGGTAAGAATCAAGTAATCAATCTGCAAGTGTATCCATAAGTCATGATATTGAAGGGTTCAGAAAACTGAAAGATAATCAGGAGAGAGCTCCTCTACATTGGAGGAGATGGGTGGAAAGAAGGTGAAATAAAATGATGTAAATACAATAATGAGGCATGAATTTCCAAAAGATAAGCAATACATAAAGTTGTTTACATTTTTTATCAAGGACCAAAAATTAGAAGCATAATGAGATACTACTAAATATTTTACAAATGTTTAAAAAAAGAAAGGTAAAAAGTAATAGTGTAGATAATATTGCATAGTTGTTTTCCAAAAATCCTCACTTAAAATGTCTCCATAATTAAAATAAGACATAACCTAAATTAAATATGAATGTGACAAAAAGATATGTAAGGCTGACTATTCTCAGTACAGACTGTTAACAGGTAAATTTTTTAAAAAAAAGTTGCGATTGCTATAAGTTTTTAGTATAATGTAGAATTTGAGAGCTTGACTACTACAGCAGAATATTATAGAAAATGACACAGAATTAGTAGGAATGGGTCTTACAAATGTAGTGTCTGAGAAGTCTATTATGATTATGTTCAATCAAAATTTGGTGAATCAAAACACAATAAATAAATAAAAAAATCGCATGCTACATTGCTATACAGTAAAAAGAATTAGGCAAAATAATTTAGTGTCAGTCACAGCTTAGTGTGTGAAAGTGACAGTAAAGAGGTGTGGAAATTTGTTAACTTCTAGTAACTTCCAAATTTGAAGTAAGCAGTAGTGGCTGAAATGGTTATAATTTGAACTCTATGTTTTATAGTTATGTTATATACTAACAACCAGCTTGCTTAATAGGTTAATGTCAATTTTATTAATAAAGTTAGTCAATACTTTTTCTTAATTCATTAAAACAGGACAGATACCAAGACATAAACCTCTGAACCCACAGTTGGGAGTTTCTTTGTGTCTATTTACTCATTTGTCTGTCAGTTACCTATACATCCAAGACTAGGGAGATAGTTCCAAGGTTAAGGACATTGGATGCTGTTCCAATAGATCAAGGATCAATTTCCAGGACCAACATGACAGCACACAATTATATGTGACTGCAGCAACAGGGATCCAAGTCTTTTGACCTCTGAATGTACCAGGCATACATGTGATGTACATACATGCAGGCATAATTCCTGCATACATAAAATGAATAATTCTTACGAATGAATCAACCAATGAATAGCTAATAAAATAATAAATAAACCAGTAACTGGAGGTATAGTTCATCAGTTAAGAATCCTTACTGCTTTTGCAAAAATCATCTGTTTATCCGTGTTTAGTTCACAACAAACAGATGTTAGAATATTATCATTTATAACTCCAGCTCTATAGAATCTGATCAATTCTTCTGGCCCCCAGAGTTTCTTTCTCTCATGCACATGGTATACATGAACTCATGCAACTATACATATACAAATGATAAATAAAAAGTAAGCACATTTTATAAAAAAATAAATTCGATCAATTTTATCTCATCTAATAAATTACCATAATCCCCTTAAGTCTGAAGATATTGGTGTTATAAACTATCTAATGTGAATTAATATACACATATTTATTACCATATCTGTATGCGAGTACTAGTATTTTTATGTATTCAAGGTTTCTGTTCATTTGTCCCAATTTAAAAAAAAAATCAGTATTACTAATAACCCCACCTATAAACAACCCAATAAAAAGCATAGAATGTGAGAAAACTATTAATTATAGTTCATTGTGAATAATAACACCATTCTTGAGTTCATATGATTATGTTTGAACTTTACTAGAAATAATTTATCATAGATAATACTAATAATATCAAAGTTTTTAAATTCATGTAGCTAGTACTCAAAATGGAATTCAAGGTAATTATTTAACTTTTTGTAAAACATCCCAGAAACTCATTTGTTAAAATATTTTTGAATAAAGAACGTTGAAAATGCTATTAAAAATGCTATTTTCCAGGACTAGATGGGAAACTGAAGAATAATTATCAATAATTAGGGATTAAAATGGTCAAAGCATTTTCATATCCCACTTTCTTAACACACACATGCCTATACTACATTAACAACAATTATAAAATCGCACTGCAAACAACACATCTATTGTTTATATACCTCTCATCTTATTAATAACTAGATTGTATCTGGAATAATATAAGAGTTCATTATCTGCAGAGTAAATCAGCACATAAATACTTACGTATTTTTAGAGTCTATTACAAAGAAATACTTAATGTACAGAATTTTCAAAGAATGTCTCAGAGAAACAAAATCAATGAAAAATCATAAATTTTAAAGCTATGTGAGAATTTGAGGAATCACCAATCTTTGTCTGATAACCATAGAGGATATTTACACATTACATATTACTCACATTACCAGATTTACAAACTGATTTAGAAAAACTTAAAATTGTTGGTACCACAGAAATAAATGAATATTATTTATTCAACAGAAGGTATAGCTTTAGGATTTTTATGGATTGTATGAAATATGAAAACTTAGCTTAAAAGTATCTGTCCTGTTTTCTCTGTTAGTTTTAATTATTTCAGTATTTAGTAATTATTTAAAATCAGACAGTATAGAACTAGTTCTTTATCTCATTGCAATACTTCTGCAAGTTACTTTTAACCAATAAATGAATTTTCAGATATCATCATTATAAAGTACCTGAAATGTTCTTATTGTATTAAGCATTTTTATGATCAAATATTTTGTAAGTTTCAAAATTGTTCATAGTAATATATTATTTTTTTAATGTATAAACCCACATGCAAAATAATTTAAAATAAAATGCATGAGTAAATAAAATCAATACACTTTTACATCTAATAAAATAATGAACATTATGCTAAGTGAATGATGCACAATAAATAAATATAATGGTTTAAAATAACATTGTCAATTATTTTTAACCTGTACTACTTATTTAACAGTAGTTAAAAGTAGTTTATAACATACTAATAATGCCCATGTTACCAACATTATCTTATGAAAAGCACAATTGTTAATAAAATGCAAGTTTATTGTAAGGTGAACACTGTTATTAAACTACACTTCTATGCAAAAAAATTCTTGTGGAAAATTGTTTGCCATAATTCTATTCCCTATAATGTCAATGGGTTAAATATTTAAATATATGATTAATTTATTTATAGAAAATGTTTTAATTTATGCTTTTAAAATTATGCATGTATTATATGTTTGTCTGTTTTAGCATACATTTATAAATGCAGATATCTCTGTAGTCCTCAAGACAGCATCAAATTCCCTGGAGTTGGTGATAAAGGTGTCCTCTTTTGGGATGCCAAGAACTGTACTCTTGCCATGCTAGTACATAATCTCATTGCAGAGGCACCTCTCTAGCCACAACCAGTCAGTTCAGAAAGCTCTTCAGATTATCTTTTGTGTGAGGAGCTTTGATAATTGAATAAAAGATTAAGAAAATATTATAACTAAGCATGCATGATGGCACATATCTTTATGTATTTGGGAGGTGGATTAAGATGATCACTCTGAGTTGAGGAACCACCAAGTCTACGTAGGATGTTCAAAGTCAGCTAGAGCTACTTACTGTGATATTTTCTCAAAAAGGATACTATATACAACACTGATTACAATATTCATTAAATATATATAAAACAAAGTGTCAGAATAGGTTTTTAAAGAATGAAAATATAAACAGTGTAAAGCAAGACAAGTTTATGTGAGAAAAACAGTTAAAGTTTTGAGGAGATTATTATGAAAGCTAGGGTACAGATTTATTTGGGAACACAGCCGAGTTTACCTTTCAGGAGCACAATTACCTCCAAGTGATTCCTTGTTCTTGGCTTCATGAGTCCGCACATGGCTACAATGATTGGCCTACTTTTACATTCCCTACAAATTATCCTCTATCAAGTTTTATTGTTACTTCCCACCTACAAATAGCCACATGCCAACCTATTGGGAGAAATTGAGTGCACTCTTTGAGCACCCATTTAAAAAAATAAAATTACACTGCAGGATAGAAAAAGGGAAGTTTTGAGAGGTCTATTAACGTGATGTGTAATAAGGCAAACTGCATACAATCGATTCAAAGCCAAATTGCCTAATAAACACAACTTCTCTTTGAGCTTAGACCATAGTTTCCATGGTACTTAAATGTGTAGCACTTGTTGGGCTATGGAACAGTCGAATCTGTGGCTCACTATTATATATGTTATCTATTTATTTACTTTTAAATGAAATAGATATTAAATCACAGAAATTTTAAGAAACTTTAGAGAAAAAATAAAACATAAAAAAAAAAAAATCCTCTCTGTGGATACCAAGATACACATGCAGAAGGCTTACACTTGTGATAGTTGTATGTAAGCGTAAGTTTGTGCTTTAATATTCAAGCTCCAAAAGGCATGTTGTTTTGCACTATATTATATTACATAACATTAGTCTAGGAGTCATCTGGTGTCTTCAATATTAACACAAAAGAGAAATAAATTCTTCCTGCTAAGGGGCTCAGAAAGAGATCACAGACAGAGTGCCCAATGCATGACAGAGATGAACTTGCTCTTGCTCTTTGAATATAGTAAGATTATTATGCAAGCCCCACAGTTGGCAGTGTTGTGGTAACAGTGTTGTGATAAAGCCTCAACACTGCTCTCTTGTATCAAATAGATTAAACTGTATGAAAACGGGGTTAGAATTAAAGGCAATAATTCATTGTATATATTTTACAAATGAAACAAAATAGAAAAATAGAATATTGAATGATGATTTTGCTTTGTGCTTTTACTTTTAGTGTGTTATGTAAGTTTCTGGAGCGAGCTCTCTTCCTTTACAACATGTATTCTGAGGATAGAACAACTCAGGTCACTAGTCTTGGCGACAGGTAGCTTGGCATACTGCACCCTCTCACTGGCTTCAAATTTCAGGTTTTCATTCTATTAAAACTTATCACAAGCTTTAAAATGAAATAGCAAAATGAATGTGTAAATGAAATGAAAATACAGAGTACAAATATTGCATCATTATACATATACAGGATTTTTAGCCATTTTGAAGGTAGCATATGTAGTGTTTCCTTATAAATGAAGATACCGAGTTTGATGCTAACTGAAAGACTAAGCTTAATGTAGCTAAATATTTCAAGAAGAATAATTAGAAAATATTTTGAGTCCTGGCAATAGAGATCTCTGTTTAGAAAAGTACACTTTTAGGGTGATATTGGTGGGTTTTCTTGTTCTTTTTCCAAATGTTTCCAATTGCCTTAACTTTAAAATCCTATGTGCTGGTTAGCTGGAATGATGAAGAAACGAGACTGGCAGAGACTTTGATCTACAACTGAGCACATCTCAACCAGACCAAAATCAAATTTGTTGAAGCACCTAAACAGAACCGCATCATCCATTGATGTTGTTTTAAGACGCTGTTCGCTACAGTGGTGAATTCGTTTCCTTAAATCCCACTGTCCATCACAGGATACTGCTCTCTGCAGATAGAGCCTTAGCCCAGTAGTGAGAAATAAGCTGATGCTCCTGAAGTTATGTATTAGAATCTGAATTCTCGATCCTTCTTTCTTTGACAGAGTACCTAAAAATATTCGTGAGTCAATGTCAAGTGCTGGCATGAAGCGCCTATCACTGCATTAGGGGACAGTGACAAAAGAATCAAGGTCACTGACAGATCATCATGGCTTTGAGCTCACATAAAGCACACACTGGCCAATCTGTCACTTTCAGAATGCCAGCAACAGTCTTGAAAGTGTTGCAGCGTATTAGAACACCAATGATTAGAGCTAGGTGTTTGTGTGTGTCTCTCACATTGTATGAAACACTTCATTATTACTCTTATTTTTAATTTTTCCTTTGGTTGAGGAAGTAGCATACTGTATTAAACTATTTCTCCAGATGTCTTTTATTTTACTTTTTAGAAAGCCTTAACATGAAAGTTTCTATTAAATCTTTGAAATTGCATATTTAATATTATCATTCTGAAATATTTATTAAAGCTGTTCTTATTCCTTTTGGCTTTTGAAGTTCAAGCCTTATCCCATATTTCTTAACAGCATATCCACAGTTTCTGACATCATTTTCTCTTTGTAATAGGGCAGATAATGCCATTGCATAGACTGGCTGAACTTTCATACGGAGACTGTCAAACCCATCCATTTATCACACAATTAAATGAGTGCCCAAGGAACTGATGAGCACAGCATAGCAAATCTCTGAGTTGAGCATCATTAGCACACAGAATCAGATTTCTTGTTGTGAACGGCCATTACAGAGCAGTTCTCTCATTTCTTTTTTATTTCAACAAAACTGGATTTGCTCACAAAAAGTGAGGGGAAATTTTAATACTTTTGTGACTGATGATCACTAAAAGTAGCACTAAGGTGACTTCATAAGTACACAAAAAATTATATAAGAAAAGAGGGACCAGGACCATAAATAGTATATTCATAAATATTATATACATTGTTTGGAATTTCAAGACTCAGAAATAATTAGAGTACTGGTCACATTTTTTATGATATTTGATCATATCTTTTATTGCTATTCTCATTCCATTTGTTTTTATTTTAAATTTTGCTTGAGTATAAATCACATATATTTTTACCTTTAAACCTTAATAAGTACATAATAAAATACAGTATGAAATTATTTCAACATATTTTCATCTATTTTTTGGAGGAAGTAAAATATGCAATAAGATCCCCATGAAATAGCACACATCTTTCTCTTATTTCTAAGGCCTTTCCTCTTGTCTTCCTATCCGCCATGTTATCTTCCTGAATATTTACTTCCTTTAAAGACTAGACCCCAAAGAAACTTCAGTACTCCTGTGGTATTATTCAGATTTTGGGGGTTCTTGCTGAGTTATCTTTTACAATGACATCCCTACACTTAAAAGTTAAAGAGACTCTAGAAAGAGTAACAGAACATTTAGATAAAGAGTCAGAGGATCAGGACATCGTCAGTGAAATAAATCTTAAAGGGTACAGAGTGGGGCTGGACAAGGTTCTGGATGTACCCAAAGCGTCATGGAGGAGATATAGGTGAATACAATCAAGATAATTTGTATGGCATTCTCTTTGAATTGGTAAATATAAAATAATATTTTTGTTTAAAGGTAAGAACACCATTTGTTAAAACATAGTAACTTTACTTTAGAGTGATGTACAGGATTCTGGTGTACTGCTGGTATTGAAAACCACTGATATCTCAATACATTTATTATTGTTATAAAGTAATTTAAAAACAAATCTAGTTGCTATTTTACATGTATTTACAGATTGCTGGTTGCCAGATTTTATTGTATACCCACAACTCTTTAACATTAGAAATAGAGTATTTTCAAATATATCTATATTTCTAATATATGTATACATATGTGGCATATATACACATTTATACATACATATTCAGATATAAAGATCTGAGTTTATCTACTCAGTGTGGTGAATTTTATTTTAACATTTTAGCTATTCTTGATTGCTTATTTCTATAGAGCAAAATTTTTATTTACAGCTGGTCAATGTTGTCAATTTAGCTTCTATCCAATATCCAAGCTTTATCTTTTTATATTTCTTTCTGATGATTTGAGGTAGATATTCAACTACTATTTCTTGAATGATAATTCTCATTCAGTCTATTTACTATTGTCTACTATTTAGACTGCCATTTGCTAAAAAGTGAAAATACATCTTTGAACCATAAGTTTGTTTTCTTATTTTTCCTCAGCTTATTCTCTTAGTCATGTTGCCTTCATTGCTATTTTATCACCTGGACTTTGGTTAAAATGAAAGAATATTAGAACTTTTCATTAGGGCTTACATAACAGCTGCATATACTGGAGGGAGTGTGGCCTTGGGGTTTAAAGTTACAGATATCTGAGAGTCCTTATTCTCTCTCTCAGACAAAAATCAATCAGTGTTCTCACAGTCATTCTAATTGTGTCTCACTTCCACTTACTGTTCAGTTATACTCTTCATATTAACTACTTCACAGACAAAATGGTGCCATTTCCCTTCATAAAGCAAAACACCCCCACAGATCTGAGCATATCACATTGTGCATTAACATCCTTTATGGAAGCATCTTAACTGAACAATTTGTAAACGTCAGCCTAATTTATCATAAACTAGGGAGCTAAGCATTTAATTATAGCAATTACAAAGTCATACTTCTAAAATTTTGTTTTAAAAATAAATAATAATTAGTTATATCATTATTTTATCTTTTAAAATAAAACTATACATTAGTGTAGATTTCAAAATTAGGGACTGATTTTCAGTGTATTATTAATAAAATAATGGATTTTATGAGTTAAATAATAATTTTATACATTTATTTTTAAAAAGGGATGATTGGGTAATTTCTGGCTCCTGTGTAAATCATAACTGCCTTTAGGTATAATTGAATCTCAGATGAGATTCCAGGCTTTATACAGGACCAAAGGTGAAGTTGTTTGAGAGAGAACTAAATTTATTTATCCACTTTGAGGTATGTGAAGGAGAAAGTTCATTTTTCATACACCTAACTAAAGCAGGCTCCAACATTTCCTACTGACGTAAGTCACAAGTGACTAATGCTACATATTTTAAAGCTGACAGAATTATTATAGTTCTCACAGAAACCTCTAAATTTAAAAGAAATTATCTTTTTAGGAAAGTCAAAATTTTCCATTTATGACTCAAAAGTTTAACAGAAGTCTATAGTTTCAAAGTGAAAAGATACAGGTAAGGAACAATCACATTTCTGTCTAAATTAGAAAACATAAAGTAAATCTGCAGCAGTGAAACGCTTAAGGGGAATAATGTGAGAAAGATACTGCACTTTAATATGTGAAGAAATTTAATCTCAGCCTCTCATTTTCCACCTGGAGGAAAAAAATAGTAATTAGCATTATAAATTCTAAACACAGCACATTATCTTATGAGATGAAGTTAGGTATCATAATGAAAATATTAATTGGGAAAATAAATCTGTAATAGGCAATACTATCAAATGTTTGCTAAACATAAGTAGGACTTCTTTAAATCTCTGAATAAACTGTTCAAATTTTAAGCTAAACAGATAATGTGTTGAATATTAGATTGTCAAAGAGGAAAGTATTGTCCTTTATTAAATTCATATATGTGTCGAGAGCATATTTATTTTATTTTATTCTTTTGACATGCTTATTTCTGGGTGATTTTTAATTAAGTTTTCTGAATTTACATTGTATGATACTTCTTGGGTATTTCCCTATAATTTGATAAGCTTACTCAAGTCAGTGAGGAAATGGTTCTGTAGGAATCAGACGCATCACATTACTTAACAGTAAAGACTTCTCCATCAGTGCTAACAGATACAACTGAAAAAAGGAAATCGTATGAATGTTAGAAATCATTGGAACATGGGTTAAGAGAGTGTCAGAAGGAATAAATCTTGAAATACTATTCAAGCTGAATCTGAAAATATCCAAGCGTGGTAAGGAGAATGAAGTGTCAAGAAAGGTCTCTGCTAGATTCGTGTCAAGAACTGAATAAAAGGGAAGGAAAGGACTTGTGAGGAATAAATACAGGGGATAAAAGGATGAGAGGTGTGTGACAAGGTTGTTTACAACTATTAAGAATTTGATGCAAACCCAGTGAGTCCAGGGAAGTTTTCTCCTATGGTAACCCTTGAAAACAGTTTGTGTTTGCTGTGATTCCAAAAGGAAATAAAGACTTCATCTTGTCACAGTGTTCACTTTCATAAAGCATAAATGACAAAATATGTGCTATATTAACTTAGCCAGACCTCACTAAAAATATCAAATCTGTATTTTTGATAAGAGCATTCTTCAACCAGTAGTGACCTGCAAAATCGCTCTTTAAATAGACTATATTTTTTAATATGCAAGAGTGTTTTTTTTTTTTTTTTTTTTTTTTTTTTTTTTTTTTTTTTTTTTTTTTTTTTAATGCAAGTCACTGTGCCACATGTATTCTGAGTGCCTGTGTAGGACAGAACCCAGGAGGGAATCAGACTCTGTGAAAATGGAGTTACAGATGGCCGTGAGTCATCATGTGGGTACTGAGCAATGAACCAGAATCTTCTACAAATACTTAACTGCTGAGTCACCTCTCCAGCCCCAGGTCTTTCTTTATAAAGGGTTTGTTTGCAATTTCTACTTCTTTCTTCTACTTGTTACATTTTTTTTTCAATTAAACAGAGCATATCACCTCACTGACTTCCCTTTCTTCATCCCCAGTAGCATCTAATTCGTCTACACTGCTGAGACAAGTGACCTCTCCATTTCTTAAACCAGTGTGGTAAGCTCTATTTCAGGCAAAACATTTCAGAATGTGTTTTCTGTAATTCATCAGTAGAATATAGCTCTCACAATTATAAAACTTCCCATTGGTTAGTTGTTGGGAATCAGCAACTCAGTACATACATAATAATAGCATTAGTTGTTCCTGATTTTGAAATAAAACCAAAACCTTTAAATCATCGTGATTTCCATAACTATCCTAAATTATTGACAGTTATCAACAATGCTAGTGACTATATAACCCACTCTGCAGAAATTTAACAATCTCAGTTCCTAGAATTGAAATACAAATTTTACTTCTAAATATGCATTTTTCAAACTGTCATATGAAAACTTCTAACTTTTCCCATTCAGTCTTGATATTGAAAGTAGAGATGGCCCTAGTGCTGGTGCCTAGAATAGCAATATGTATGTTGCAAAAATTGAATCCCCGGTGGCAGATATATAACCTGGTTACAAAATTAACCCTTGTCATTGACACTGCTAAAGTAACAGTTATTTCTAAAGTAGTGCTTCAGAATCTATCTTTGTAACCTAAGATAACCTCTACAGGTCCTCCTGTCTCAATTCTCAAAGTGCTTTGAAGGTGGGCCAGCATGAAGAGCCAGAAATTAATTTATTCATAATTTTAATCTTATGCATATACCTATTTGTCTGCACATGTGGATGTGAATGTCCATAATATTGGTGCCTAGCAACCACCAAAATAAGACTGTTGAATACCCTTGAGCGGGAGGTACATGGAGTTTTAAACCAGTCTGCGGGTGATGGGGGAAAACAGGTCCTCTGAAAGTGTAACAATTGCTCTCAACCTCTGATCATCTCTCTAGTGCCAAGAATACATTTATGATGGCATAATTAGCAATCAACATAATTATTGCAGTTGCTTGTATAATGACCATTCTTCATCAGGTTGAACTGCCTATATCAAGAAAAAAAATGCATTTATATACTTGGTACCCTTATGCCATATCTAATACTACATATCTTAAAACATTGATGATAATTAACAAAAGTTTATTTTGAGAATGTCCTATCTGAAAAGTTTATTTAGTTTCACTTTCTCATTGATTTAAAAAAATTGTGTGATTTAGATTTGAATGAAATCCAGTTTTCATTCTATACTCTTTGATTTAAAAATAGAAGGCGAAGCCAGGATTCTTGTATTTAATATATGGTGTGTCCATAACTTTCATAGCATGTAAACCAGCAGCAGAGGCAAAAACAGTAAAGGTTAGCACTGAAGAAAATGTTTCAAAAATATTAAAGAATATTTGTTATCCATTCAATAAGCTACTTTGGAAATATTCAGATAGTTTAATCTAATTACTATTCTTAAGTTCTTTTTTTTTCTATATTAGAGATTGCTGTTCAGTTCTGTTTATCTACATAAGGTCTTCTTACAAAGCAACTCTAATTAAAATTAACATCTAAACAGTCCTTGATATATATATCAGATGCTCTTTTAAACAATATTGTAATTAGCTCCTTGGTACAAATGACTAAACTAAGACATGAGAACACGGTTAACAGTAAGTTTATTATATCACTAGCATAATTGTAGCACTAAATCAGGGATCCAGAATGCCAGTGTCTGACAAATAAGACGAATTTTAGCACAAACTTTTCACCATTTGTGTGGAATAAAGGGAAATACATTTCATTCTTAGGTACCTGTTTCTTCACTCAGAAAACATGGTAACAAACTGAAACATCTAACAGCATCCGCTACCATCTGTTGACAAGCAGTTAAACTATCAGATCGGTGGAAACGTGATAAAATGCAATATTATTTTTCTCAGTGGAATATACCTAAAAATATGGGTTTCTTGTATTTAAAAAAAGTACAATAACAGATGACTATAAAACAATGCATTTTATAAGTATTTTTTCCTTTCCATCTTCTTTTTCTGAAATTCTGTTTCTGTTATGTCATGTTATTTCTAGATATTGTTCTTAATAATTACCCTATTCTTGTTTCCTTTAGTTTAAGTAAATATATTTTTATAATTAGAGTTTATTAAGATTACTAATAACATTTGAAATAGCTTCTGTGAAGTGATTAATGAAACCTCCTCTAAAACTCTTAGTGAATCCACTTGAAGCACACAAAATAAGAGAAAATTATCACATTTCCGATGGAGGAGAACCAGAATCAATGATTTAACAAGGAACCAAGTTATGAATTATGAACAAAGGGATAGGGATTATGAGGAAAATTCCCACAGTGATGACAAGCTGGAGCTCTGGGAGGATCACTGAATCAAGAACAGCCACTGGGGAACCATCGGAAAAAGAAGCTAGGCTCTCCAAGGGTAGGAAAACTGGAATGGGCAGTATGTGGAGCCTCAAGGGGTAAGATCAGACTGTGTTCTTGTGCATGGGCTGGCACCTTGGAGCCCATTCTGTACAAAGGAACATCCAACCCAGCATTGACTTTGGGATGAGGAAATCAGATATGCCTAGAGCAGATGGGCCACACTGAGCTGAACCACCTTGGGGCTTCTTACCCTTTCTGGGAAAGGGGAGGCTGAAGGATGACTGGGAGGAATTGGAAGGAGGAAAGGGAGAGGGAGCAGGGGGATAGATGAATAAAAACATTTTTAATAATAATAATAATAATAATAATAATAATAATAATAATAATACACCAAATCTCTAACAATGGCTGAGTATCAAAGAGTATTGACTATTCTTCTGATGGACCTTGGTTCAATTCCCAGCACACTCTCAGCAGCTCAAACCATATGTAATTTTAGCTAACGTGATGCTTCTCTCTCTCTCTCTAGCTTCCATAGGGCACAGGTAGAAACATGGCACACAAACATCCATATAGTCAAAACACCCATTGCATATAAAATAATAATTTCAAAAAATAAAGTTAGCAAAATTTAATTACAAAGAAATAATGAAAAGTTTGATATCAGTGTTATGTGGAGTATTAATAATTAGATACAACGATAAAAAACAAAATTATCTACATAATTTAAAACTAATAATTGACCAGGTAGTTTCAGAAATAGATTTAAAGTGCTAGAATTCTTTATTCATGGACAGTGAATGTCCATGTAAGTTGATACTACATTTGGAAAATCACTGAGAATTAGAGAATCCTAAAGTATGGTTTACTGTAACAACATGTCTACCAAGAATGACAAAACCTAAGAGAAAAGATGTGTATAGAACAGTGAAAAAAATGCTTCACAAATTTACTTACAAACAAGAACATACACATTCAAAAAGCTCAATAAATACTTTCTGAGATAAGCTCAGAGATACACAAGACATGTTTTAGTAAAACACACACAGACAAAACAATATTTAGAAAATATATATTAAAAAATAAATACTGCAAAAAATAATTAAGAATATGGAAAAGTGTAATAAACATTCTAGCAGACATTAATAAAATACAGAAATAAGGAATAGAGTATTTCTATAAATGCAAGCTACTTCTTCAATAAATGTAAAATTAAAAGAGCTACATTAACTGATTTAAAAAGAAAGAGATATATACTAGAAATAAAAATATTTAAAATAACTGAAACAAGAATATTGCTTAATAAGCAAGCAATATTGTGGAGAATCTCAAATTACTGAGAAAAAAAATTAACAAATCAATGCACTTCAAAATAAAAACAGAATACAATGAACCACACACTATAGAACAACTATAGAAATGCACAAATAACAATATAGGTAGTTGTTAAATATTATGCAGTATCTTCTAATATGAATAATGAAACAATGTTTTTAACTTTACTATGTCTATCAATTACTATATTGTAATTTCTAACAATGATAAGAAAAATATATAAACATTTAAATTGGAGAAGAAAAATGAAATAACTGTTATTTGTAACTGGTTTTAGATTTTCAGAAAAAATGTCTCAAATATCTGTTAAAATAAACTGGGTTGAAAAGCAAAGTTGGTGCAAAAGGGGGTTCAGGTGGTAGAGCTCTAACCTAACAAACACAAGATTCCAAGTTCGAATCCCAAAACCTTCAAGCCAGACATGGTAGTGTACAAGATTAAACTTAGTTCTGATAATCATAATAATTCAGACTATCTAAAAAGGTGTTGATTAATGAATTCAAGTTGACAGTCATTAAATTAATTCATTAATCATCACATGACTTATGACTATTATGTTCATATTGTTGAAATGCAAAATAAGGCTTTTCACACAACTGTCAGGCACACAACAATGATTGGAAAATTGAAATTGAATCATAATATTATGTAATAACCATAAATCAAATCAAAATTAACCAAAGAGATGAATATAATAACCAAAATCATATATTGCTCTTAAGGTAATGTGATAGTAAAAAACTGAGAAGTTAATTTATCATAAATATTTTTTATATGAGAAGTAATTTATAGTAATAAATTAAAATAATAAATAATATTTTAGAATAAAAATATGTATTTTTGATATTGTAAAGAAATCGAAAGAATAATTTTCAGAATAATGGAATAAAGGAAAATATTACTTGTTATATTTCTAAAAATGTCATTATATCTCACATGCATCTTTCCCTTTAAAACCTATTATTATTAAAGGAAAACTTTAAGTATTATCCAAAGAATCAAATATGCTTATTTCTAAAAAAAAAGAATAAATGACTGGCCAATAAGTACATGAAAAAAAAAGCTATCTATCCAGAAAATGCTACTCAAAGAGAGTATATAACCTAAAACATAACTACAACAAAATGTGAAATAATATAGAGTGCTGGCCCTTTAATGGAGAAACTGTAATTTCTATCCACAATGGAGGAAAATAAACTGCTCAGCCACAAGCTGGCATTCCTAATCAGTTACACACAAAACTTCAGTATGACAAATTAACCCAACTCACCATGTATTAAAGATAAAAGAAAAAAAATTTCTCTAAAGAGTCATATAAATGCTCATAGTAATACTTCTAGAATTATAGGAATAGCTCCTATCCTTTGATGACTGAATTAACTCTTGGTGTATACAATGGAGTGTTATACAGTCTTACAAAAACAAAAAACACACTGAATCATGGTACTACTACGAAAATGTATGAAAAGTGTATTCAAAAGAAAGAGATACAAAATGTACACATACTTCATGCGGTAACATATAGAAAATTCTGAAGTAAGAAAACAAAAGAAGTCATTATCTATATATCTATATATCTATATGACCAGTTATGGTAATATATAATTGAGCATGATTTTGGCTATTGATAAAGCACCTATTATTCCTCATGAAATAATAACATTCTAAAATCTACGAGACTGAAAGTTTCCCTACACTAGAATATGTTAAAATGAAAATTTTAACTGAAGTAAAAAAAATATAAATTATATTCCAAAAAAACTGCTTTGAAAGACAGCCGTGATGATGTAGATAAAAGCATAGCAAACTGTGTAATGTGCTTGTATCTCTTCACTGAAGTTGAATAAATTACAAACTCAATGTAAAATCACGGCTTCTATTCCCTGTATATGATATTTATAGTGCCATCCATGTCCTTATTGAAATATATAAAATTAATGCAATCATCTTTTATTCAGTGTACAATTACTTGTACCATGTTTCTGAATAATTATATATATTTGTTTAAGATACATTTTAATTCTGTGAAAATACTCATAAAACTTCAACTTGACTTTAGTATTTTTGAACAGTTGAAATTGTGTCCTTCAAGTAGGTAGGAAACTAATCTAGGGGACTAAAATACTGGGAAAGCATCTATTTGATTGTAGATACATAACACACACACACACACACACACACACACACACACACACACACACACACACACACACTGCAGTTAGGGTACCAGGTCAGTCATCAACGGAGCTCTGATCAATTTAACCAGCACTTACCTGACTTAACTTTTCTACTCAAGTCCTCCATGGTGACCAAAGTAATTATGACCAGAAAGAGCCCTATGGACTTATTAAAAATCTTTATTAAATGCTAAACCCTTACTAAACAAGGTTGACTCTTAGCTTTATTACTTATATTTGCTCCTTTTATATTTCTTTTTTAAAATACATCTTATTATGCATACATAGTTCTTCTGGCATGTAGGCATACATGCCAGAGGAAAGCACCAGATCTCATTATAGATGGTTGTGAGCCATATGGTTGCTGGAAATTGAACACAGGACCTTTGGAAGAGCACCCACTGGTCCTAACCTCTGACCCATCTCTCCAGCCTTCCCCCTTTTCTATTTCTCCAGGAGATATAAATTTAACTCATATGTATGAAGAAATGATGTTCACAATTTTATCAACTGAAAGTAATATTCATGAGTCTTTGTTCTAGATTATTGTTTTAATGAGCCTAAATTGATTTCTAGTAGAAAGACATGGCCTATATTTCAGTTCTATTAAGTTGTGCTTTCTGTCTTGGGAAACAAAAAAAATTATATATTTGTATGCTTTCAGTGTTCTAATATAAATAACTGTACTATAGCAAACAAGTGAACAATTCAAAACAATAGTACTGATTCATTTTAAAACAGGATGACTATTAAGTATATTGCACTCAACATACTGAATGGCTATTCAACTAATTCCTAAACACAAAACAGACCTATCTGTGTAACACTGTAAAATAAAAAAAAAAGTCAATATAAAATCTGAAACAGAAAACCTATTCCATCTTATCCAAGTATTATTAAAAAGAAAGCTGTCTTTTGGGGGTTTAAACTGATGTTTCTATGAGAACCATTCTGATAAGATTTTTTCAATTTTTTCTAATACCTGAATTCTTTAGCAAGAATAAAAAGCACATCTAATAAAATGTCATTGAAGAATGAGATTAAGAATGTTCATCTTAGCATCTATGTAACTTCAGTTGAGTGGATCCATCAGAGAAGGTGTAATCTTCATTATAAACTGACTCTGCTTGAGAATAAAATATTTAAGATTAATTGATATGGAAGAGCCGGAAACTGTAACTGACCACACTACAAAATTATAACATAACATATACGTTGATGTCATTCACTAAAATGCCTACAAAGATTTAATTGGCTCTAAAGTATCATCAGCATGGAAAACTTACATTGAATTCATATATGTTCAAACAAATGAATGCTGGAAATATAGGGAACAATTAAAAGAAGGCAAAAACTAAAACATTGTATGATAAAATAAATTCTCATTAGAGTATTCTGAAATGTTAGAGATACACTTCAAGAAATCTTCAACAGGCAAGGCATGGTGAAGATGCTAATCCCTGTACTTGGGAAGCAGACACAGGTTGATCTCTATGAGTCTGAGGCAAGATCAGTCTAAAAAGTGAGTTCTAGGACAGCCAGAGCTGTTGCACAGAGAAACTTTGCCCAAAAAAAGAAAGAAGGAAGGGATAGATGGAGGGATGGAGGGAGAGAGAGAGGAAGGAAGAAAGGAAAAAGAAATGTTCAGTAGCCTTAGCCATAAGTGAAATACAAATTTAAGCTACATTGAGATTCCATCTTACACCTGTAAGGTCAATAAGATCAAAAATACATACCTTATGTTGGCGAGGATGTAGAGCAAGGGGAACACTTCTTTATTGGTGGTGAGAGTGCAAACTTGTACAGCCACCATGGAAATCAATATGGTGTTTCCCCACAAAATTGGGAATCAGTTTAACTCAACATCTAGTTCTACCACTCTTGGCATATGCACAAAGAATTTCCTATCCTACCTTAAGGATTAGCTCAACTATTTCATAGCATTTTTATGCATAGTAGCCAGGCTGGAAAAAACCTAGGTGTGCCTTAAGTGAAGAACAGTTTTTATGTTTTGTTTTTTGTTTTGTTGGGTTTTTTTTTGGGGGGGGGGTTGTTTCGTTTTTGAGTATTACATTTACATGATAGAGTATTAGTCAGCTGTTAGAAAAAGTAACATTTACCCATTTATGAATGGAACTAAAAAAAAATCATCATGTGAAAGACATGCTGGATTCAGAAAGACAAGCATAATATGTACTTACTTATATATTATTAACAGTTGTTAAGTAAAAGATAATCAATCATGCTATAGTCCACAAATCCAGAAATAGAGTGGAGAGAATTAAATGTGATTCAGATTTCCCTGTGAAAGGGAAGAGAACGTATTTTGTGGGTGGACTAGGGTAGATAGAGATGGAAACAAGCCATTGCAAGCCACAGAAATATGAAGTAGGGGGCATGAAAAGAAAAGAGTATAAAGTAGGTGTGCATTCAAAGGGCAGTATAGAAACCTAATATAGTAGAAACTTCTTGGAACCTACTTGATTGACTATAGTGAGGATTAATAGTAATGGAGGATATAAAATCTGAACCAGCCATTTTCTGAAACCAAACTATGCTCACATTGGTAGAACTTGAACTCGAACTGAGGATATGATGATAAAATTAACCTGACGGTCAAGACATTTGAGGGGGCACATTCCATGCCTGACCCAGCCTGGGTGGTCCTGATCTGGAAACTGGATTGCTCAGAAAACTAAGGCAGAACATCACAAACATCACAAAAATGAATAATAGTCAATGAAATGATTCCTAATGATATTCTACTATGCTTGTTCTAGCCTGTAGGTCATCAGAGAAGCTTCCTAAAGCAGCTGATGGAAGCAGGGACTGAGAGCCATAGCCAAACATTAGATAGAGCTCTGGGTATTCAGAGGAAAAGGGACAGGTAAAATTGTATGGGTCACATGGAGAACACCAGACACAGCCCCAGAATCAAATAAGCAGTAACCATGGAGCTTGAGTGGGTCTGAATTAGACCTTTTGTATATACGCTGTGGTTCCTTACTTGTGGTTGCTGTTGGGCTGCTAGCAATGTGAGTGGGAGTGTCTTCTGCGTGCTCAGGGGAACTATTTTCTCTTACTTGGTTGCCTCATCCGACCTTGTTATGAGAGTTTGTGCCTAATCTTAATGCACCTTGTTATCCAGAGTGGGAGGCTGGAGCTATTTTTTGGAAGGACAATGAATGAACAGTGGATCTATGGAAATGTGAGGTTCGCATGAGGAGGTACTGGGAGCAGAGGAACGAGGAGAAGCGGAGGATGAAGCATTGTATGAGAAGAATAAATTAAATTAAATTTTAAAATTATTTGCAGAAAACAATGAGGAGGCTGATAAAGAGATAACTGGCAGTTGTCCACCTCTTGAAGACGTTTGGTTTTTCACTGGACTGAATAATAATAAATTCCTGATATATTTTTCATGGAAACAGTTCCATCAGCTAATCTGCATGAAAGGATAAGCGATTGCTTTTAGTTATGTAGTTAGTGATTTTTTTCTCAAAAATGTTTTATAATATACATTAAACATTAAAGAATGTCATTGTTCTTAACTTTTAAATTTTGCATTTAAAAATTTACTCTAAATAATAAATTTGGAGGAGATTATTATCACAAGCGAATAAATCAGGCAGGAGGAGCAGTGGTCACAAGTTTTATTTCACATGTCGAGTGAAACGTATATCAACAATAGCCTTAGGAAGGACAGAAGTGAGTTGTGGTAAGAGGAAGGGGTTCAAGGGGAATAACTGAGGGGGTTATGATTGAGTACATTGTATTTCTGTACACATGTATGACACAATGGATCCTCATGGATTATATAGGAATATATTCAATAAGAATAATTTGATGATCTATAGTACAACAGAAAATTTAGGCTTGCTAGACCAACAATCCAAATATCTGAGAAGGAACACCAACATGTAAGTCACAGTGTCAGTGAAGCACAGACAAATGTGATGACATAAATAATGAGACAGAAAAATTCTGATATTAATTCCAATTTATACTATGAGGGGAATATTGAAAAATAATTACACATTAATTCTGTTATGTACATTGAGATTAAAAAAGTGAATAAAGTAGGAGTAATATTTTTTGTTTAATAATAATAGCATCACTTTTCACCTCACATTAATTTTCATTGCTTACATTTTAGAAGTTTCATATTAATTATGTTTTACATTTATAAGATACATAAAGGAATTCAAGAAATAGCAATAAAACTTAAAACTGCCACAAAATGGAAGATAAGAATTCTCTGAGATTATTAAGCATGATGTGCTTACATTTGTGTGTATCTGGATATATATAGATTATATATACATATTATATTTAATATAATTGAGTACATTATATTTGTACACATATCTGACATAAAATACATAAGAATTATGATATAGAAATGTATACACACATATACAGAACAAAGAAAAGCCTTATTTTAAGAAAGAATACATTAGCCAAGAGTTTATCAAAAAGATTCAAAGGCCATCTACCAAATCTAAGCAGTACTGGAAGGCTACAAAAAAAAAAAAACCAAATTCTCATTTATAAGAAAAACGCTCCTGAAAAATTGAAAACAAGAACAAACTGAAATAGAAGTAGTAAGTCAAAACGTGTGGGCACTGAGATTTCAGAAGCCCAAGCCTCAGTGCCTCCCTCCTCCTGCTGCCTTTGTATCCAAATATAGAGCTCTCAACTGCTTCTCTAGTTCCAAGTCGGCCTGGGTGCCACCATGATGCTTGGCATAATGAAAATGGTCTAAACCTCTGAAACCAAACTAGACTCATCCAATTATTTTGTAAGAAAATTTTTGTTAATGGTATCCCTTCACCGCAAAAGAACACTAAGACAGATGTTTATGTACAATGTGTCTTGATAGATGAACTGATAAACAGAGCATCAGTATATATACGATGACATGAACATATGTATTCCATATACATTTTAAGTAATATAATTGTAACATTTAAATCATGAACAGAAATATTTTAATAATGCTTCAATGGTTTTTATTGATTTTTTATATTGATCTCCAATACATGTACATACTGTGGAAATGGATTTAAAATGGGCATTATCCTGTAAGTTCAAAAATTCTTAATTTTTTTACATGTTTATAAAGATATCACTGCTGAGTCACTTATAGTGGCCATGAATTATGAAAATGTTTTTATCATTTTTAATGACTTGGATATCTGGAATAGCTGTACTCAAAGAATAGTGTTTAATGACTGCAATAGCAGCAGGCATGCCTGCCTTGTCTGGAATTAAAGAACACCCATTTAAAGACTTTCACACAGACTCTTTCTCAAGTGTGGAACGTCCATTTCAACCTGTTTTTATTTTCTTTTATAAGACCACATTTTGATTTAGTTTAAAATATCTCTGTACCACTGTAACTTTCTAAAGCTATCATCAGTGTAATCCTGTATAATATATCATTACAATGATTATTGAAATTGGTATATTTTTCCATGTTGCTCCTTAAAATCTTGGAATCAGCCTTTAACTTGTGATATTTTCCTGGGTTCAAGATGCTTCAATTGAGCTTGATGGCCTAGATGCTCATATACACTCTCCCATATCTATTTGTTGTATCTTTCCAGAGTCTGGAATCAAAGTGATTTTCAAATTCAGAACATGCCTTAGACATCATCAATCTATATTAATGTTCTATATGACCTTTGATGATTGGTATAGTTTTGTCATAATAAAAATATTTGTTAGGATTCAAAACTGAAGCCATCTTGACATGATGCCTTCTCATCAGAATGCGTCTTTAAGCATCTGTCTGTCTAATGAACATGGTGTCATTTAGGTTATCCATTCTTGAATGAGCTGAGGAAGCTCTCTGTCAATAAATGTGACAAATTTAAAACCTGTAGGTATAAATTTGTTCATAATATGTCCTTATTAATATTCACATACTGGTGTCACTAATGATATCATTAACTCATACAGTTTTAGAACTGTAAAATGAACTAGTAATTATTCTGTGAGATGGTAATTCATGATATATGCTTATCAGTTTTATTTATGTTCTATAAAAATAATACATCTTTTAAATTAGTTGGGTTTTTCTCAATGTTTCTTCTTTTTTTCTTCTTAAATTTTCTTTTCTTTACTTTCATTTTCTTAGAGAAAAATGTCGTTATCATCTATATATCACCTGCTCCGCTTCCTTCCCTCCTCCCAACCCATCCCAGTCATCCTTCAGCCTTGCTCCTCCTCATCCAGCCACCCTCTCCCCCAAAAGGGCAAGAAGTCTCAAGGTATGTCAGCTCAGTGTGGTACATCCACTCTAGGAAAGTCTGATTTCCTTATCTCAAAGTCAAGACAAGATTGGATTAGGTGTTCTTCTGCAGGGAATGGGCTCCAAGGTGCCAGTCCATGCACAGGAACATTGTCTGACACCCCCCCCCCCCCCAGCTTCACATACTGTCAATGCCAATCGACATTTGCCTATCCTAGGAGGGCCTAACTACTTTTCCTGAGGGATCCCCAGTAGCTATTCTAGATTCAGTGAGTTCCTCAGAGCTCCAAAGAGCCAACAGTGTAGAATTTTTCCTCATAATCCCTATATCCTTTCTTATACAAACTCTCCTCCTCTGCTCTCAGCTTAATCAGGAGCTCTACCCAGTGCTCAGCCATGGATCTCTGCCTCCACCTCTATCCTTTCTTTGTTGGATGTAGGTTCTGTGATGACACTTAGGGTGTTTATTCATTTGAAGTCCTGTTTAGGCATCCCCTCAACTGTTGGTTGGAAACCTACCCAGAGACATTATGTGAGATATTGGATGATTTCCTAGACCCAGTCTTTTTGCAACCCCAGGTTCGCTTCTTCTATGGAGATATCCATCTCTTTTTATTTTGTTCTTTGCTCCTCTCACTCAACTATATCTTTCTTTCAACATTTGTTCCCAGCTCTTCCTGGTTGTAATCTGTTATAACTCCAAATTGCTAAGGTGATTTTTATTTTCTCTTCTTAGGGGAAGTCTCTGGATGTCTCTCTTAAGTTCCTTCTGATCCCAAGCTGTTCAGGGGTTGTGGTTTGAAGCTTGTGTATTTGCTTTTTTTCTAAAATCCACTATCTTTCTGGGTTTGTGATATCTCCCTCAGGAGGATATTCTCCAAATCCATCAATTTGCCTGAAAGTTTTAGGATGTCATTTTTTTTTTTTTTATCACTGCTGATTAGTACTCCATTGTGTAGATGTACTACAGTTTGTTAACCCATTCTTCAGTTGAGGAATATTTAGGATGTTTCCAGGTTCTTGCTATTACAAATAATGCTTCTCTGAACATAGATTCTTAATATATTGACTTACACTTTTATGTTCCTGAATTTCTTGGATAGTTTTGTATATTTTTTATGCATTCATGTATTCCTACTTATTTCACAATAAATTTCAGTTTTCTGCCAATTTCACTTTAATAATTTATAAATGCTTCTTGTAAATTTAAATAAAATTATGATTTTTTAATGTTTCACTTGATAATCCTCTTAATTTGCCCTAAGTTATTACATATCTCTTGAAAGGATAGTGATGTTACTACATACCTATCTTCTACTTTCTGTATGTTGGTGTCTTAACTTTCACAAGGTTACAGACTGCGTCTCTTCTTGTGTGTCATGAGCTTTCAGAATTCTTTTTGTTTGAGAATCACTGGGAATATGGATGCATCTCCTGATTCTGAGTTTATTTAGGTTTTAGGCACTTCTTCCACTGATTCATCTCCTCGTAGCTTTTTTTTTTTTTTTTTTTTTTGTTACTTTGTACTTTTTTTTTTCACCTGTGGGGGCTTTAGAAGTTTGTTGTTTCATTTTTAATGTTTGATGACATTTTATACATCTTCCCAGTGGTAATTAATATATGAATTGTTTGTATGACACTCACTTAAATCCATAATTTTATTATTGACCATGGCTTTCTTCTCTGTGACTAAGAGATCATTGTTAAAATGTGATAGTTTTACAATGCTCTGTTTTCTTGTTTCTAATAGTTGTTGAAGGTCTAATGCAGACAAAAATTCCAAAAATGTTGTTTATTCTAGGCTAATTGTCTTTGATACTTATGTGAAAACACCTGTCATGATCAACTCTAAAACTATGTCTTCTCACATATAAGAAGGCGGTATCACCTGCATCGTATATTTTTACATCCTGATGTTGGGTTTTGTCAGGGTATTGCTGTGTATCCCTGTTGTTCAGCTCATACACAGATTAAGACTGACATATTACAGCATACAAATCATGAATATAAAGTTTACTCTTAAGGAAAACAGAAGGCAACTGAAGCTTGACAACCTCCATGAGTGTTCTCTACTGAAGAGATCATGACTTGAATTGAAAAAGATTTGAATAAAAGACTAATATGAACGAAGAGTACAATCACAAGAAAGGAAAGTGTTTAACATTTTCCTATTTCTTTCACTGTTTAAAATATCACACAAAGATTAGTCAACTCTTGGTAGTAATCTCTATCTTTCTCTCTTTCTTCCCTCAAGCACGCGCGTGCGCACACACACACACACACACACACACACACACACACACACAATGACTGATTGAACAAGGTAACAGAAAATACTAGATTTGCTCACTGAAAGTTTAAAAGCAGCATCTTAGAGTATGTTGTCATCTATTAAAAAATAAAAACTCCATGAAAACTTACTCACAAAAGAATATATAAAATGAGAAGGATTTTAAAAGAGTAAAAGATTTATTGAAATGTTGAAATGGTGAAAAAGTTAAGAGAAAATGTTATTATAATCATCTCAAAAATAAAATATATCCAATATATCACACATGAGCTGAGTTGATACCAAGATAGACATGATAAGTAGACTGACTGAATGAAATTTTTACAAGTCATAGCAGACTTTCATTTTAAGAACATTAACACTAAGCTATACACAAAGCTTTTTACACTTTATCTATACTTTAGAATAGTGACAGTCTTACTAATTTATACATACCCTGTCTACGCTTTATTCATAATCCTACTTTATCAACATCTTGAAAAGCTGTGGTTATAGGTCATGTTTTATTTTACACTCTGAAAGTTAATTTTTAATTCTATAAATCAATATATGTATTATAGTTGTCCTATTATTGCAACAAAATCAGAGAGGTTTACTTAAGGAATGAGGGTGTTACTTCGGTTCATGTTTTGACAATATAGTCTGCATTGCAGAAAAGTCAATGTATAAGGAGCTTGGAAACGTTGAGTACATATTATCCTTAATCAAGAAGCAGAAAGTAATGAAATTCTAGTCCTCACCCTTAATTTTTTTAATTTAAATTGTAAACAACTGTTTATTAAGATTGTAACAAACCATTATTGATTCTGCCACTTTGGAAGCTGGTCTTTATCCTCAATTAAGTTAACTTGTTAACTTAGAGAATCCAGCACATACACACACACACACACACACACACACACACACACACACACACACACACACACACACAGAGGGAGAGAGAGAGAGAGAGAGAGAGAGAGAGAGAGAGAGAGAGAGAGAGAGAGAGAGAGAGATACAAAGACAGAGATATAGATTGTTAAAATGAAAATTCAAAATTCCATTAAGGTGACAGAGAATATTAGTCATCACTGTGTGAAAATTAAGAGTTCAAGGCAAGTGAAAAATTTCAAAACTGTACCTATAGCAATCTAAATATCAAACATAGAAAACACTTTTGAAATAAGTTAGCTTTAGCATAGACTGTATGTGTTCTTTTATGGATGTCTTTAAATTAAGAACATGAAAAATCAAAAATATACCTGATATTATTCATTGTTTAGGTAATTGCTATTCTTAAAACATATATAGTAATAGAAGAACAATACATTAAGGTTTCAAGAAAATACAATTGTTATTCTAAAACCAATAATTAAGTCCTATAATAGTTCATTTTTACTCAATGAAGTATTTTAAAACTTGGTGTATTAAAAATATTTTCTAAAATGCATGTGTATTACCAAATTTAGGTTTTTGATTAAATACCATCACCAGATAAACTTTCATTTCATTTTCACATCAATGATCCTGTTTAAACATTGATCTTTATCAGGCTATTACAAAATAAAGGCCATATTAATCAGTTAATTCAGCTGAGTTAAGATTTTTAAAAGTAATAGCCAACTGTAGATATTTATTTGACATTGCAGTGAATGATTTATTGAGAAATACAGCTTTATATCACAGTATTAATAACACTTATATGGAATATTATTAAGCTTCAGAGCAGTGTAAGTTTCTCTTTTAAAATTTACAGTTGCATTAATGAGCTACTACCCATATTTACTTTCTTAATTGTAGGAGAAAAACACAGCAAATTTTTGTATTTCATTTTTCAGAACACAGCTCTTAATTAACACTAATTACTCAACTTCGTTGTGCTTTTCATGAATTCAAATGGATAAAGCTGATGTGATTGTGCAGATATAGTTGATTTTTGTTGATATCTGGTTTGAGTTTATTTTTAATAGTACTTTGCTTTTTAAGTTCTGTGAATGGAGAGGCAAAAGCATTTGACATTTATTCAAGAAATAAAATGCCTACTACATGGCACTTTGACCATGCAGATGATAATCAAACAAAGAACCCATGGATTTTCTTATTTTAGTGCCAGCTAATATAATATCATATCGTATTATATAAAAAGGTAATTAATGGGTGCTTTAGGGATTAAATGTAGGAATTAAATTAATTTCAACACCTTATAACAATTCTTTGTATTCAATTATTTTCCTCAATACATTGCTTTTATTATTGGTATTCTATCATAGGTTTTTCACACAATGTGTGTGCGTGTGTGTGTGTGTGTGTGTGTGTGTGTGTGTGTGTGTGTGTGTGTGTACCTAGAGACTGGATATATCTTGGAGAGGGGTCCTTCAAATACATTTTCTGTTATTTTTTTAAGCGTGGTCATTTTTGAATATGTCTCAATAGCCCTTTGCCTATATTTACCATGTTTATTCCATAATTTATAATAATTGCTATAATACACAATATAACAAACAAATAAGGCAGAGTTTTTTAAAATTTACATAAGGACCCTTCTTAGAGCATTTCTACTTAAAATGTCTGTTTGCCTGGGCTACTGTGAGCCCCAAAGTTGATCTTCATTCTAGCTTGAACACAGTAGAGCGGCATAAACTCTGAGTATTTGTAGATGTAACTGTAGACATTACCAGTCAGTCACTTAATACTATGTTCTCTACAATCAAGAGCATTGAAGACAGAACTAAATTCAGGAATCTCAGTTGCTTCCTTCTGAGTCTGTATTACCCCTCACTCCTTGCAACTCATAACTTCTAAGCCTGAGCTCACACATATGCTATTGTGACCTGGCCCCTCACTCCTGTACAACTCATAACTTCTGTGCCTGAGCTCACACATATGCTATTGTGACCTGGCCCCTCACTCCTGTACAACTCATAACTTCTAAGCCTGAGCTCACACGTATGCTATTGTGACCTGGCCCCTCACTCCTGTATAACTCATAACTTCTATGCCTGAGCTCACACATATGCTATTGTGACCTGGCACATGGATCAGTTCTAGTTATATATTTATAATTTATTGATAAAAATGAATGCTTTCATTTATAACATCTACATTCGTCGTACTCATCATACATTGTTTCTTCTCCATTATCTAATGCTTGACTCTGTCAATTTTCCTTCAGCCTCTGGACAGGAATTTAGAACGTCAACAGCTATTATAGTTAGTGGAAGAAGGGAAATGTCAGATGACCACCCACGCAAGATGAGAGTGTCAGTTTTAAAACTCAAAGTTACTTCTTCCCCCTTTTGAGAGCACTTCCTGGATTCCTCATTTCTCACCAGAGAGGATTTTCTCTGGGCCGCATTTCTACGATACAACTATAAAGTGAACTGTGTGGAGTCTTATCTTTTCAGCAAGATTTGTTATATAGGCAAAGTCTAAACATTTTCAATATTCAGTCAATTGATGTGGAAATGCCTTTCTGTATGTTGTGAATATCAGTCTTTAAATAAAGGAGCTGTTTTGGCCCATGACAGGCACCATAGAAAAAGTAAAAAGAGAAATCAGAGCATAGGTAGGAGAAGTGGGGTGGGGTCAGACAGCCCAAGCTGAAGCCCAAAGGAGCAACATGTAAGGAGCACAGGTGAGCCACGGGCCATGTGGCAGACAGATTAATAGAAATGGGTTGATTTAAGATGTAAGAGCAAGCTAGCAATGTGCCTGAGCCATAGGCCAAACAACATAAAGTTAATATAAGCATCTGAGTCATTTCTAAGGGCCTGAGCAGCAGCGGAAGGCAGCTAGGGGTCTGGTACAGCAAGTCTGTGGGTCTGGGCCTCTGGCCGCCTGGGACCAAGAAACCCCACTGCAACACATGATACACTAAAACATATGTTTTCAGTGACAAAATTCTTTTGTTAAAATAGTCATTGATTTTAGCCATGGAGTGTGGGTTAATACTTTTTACTTATGAGTGTTAAAAACTCATCTGTGTACTCCTAGTATTAATGAATAAAAAGTCAATAACTACATAAAATACATACATCCATGCTTTCTATATTAGAATTTATAAACCTACAGTTTTCATTATTAAAATTGATTTCTGCTAAAGTGTATTTATCTTCAGCATTGTAAAATAAATATCTAACAATATTCTACCTTAAAGTTTTTCTGCATTATCAAAGATATAGAAATTGCACTGGCTACATGTTTATTTATACTGTTTAAATATAGCTTATATGCCCAGTTCGCCAATAATATAGGCTGATTTCTAAATAATAAAATATATTTTAAAAATTATAAAGTATCCAAAATTACATTTTATAATTTACATCTACAGTCAAAAATTCTCCAATCCTTATACTAGAGACAATATACATACATGCCAAAACATCCAATATTGTTTGATAATCTTTATGCCAAAGATAGTTTAATATTTTCCAAGAATATCTTTCATATATGTGTGTTTGCTCTAATATCAAAATGATCACCATTTAGTTTCTAGGCAGCACAACATGCACACATTCATTTTCATTTCAGAAAACAATGATTTTTATGCTTCATATTTGTTTTTTTTATTAAGTACAAAATGTGAGATATGAAACAGCAAAAATATTCTTTGTATTTATTTTATTATTGCTACATTTATTTCAGTGGCCTACTATGCCCATTCTCTGCTCAGTTATTAATACTCTTGCTATTTGATATGATTAGCTTAATATTCTATATAAGTACAACTAAAAGAGTATAGTCATAAAACCCCGTCTCAAAACTTCATTCTCTGATTCTCCTATTTTATTTCTTATATTTTTTGCTTATTTGCCTACATTACTTTTCATGTGATAAGTTTGATAGTCAAACTTAATAATTACAAAGTCAAATGACTTTAGTGAGAAGATAGTTTTGTTTTACAAATTCCACTTTAGGATATGTCTCCCAGAAATCTGCACCAAATACTTGTGTATTCTAATGTTCCTTATAAATACCTTAGACAAGAATTCTTCATAATTTTGTTTTTGCTGTACCTCCCTTTCAATATACTAGAAAATTTAATAAATTTTAAAAGCATAATATAAAGAACAATTATAAATATAATCTATAAGATTTTTAAGGTTTATTGGACATACATCATCCCATGGAGTCTCTTCCAACAAGGCTGAATATCAATATTAAAGAAATTGTAATTATATTTCCTCATTTAAAAAGAGGAAAAAGAGCCTCTGACCTACTTATCACTTGAAAATAGTGCATCAAAATGCCTATAATTATACCTTATAAATAAAAGTAATTGTAAAAATTAAAAAAAACGTTTTTAACATAATCATTTAAAATACTGGTCCAAGAAATAGCCCTAAAGACATTGTTGAAATGGGAGAAACAAAGGAGAAGGCCAATATTAGTGCTCATTCTTTCTTACCTTGATGGCAGTGGATGCAATTTGGATATGATGAAGTCTGCGAAGAGTGCTGTCTCTGTCAATAAAATAGGAAGCAGCCAACTGATGTAGGGTCTCCAGAGTGACAGAGGAACTATTGGTGTTGGTATCACTTCCTTCAGATCGTTTGCTCAGCTTCCGCTTGTCCACAAAAATTGTGAGTGACTCCTCTCCTGTATTAATGATATAAAAACGATTGTATTTCCCAGTTAAAGAAATTTGCATAACCATCTCCAAGAATGAATGCCTACTAACTGCTGTGAAGGGAAAACTAGAGAAAACAACAAAATTTAATGAAGTTTTTAATGAATTTAATGAATTTTTTCCAAGTACCTAAAAGAACCACAGATATTTAAGGCATTGAATATATATTTAGTAAACTCTAAATATCAAGATTGTAAAGGATTATTTGATTAAATTAATTAAATTTGTCATGAAGTTTAACTTAGCGAATACTCGAGAATCACAAGTAAAGTCTGATAAATAAATAAGTGAACTTCTGCTGCATTGTATTAAAATATAAATTTTACCATGGGAGCAGCATATCAAAACAAGAAAACTTTATCAATTTTTAGCTATACATGTGAAATTGGTGTAATCAAAATTTTGCACACATCTAATTACATTAGCAAAACATTCACAAGTTCCCTTCCTGTTGTGAATAAAAGTAGGGTACATTAATAAGCATCATGTAAATTACTAATCCAAAGGTCATGGAAGTTGATAATAATGATGGACAGGGAGAAACAATACTTACAGTGAATCACAGGGAAGCTTTGGTTTTCTAAGATCAAGTGGTAATTAAAAAAACAAACCACTCATACTAAGTTGAATGGAAAGAACTTGTTCTTCTTAGGCTTTAACAGCATTGTATATTTACCTAACAAATAATTGTCATTTTTTTTTTTTTGCATGTTCTCTGTAGGAACAATGTGTCATAGTGGTATTTTGCCCACTTAACATCTAAAAGAGTGTGCTTTCAAAAGGCTAAATAAGACCATCCTTAGGAGCGGTGTTTATCTCCTGTCTTTATGAAAAAAGATACTTTTCTAATAATGAAATATATAGCTCATGCGCACACCTAGTTATATGAGCCATTAGACTTCTGCAAAACACACACTCAATTCACATTGTAATAAATTGTTAATAAAAATGTATACATATACAAAACCAAAAATAATTGAAATGATATAAAATAATTAAGATTTTAATATAATAATAAAATTCACCCCCTTTCCTCCCTCAAAACTTAAGGGAAAGTATTTAGTATTTAATATTTTCTATGATAAATGATGTAGACAATATTATTTTATTTAGAAAATTTTTCAGTTACTACAGTTTAAAAAATAGAACTCTGACAATTCAGAGAGAAATGGTTAGGCTTTTAAACACATATGGTCTAAAGCATGGAAGTATGCTCTCCATATGAATCTAATACAAAGTGAGTGATGAAAAAAGAACAAAAATGAAATAAAAAAAATAAAAGATAGTAGTCTTGATGAGTTCTATATGTTAAAAATATAAATAAATCTTGAGAAACCATCTTTGAAAAACAGATAGGAAAAACACTAACAAGTATCAACACATACTTTTTCCCCAAGAGAACAAAATACATGCACAATTGATGTGGTAAATATAAAATGAATCAAAATTAAAAACTATAAGATAATTATTTTATGCCATTGTTTAAATATAAGTTTTGAATTCTTGGCAGTAGAAAATGTTACACAGAAAGCTCCCTGAGCTGTCATAGACGATTTCATAGGGGGATTCTGCCGAAACTTTGAAGATGAAAATAAAAGATTTATTGAGACATTACTAGAGAGCATGAAAGAAAAGTATTTTTATGTAATTTCACCTAAAATTGGCAAAACTATTTGAAAAAATATATACCCACAACATATTTATTACTCTTAATGAAAGATCAAAAATACAGTTTTAAAAATGGTATCTACCAGTAACATTGATAAAATCCTTACTCCTGACCAGTTGTGAGGATTTTAATAGTGTGAAGCTATTTCAAGGTTAGGATATTAATAAAAAAAAAAAAAGCATATCTTGTGAAATATTTTTTAATGTGTAACAATATCTCACTATGATTAGATAAATAAAAAGCTAAATGGCCAATAGATAGGAAAGATTTTCCAGGCAGAGAGAACCCTGAGAAGAAAAAGATAGAGTCTACATCTGGACATGGAGGAAGCAATAAAGAAAAATAGGCAGTAGAAAGAAAAAGAAATGTTATAAATATACAAAGCAGAAAATAAATGAATAGAAATGGACTAATTTGTTATAAGAGCTCATTACAAACAAGACTAATAAATCAGCAGTATTTTCAAAATTAACAAGAATTGTCCATGTGGTTATTTGGAAGCTGGAAGTCAAGAAAGAGAAATACATCTTCTAGATTATGAAATCTAGAAATAAAACATATGATTATCAATAATGTCCCAATGTATTTGATGATGGATATCTTTTCCTAAATATTACTTTGTAAATGAATAATTAGATCAGTTCTTCAATAAGAAAAAAATATGTAGCTCTCAACATGGAAGACAAATAACCATTTAGAGAAAGTCGGGACCTTTTCTGTTTAAAATTAGACCCATGTAAGTGCTAGATGTGACATCATTTTTCTGTAAACCTGTTAACTAGAGAGTAAAGGCCTAAGTGGGGTCAAAAGCTAGACCTTTGTCAGAGCAATATAGTGATTTTGTGTCCACTTTCTGCTACATAAAAGTCTGTCTAAACACACAAAGACCACACAAACGTAAACACACAAACACAGACACACACACAAATACAAATGACAAGATCAATACAAAGGGAAAGAAAAACAAAAGCAAAAACTCGGTTGATATTTTCAACAATGAATAAATCATTAAATAAAATGATTAATACTATTGTACTTGTGTGAAATCCTGTAAAAAATCAGTGGAAAAACTAGTACTAATTACAGAAATTATATATAAATAAACTATATAAAATATTAACTATATGGAGAAAACCACATTTGTTTAGGGTTATTACAAATCATTATTCATTATAGTCCCACACTGAAAAGGAAGATAATTTAAAACTTACAAAAATAGTTCTAAAACTCACAAAAACAGACTAACCAGACAAGATGATTATTTTTCCTGAACATCACTATTCATCATTAAATAATTCATTAATACATAATTTTAAGGTAAACTTGTTTTAAAAAAGAAGCAAGTCATATTTTTTTAATCCCAAAACTGGCTATGTCAATTCTAAATTCTAACTGAGAAATAATATCTGAATATTATCAATTATATTTTTCTAAGAGTTAAAATATTATATGATTATGTCATCATAAAAGTCATTATAAATAAATACATATTATAAATATATACATATACAAATTTATTTAGTGTTAATATTTAGTATTAATACAAGGCAAAGAACAAAAAAGTGAAAAACAGAATAAATGAAAGTATAGCCTAACATGACTAGCTTCACTCTTTGGAAAGTAATTGTCCTTTCACTAAACCATAGTGTGAATTCAAAACTGTCATTTGACCATAGTGTGACTACAATTCACCAGATTACCTGGTCAAAATTTTACCTTCCTTTTCCTTTAGAATACAGCTATGAACATTTAATGTGTTGGTAAGATTCATTTCAAACTCAAAAAACAGAAAAAACATTGATTCTTTTAAGATTATAAAGCCCCTAAATACAAATACAAAGGAAAATAAATTTTGAACAGGTAATCTAGTGAACTACACGGTACCTCTATACAATCTCTACAAGAAATGAGTTAAATAGGGAGGGGAAAAAGGAATCTACCATAAAGAAGAAATAGAAAGGACTACTTCTTAGTTCCATACATAATAATAAAAATTACTTTGCCCCCACCCCCAAAGAAGACGTGAAACACAGAGAAGTGAGTTGAGCATGGTCTCAGCCATTGAGTTATGTATTGGCAAAATAAATTCACTATTAATGCTTCTGAAAGTAAACAGAATGAAAGACCGATGTTTCCATTCTTGAAAGAAGCCCGCAGCCCTGCCAAGCTTCACATCCAGTTTCAGGGTTTGGTGACATAGTCTCTGGCAGGTCTGTTAGTGAAAGTAATCTTTTTTTGTCACTTGCAAGACATGGAAAAGAGAAGGCCAAACCTGAAATCATCTGCTCTTAAAAACTATCCAGTGTCATTGATCACAGAACATATATGTTAAAGAGCCAGACTCGCTCTTACACAACACGAAGTGAGGCAAGATACAGAAAGCGGTTGTGGAAAACAGAAGAGTTTGACATTATTAAACAAAATGTTAAAAGTCACAGGAGACTGGCATAGGTAAGCAGTGCACAGGGGGAGCCGGTTCCACCCTTGCCAGATGGGCAGAAGCCAAACATATAAAGTGAGATAAGTAAAGTTTGATGCCAGCATGTGGTCCAAATTCCAGAGACACCCATTTGTTACTCAGATCCTTATATGCCTCATAGGAACAATAGTCTCTCAAGCTCTATGTTATACTGAAAACAGCATCCTTCATTCACAATGCTTCAAGTTACCTTTAAAATAGAAAGCTTGATCATCTAAATGGACCTATGAAATCCTCAAAATTCAAAATTAAGAATGACCATCAACAGTACCTGGGAAGCAAATAAGAATAATTACCACTGGAAAGACAGGTCTGGTATTAGATACCAATTCAACACACTTAACAATAACATGAAAACAACGAAAATGTATAAACCATGAATACAGTAAAAGGAGCAAGGAGGGAAAGTTAGAATGCAGATAGCCAGCCATTGATGCATATACTCATAACCCCCAAAATGCACTAGTAAAATTTGCAAAAAGATATTGTGACTTTATATTGAACATTTGAAAATAAGACAAATGTCTACAACTGGAAACTGAGCATATCTCAGATAAACTGCAGAATATAATACACTGCATTCTAGGAAAGTAGTTCAGACCACATCTGCCCATATATACAAATAATGGGGAAGGGAGATGCTTAGCAAGTAGTTGAAAAAGGAGTGTATAAGTATATGTGTACATTGCTTTTATTTTGAAAAATAAGAGTAGAAAATTTGAAATGTAGGATTTAAACAAGTATAATTGTAGACTTAAAGGTGAAAGTGAGATAATTTTACAGAGGGAATCTTGGGGAAAAGGATTCTCTTGTCAGAAATCATTATGGTTAACTCAAAACATGTTATTAGCAAAGATTATTTATACATAATAATATAACATAATAAAGAAACAACAGTCTAAATCAGATGTTACTATTATCACGCTCATGGAAAAACTGTTTGGAGAGATTTGATTGTAATTATTTTTTGTAAATTAATTTAAAAGCAGTTTTCTAGAGATTGTATACAAAATAAAGACCAAAACACACCATTTTACAGTCTATTTACATTTAACTAAGTGTTCAGAACTAAGCACGATGTTATGTATGATGCATGGATATTTCTTTACAAGGTTTTTCACTTATGATAGACAGGTTTAATACACTTAGAATAATCATAGTGGAATGATTATTTATAACTTTCCTTCTCCGTTGCATTAGCTTTAATAAAAATCACTCATAATAAGTTTTTCTTCAAAAACGATAAATTCTTAAGCAAGATTAAAGTTAAAATGGAATTCCACTTTATTCTATTTAGATAAACACAATGAGAAATAGTTAAGAATATTTATTAAGTTTCCTTTATTTTAACATATCTTCCTAGCTTTTCAATTTTAATTTTGTAGTTAGATTTAATTTTTCATTAATTATGTAAATATGGCTGTGGCTATGGGAGTGTATTGCACATTTGAGTGCAGATGCCCAAAAAATTCAGGAGAGTACATCGGATCCTCTGTATTTAGACATATAGGTTTTCTTAGTAGCACAACCAAAAAACTACCTACACAACCAGGAGGTGAACTTTCTACTAACTGTTTAGAAATTTCTCCGACTTGCTCGCAAGCTTCTCTTTATTGAACATGTTCAGACATTAACTGAAAGTCACATGTTTTTGGAGAAAAGGATAATTTTAGAAAGAGAGAGACTCAACAGATTTTCAGAAATGTAAAACAACATGGCATTGTCCCTATGTAAGTGTTCTAGCCATTGAGTTCTAAGCAGGGTCACAACTTAGTAATTAGATGATGAATTACAAATTAAGACATAGTTTTCTTATAAATACATAGAAGTAGAAATTATTTTGGAATAACAAAATATATTTATTAGTTTAGAATGTGAGTAAAATATATTAAGAATTTAAAATTCGGCTATATTACTCTTTCATTCACAACAATTATTTTCTTATTGTTTTATTTTTGAGATCATAATTTTAATTACATTTATCCTTTTGCCTTCTTCCCTCAATTTTTCTACATAACCATCTGTGCTCTTCAATTTTATTGCCTATTTTTCACAGTTATTGTAAGTATTTGTATATTTATATGCACTCCTAAATGTAACTGATTGATTTCACATAATGTTTAGAAAATAAAACAAAAATAATTCTTTTGAGCCAAAGCATTTTGGTATTGTTAGTCTTTATTATGTATATTAATAAAGCTTGCTTTTCCACTTTCTAAAGAGAAACTCTTTAACTCGGTCCTAGAATTTGTTCCCATATGCTGAAAACAATTTCTCTGAAATCATATGTCTAAAGTATTTTTTCCTCTACTCACTTTTCAGGCATCAAGAATATTTATAGTATTACCTACATTCTCATAAAATTTCAACCAGACAACAGAACGAACACTTTGTTTTTAAACTTGACTAATATATGTTGTCACAAACAAAATTGAAAATATGAAATAGCAAAGTGCAATAATCACTGATTTAGAAAGAATAGATCAAAATATACTAATATGAGTGATGACATGCAGAATGCTGTACACTTAAGCAGAGATGAGCATAAGGAAATATGGAGCAGAAATGAACAAGGAAGAGTTAATTACCTCCTATCATTTTTATTACATTAGTGTATGTAATCATAGGGATTTATGTTCACTTTTACCCAGAAAAAAATTAATAGAGACTTCATAAAATAAAAATAAAATACAAATATTGAATACATTAATAAACATATATGTTTAGTAATTTTCCTATTATTTATTCAAATTTGCACAATTTAAATAAGAAATATAAAGTCAATAATATACGGAGGGGCATGCATAATTTTGCTATCACATATAATACATAGATTCTTATCGTTTACTGTCCTCTCCTTGCTGATCTTAATGTTTTATTAAAGTTACATAGATTGTTAGTGTCCTCAGTTCCAAGTGAGAGGTAATATCCTCTCTCAAATATTTAAGAACATTAAACAACGTAATTTCTCTACAGCCCGTGGCAGAGAAAAAATGAGGATAATAAATACTAGTTTAATCCTTTCCCTAATTTTATAGTGCCTTATAATGAAAATCTTATATTTTCATATTAAGTTCATATTACTGATTTTTTACTACAGAAATATAGATTCAATCATTAATAACATAAAGAAAAGACAAACACTTTGTAAGTAGGTCATCTTTATCAGATTATAAAAACATACCAATGTTTTTAAATATCTTACGGTATTTTTATTACCAAAATAGATAGATTGTTTGAAAACAGTATTAATATTCATAGATGTAAAAGATCACCCTTAAGTCAAATATGAAAAGCCACTTAGAACTCAGTATATAAGTTGTATACCTTTTTAAAATCATCTTTGCTAATTTATTGTATATAATATTCCAAGCATCTATTTGATGTTGACCATCTGTTGTATTTTCAAGAACCATCAATTATATAGAGAAGAAATCACTTTTTCTTTTTAAGACATCTGTTTTTGATATTAAAGATATGAACAGTTACCATATTTTCCCAATTTTATGGTATTCAAATCATTTGAGAAATTTAAACAATAATTTGAGAAGTAATGTTACCTTCGCAATGTAAAGTTTTCTAACAAGTTTTCAAGTATACAAATATTTTAGAAATGTATGTTTAAACCTGCTGTTATCTATAAGCAAGATAGTTGTAGAGGGCAGTAACACATTGCAAACAAGAACTATACTTTTGAAAGTGATATCCACAACCTCTCAAGTCTGCTAGAATGTGAAAAGTATAAATGACTGCTGACAGGAAAGGATCTGAATATTCGTGGAAACCATAAAGCTGTCTCCTAAACTAAGACTCTGTGATGGCTTGTGGACAGTAAAAGCATGAATCAAAGGTTTTTTTTTTTTTTTTTTTTTTAAGGAAAAAGTGATAAAGAAAAATAAAACAAAACCATACCACAATTTTGATATTATACCAAATATTAGCTGAAAGCTTTATACACTCAAAAACAAGACTTCTCCAGTTACCTTTTTATTGTTCCTGTCTTTATGTGAAAATCATTTATGTTAATTCCAGCAGAAATAGAGATTAAAGAATTTGCATTCTATTTGCTTTTTACTTGGTTTGTGTTAAACTTTATTCCCATGTATATATCACATTATCCATCATACATGAAATATTCTTAAAATTTAGAACAGAAACTAACAGAATAAAAAGTACATGAAGGTTTGGAAAAATGGCTAAATGATTAAGAGCAGTTGCTGCTCTTGGAAGGATTTATGTTCAGGCAGATCACGCATGGCCACTGCTTTGGAAATCTAACACCTTCTTGGTTAGAAGGCACCAGGTAAACATGCCTGTAGGGAAAACACTTATACACCTAACATCAGAGAACAGTAATTGCTTTTTCAGTTCTAAATGGCCAGCCCTGAAAACATGCTTTCAAATAAAAGGGTATGGACTATATATAGCGGGGTTATACACAGGTTATACTTAGAAATATATATTTATATGCATAAATGTTTACACGTGAAATATAAAAGTGATAATGGGGTCATGTATTTGAAGGTGTCTGGGGAAAGATATATGGTAGGGTTTGTAAAAGGAATAAAGAATTTTGTAATTATAATTACACATTTAAAAACCCATCATTACATGAATCCTGGGGTTAAATCAATAATACAGCACATTATGTTTTACTATGTAAATATTTATTGTTTTATTGTGACAAATAAGTATATTTAGATCACTTATCCATATATGAAACTGATCTATTTCCAGTGACCTTAAAAGGGGGAGCATTGATCAACAGAGGAATAGTAAAGCAGGTTTGTGTCATCATGAAGGATAAACAAAAGTAACACGCTTCCCATAGCTAAAGTAATTCCACAACAGTATATTATATATTCCCCAATTCTTCTTCTTCTCTACTTCCAGTCCTCCCATACTATTTCCTTGTTTCTCTCAAATTCATAGACTCATTTTCTTTAATTAATGTCACCTGTATGATGATATTTATCAATACTGGCTGACCACATTTTATTCATTTTGTGATTGGTAAAGTTCTGGGTTTACTTCACTATCATACAACATTTCAGACAAATAAATAAATAAATAATAACTTCAGGGAGCAGATAAATCCTTACTGTCTTAAACATCTTATCACTTAAATCTATATACTTAGAAATTATCTACAAGAAGAAACATCTTAATTTGGATTAAATAAATTTAAATTTTTACATTTGACATAGGCATGTATCTCAAAATAAACCATTACATATTTGTAATATAAAACCACATCGTTTCTGGTATAGAATTTTACAGTATGTGTGAGTGTTTTGCTTTGTCCTTTTAAACTTGTGTTCTGTGGTCTCTGTGGTTTGCTCTCATGAATTATGTTCCTCAACATGATAAAGCTGTACAGCCTGATAGCTTTTCCTTATCTTCTAATGTAAAAGTGGGAAATGAGTGCTTCAGAAACAAAGACTAAAAAGAAATTAGCAGCCTTAAAAATGTTTCTCTGACAAAAATCAAACAAAAAAGCAAAAAAATGAGATTTTTATATATAATGACTAAAGATGAAATACATATGTGTTGACTTAATATCAATCAATATTTGCATTATGTTATAGAAAATAAATGGTTACCCTTACACAGTATTAATGACAATTGAAAAATGTTTCCAAAAAACACTATAAAGGTCCACAGCTAACCTTAGGATCATAAGGAATTCTCCTCAAACCAAGACAAAATTGTTATAGCTAAAATTGCACAAACATCATAATGCTCCCTATAGTGCAATTAAATAAAAATATTAATTGGACATAGCTCAAGGTTACTTAGCATTAAATTTTCACTGGGTGAAATAACATTAAGCTACTTTTAATTTTGAAGCTAGTTTAAATAAACAAAAAATGAAGACGTTTGTATGTTCCCTATATATTTGGTTCAGAATCCCTCCTATTCTTTCTACATAATAATTATGAAAAGCCAGATTTCTGTAACACTTAAGTGCACTTCAAATTTAGTCAGCAAATTTAAACAGTGATGTTCAAACTTAATATGAATTGAAATCGCCTGTAAATGTTCAGTTGATGTGGGGCTGATTCTACAATTCTGCATGTCCAACAAGCTCCAAGATGATGCTATTGCCATTGATCTAGTTTCAGTTCATGAGACTCTTTGTCACAAAAGGACTAATTCTAAAAGAAATGACTGTCTTTACTAATCACCCAAGTGATGCTATTGCAGAAAATACTTAAATAGTATGCTTTACCATGAATAACAGCTATATGTCAATCAAACAATGTGCATATGATTGAACTACTTTATCGATAGAGGTACTGCATGAACGAAAGCAGAGTAAAATTGTACTCAAACGACAGATGGTCTACTACATAATAGTTATCTAGTCCTTCATTACTAAAAACATCTAATAGTAAAAGCAGATAACATGGAAGATTATTTCAACTTAACCTATTATATTTATCATTGTTGTTTAAGCAGGGTTTTTAATCATTTTAGTAGATAACTGCCTAGCAAACTGTCACAATGAAACGTTATTTCTTTAGCTTCAGGCCTTTAAGCGTTTCATTTCGCATATAAGACAAAAATGGAAAAGATTGAGAGAAAGAGAAAGTATTACTAAAAACCATGATTAACCATAAAGTTTATGTCCTTTTTCTCATTTGATGTAGTCTATATCAATGACTCACAGTGCTCATATTTCAGAAAATATCTGTATATCTCTCTTTGCTATCTTTGTCTCAGAACAAATTTAATAGCCCCACAGACGTAATTTTTCATATTTTCAAATAATTATTCATATTTTATTTAAAATATAATTGTATATTCAGTTACCTGCTTCCTAAATTGTATTCTTTTTAACTAAAGAGATGAAATTTACATTTCCTTAGAAGAGATTCAGCAGGAAAGATGTGACATGTTAATTAATTGTGAAAAGACGGCATATAACAAAGAGGATAAATTATATGGAACACACTTCACAGGGAAAAAAGTGAAAATTTATTACTTTTAAATTTTGAGTAAAAATGTTTAAGTTTTAAAGCTTATGGGATGCTAAAATAGGATAGGAACACTAATAGTTATTCTACAAACTCTTATCTTGCTATTTCTAAACTGTCTTTAATATCCATAAAGAAAATACTTTTCAAATAATCAAACAATGTGAACTATTAAAACAAAAAAGCACTCACACTTTGGGGTTTTTTTGGGAAATATAATTAATACATTGTAAATACTTGCTTTGTCTACAATACTATGAATGACAAATATACATGTTTTCAATTCATCTTTGAAGAAAATACTGTTTGTTTTCAAGTAAAAAAAAAATAGGATTTTTAATATGGCCAACAAAACACTTCCTCACAAGAATATCTTTTAGTAAAAAGTCATGAGATCTTGCAACTGAAGAAAAAATGTTGTGTTATTTGGTAAATATTTAATTATAGTTTTAAATGAATCTGCACATTGTAAATGATGTTTGTGCTGTAAATTATACTGTGTATCATAAAGAACGAAATCTATTAAAACTTGTTTGAAGTAATAAAGTGCCAAACATGTTTGATCCAGAAACAAAATTTGACACAATTAATAATATGTCAGTTATAAAAGTAATTTTATTGGGAAGTAATAGATGGCTTACTGATTAATAGAACTTGTTCCTCTTACTGAGAATAAGATTGTGTTCCCTGAGACTGTGTTAGGCAATTCAAAACTTCCTGTACCACAAGCTACACTTATGGGATACTCTCCAGACCACACACACACACACACACACACACACACACACACACAAATCACACGTCCATCCCTTCCTACACAAAAATTAAATTAATAAAAAAATACTGTTCCTTTAAGTACTTTGTTTTTTATTTTCACAAAATTGCACAAAAATAAAATTTGTCTTCTGACAAATTGTAAGGGAGGCAAGAGTACCTGTTACAGTTCCTCTGTCTTTGGCAGAGGGATTGTAGGATGAGCCAGCAGTTATTGGCTTTAACTTTTTGAAAGAATTAAGAGCACAGACTTAATTACAGCTATGCAGAACTACTCAGATTGGATGAATAAAAAATTTAATTCTGAAAACAGCAATCTGGAACACTAACAATTATTGTAAATATATGATATAATAATTTTATAAAAATGTCAGTATTTTGATAAAACTTTTATACCAGAAATTAAATATAATATTTTAAATTACTGCCTTTCTAATTAAGTCAATACCTCCAATATTGAGGTCATCTTTTTTCCTCATTATTATTTTTGTATTTCCATATACATTACAGAGACACACTCTTCTTTCTGAATTTGTTATGTATTATAATAACATGGAAAACAAACAGTCGTGAAATATATGCCGTAGCTGAGAATCAATACGTTCCGGCAGTGCAATCCTTCAAAGTATAGATTCTTTAAATTAAATGGCCTACTTTAGAAATTTAAACAGTGATGAGGTTTAGATATCATTGTTCAAAATAACAGCAAGTAGCATTACTGCATTGAAGAGCAGTCTGGAAGCAATAAAAATAAAACACACTGGGAAAATGATACATGTTGAAGAACTTATTTTTGAGTGGGTTTTTTTCTGAGGGAATATAATTCAATCAACAGTTTTATCTATCATACAGTATCTTATTAAAGGCTTCAAATAGAGAATCCAGATTTTATACCAAAATCAATAGCATTATGCCCTAGGAAACTGTGAGAACAACCATCTCTCACTCATGTTTGTCTGTCTTTAATATTGGCAATGAATGTTTTAAAGTCAATTTATTTTCTCAAATGCTTACATTTATGTGAGCATGCTAGTTGTCATAAAGCAATAATAATATATTTACAAATATTTTAAAAAATATTCATATGTGAATCTTCAGTGTGTTGATGTTTTAATTATTCATAGTATTTCAAGACAGAAAAAGATAAACTGTACAGAGTTAGTTTGAAGTAATTATTATAAATCTTAAGTTTTCTTAAAAACAAAATATAATAGTCCCATGTTTGATCTGGTAAAATAAATGGAGCAAATGGACACAATGGACACAGAGAGAATCATTATAGGTTAATTCCAATTACAAAGGCTGCAATATTTAAATTGCCTGAAATTAGTCAGTTTACTGTCTAATAGAAGATAGTGTATATGCTTGACCTACTTAGTGCTTTCACTTAATTTAACTCAATTATTAACTCTATCAAGTGGAAAGACCTAAAGGAATCTACAGGCATGCTTTAGGAAAACATGATTAGAATAGAGAATGCCTTTACTTTAAATTCAAGAGTTCTTCCATGATCAGAAGTTGGGGTCAGGGATTACAATTCAATGAACTTAAGGGAAAGCTTGAACAGGATTTCCATATAAATGAAGCATACAGAATATGGAGTAAAATATCTTTGTCATGAATTACTAGGCCTTTGAACTTTATTTTACATCTGGAAGTTGAATCACTGACAGTTTACTTCTTATTACTGTTCAGAATATCAAAATGGCTTCAGATATTTTGAATGTTTTTACTTTCCTACCAATTCTAAGATTTATGTTTTATATCTGTAGAGATTTCGTTGTGTCTCAAATTGATTTAAACAATAAAAATATTATAGAATGATTGTTCCTCCAATCTATAAACACAGATTGATTCTTGTTCAATTTCATTTGATTTAATTATTGTCACAGGCATGTCATAGCTTTCATGACAGATTTCTCTCATTTCTTTGGATAAATTTACCTCCAAACATTTTAGTTTATTTATTCTGCAGATTAAATTATCTTGAATTATTTTTCAGACAGACTTTTATTTTATAATAGCCAACTCTATGTTGACTTTGGATCAGGAAATTTCATTTGATCTGTTCATTGCTATTAATAGTTCTTTTGGGATTATTTGAAATGTTTTGTGGAAGATAATGTAGCATGTGCAAATAATGCCATATCCTGATATCAATGGAAAAGTTCATCCACACTTGTCTTAATTCCATGAAGATTTTAAACATCACTGGAAGACCACTGGTGCCACAAACAGCAGCAGCAACCAACACAAAAACCACACAAAAACAGTCAAAGAAAAGTAAAATTCACCATTCACATTATAACAATAATAAATTGAGTAAAAAAAAAAATCAGAAATGTTGAACGTGTTAAGGATTTGATTTATGGAAGATACATGTACTTCTGTTTTCCTTACTTGTAAAGTTTATTTTATAGGTAGAAATTCTGTTAATTACACTGCTGTGCTGATTAATGTATGAAGCCTTATACATATCTTATTCAACTTCTTAAAAGTAGTAGCTTTATAAAAAATGCTGCTCTTACTCCTTAGATTATATTGTATTTATAGTACTTTACATTATAAAGTAAAATAGACAAAGGTTGCACAAAATCATAATTGTTGAGATCTATTATTTTATATATAAATGCATACAGTAACATAATGCCAGAAATATAAAGGCCATACATGCTGAAATTGAGGAAAATGCTACATTAAATGACCTTCAAATCTCCAAAAGTCTTAGTATGGCTTCCATACAGATGCTGTTATTCCATTGACTATAAAAGAATAACTGGTGGTGGGAACAAAGAACAGAATACTGTATGTGGATACTACTTCCTCATTACCTTTTTTATACAGCTGAGCATTAACCAAATAATAAGAAGAGACAACAAATATATGCTAAGTTTTATATATCTCCATATTTAAACTGTCTGAAGAAACTGAACTCTCTTGATTAATCTTTATTATTTTCCTTCCATTCAAGATTAGAATTCCAGTACTTGCTTGTAATCACTGCAATCATTTACATTTGTCAGAAATCTCAGCAATCGTGGTCCTTAGCATATTCATTTACTATGAACAGAGTGTTTAACAAAAACCTATCTTATAACAACATCTATTATAACCACAGAGAGACATGATATCACATAGAACCACGTCTGTTTCTTGAAGAAGATGAATGAAAAACGTCATAGACCATTCTACAAATAAATAGTACTTTTGAGTAAGTATGAATTCCATGAGCATGACAAAATATGAAGATTAAATTGTACAAAAAAAGAAACTTTTGTTGTATACTTGACCAGAGTAGCCTCTAAAACAATTACATACAAGTAGTTAATTAAAAGTCACTACAATTAATAAAAAGTTAGGAAGAAACACACGTGCTATCTGAAATGTAAACTGGAATTTGAAGTGTAATTTGGGATTTATAAAATGCAGCAAGCTGGGAGTCTGTAGAAAATGCCAAATTTGAGATCCCATCAAAAACAGGGATTATATATTGGCTTAGGTTTCAAATATCCTGCATGAAGGATAAACCACAAAATAATTCTCTAATATATTTTGTAGATTTTCATATGTTTGATGACTTGCTAGAAGTATCTTACCTACAGGGTTGAAGACAACATTTCTTATGGAATATATTCTGAAATAATTAATTATCTGAATTTCTGACCTACTGGTGTGTGAGGCTAATAACAGAAAAGACTAATTCCATAATTCTGAGAACTGTGAAGATCTGCAGCACTGCTCTGCTGACAAGATCACCACAGCTACCTTCTGTAAATTAATTCATGGAGAAGCTCACAAGGACACACATACTCTTCCCTCAGTTTCTTTGTCCCAACTTTACAACCAATCTCATAGTAGAATCAGGAATACCAGGGCTAATGGTACATTCTCTGGAATCTCCAGAGCTTCTGACAGACACATATATAATTATACATAGAGAATTGGAAGTTTGAAGAGTTTTTTATGGCAGTTCCATAATTTCTTTCTTAATTATTATCTCCTTAAACAAACTTCAGGATTATTTAAATGCTGAAATCTAATCAGAATATTAAGCTCATTTCTAACCAGGCTTAATTACAGGTGTCTTACTTTCACTAACCTGAGATATAAGCTAAAGTCTTAATCTTTTTAAATGTCAACAGTTAGCTGTTATATTTTTCTCCTTCCCAGAATCATAAGTCAAATACAGACCACCTGAAGAGCAGAATTTTAAAACGCATGAAATTTTACCACTTATTCCTTGAAATCATTTCTTTTCTCCTTTACCAGAACTGATGGCTTGCCTGCATTGAAGCTATTTATTTTTTTAAATACTATTTACCATATCACTTTGTATAATAGATTGTCAAAACTAGGCACATATTTCATGTATATTGGCACTCTAGAAAGCTTTTAGAGAAACACTAATACTAAAATTTTTCGTGTGTTTGATTACTATAGGAGTCATTAAGTGATCAGTTTATGATTATTTTTGATAATAAAGAAGTCTACATCATTGATGTGGATTAAGTGACCCTCTGGGATGTATACACACTTTAACTCACAGGCAAACACAAGCAAAGAAATTTTCAAAGGCTCCTACCTCCCAGAGTAGCAGATAGCAAGAAATGGGTCCCATATTTCTTGATAAGGTTTTCTGTGATTTGCTGAAGAGTAGGTCTCCGTCCCAAAAGCCTTATGTTGCGGAAGAATTCAGGGGCAAGAGGAAGAGGAGAACCAAGGAAATTTCTTCTCTCAACTGCAAGATTATTTACCTTCCAACGGCCAAACTCCCTGAAAAGCAAATTTATTTTTATTTAAAACTGTACCATCTGAGTGTTTTAATTTAAAAAGTTCACTTGGGAGTTTATCTCAGGTCACTACATTAAAATGACTACTGTAGATTGTAATAATGTGTCAGGAGTTACGAGTAGAAGAGGCCACATCTATAATTCCCTTAAGTGGAATTGCAACCAACTTACAGTGACCAAGATCTACTTAAATTGAATATCTTCCAAAAACATATTTTCCCTAGGACATGCATAATCATATTATTCCTTTTTAAAAATGAATATAGTTAGTTAAAAAGAAAAAAAGAATGACTAAAATTAAGATAATTTATTCTGAGAACCTCAATTAAAAAACTCAAATTGATATCAACAGTCTCAAGGTATCTTTTTCATTCTTTCTAAAATATAAATTCTTAACTTTTTTGGAGAGATTTCAAAATATAGAAATGATTTTTAAGTCATCAAAATGAACAACTGTATTTCTGATCATTTTACTTTCTTTTTACACATCTTTCCATATGCAATGTATTCCAAATTTCAAATTATACCTAAATTCTTTTGAGATGCATAACTTTATAAATTTGTCAGATGACAGAAATGCCAGGTAAGAAATTTATAATTCATGCATTAAAACACTGACATGTATACCATCAGTTAAATCAACTTTAAATTTTAGAAAAATCCTATGGAGAACTTGATAACATGATATCAGATTGTTCAGATTATTTTAATCTGAGATTTAGGTGGATTTATATGTGCATTTCTGGCAAAGATGCTGACAGTGTGTTAGGCAAAAACGTATGATTAAACATATAACTATAATGAAGAATCATGCTGCCATAATGACCATCTTCAGAGATTTTACCATCTAGTGATTGTTCAAAATAAATAAAACAAAGAGAAGGATTACACAACAATATTCAAATAATGTGTTTGAGTACAATACAGCAAATCATCACTAATAGCCAATGGTACTGTGTTGTTGTCTTTTTTAATTAATTGCCATGAAGGTCAACTCTGGAAAGGTGGTATGTAAGACAATACTCAAAGGAGAAAGGGCTGCTTGAGGAAGAGATGTAGGGTAAGGTTTTATACAGATTAATGAAGGACCCATAGCATTTCTAGGAATAAGAGTTCTGAACTTGGCATTCCTAACTATATATAGTTTGCAAACATGATTTGTTTGAGGAATTTTAAAGCACCTAATTTTGGAAAGCTAATTGCAAGGTCATAATCACTAAGGAATCTAGAGAAAACATTGTTCTGAACATAAATTAGCTTACTCCATCCTTCCTTGAGTGACTATTCCTGGCTTTCCATTAGATCATTTAAAAAGCTTTAAATACTCTCACTTCAGTAAGCACTCTTAGAGTCAGCAGTTAGACACACTCGGAAATTCTACTCTCTAGTTACTGCTTCATTGGATGATAGATGAAATGACATTATAGACTTTAAAATAAAATTTTAGCATTGTGTGTTAGTTATATGCACAGTGGAGTTTCATTATGCAATTTGTATATATGTGAACAATTTAATCATATTCATCTTTGTTTATATCTTTGAATTCAGTCTGACTTATGTGTCTTTCTCTTCTCAAATACCCCCCATTCTCTTTTCATGTCTCTGATTTCCTGTAAGCCTCATTTCTGCATATATTTCTTTAACATGACTCATTTCCCCCCAGTGGCATAATTCTCTTTTTTATTGCTGAATAATAAACAGAAATGTTAATGCTGCTGTGCAAGGAACCACACTGTGAAGAAAACTGCTACCTATATAATTTGGTATATTCTCTTTAGATCCATTCAATGTGCTGCCCTTCATTGAGCACAAAGCTTTTAACAACTGCGTATATTATAATACCTCACACACAGAGAGACACAAATACATACACATCTTTTATACCTAAGTTTGAATTGATGTCAATATTTTTTGTTATAAAATCCTCTTCTACAAAGGTCTGCTTAATGTTTATATATTACATTCACAGTGTACTGTCATGTGTAGAAATATACATTTAAATATTGTTAAATGAGATAATCTTACATAAAATATATGTGGTATTATTGCCAATACTTCAAAAAGATTAAGTAACATAGTTCTGAGAAGTTATTTACAAAACAATAATATGGAATTATATTCACCATTAAAGGTTATATTTAAATTTCAGTTACTTACCAATTAAATAAATACTTGTAGCCTTCTTGTAGTAGGAGGTTTCAGGCTGACTTTTGGGCCTTGCTCAAGGTTTAGGGCCTGCAGACCCACAGACCCACAGACTCGCAGACCCGCAGACCCACAGACCCGCAGACCCATAGACCTGCAGACCCTCAGAGACACACAGATGCTTTCATTAGTTTTCAGCTGATCAGCCTAAGGCTCAGGCATATCACTTGCTAGCTCTCTCCCCTTCATCTAACCCATGACTCATCCTGTTCAGCCATGGGGCTTGGTACCTTTTCTCACAGCAGCATGGTTGTCTCTGCTCTTCCGGCTTCTCTCTGGAGTTCTCTCTGGCATTCTGCTCTGTGCTTGCTGTTCTCAAGAGTTTTCTTAGTCTGGTAGCCCCGCCCACACTTCCTGCCTGCCTTTGGCCAATCAGTGCTTTTTATTAAACCAGTGGGTGGGACAATTATTTACCATGAAACAAGTTGTAAGTTTTAGGCTCTGCTGCCTAATACTTAAATGGAGTTAATGAGCAGCAGATAAGAAAGATTTACTTGGTGATTGTATGGGCCCTGAAATTCCCAGAGTACCTGGGCTAAAAAGATAAAATCTATGAAATTAGACTAGGAGCTGGGTGGAGCCATCCACCCATTCTAACAACCTTGAATTTTGGCAGATTAAAGGTGTGTTCAGAAATTGAAAGAAATAGAAGAATCTGGGTGTAGTCAATCACCCTAGCCAAGCAAAGGTGTGGTCAGAGACAGAAAAAGTTAAGAAATATATAGTAAAGACAGTTTTGTTTTGTTTTTTAAAATCTAAGTGGTTTAGAGTGTGTTGAAAAAAAATATATATATAGGCTTAGAGAAATAAAAGAAAAGGTATAAAAGCCTTTAAAAAGAAATAAAGTAAAATAAATAAATAAGCCACATAAAGATAGAAAATACAAAGGATGTCTGGATACTGTATATTATTGTCTTATCTTTAAGCTTCTTGAATGAAAATGAAATAGTAAAAGCTACTAAAAGACAGTTGATTATAAATGCTGTTGGATTAATTCAACCTATATATTTTGTAAATGAGTTGACTTTAAAATCGAAATCCAAAGATATGCTACTTTGGAGAAGAGGTTTTCTTTTTATTTTCACAGAAAATGAAAGGCTGTGGATTTATTCCTGGATAAAGAACATAAAGTTTGATAGAGGAAGACCCCCTGAAAAATCTCCAATGGAAATGGATGGACCAGATGATTCAGCATTTCAGAGCACCTCTGTGAAGTTTCCAGAGCTCTGTATCCAAAACAATTTCAAGGAGACTGGCTGAGATGACCCAGCCTTAGACATTACTCCACTTAAGACTTGCGCATAATCCTACATTTTTTTTTTTTTTTTGGATTCCTAAGGGATTGCCAATGCCCCCATTTAGCAGGAAGTAGCCTAGAGAACGACGCCCACATTCCCAAATCATGGATTATGGATGTTTGTGTTTATTTACAATGTTGTTTATAAATTGTTATAGATAAGGAAGAAAAAGAATATTAGATTTGGAGTTCTTTTTGTTTTAAAAAGAGAAAAAGGAATATGTAGGGGATTGTGTTGTTTCATGGTAAATAATTGTCCCACCCACTGGCTTAATAAAAAGCACTGATTGGCCAAAGGCAGGCAGGAAGTGTGGGCAGGGCAACCAGACTAAGAAAACTCTTGAGAACAGGAAGCACAGAGCAGAATGCCAGAGAGAAGCCGGAAGAACCAGAGGACAACCATGCTGCTGTGAGAAAAGGTACCGAGCCCCATGGCTGAACAGGTTGAGTCATGGGTTAGATGAAGGGGAGAGAGCTAGCAAGTGATATGCCTGAGCCTTAGGCTGATCAGCTGAAAACTAATGAAAGCATCTGTGTGTCTCTGAGAGTCTACAGGTCTGCAGGTCTGTGGTTCTGGGGGTCTGTGGGTCCGAGGGCACTAAACCTTGAGCAAGACCCTAAAGTCGGGCCAGAAACCTCCTACTACACCTTCTACTCAGCTATAGTAAATATAATTCTAAAATGTAGATGTATTCCTACATGAAAACATCGCATGATAGCCCATAACCATAGAAGATGTTTGTGCTTTGATTACTATCCAAAATAGTATATTTAGTTTAGGTAAAGTAAATTTCTAGACTCAGGGGTTTAGAATTATACGGAGATATTATCTGAACAAGAGTGATGGAGTAAAGATGCTATAAAATATCTCTTTCTGCATAAACTTCACAAACACATAGTAGTTGCTATAACTCTTTTCATTTCATTGACTGTTATTTGATATGAACTTTTCTCCCCTAGTTCATTTGGTGTGTTTAGACTCCTCTTAGAGGAGCCTAGGTGTGTGGACGCACTTACGGAGTGTGTTTCAGCTCTCAATGGCTTTGGCTATCTGTATACCAAGCCCAATAAGCTTACAGCCTCAACTCACTTTTTATCATACTTTGGACAAAACACTTATTTACCATTGATCACTATTATTCTTCTCAATGTCACCTACCAAAGAACAAAACAAAACATAAAAACAGACCGTAGAAGCTACTAAACAAAAATCAACTAAGTATTTTAAAAAAGTGTTTCCTGAATTGCTAGAAGATTAATTACTCTTCATCTTTTCTCTTGAAGGGTCGATAAAATACGGCACCTTTATGTCCAATATTTTAGTTTATAGAGAAAAATAGAAATTGACAATATATGATTGGTCTTTTGTTTCTATTCAGAATGTTATTTGTACTCTAATCATATGGAACTTCTTGTACCCTCTGTAATGCTTCTCTGACAATTCAGATAAAGTTACTGGAACAATCCTTTGAAGAGATAATAAAGACCTGTTGGAAAAGAAGTCATCTCTGGAGACTGAGTACTACTCGGATATAAGTGGAAAAACACAGTGTCCCTTTCCTGGGCAGGAGATCAGTTTACCTGTTCCGCTGCTCCCTAACAAATACAGCTTTCTTTGACCAATGATATTTTTATATGATACATCAATTTATTTCACTCACTGAGCCTTTTACAAACACAGATTATTACTCTACATGTCCTCAAATGTATCTTTGCAGACTGCAGAAACAAGCAATCTGCATCGATAAAAATAAACACAGCCATGTAAGATTATTAGGATTATAGATTTATTGTTTTGACAATTTGCTTGCTCTCTAGAAATATTTTCAACATCATGACAGATACATTTTGACACTAAAAACACTTTGAGAAACATATTAGAAATTAATATCTGTACATGAATTGAAACTAGACGAGCAAAGTTTTAATTTCTACTTCATAAAGAAAATACCCATCTTATTCAAAATTCAGCCTTGTACATAGTTTCTTCAAAACAAAGCAAGGTAGTACTAAATTGAAAAATCTGAAAACATAGTATTAGATATAATTGCAATATTGAGAACATTTTATCTAAAGACATCTCAGGATTCCGTCTAAATGTTGCATTACTGGAATAAGTAAGAACATCCTGATAGTTCATTAAGTCCTTCATTATTGCTTGTTACCTACATAGATCATAAATAATTCTCGTTATAGCCATGGGAAGCCATTAAATAAAAAAATCTACCATTAGAATTTAACATAACTTGGGCCCTTTATAAGCACAACTATCTCTATAGATTATAAAAATCAACCAGCACTAGTATAACAGATTATTAAGTTAAAATGACTTTTGGGGGCTCTTTGAAATTTCCTTCATTTAATAATATAATATGGTTGTTTGCTAAAAATTCTAACTTACAAGAATCTGTGATTTGCATCCACATACATTTATTTTCTTACTTACATTGTCATTTATGGTTTTACTCCTAATCATCTTACAAAAAGTTTGGATAACAAGACTGCATCATCAAATGACTTATAATCATAGTCATATTATCTCCACAATGCCATTGTCCTCTCATAGTTTTACTTATAAAGCCCATGTTGAGTAATAAATGTGCTCAGTGCAATTAAATATTACCATTTCTTCTTGATTTCTCAAAGTAGAGAATTATTCATAGTATATGTTAAAAGTTTGAGCACTATATCATAAGAAAAACTGTCTAAAACTTGTCAAAAGAAGATAATGCAATTGCTAAAACCAGATTTAACTTTAACTATTAATTTGTCCAAATTAAGTATTTTCCCCTAAGTACTCAAGACTATTACTTGCATAGGTTTCATTGCACTACATGTGTTGTCTTAAAATTTTATTTTATCAATACTCATTAAATTTGTAAATATAATATTAAAAGAAAATATACTATTGAAATGATAGTATAATAATAATTTTAATGAGTAACATAAATAGAAATTCCAAATGTTAGTAACAATAGCCTGTAATTGCAGCTGTAAAAACATACTGATCTTAAGAAATGTCTACAAGGATTGATATAGTTCCCATAATCTTATTATGCGATTGTCTTCATTTTATCATGCTCTCTGTGCCATATTCTGATTCTACAATCAGCATTTTCTATCTGACTGCTAAAATATAAATATCTCTAGAGGCTGGGATGGTCAGATGTATGAAAAAAGAACCAAAATAAGATAAAAAAAAAAAAACAAAGCATTTCCAAAAAAAATGGCTCTGGGTATGAACAGAGACTTTTCAAAAGAAGAAAAGATGGCTAGAATATATCTTAAAAACCATTTTTTTCTTTTGCCTAGAATGAGGGAAATACAAATCAAAAAATTGGAAATTTTATTTTATCCCGACACATTAAAAATGATATTAATGATAGTAGAAGTATATCGCTTTAATCATAAATGGAAAATTTTGTATCTCAAGAATTTAAAAATATATAGGAAATATTAATGTTTAGAAAAGAAATGACTTTCAGAATCAGAAAGATGAAATTTAATTTCACATCATTACAAATTTAAATCCAACTTCAAAAATCCATGAGGATTGCAATCCTTTCACGACTATACATGCAATGATCTCACTTCAATCTGCCTAGACTCACTTTAAAAAAAATAATAATTACGTTAAAAAACTTTAAAATGAACCTATTAGCTAAGAAGTAAATGACCTCCACAATTAGAAAGTTAAAAGTAATTACAGAAATGGAAGATGTACTAATTGCTAAAATAAACATTTTGAAAATGGCTAACAGTAAAAAAAAAATTCAATGGAAATCCCATGAGAATCCCAATACCGTCCTTCATAAAAATAATTTTGGAAACTGAAAATTCTTATGAAAACACAAAATGAAACAAAGCAGTCCCCACATAAAGCAATGCAATGCACAAGTATCTCCATACCTGAATTTGAATTAGGCTGCAGAGCTATGGTTATGGAAAATAAAGCAAATGTATAATGTGGTACTAGAACAAAATCTGATATGAAGATCTTCACGATGGAATACAAAATCCAGATGATGGCCCATAAGGCTACTGTCCCCCAATTGTTGACAAAGGTGTAAAAGATGTAATTGAAAGAGACTACCTCTTCAAAATATGACTCTGAAGAACATTCTGTATATTCTTCTGTAGAAAAATAAAACAAGGTCTTTTTCTATACAAATAAACTCCAAATAAATCATTAGAAGAACTTAAACATATATAACCCTGAAACTCTTAAAAAAATAAAAAACAATTCAAAATAAGAGAATAAGAAGGGTTATTTTGAACAAAATTCCAGTCTCTCAGATTAAAATGTCAAAAATAAACAAGAGAGTCCTCATTATATTTTTTTTGCACTGATTCATTTGTTGAACTGGAAAGAGAAGTCAGCAGTTAGAAGCACTTGTTCTTCCAAAGGATCTAAGTTAGATTAAGGCAGCTTATAACCATCTGTAATGCTCATTTCACATTATTTGTCACCCTTCAATGGAATACTAAGATAATGCATGCACAGGGTATGCAGATATACTAACATGCTAAAAACTGAGGCAAATAAAATAAAATAAAAATAGTTTTAAGTATTTATTTTATGTGTGCTCTTGTTTTGGGAGGATATTGCTGTTATTATATGTGCTATTAGACAAATATCAGTTAGATCATATTGGTTGGTTTGAGTTCTTTTATATTATAGCCAGAATATGTCTTAATTATTTTCATAAATGATAAAGGGAAGAATATTGAATTATCCGTTTAAAACTATAATTTGAAAACATGATCATTTTATTCTATTTCTGTGTTTGTTTCATCTTGTGTTTATTATATCTATTCTCACTTTATTTCATCTTGTCTCAAAAATCCATCTGTTTCCTGTAAACAGACTGAAGACTTTTATCATGTATATATTAATTATTTTCTTATAAATAGAAAACTATCCAGAAGTTAATTTGGACTGAATTTAGCATAACATAATGCCAAACATAGCATTAAATATCTGATTAATTAACTCGTATCTTCTATACACGTATCTTTTTTCCAATTTTTATTTAAAAAGTTTCTTCTTCCATATCTACCACTGTTGCTCCTACCTTCAAACCTCCCAGTCTTTCCCAGGTCTCCCTCGGCCTCCTCCAACTCCATCCCCCATCCATTCCCCAAGAAGGGCAAGGAGTCCCAAAGTGGATCAGTTCTGTCTAGCGTAAGTCTGATTCTGGACCTTTTTGGCTAAGATCAAGTGGAGTATCTATTGTAATGCATGTTTCTTAAATATTAACATCAAATTAGTAATAAAAATATGTAGTCTATTTTGTTCTTGTTAGTTGAGACAATTAAAACTTATTTTCAGTAATTGATAGGTTTTAAGATTTGAATAATTCATTTGAATTTGGGTTTAATTTTGTGTTTTATATATATATGTATATCTTTGTGTCATAGAGAGGTTAAATATAGTACATTTTACTACATAAAATAACGTAAAATATAATGCATTAAATGTACAAGTTATCAATTCTCTATACTGCAGCCTTTCATTTCAAATTACTCTTGAGTTGCTAGGTTGTTTGTAGTTTGCACATGAGCAGACATTAAAAAATATCTTATGTCCCCTATCTCTTCACAATAGTTATCTGTGGATTGCAAAATGTAAATTATACATTAACACATACTTTTTCCTATGATTTATATTTAAATCTTACACTAAACAAATATAGTAATTGTAGGGGATTGTGTTGTTCCATGGTAAATAATTGTCCCAACCACTGGTTTAATAAAAAGCGCTGATTGGCCAAAGGCAGGCAGGAAGTGTGGGCGGGGCTACCAGACTAAGAAGACTTAAGAACAGGAAGCACAGAGCAGAACACCAGAGAGAAGCCGGAAGAAGCAGAGGACAACTATGCTGCTCTAAAGAAAGGTACCTAGCTGTATGGAGTACATATAAAGGATTGGAGCAAGAGGTATGGGAAAATTAAAAGAAATAAATTATTATTTTATTATTCTGACTTAAAGCTGGCCTTGATGCACAGAGTCCTCCTGTCTTTGGTTTCTGAGTGCTAGGATAAAAGGTATTTGCTACCAGTACCCTACATTTTTAGGATTTTTGAGGAAGAAACTCATGTCAATGATTTGAATTATTTCCTGTTTTCTAAGTGTAATTACTTTGAATTTTAAATTTCATTGTCAACATTCATTAAGGCACAATTTTCAATAACCAGTGATTCAATATAGACTTAGTGAAAAAATATTTATTAATTATTTTAAGAATGACTCTATTCCTCACAGATTCCTAAAAACATGACATTTTTATGTTTGTTAATTTTATTTAATTTATATGGATATTATGTTGACTATATAATGCTTAGTTTATTTTTAGAACACATTCTGTGGTCATAATAATCCTAAAATAGGCATTTGTCTAAGGAAACAGTACATGTTTTTAAATTGATACATGAACAATGGGCATTGGTGATACATGAGTATTGTCTATTAGTACTGGGATTGATTAAAAGTATCTGCTGGATAATGCTGTTTCTTAGGTGTTGAATCATTTAGAAAGGTTTTTTTAAATATCAGTTCGCCCACCAGGAACATAGTCAGATCCCAGTGCAAAAGGCTCCCACAAACTGCCCATGCCATTTGACAGTGGTCTACATTAGGAGGGTTCAGTTCCTTTTGCTGAAGGTTCCTCAGTGATTTGTAATTCAGTGAACTCCCAAATAGCTCCATTTAGCCTTCTCTGTGGGTGTCCTCCTCATGATCCTGGAGCCCATACCTTACAGAGGAAAACATAATTCAACCTTAAAGCTGGGATGAGGGACTGAGTCATACTTCAACTGAATATGCCAGACTACACTTACCCACCATAAGCATTCTTGCACTCCTTGAGGAATGAATGGGGGAAGTCCAGCCAGAGGACTTGGCTGTGACCTTCTCCAAGGGACACAACCCTCGGAACACCACTTCTGTTAATTACTCAACTAATTCAGGCCAACAGGTACAACCCTAGTGGGGCAGAACTCCTTAACTCCCATTTGTTGGACCCTTCCATCTACAAGTCTGGAGCCAATCCCCAGTCCTCCAGTCACGTGGTGATCTGAGACCTACGGTTCACTACCACATATTGGATAAAGAGGAGCATCTTAAAAATTAATAAAAATATAAAGAATAAAAGGGAAAATATTAAAATAAATTTCAACTATTGTAAATTTAAAAATTCATTTAATTCTATTCTGTGGCATTTCATATGTCTTAAAGTTCATTTGTTTCAGTAAAAACATTGAAGATATTTTACTATATTGAATCAAATTCTTTGTCATTATAGTAATAGACTACCTTATATGTTATCTGAATTCTACCTGCCCCGTGTTTTTAATCATCACTTTTGTTTTATTTACTGTTCAAAAGATATATCTTTACCTATCTTCTGTTTCCACACATACCTCTGAAATGAAATGCAGTCTTTTTACAGCTATATATAAAAAATATATGATGATATATTTTTAAAGCTTAATTATATATATATATATATATATATATATATATATATATATATATATATACATATATATGATGACTTGGGTAGTTGTACTAGTCATATTAATGTAATAACTTGTTTGCAATGATTGCGTACAAATGCATTGCTATGTAGAAAGATTTATTGTTCATTCATGTGTTTCTATGAAACATATGTGTGTATGGCAACACTGTATCTGAAGTTACGGTTAGTTATGAGCTGCCCTTTGTGAGTTCTGGGACTAGAAATCTGATCTAATGAAAAAGCAGCAAGTACTCTCTATCTGCTGAGCATATAAGTTATCTCTTTAATTCATTATTCTTCATTTTGCTATGCATTACATGAAAAATTTTAGAACTCAATTTTAATGTGTCTTTAGTAGTGCTGCCTGTACATTTCTGTTCCCTTGTAACTGGTGGCTGTACATACATATAAATATGTTATTACAGTTTACCAGAGTCAGCATTTTCAGTTCAAGTAGCATTTTTATTTCCATTTATTTATTTTTGCCTCCAATTTTACAGAAAATTGTTTACATCGTTTTTGTCAAAATTGAATTAAGTCCTAAATTATTAAAAATTTTCAACTATTTAGCTAAGTATAACTTAGCTATTCAGTAGAATAGAAAAGTATTATATTTACCTAGAATTATACTTTTCTCAGTAATTTATTTTCATGATATTATATCACCTTTCTTTGTCACTTCTTCCTTCATTTCTGACCTCCTTCTATAGCTTCCCTTTCCTTTATATATAAAATTCCTTCCCTCACTCATTCCCAATTGACAACCATGTGTATATTTTATTTAGTGTGTTTAGCCTGCTTCTCTCAGCACATCTAAGCAGCAGTGATACTGCTTCCCAGCCCCCATGGACTCTAAGCAGAAATTTAATCCCTTTGGTCATTTTTCTCCTGTGGATAAGAGACCATTTCTCACTCACTGTTAAAACAAAACAAGGAAAACCTTTCTTGTTGTTTTTATATTCTTTTCTAGAAATCTGATGATGGTATAAATCAATGTGTATTTCTAGAGTTTATGACTGTGTTTATTCAACAGATTGATCCTATGAATTTATGAATTCTGATAACATGAGTCAATTCAAGCATAAGTTTACTATATAATGCCACCTAACTCATGGATATGCTTGATTTGATTGGGTCCATTTTTAATAGCTGCTATCTCACTATCATTGTGTGTAGTGTTCCAGAGTCACAGAGATTCTGTCTTTAAGGTAGTCTCAGAGGTGCACAAGCTGCTTCATTATTTCAGGATAATGTTTTTCTTTGTATTTAAGAGTCGTATTTTTCTCCTTCATTATTTCATAATCTTACTTTCTATGCAAAACTTTATTTTTCTCTACATCTCTCTAATTTTGTCTTTATGGTAACTATTATGATCTAAGTCATTTTACTTTAATTTTTTTAAATTTTAGTATTTGTAACTTAAAACCTCAACATAAACCCAGTTAAACTGAACTTGATAGAAAAGAAATTGTGAAATGTCCCTGAATGCATTGACACAGGAGACCACTTCCTAAATATAACACCAGTAGCATAGATAGTAAGAACAACAGTCAATAAATGGAACCTCCTAAAACTGTGAACCTTATGTAAGGCAAAAGACATGGTCAATAAGACAAAAAAAATAAATAAATAAATAAATAAAGCCTACAGGATAGGAAAATATCTTAATATCTTTACCAATCCTACATCTGACAGAGGACTGATCTCTAAAATACATAGAGGTCTCAAGAAAGTAGAGGCCAAAATACAAATAATCCAATTAAAAACTGGGGTTTAAATCTAAAAAGGGAATTCTCAATGGAAGAATTACAAATGACTGAAGGACGTTTTAAGAATTGTTCAACATCTTTAGCCTTTAGAGAAATGCAAACCAAAACAACTTTGAGTGCTTTGTTTTAATTGATATTTCTACAAATAATATGTGCTAATTTTTTTAGTGTATGCTTCGTGGAGCTAAAAAAATCTCATCTCCTGTTGTTCTCTGAGAACTCCTTAAATATGTCTATATATAGTTGGGTACAAGTAAAAATTTGGGCTTGACAATAGATCTCCATTATTACGTGAATCAGTGGGACTCATCTCATCTTTGATTCTCATTTTAGCCTTGCAAGAGTCAAAATCCAAAATCTGGAATCCTCACTCAGACGCTGAATATGTGAATAGACATGAGGACAAAGTAGGGTGTGTGTGTGTGCGTGTGTGTGCGTGTGTGTGCGTGTGTGTGCGCGTGTGTGTGTGTGTGTGTGTGTGTGTGTGTGTGTGTGCGCTTAATTTTGCTTGGGTTTAGTATTGGTATTTTTCATTTGTAGTTTCTCTGAGAAGTGATACCTTTTCTCTAATCAAGTTGCCTAGTCATTTGTGTGTGTGTGTGTGTTGCTATAGTCCTTCATTTTTGTTTTGCCTCACTGTGCAATATTTAGTCTTTCCGTGGTAGCTTTATTTTTCAATTCCAAACTTTAGTTCTAAAAGGCAATGGAAATTTACTAACTTTTCAATTTAATTGTTCACCTTTTTTGCATATTCTCCTTAGTTATGTTTAGTATAAACCCTTCTTATGATTTCTAACTTTTTTCACATCACCCAGTATTCCTCATAGATATTAAATTAACTATCAATAAATAGTTAGTCAGATCATAACTGTAAACATTAGTAAAGAGTTTCAATACGAAAGAGGACAGAGTTACTCTATAAAATACTTGTTGTGTCTAGACTGTGTATATAATCTCACTAATACAAATTCTTTCTTAGAATACATAATACTTCTATTCAGCTCCTATCTACTGCATACAGCTACAAGTGGTTATTGGAAATGTGCCTACTCTTGATCACAAAGTACCAGCTTTTAATGTGGATACTTCTGTTAAAAATGCTTTTAAGGCAACAGCAAGTGAAAAATATAATTTATATGTATCATGTAAAAGAGATTGGCATATCGCCATCCAACCAGGAAAGGGAATCCCAAAACGCAGCTTTACATTTGTAATGGACATAAAGATAGCTCTTATAATTAGGTAACATATTTTAATTTTATAAGTTTAAACATATATTAGCAGATTGAAATTATGTTTTTTATTATTTAATAAGAAGCTCATGCCAAGATGATCTCCAAAGAATAATTAAATTGGACTTTTAGAAACATTAATATTGCTATCCCTATAATCATAAGTAAATAATAAAGATATTATTTTATGGTTTACTGAAACCAAGGTATTCTGTTGTGATTGAGAGGACTCTGAATTTGTGATAACTCTATTCTAAGAAAAAATATATTTTAACCTTATATCTAGAGATGAGTAACATGGAAACAATAAACACTAAAGAATAAACATGAAGTATTATGAAAACAAAATTAAGTGTTAAGAAAATATACTACCTTATTTTGAAATTATTAAATTGAAAGGATATTTTTAACAATTTGTATCAGTTTGATTTTATTATTGTGATCTGAATAAACAGTAATTAAGTATTCTAAAATGTGGCTTGACGCCTTTTGGTTTTAGCTTAAACATCTATTTTACAAATTAGATCCTGGGCTTCTTTTGAAAGAAGTAGGTCAGTTAAGGGTTTGTAAAACCAGAAGTCCAGATGCTCTGAATTTACCCAACTAAAATTAACTACCCTAGATTTGGCTCATTCTTATTATTAAATTATTCATGCGATACATTTGAAAATCTGGCAAATTTGAAAATTGTCAGTAATTTACCCCATCAATGGAAGATGACTCACTTCTAAATACAGACTCAGCTAAATAAGTATCACCTTTTCCTCCTAGATATTTTTAAAGAAACTGACATTTTATTAATAATTTTAACAATCAAAAGAAGTCATAGATAATTTAATTTTTCCTAAGCTGCAAATTCAAGGAGCAATTAAATTAAAACGAGGAAGTATTCATCTACAGAAGAACACTACCTGTCACTAAATTAGCTATTTTGTGTTTAAGATTAGATATATGAGGAATGCGAGAATCCATAGTTATACCAGTCTACATTCAAGTAGCTTTATGTCCCCAAGAAAACCATTTTCCATATGGATTACCGAAGCATAGTTTTAGTATAAAAGGAGTTATACTTGAAACTCAATGTTAAGAATTCATGCTTTATATAAATCTGTTCCAAGATTGGATGTCTTCTGGTTAACTAATGTGTGACTCTCCTTTTTTTTACAAACAGTAATGAACTTTCTTGAATTTGTCCTTTATCGTTAAATATTTCATACATATATAACTAAAAGTTCTATTTTTATTGCTTATTCTAAAACTGTTCTTCTTTTACCAATCATAACTATGTATTATTTTCCAGATAAAGACTCACAAAACTTTACTGAGCCTAACTCATTTCTATTATATGACTTGTGTAGGTGGGAATTCAAAGATTGTATCCTAATATCCTGGTATCCGTTTTGAATTCCAGGCCTCTTTAAACTATATTTTAAATCAGTGCCACTTTATTCAAACTTTTAAAAACTTAAAATGTACCTTTATCAGGTGGCAGGTATATTGCACATTCCCCAATATGTTGGGAACAGGGAATTGTATGAGATGGCACACAAGATGGAAAGGAATACTTTAACTTAAATAAAATACTATTGCTGTTATCAAGAAAGTATATTCATTGTTAGAATCACTCCAAGGGTCAAACACATTAATAAAGTAATCTTTGCAAAATAAGAAAGAAAACTATATAGGAATAAGCATGTTTGGTAATGTTTTAAGAAAAATACCTTACATTCATAGTATGTTAACATTAATGAAGTAATTTGTACTCATAAATCTTAAAGAACACATTTAAGATATTTAAGTAAATGGTGTTGGCATGAAATGATACATTTTTTCAACTGTTGTTATTGTTATAACAGTTTCCTTAAAAGTAAGAATTAAAATTGAAGGCACAAGTTCTAAACAAACAGCCAACATCCATACATAATCTCCAAAGGAACTGCGTGATATTAAAAACTTTTGTCCTAATTGAAATACTCCTCTTGGAAGGACATCCCTAAAGACTCTGAAATCCCTAGAGGAATTGTACATTATGATTGAGTGAGTAACAAAAATAATCTTTTAAGTCTCAAGAAGTTGCTGAAACTTATGGCATGTATAAAACCTCTTTCCTCATGTTTATCAAAACATGATAGATGGTTATGGAGATGACACTTTTCAATCTGTGCAGGTATGAAAACAATTCAAGAGTTCCTGCTGTTGTGCATTGTCACATATGCAGAATGGATTTTCAACAACACATCTATCTATCCGGCTTGGATTATATTTGCACCTGTATATACATCCTCACCATTGCTCCTGGAAGTGACTAGAGTCAAATGAATTGGCTCACTAAGTTGCACTTTGGTATTGCTGTTACATTGGTCAGCCATTTGTTCTTGGTTTATCAGATGTTTGCTCATATCTCCCCAGAAAGTATTACAAAATATAATGTAGATTGCTTAAACTGTGCTGACTAAAGAAGCACATCTATTATTCATAGTATATTTTGGGACTTTACTTTTTAAAAATCAAATTATCTCTTTTATGGGTTGCACAAAAATATCTCTGGAGCAAATAACAATAACATGAAGTACAAAAGTTTATAAATTAAATTTAATCTGACTATATACACAATATAACCATGTACTGAAACACTGGAGAAAATCGAGGTATAAATCTACAATATGTATGCCTTATCTGGCCTGTAACTTACTGTGTGGACTAGGTTTACCTTCAAATCTGTCTGACTCAAGAGTTATATTATCCTTGCCATCCTAAGAATAAAGTCATACCTCTCAATTTAATTGATATATTTCAGAAGAGGGAGAAAAAGTAAAAGACATTAAAAATTTTCTTCTTATACACCTGTTTTCTAATAATGACAGGTATAGATATTTGGATATTGATAAGTAAAAAATTAAAACACTACAAATAAATAAACTGAATTTAAAATTCAAAACTTGGGTTGGAAAAATTGCTCAGTGATTAAGGGCACTGGTTTCTTTTCCAGAGGACCAGTGTTGAATTTATAGTACTCAGAGCTCATAATTGTTTATAACTCCAGTACCACGGAATTCAATACCCCCTTAAAGACTCTGTGGGTACTTCATGTATGTAGTGTACAGATGCATGCAGGCAAAATACACATGAAGTAAAATTAAATAAATATTTTTAAAAACTCACAGCTAGCTGTGCTGTTATACTTAATGATAACATGTGTCTTGGGAGTCATACTCACCAGTTTGTATTTTAAACCATTATTTCAAAGTACAGAATTTATGTAACAGATTGCTTATCTATGGTGATATATTATATATTTAATAAAACCAATCTGGAATATCAGAGAACAGATCCACCCATAGTCAAGCCAGGAGGGTCATAGAATGGTAATTCTTGCCTTTAATCCTGCCTTTAGGAAGGCAGATTTATTATGTAGAAGTGACCCGGAGCAAAGCTGAGAAGTTTGCTTGTTGGGATTTAACTGTGGTCTGTTTCCTCTCTCTGATATTCCAGATTTTCCCCATATTTGACTCTGAGTTTTCATTTCATAACAACTAGAATTCATGTTACACTTGGCATCCAACTTTGGGACAAATTCCCCCAAAAAACCTACTTTCTAGCCAGAGCAATATGTGCCCAGAGGAGCAATTATTAGGCTTTCTGTTCTGAGTTAGCCTCTAGTCTTAGGCAGACTGGACACGTGTGTCTCCTTTTCACTTTCATCTGGGTTTGGTTTTCAGACAGTGGCCTCTTTTTCCTGGTGGATTATAGTTTGTTTTTTGTTTTGTTTTGTTTTGTTTTGTTTTGTTTTGTTTTTGTTTTGTTTTGTTTGTTTGTTTTTTCTCTTTTTGGACCCCTCCTTGGGCCGGTAACACAGTAGGTAGCCACCCTACTTCACTGAATAATCACTGAAAACAATTTGGTGAATAAATTGGATATTTTTTTTTAAAGGGGGAATTTGCTTAAGGTAATAGAAGCTGTTTAGTGTTTCTGTGATCTTACTCTAGACAATTTGATATTGGAACCAGTAAAGGAACAATAAATAAACTAGATATGACTATCCTCATGTTTATCATATTGTTTATTATTAATATTACATTTGATTTCTTTTTTATCATTTAAAAAGTTAATTAATGTGAATGTCAAGAAGAAAGTCTTAGAAAAGTCTGTTAAGAGAGAACACAAAGATATTCAAACCCAAACAGAGGAATTTAAAGAACTAATCTCAGCAATATCTTCTATGATTATACCAAAACCGCCTAAGGTTATCAGACAGTTAATATATCGAGTAACCAAGAAATCACAAATTAATATATCGAGTAACCAAGAAATCACAAAATAATAAAAATTGTACAGATATAGTTAGGCTGTGGTACAAATAATGGAATTAAGAGTCAAGAAAGCAATTGTTACAGGTGGTATACACTCACCATTCATAAATTAAATGCTAAATTTCTGGTCATCATTTAATTGGATCACACCTAAGGTCTGGTTAGATATGGTTATTGCTGTTTTGGTGCTGGACCACTTTTAGAGTGGAAAATATGGTGGAGGGAGGAGGCTAAAACAGTAAAACAAAGAAATAGAGGCAGAGAAGTCTCCCATGATCAACTTCTTGGGGAAGAAGATTATGCTGATATAGAAAGGCAAACATCGTATGATGATCATACCCTGGATTTATGCAGCATGTCAGCATTAAATGCATGGTTTCAGTTTGAAGAGATAGGAAAGAAAACTGAATCCTTTACAAAAGTAATTCAAAGCCCAAAAGAAACTTTTACAGACTTTTTTGCAGAGATTAACTGCAGCAGGAACAAAATGGTACTTGATTCAGAAGCTACGAAAATAATTGAATCATTGGCTTTGAGAATGCTAATGTGAAAGAATAAAGTGACTGTTAAAAGCAAGGTCAGCACACTTGGAGGATTTAATTTATGAGACAATCTAGAGCCTTATAACTGTTATGATAACTGGGTAGAAGAGGTTATTTCTAGAGGTATAATAAAAAGTCAAAATGTTAAAAGTTACAATTGTGGAAGGCAAGATCACATACAAAGAGATTGTAAATAAGGTATTTCCAGAAATGGTGCCCTTGTTAGGAATAATCCCAAGAGAACACCCCTCCTTTCTGGAGTGTCCAGAAGGTGTGGCAAAGGAAGACATTGGACTAATGAGTGAAGGTCGACAAGGGAAGACAAGATAACTTTCTACCTGCAGGAAATGCCGCAAAGAGGCTTTCAAAAGCCCCCATATCAAATCCAGTTCAATCTTACCCTGCTGTCATGGAGGAAACACCTTCCCAGAACAATTAAAGAAATTAGAACCTATTCTAAAAAGACATACTAAACTAAACAAATAGAAAATCTATAGAAAATGAAGAAAAATTCAGGAAAAAATATAAAGCTAAAATTTTGGCAAGTTTCTATTAATGAACAAAAGCCAAAGATAAAAGTACAAAGAAATGATGTTATTATTAAAGGTTTATTGAACAAAGGGACAGATGTAGCAAAATTTCACCCCTTCAGGAGGTAATTGTTCAGTTTTTGGAAATTAGGTCATTATCCCAGGTAAAGGAGGGTGAAAAATAGCTTGAGTGTATAGGACCAGAAGGACAGAGAGGAAAGCTAAATCTGTATATGTCTAACATTTCAATAACATGGGGACAAGATTTAATACAACAATAAAATATACAGAATAACATTCCCAAACACAGAAATAAACCATAAACTAATACATGTTTCTTGAAATGAAACATTAGAAGTTATTATGAGAAACAGTCACAAACCATTCGGGTTGTACAGAAAGAAGGGACTACAGCTGCTGATCTTTCAAAGACACCAACAGCACTACCTTTAAGATGGCTAACAGATAAACCAATATGAGCTATTGAATGGCCTTTAACAAAAGAGAAATTGCAGGCTTTAGAGGACCTGGTACAGAAGCAGTTTAATGCTCAGCATATTGAATAATCAACCAGGAGAAAACTTTCTATAGAGAAAAGAGCTTTCTTCTTTTGCTTATTAGATCTTTGCTTCTATTCAGTAACAAAGAAAGAAATAATGATTAAGGTTTCTACTTTAATAGATTGTTTCTACTATATAAATAGCTGCACAATAGATGAAAGGAAGTTTTTAAATACAATAATCATAATTGAAGTGTAATAATAAGTAGAATTCTTCAGAAGAAAATATCTGAGCTAAAGTTTAGAAATGTAAATAGTTTGCTGAACTCTAATGAAGTTCAGTATGTGTTTATTGGCTGTTGTTGTTGTTTTCAGGATCTAAACGTACAATTCTCTGGAGAAGGAAGACACAATGTAGGAAACTTGACCGTGGAAAGGGCAAGATGTTGACCAGCTATCCACACATCTTTGGACCCTGGGATCCCTCTATTTTAGACAGTCAAGAGAATACATGAGATTTTACGAAAATAGAGCAGTTCATGTCCTGACCCTCATAAAGTGAAATTTTGTCTGGAGTAGAGAAACAGATTAAATTCCAGATTTTAAGAGGTCCATATAGGTTGATCTCTCTTAGTTTGAGACCAGCTTGGACTACAGAGCAAGTTACAGCCAGCCAAAAATTTGTCTATAAAAAAAGGTTCAAAAATCTATAAATACAATTCCAACCCCCCCAAAACTCTTAGCTACACATTATATATAAATTCAACAAAAGTAAATGGTGTAGTTATAATTAAGAATGAAAGCAAATAATATTTAAAATTGCTGTGGATTTTTGAAAATAGTTTGAATATAGTAAAATTCTTTTTCTTAAATTTACAGAGTTTCTAAAATATTAAGAAATAAAACAAGATAAAAATAAATAAGATTTTTACTTTTCAGAAGAGTATTCAAAAGTATATATCAAAGTATTTGCTAAAATTTTAGAGCCAGAAATAGGATTATATCTGTATACATTTTTGACATTGAATGAAAAAGAAAAATCAGAGAAGTGACAAACTTTATAACACAAATAATAGGACTATTGATACTTGCATTGTAATATATTACTCCTAATGATGCTTACAGCAGGTGCTCACCACTAAAAGAAAAAGAAATCTAGATTGGCTTTTTCTTACCATGTCTGTGAAGAAAAGCTAACATTGATGATTCTCAGTTTGTTCTATAAAGTAGAAATATAAACAGCAATAATAACATCAGTCATCAAAGCCAACTTTGCCATGATACCAGCATACACAGACATATACACACATACATACACACATGCAGAGACAGAGAGAGACATAGATAGAAATATATAGAGAAATCTTTAGATAACATAAATGCAAACTTGCTCAATTACTCATTGCTATTTTTATTATGAACAATTTTAGCAGAACCTATGATATAATATTCTTGCCTTGTCTCTGGAATAGAAGTTTGGTTCAACAAATATGAATTTGTGTAACTGAACAAGTGCATTGACTTTAGGATTATAGCTGAATAACCTTTCCAATTATTGTAGTAAACGCTTTTGAGATGTAACAACACACACTTATAATTATTATAATAACAATAGGAATAGAATGAATGTGTAACAACTTAATAATGACTGTTTGAAAGACCAATAGTTAGCATTTTATCATCCAGACAGATTTTCTATAAGTCTTGAAAGAGACAAGAATATAAAATATGATTCATTGTAATGCTAAAAATTTTGACGGTAACAATAGGACAAAAGAAAGAAAAAAAAAAACAATAAAGACATCACTGAAACCACCGTTTGCTAAATTATCAGCATTTACCAAAACCATAGTTCTGTACTTAAAGGACCTTAAGTATCCGCTAGATACTTAATTCTAATAAACATTTCCTGTAAAGTGGCAGAATAAAGAAGCAACATGCAAAATAATTTACTTTGCTAAAAATACCAATTAAAAACTTGTTGATATAAAAAGAGAAAAAAAACCTGTAGAGGATGAAGTTTTTCTGTCACTTCTAGACTTCTAGGAGACATAAAATCATAGAAGATTTTGTGATTCTGGCTCTTAAAATCTTTCTGGTCCTCTTCTGGGAAGTTCCTGAGACCTAGGTTCAGGGTTTTTGTAGCAGATATATTAGTTGGAGTTATGTACTGCAGTGCAGCCTGTCTCTGCACTTTTACCAAATATGACTTTCTATAATGGAATTAATGTGCTACAAGGGAAAATTTTGCTGATTATGAGTAAGAAATACATTTATTTGTGGTATAATGAGAATTTATTAGAGTGTAGTTAAGAATAACTGTGGTTAAGTGAAGTAGTGGTTGCCCACTGAACATCATACTGATGACCTCTAATTTCTGGGTCATTGGACTAGGATTCTTGTACTAAGTATAGTTTCTCTATTGTTAAATAAAAAAATTAAAACATTATAAATAGCTTCAAAACAGTAAAATATTCAGCAGTAAATATAATATAGGAGAATAAAGACCTCTACAAAGAATGTATGAGAAAATGAAGACCTTTAGAAGTAGGAATTCTGTGCTCATGGGTTTTCAGAATCATTACTGAGCAAAAGTTATATCAAAAACTGTGTATACGTATATATACACACAATATATATATATAATATATATGTATATTCAGTGCATTCCTATCAGAATCTCATCAATATTCTTCACTAGACAAAAAAATCTATATCTAAATAGAAACAAAGACCACAAATATTTAAAGTTATTTCTAGCAAACAAAAACAGTATCAACAAAAACTGTTAAATCCATCCCAATATTTGATCACAAAATATGCTGAAGAGATATTGTAAAAGATCAGGATGTTTCTGCCATAAACAAATAGAAAAAGTCACAGAAGAACATAGAAATAAGCTCACTTTGGTATCCATATATATATATATGGCTATATATATATTATATAATATATATATATATATTACAAAGATACACAAACATATATTTGAGAAAAGATAGACTTTGTATCAATTTATACTAGGGAAATGTAGAAATTTGTTGAATGCAGAGAATGGAGTGGGAAACAAAATTCTCACTATTATAAGAAAAGGAAAAATAGAATAACAAGAAAAATGAATAAATAAAATACTCAACAGAACATGAATTAAAGACCATGATATAATATCTGAAGCTAGAAAACTGCTAAAGAGAATCACAGAACAAACTTATCAAATATAGGCAAAGTTAATATACTCTGAAAAGAGCAACACCACACATACACACACTCACACACAACACTAATACACACACTAATACAGACACATACACGTTGAAGTGCATGCGGCAGCAATTGCAAAAGTTACAACAGATTAACAGACAGCATACTGAAAGAATGATGTGGCAATGTCTTTCTGTGAATATAAATCTTTAAATAAAGGACCATAGAAGAAGTAAGGAGGAAATCAGAATAGGTAGGAACAGAAGGGCGGAGTCAGAGACAGATCACCCCAGCTGCCTAATAAACATGAAAGGAACACAGGTGAGCCACGGGCACCGTGGTAAAATAGATTAATGGAAATGATTTGAGTTAAGATGAAAAAGCTAGCTATGTGCCTGAGCCATAGGCCAAACAGCATGAACTTAATAAAAGTGTTTGAGTCATTTTGGGGTGTCTAAGCAGCTACGGGTGACTAAGAGGTCTGGGGCAGCAGGTCTGGGTCTAGACCTCCAGGCACCTGGGGCCAAGAAACCGTATTGTAACAAATGAAAAAAAAAATTGAACAATTTCACAACAAAACATTGTAAAGCAATATTCATATTATATAATGAAATTCAAAATTCAAACACCAAAAGACCATATCTATCAATCAAGGAAACAATCAGTGGGCTAGTCAATTGAAGAAACAGTACTCAAAAGAATAATTATAAATGGTCAATAAATGCTTAAAATTTTCACCTTTAGTCCTTAGGGCAATTTATATTAAAAATGTTTGGTATTCAAGAGAAGATAATCAAAATGATGTGCACAATCACAATGAAATTTAAGAAAAATCTTCCTCAACTATACATTATAATTATATAAATATATATCAAAATTTTCTTAAGTTATGGAGTTCAATGAGATGTTTATTTTTCAAATCTCATTCTGAACTTCGTTGTACATTCCATTATAAAGTAATATAAACTGAATAGGATGATTTGATCTAAAATTAAGATTGTATAATCAAAGACTTATTTCAATAGTATATTCATGTATCATGCTATCCATACAAGTAGAAGTTACTCCATTTAACAGGAAACTTTATTCATTTTCTCCTTCTGTGTTCGCATGGTCCTAAGGTCTTGTTAATGTCTATAGGTTCATGTTACAAGTGCCATAGCCTGCTACACTGCTCTCAGTTCTCAGATGCTAATTCTGGATTTTCACAGAAACATTGCCTTTGGCTACAGGTTAGAGTTTTGAAATGCATCATTCTTCAAGTATTTTTATGTTCCTTCTTGTTAGATTTTTGAAAATATCAAGAACGCTAGGGTTTATCTCTTCTTGTTTGATTTTTTTTAAGCCTTCTATTTTAATTTATGGAATTATTTCTTTAAAATAACCCAAGAAATAAATGTACTATGGGAAGAATAAAAAAAATAGGATTGTATAAGAATTCAGATATTGTCAGTAAATTTCAAAACTGTCCATACAATTTTTTGATTTTTGAAAGGCTGAGCAAAACCTTTCTGACACTTATTTTTGTTTTTTAAAAATTCAAATGTAGTATAGGATTTCTATCAACATTAATTTGTAATAAACAGTAATTCAAGGGATAGTAACTAAAACTACTCAGTATCAAGTCAATATATTTAGTGGTGGCAACTTGATGCATTTAGTGATTTATAATTATCAAAGCTTGGTCCTTTCATTAGCTTAGTGTTACTCTGTTTCTCTGTTTTTCAAACTCTGCTGTAGAATAGCAAAATACAGTCTTCATGTGAATATACTAAACATGTTTACAGTCTCACCAAAAGCCCTTTATACCTTAATATCTAAACCAATATAGTTTTCCTTATATCTTTCCTCTTCGAGTTATGAAACATACCCCAAGGGAGAAGAAATGATAGATAAATCCATTTCAATATGGGAGTTTGATGTGAAATGCTGATACCTTTGCTTCAACGTAAGTGTCTTCAATTATTCTGCACTGACTCTTGGCTGCATCCAGAAACCCAGTAAGACTGCCAGCCAACTAAAGGGCAAGTCCCAAACCCATCCAAGAGAATCATAAATTATTGTGGTGCAGGATGTTGAAGATTTATTTTAATCTTGAATATCAGGAAAGGGTACTCCGAAGACACAGCATTTAAACTTTGCCTTGAAAGCGGACAAGGATTTTCATAAATAAGAAATGTGAAAAACACTCAAGGCTGAAAAAAATAATTGGACACAGACATGGATAAATGGAAGCACAGAGCATGCTGATGGAACTCAGATTGATTCTAGGAGAAGGAAGAAAGTATAGGAGGTATACAGTAAAATCTAGAAAGCTGGCAGCAGGATATGATCCTTAAATATTGGAACATTAGAAAAAAATAAAACAGAATGGAGCTTGTTAGATGAACTCAATGAATGTTAACAAAAGATACTTCAAAATACTGAGAAATGAAATTAACAAACTACAAATTTATTTGAAATATTTTAAAAATTGTTATTCTTTAATAATAAACATTTCAGAACAAATAGGTGTGTGGGAGAGAGAGAGAGGAGATAGGGGGAGATATATTGGGATAAAATAGGCAGTGAAGAGACAAACCAAATTTATTTTACTCTCAAGTGAAAAATTAGTATAAATATCAGACAAGGTACAACTGTATGGGCACTGTCAGCAGATTAAGAACCCACACACCTAAAAATATTTTAGTGTTTCTGGAATATATATTCAAAGCATAATGTATCTTAACTAAATATTTAAAGTAAGTAGAACAAGACAGAACCAAGATAAATTAAATCCTTTAGGTCACCTTAGATTTAAAAAAAAAAAAAAAACAACTAAAGAAATGCAGTATATTCAAGTAATTAAGCACATCTGAAACTGTGCCAATCCTTAATAGACTATGATGATCTTTTTAAAATTGTGTTTTTACAAAATTTAAATATAATGATAATCATGAGAATTCCTATATAGTCTAAAATTAGCTATAATTTAGAGATATTTTAATATGAAATGAAATTCAAAGAGGTAAAATCATGCTTGGAATGGCAGCCAAGTGAAGAGAAGTCAAAATATAGAATTTCTAACAATACTTTTATGATTCCCCAGAGATATCGGGGGAAAAGATATTTCATGCTTCAAAGTGATATCCTAAATATATCCGCTCAACTAGAAGTTGCTGAAGTGAAAAAGCAGCCTGAGTGTTCAGAACTCTCCGTTGTGGATTCAGTCACAGTGCAGAATGCCCTCATTCCTGAAACAGGACATGGAATAGACCTTAAGTTGTCACATTGAACTTTTCCCTGCCCCCTCAATATTCTCAGGCAGTTTATAAAAGTTCTATCCCAATATCTTTGAGATCTTTGAATTCAAGAAATGTATTTTAAAGAGAAAAACATTTTACAATTAAGGTTCAGAAACACTGGACAGAATTCTTACATAAAAATCTGTTAGTATCATCTGATAAAAGAAGAAATACTAGAACATGGTTTTCTTTCCCCTTTTTAAAAAAATGACACAGTATGTGATATGGTTTCACTTTTAGAAACATTTTAGAAACATCTGACATTAAATTACAAGTATTCATTTGGCTGCACTGTAGCCTATCCTGACAATATGTGCTTTAATTCCAAAAATCATTGTATTCCCTTGGAGCTTAAATACACATATCAAATAAACAATGCATCTTTGTAGTAAAACTAAATGATGTATCTTTGTAAAATGTTATACTGTTATTCAATCAGGGACAATTAAGTGTAATCTATAAATTATGTTCACATACATCCTCCGTTTATAAGAAGGACAGCCTATGACAGGTCATCAACATCTGGTTGAAAAATAAAATTACACCCTGACATAAACACAAAATCAAATATAATGAAAAGTATGTTCCTCTCTAGCCCTTTAGAAGATAATGGTAGGCTTTAATGTCCTCTAAAGAAACTGAATTAATGTTATGTAAATCAGGTCAATACACTAGATCATGTGTATTCTGATATATGTCTGTGTGTGTGTGTGTGTGTGTGTGTGTGTGTGTGTATTCTTGATATATATATATATATATATATATATATATATATATATATATATATATATATATATATATATATATATATATATATAAAACCAAAGTAAAGGGAATAGGTTGAAAAGGGACCCAGAAAAGAAAACAAGCTTACAATAAAGAGTGAACCTCAGGGAGATATGAAATTGATTAACTGATTAAGAGAAATCCAATTTTAAATTTAAAGAAATTTTACGTTTGTGTTACGGAGACAAAACTTTCTAAGTATATATAATTTTCAAAGAGATTTGTAAATCAGCAGTCTATACTTAAGCAACCACAACCTATAATGTGTAATTAAAATATCTACCCAGTTATTTTTGTGCTATTTTCTATTTCTTATAATATCATACTCATTAATAATAATCATTTCCTAATTACAGATATTTCTGTGGATTTCTCTGACATTTTTGTTTTAGACACCTGTGTTTTCAAATAGCTATTTGAGCTATTTTTTCCATATGAAAAATATGGTTTTACAGGAAAAATAAATATATAGGGACACATAGCCATCGGGAAAGCATTATTCTAAGCCTAATATTCCAAGCCTCACACTGCATCATCTATTTGCCTTTTCCATATAGATGTTTGATTGACTAAATAGAAAAAAATAATTTTAAACACGTATCAAAATCAGAAAATAGGAGTCTTGGTTTCTCTCATTGCAAATAAAAATTCTTGATTTTCTTTCAGAGCCTTAAGTTCAGCACCCACCACACAAGAGGCCACACACAACCATTTTTAACTCCATTTCCAGCATTTCCAGTGCTTTTATTTGAAATGTTTGTATGTGGTCCACATTCTCAAAACACAGTCAAAAAAATATTCATAAACATCAAATAAAATAAATATATACAATTTCAAGACCACAAAATATAGCATTATTTCTTTTGATCAATTATCTGATATTTGCCTGCCAAATATGATTCTCTTAAAAGTAACTGGTAACTATACTAAGTGTTCCCACACTCTTAACTTTTTCATTTAGGGTGACTTATTTATATATAACATTGTGAGATTTTAAAAGAATACTTTAAAAACTATGTTTTTTTAAGAAAGCAAACTGTTAAAATCTATAATTTTAAAGAGAACAAAAATTTGGAAATGCTTCTACAAATAGTGTTTTCTAAAATGTAAGGAAAGAGAAATCAGTGATAAATGGAAATATTAAAGTCTTAAAAAGTATATAAATTTTGAAAATATTAAGAGATATCAATATGTTTTAAAAATGGATGTTAGTCAAATCCATGGAAAGACGTAAAAATAGATACTTGAGGTCTCAGGATATCTGTTTTGTGACCTGTATTCTGAGAAAAATCACAGAGAACTACTAAAATTCAAAGTGTATTTTGAGAAAACAGAGTATGTGCAAGGGATTTGAGAGGGAAATAGATTAAATGGTCTATGGGGAGGAGACGTGATATATTTCCATTTCAATTAAGACATTTGACAATAAAATAATGCACTGGCTAATGTGTAATTCTTGAAAAAATAAATGTCTATCCAGCATTCATGTAGTTACATTTACAGGGAGAGAGTAAACACACTTCTCCATAAGTACTTCATAATTTTTTGAAAAAACATTTTATAATTAAATTTAATGCATGGCAGTTTACAAAGAACTCAAAATGTAATGTGATTTAGGAAACTGGTTTAATCTAGAGAGTTCTATTTATGAGCTGTGACCTATATTTGTTTTAAAATGATGACAAAGAAGCTTAACCCAATACTACAGTATTAATAGAGTTTCTGAGGTAATTGTTGTGCATAGACTTCCAAGAAAGAGATAAAAAAAAAACTTGATTCAAGTTTTTAAACACAAACTCTTTTCCATTTGTCAAATATGTGTATTACTAAAGATATTTATGTTTTAATATAAGTTCTTAATTTGATAATGTTGTAAACTACAGAATGTGTAACATCGTATTTTTTTTTTTTTGGACAAATAAAAGAATAGAAATTTCTTGTTGCTTTCCAGAATATTGTATCTTAAAGCTATAAAAGAAAGAAAAGAGCCTTCCTGTGTGGGCTCTCTGCTTTGCTTATCTATTTTCATAACTCATCTTAGGAAGTCTTTGTTATATCATTGAGCAATGGACCCCTAACATGAGCTGGTTTAGCGACTAGCCATAGACAGCTTTCTTGTAGTACCAGGGAAGTCTACTCACAGTATTTTGTACACAACTGTCAGTGTATATATGATCTTTAGCTTCTTGCCTCTTGGACTATGGCAGACATTGAGATAACCATGTTTAACATGTATAAACACTGTCCCATTAATATTTTATTAGGCAGAATTAAGTTGCAGATGAATGTATTCACTACCAGGATAAAAAAGAAATAGTTTTATTAGGGGAAAAACAATGTTCCCTCCTTTAGATTTGTCAGTCTAACTTGGGGACTTGCTTATGCTGGACAACACTCTATCATGTGCTGTATGTTCAGTCTCTAAATTGTGATGATTTTGAAGACCAACTAGTAATCAGGGCTAAAAACACATTGGTTAAAGTATATGCACGATACTTAGAAGAATGTATGGATACCAGTACTTAGTAATGTGTACAATTTTTACTTTTTTGCTGGCTGTTACTCCCTACCTTTTATGATCTTTGTTATTTCTAGTTTTCCTTTAATTCAGTTCAAAGGCCCCCTCCATCTCTTCCACTCCCTGTTCACACTCTAAATAAACTATCTTATTGTTTTTTTGTCATGTTTTCACAGTCAAATCTGTCTTTTAAAGTAGTTATGATATATTTCGTACGGCTTTTGATAATTTTTAAGAAGTGTACATAAATTTTATATTGAAAATCTGAAGGAATGTAGATTAGTTCTGATGTTTCTCTGAACACCAAAAACATCAGATTATTTGATATTATTTGATTATATTATTTGATACTCTTGAATGACAACATTTCAGGCTTAACACAGGAAACAGGTGGATACATTTTATCTAAATATAGTATTTATTCTACATAACTGTACATTCTAATTTTATATTTATATATTCTTAGAGCAATAACATTTAGTATTTTCTCTTGATGTTTGTCTTTTACATTTTGCTAAATGAGTTTTTTTTAGATGCAAGTTCTTTATAATAAAGTTTTAATAAAAACAAAAAGTAAATCTTTTTAATATTTCTCATTTTTCTGAAGAATATCATGGAATAATGAGAAAGATTTTCAGTATTTATATGGTAATATATCCTGGTATTAATCATACTCATGATTAATGTTGGCTAACAATAAAATAATGAGACAGTATGAAATCATATGGGAGCATTATGTTACAATGTGATTAGTCACATAATCTGTGGATTGGCAGGCAAGAAAAAAAAAGATGAAAGTCAGATTGCAATGAATACCAAATTTATTTATTCTTGTAGCTCAAGAAACTATGTCACAGATATCCTTGAACACCAAGGAGGGAGATACAGTTCATTTCAATTCAGAGATGAGCAAATGAAAGTAGACTTCTTGCCCAAGGTTATTCTAATTCATCTTCAATACAGGCAGTTTGGTTGTAGGTGCTTTTCTCTTAATTGTTATTTTTGTTCTGATATATAGCCAATGAATTTGAACAAAAACAAAGCACTACTGACCACAGAGATGTATGTTACAGCAGAACTAAGGAGAAGCTGAAATTGTGTGCAGAAGACATAAAAAATAGTGAATATAAATGACTTCACTGAAGTGCCCACCTAAGATCAATACGTTTTTATAAATTCTGACAGCTCAGTGTTACAAAGCTTGAGGTATTTGCAGGTCAGCAAAACTCCAGCACCCATAGCATTTCTTAGCAAAGACATCACATCAATGATAATTTGCTACCTGCTTGTAAATTGTGATAGTATTATTGAAGCTCATACCAAATACATTTCAAATTTACCATTTTAAATATTCTCATATATTCAAAACAAGGAAACTTAAAGATGGTCATTAAAAGCTACTTTTTTGTGAGGTTTTGGCTGTGCTGGCATCATGCGAGAGATTTTTTTTTTTTTTTTTTGCCATTTTTTTTTCCTTCTCTCAGTATCCCCTAGTCTGTGGATCATCTTTGGAATAAAAATTATCTGTAACCTTTGCAAGATATAAAGCTAAAAAATAAAATATGAAGTTGGACTTTCTTACAGTTGTTACAAACTCAACCATTCCCTGGTAAAGCACAAGTTTTTGCCATTCATCTAACTGTCTCCAGATCTCTAATCCCTGTCCTTATACAGCCTTGCTTGTTAATTTATGATAGAAGGTGAGGCCATTTTGTCGAAGTCCTTGAAGTACTTCACATAATTGTATAGTTTGTAGTAGCGGATTCCATGTTCCTTCTCTTTCTCCTGCCTCTGAGAAAACGCTGATCCGCCCTTCCTCAGAGGATTGTGTTTGTAACTTGTATTCATGTCTAATTTTCAGGTTTCTCTTTCCTCTACATTTTCAATTTTGATCATCTCTTATTCATAAGGTAAACATTCCTAACAAAGCCAGATCAAATAAAATCATGTTGAAATACTGTAATTTTAGGAAACAACACATTTTATTTTATTATGTTTTAATATACTCACTACTGTTTCCCTCCGTCGCCTCTTCTCAGTTATCACTAGATTCCCCCAGTCCATCTCCCCATCCTTCTCAGAGAGCATAAGGACTCTCAGGGTAAGTCAGTGCAGTCTAACATATCCATTTGAAGTACGACCAAGCCCCCCTCCAGTGTCAAGTCTGAGCACGGTGTTTATCTGTAAGGAATTAGCTCCAAGAAGCCAGTTCATGCAATGGGAATAAATTTGGGTCCCACTGTCAGAGGCCCCACAAAACTGCCCATGCTTTTAAACGATATCCATATTCAGAGGACCTAGTTCAGTCCCATGCAGGTCCGCGGCTGACTGTTCAGAGTCAGTGAGCTCCCAATAGCTTAGCTAAGCCATCTCTGTGGGTTTCCTCATTGCGATCTTGACCCCTTTGCTCATATAATCTCTCCTCCCTCTCAACTGGACTGGCAATGCAAGCCAGTGCTTAGTTTGGAACTCTGTATTTTCTTCCATAAGTTGCTGATAAAGGTTCTATTTGCTCAACAATGTTCAGAGAAGCATTATTCATAATAGCCAGAACCTGAAAACAACCTATATGCCCCTCAACTGAAGAATAGGGTTAAAAAAATGTGGTTTATTTACATAGTGGAGTATTACTCAGCAAAGGGAAAAAAAAAAGACATTATGAAATTTTCAGGCAAATGTATGAAACTAGAAAAAATCATTCTGAGTGAGGTAACACAGACCCAGAATGACAAACATGGTATGTATCTCATAAGTCGATTTTCGATATAAAGCAAAAGATAACCAGGCTACAATCCACAAGCCCTGAGCAGCTCCAAATTTCAAGGAATAACTTAATAGAGACATACATAGGACCCCTGGCAAGGGGAGATAAAGATGATTTCCCGAGTAAATTTGGATAATAGTGAAGGGTGGCTAAGGGGACGCGGACGTGGGGACGTGGGGAGAGAACATGAGAGAAAGAGATGGCCGAGTTAGGGAGGGGCAGAGATAAAGAATAATGATACAGATGCCTTGATAGATAGAGGGATCCATTGTGGGGTTAGAGAGAAATATGGTGCTAAGGTTATTCAATAAGTTTCTTTTCATGGCTCTATTTTCTTCAAAACATTTCTTGTGTAAATAGACACACTTTTATCTCTTCAAACCCTTTCTACTAAAATTTATTATTATCTTTTGTTTCTGACACTTTGAATTATGAAACAAATAAACCAAGAGCTACACCTATGGGGCTGAAGGCAAATTTCATTCAAAAAAATTAATAAATCCTGAGCATGACTTAGCATGTAAATACTAGTGTATATTTTCAGGAATTAATAAAATTATGTTATTTATGTTAACAAAGTAAGAATGTAATAATTTTCTTTCTTTTTCCTTGCAGCAAACAGAATGAGGGAAGACATTCTTGGAGTGGCTTCATTATGCTTCACCTTAAATCTAGATAAACTATTGCTTCTGTATGTTCAAATTATTAACCAATACAGAAACAGAGGAATTATTGCCACCTTCTAAAATTCTCCTTTTGGTATTTTTATTCAAATCTTATATCTGTGTGAATTTTATTTAACTTCATGTGATATAATCATTATTTATCACACAATAAGAATATTAAATCTTATAGTTGGTTCTTCCATTTCTATAGAAATCATTAACTCAGTCTCAATAACTCGACTTGTTTAAATTCTCCTTCACCTGGTTAAAAAAATTGTCTAAGGGACACAACTTATTTCATAATTATTTCTTAAAGTACATACAAAGTGTGAATTTGCCTATTATCAACTTCCTATGAATCAGGCAATCTGCTTATGAAGGTAATACAACATTGGGCAGAAGGACTGTGTACATGCCTGATGATAAATGTTATAGTATGAAAAATATTCATAGTTGTAGTAGCCCCAGGTGTTTTATTTTATTAAAAAAAGTAACTACCACTGTGCTTTGGCCTTAATACATACATACATACACATATACATACATACATACATACATACATACATACATACATACATACATATATATATATATATATATATATATATAATATATATATATTACTCAGGAATCAACTGGAATACTCACATATTTGTATACAATTGTCAGCATCTATGATCTCTCCCTCTCTCTCATACACATACACACTCTCACAAACACACACACACAGACACAAAGACACACACACACACACACACACACACACACACACACAAGCATGCAGACCAGAATGACCTGATGAGGTCAGGGCCCAGAGCACACAGGGTGTGACTATAGGCTGATTCCCATGCTTCCCCTCCCCCCATACCCAGGAAGCATACCCATCATGGATGAACACCTTAGCTACTCAACAGATGGCACAGAAAGAGAAATTTCTATGTAAGACACTTGCACCAATGACAATAGGACCATAAGGCCTGTCAACCTCTTGAGTGGTAGGGCTATGCATGGACCCAAATAGGGGTGGAAAGCCAGTGGCCATGGAAGATGCTGATGGTTTTCCCTTCCTTCTTCCTAGACATGTATTTGAGGCCTACAATACAAAACATGAGTCCTGTAGATACCACCATGGAGAACACTCTACCAAAAGCATAGAAGCAGCCTTTGACGAGGTGGCCTCTTGCAAAGTAGTAGCACTTAGCAGTACTTCTGTACAGTGACTGGGAATGAGAGGTAGATGGTAATATCTGTAGCCGGCCATTCCAACAGGCAGCCACTGGTATATCACAGCTTTGAGCAGTGACATGTCCTTGCTGGCAAGCTTCTCAACCAGCTTGGCTGTCTGTCTCCTTTCTGGAGTTCATGATGGCACTGAACACCTTAAAGATGGGGTGCAGAAACAGCTGCAAAAGATGCAACACAGCTTCTTCCTGTCAGAGCTGTTAGCTGACATACTAAATTTGCCAAAAGCCAGATCCAGATACTTGTTCTTTACCTATAGCTTCAGTTCTACAGATAATTGATGCTTATTAATCCTGCTTCTGCTCTTACCTTAGTATTTATGACCGCTGGAGTTGTGGTTGCTGTTTTCCTGGGAACAAACCCCGAATTCTTGTTCTTCTCTGCTTTGTTGGGATGTTCATGTTTTATTGTGCTCACTGGAAGACGTATGTCCCAAGGGTGCTGAGATTTAGAGGAGTAAATGTAACTGAGATTCAGGTAGCTTTACTCATCATCTTTATATTGTCTACATTTGGATGAGTGACAGTTTGAGAAATTTATTCTAGAAATAAAACTGAAGATCTTTCCAGTTCTTGGAGTAGTACATGGGGCAATATTTTCCTGTTCAAAATATTTCTATGTGATCCTCCACAGTGGTGTTGGCAAGTGTCTCCTCATCTGGACTCCAGATAGAACTGTCATTACAAGGGCAGTAATAATCTATAAAATTCTGCAACAAATGTGTTTATGAAACACCCTTGCCTTTATACCTCAATGTTCAGAAGTATCTTTGCTAAAGTTTCACAAAAGTTGGTGATATCTCACATGATGAAGAGTGAACTATTTCTTCAGGACAGTCTTTTTTATTCCAGGTCTTTTGTTTTTACACCAGTACTTTAATAATTTTATAGATGAAAAAGTTGTTCTATAGATAGCAATGGTCATTTCTTCATTGGATATGTAGACAGAAGCTCTGACAGAGGGACAGACTTAAATGTCAAAAACAATTTTAAACGTTTTAACAGCCACCATCACCTGAGAATTAAGTTGACTAACCTCCCTTGACTTATGACTAGCAGTTCACATCACCTTATCTGGTATAACTCTTCTTCTGCCTTTGGTCGTTTCTAGAACATGGGAATAGTGACCATTTCAATTTTGGACCAGACAACACTTTTTACCTAAGTTTTATAACCTAAAGGAAGGTTTCATCTCTCTGAGAGCTCTTGTTAAAATACTAACTTAATGCAAACACCAAGTGATGATAAGACTGCCATTCTGTCATTACAGGCAGAAGGTATTTGCCAAATCTGTGTTTTATGTACTGAATGAGTAACTTATAGTATCTAACCTAATGAAAAAATGTAAAGGTGGTAAAATTTGCTCTTTAATAGGCCATTTCAGACTACTATTTTTATAATGTTCATTTTTTTCTACCATTTTGCTCATAAAGTTTGTCCTAATTTGTATGCTTTATGTCTTCTGAATGCTCTAGAAAGCAATTCTACCTGAAACAACCTCAATGAGTTGGCTAAACTTTTGGTTTTTGTCTCAATATAATACATATAATAAGTTGGTTGTAGCCATTGGATTTTAGGGAAGTTGATTAGTTTCATAGTAACTGTACTGGAGCAGGACAAGTAGCAAATTCACAAGTCTATTATATTCAGGGCAACATTGTCCTTAATGTTCAACATAAGGATGTAATTATAGAGCGTACATATGGGTTTTGATTACAGATATTATATATGAGCCAGATGCAATGCCCTCAAGATCAAACATGGCCATAAGGACCAGGGAACTCGTCTACCCCTAGTTAGATGAAAAGATCCTGTCTCCCTCCAATGGCAGCCACCAGCCCCCTGCTGACCTGTGGGGAAAAGTATGCTTGTATTTTTCTTCAGAGTACCACTGTGACAATATGAGTTCCTGCAAGAGATGTGTGCTTAGCCATGGATCAGCATGCTTCTAGCAAGGAGAAAATAATCTATATACTTCCTTTCTTCTTCTCATAGCTCCCATAAAGCTGAAGACTCTTGAAAAATTGCTTTTCCTCATTTTGCATTATGCCATTTGTGTTGAGGAATATTAGCTTAAACACTTTGGCCACTAGATAAATATATTAAGCATCTATGGTCAGGTAGATTCTATATTATGTATTATAAATGACACATGAAAATTTCTAATTAATTCACATAAGGTCAGAGATTATAACCTCTGACTATTTTTCTAAAGATTTGTTATAATATAAAAAGACTGTTAATCCCTTCTAGATTCTCAGTTATATTTTAATTGCTGAGGTAGTGCTTTTAATCCTTTTCCTTTTTAAGTTTCTCCTCCAGCACATTTAATAGCAGCAGGCAATGGTTAAGGGTACTTTTCAGGTGGTAATGGTTCTTGAATATCCTGCTCATAGCCCTCAACTGGACATTATGCTTCCATGGTTCACTGAAATTAAAAAGGCTACTGGCTAAACTTTTCTACCTGGGGATCTCTCCAGGAATGGATGTTCACTGAGGGTTGGTATTCAATGACAGATAAGTGCTTGTTAAGCAAACCAACCTAAGACAGGCACAGTCCAGTTGGTTGACCCTTCAGAGGCAGGCTCAAGAAGGTCAGGGCAAAGAACTCTGACTTCCACTGAGCACCCATTAAATAAAATAAAAAGGGTAGATATGTGAATATGTAGTAGACTAAGCCTATAGAATCAAGAAAATTTTCTCAAACCATTTGCCAAGGAATATACACAATATGCTTCCAATTGAGCTAACCATGAGTTTGCTTTAGAATATACAACATCTACCTAAAATTTCTGGTTTCTCAGAATCTGCCTAGCATAGATGGTGTCAGATCTCCTGATTATGCCCAGCCGACGAGGGAATGTCATGCAATATCACCAGATTGTGACACAGCCTGGGTTGTGGGGGGAGGGTATATGAAGATCTTCCCATTGTTGAATAAATGAGTTAGTACTTTCTTTTTCTACTGATTCCCAGGCTCTCTGTCATTTACTCTGTGCCTTCCTACTCCCTTTCCAGAAGGTACTGTTATGGCCCAGCAGCATTATTTGACTCTGAAAATGTGACTTCATTCTCTTGTAGTAAGTTTATCATGGAAGAAATAAGCAATTAAACTGGTCCTGTGATTTGGGGGGCACCTAAGATGAAGTATAATCTTCAATACCTAATTATAGTGCAGAAAAAATTGTCATGTGTAATAATATCTCTTTTCTCATTTTACTGGCTGGAGGTAAAGTAACAAACTTCCTCCTATTTAGTTGCTGATATGCCTCAATATTCTGTCATGCATCAGAGAAAGTAACTGACCAAACAGGCGAACATGAAGAATATAACTGGAAAGAAAAAAATTATTAAATTATTTCTATCAACAAAATTATAGTTTTGGTGAAAACAGCTCAGTAGGTATCAGCTTAAACAGTGATGACTCAGAAGATCTGGACTGATTGGTATCATGCTCTGCCTGAAGCATCATGCAAAAATTTAATATACATTTCAAGAATAGAAAAAAAAATCAGTTATAGAGCTTAAATTACTTATACCCAGCAGAACAAAACTCTTACACAATTTCTAATAATGTTTTATACTTTTAGATTTTAAATGTTTGGATATAAGCATTAAAATAATAGATATCCAAAATATTTCAATAACTTAGTTTTCAGGAGATAATGAATCACCTTATTCACATTATTCACTTAACTGAATTGCTTAAGCATGAAATAATATAACTTGAAATTGTTTTAAAGTTTCCAAAATATTAAATTACTTGCCCAAAACAAATTTGAGTACCCAAGGTCTTAATAGGGATGCATCAATTTACAGTTCATGCTACATTAATAGTTTATTTGAAATGTAAATTAGACATAGAAGTCTGAATAATATATCAATTAGTGGATATGTAGTTACTGAAAGACTACATAGATGATACAGCTCATTCAAATGCTTGGTTAATAGTCAGTTTATTAACAACAAACAGCAAAGAGTAATGTATATTTCAAAATATATAAATGATTTGGGGTTTTTTCTGATCTTTAAAATAATAATTATTATTTTAATGGCTATCCTAACTGTAAAGATAAAGACTGGGTATCCCACTTGAATGATTGACAAACATAATATATTAATGACTTATTCCAATATAGTTGAGGTGTTTAGTGATGTAATGCGAGAAGGGAAGTATCCATATAGAATCATAATATTTATGAAAGAAGGAAAAGTGAAAAAAATATGACTATTATAATTACACCAAAGAAATGAATGTTCAGGCTAAATTAAAGTGATATGTAATATTTTCAGCTAAATAAAGAGCAAATTACCTTTTAGCACATAATGTAGTTTGTAGAGGGGAGCCATGATTAAAAGTTTGCAAAATGCTTCCTGATTATTTTTCACTTTTTCGTAATTTGCATTAAGGGGGATTGTTTAAAAGTTCCATGTGGTTGAATGTTATAACTCATGTCACTGAGATTACAGAAGGAAGCAAGACCTACATGACAAGCACGGCAGAATCACGAGACAGCTGGATAATTACTAATCATGAAAAGCCTTCAGCAACATATAATATAGTGCAAGAGAAAATCCCTTTATAGCCTCACCACTTGAAGTTGTGAATTCTAAGTGATAAACACCTAACTCTAAAATAAACAAGTGAATGAATGAATGAATGAATGAATGAATGAATGAATGAATAAAGCACCTATAGTGACAAAAGCTTATTTCCTAACACAATAATCAAATTGATTTTGGAAGAAATTCAAGGCACTATTACAAATGCATTCATTTGGCATACAGAAAGGGACTCTAAAGAATAAATAAACATATGCAAACAATTGCTTACGAAGTCTGGAAGGTGGAGTGGAATTAAAATTACTCTGCTTGTTTCAAAGCTAAAAAAAAAAAAAAAACAAAAACAAAAAACAAACAAAAAAAAACCTATATTTAGGACCAATGGGATGGATTAGCACTTGCTATCTAACCCGACAGCCTGAGTTAGAATCTTAGTTGTCATGTTAGAAGTAATCAAAAAATTTCCACAAGCTGTACTCCGATTTTCATGTGTGTTGCTGCATATTAATCAATTATAAAAAAAATTTAAAAATCCTAGTACACACTCAGAAGAATATTTAGAGCGAGTCAAGCATTTTTTTTCTTTATTGCAGCACAACTTTAAAATTGCTTTAAGGTTGCATGAAAGAAAGATCCTTAGATAAGATCCATAGCTGTGCAAGAGAGGAAAACATATATAGAGTGGAAGTACAAATAAGATGTTAAATCAATATGGCAGTTTCCACGACATGCTTTGCTTCAATGTTTACGAATGTGATTACATATGTATCTCTAACATAAGGAATTGATGTCCCACACACTAGTGACTCATGTGACATTGAACAAAGTTAGTTTCCTGATTATTATTTGCAGTAAAATGTTACCACCTAAAATTATATTCTTTTGTGTGTAGGAAGTTAGTTCAGTAGTTAAAATGTCTGTCATAGAGATAACCAACCGGAACTCACATGCATACTTATTGAATATGTTGGAATGTTCCAAATTCAGCCTTGGAAAGGAGAAACTTTATCAACAGAGTATGCTGCTTAAAAAGAACTATATCAATGTACTATATTTTGCTTTAGAATCACATTATTTGCAAAATTTTAAGTAATAGATATCAGTGTTCCAAAATAAGAAAGAGCAAATCTTTTGTAAGTACAAGAGAAATAATTTAATGATATTTTGACATATTTAATATTTTTTTCTGAAAACTTGAGATTAAATAGGATGTAAGTAAGCAGTCATAACAAAAGAAAAAATAAGGGAAAGAATCTGTTGAAGTTAGTGAGATAGCTCAGAGCTCATCTGGTAAAGGGACTTTCAGTGTGAGTCTCATGCCCTGAGATCAACACACAGAACCAATATAAAAACGTGTGGGAGTAGAGTGTACTGTGCTCCTGGTACTATTTTCAATCAGCATGAGAGATAGAATCACGAGAACATTTTGCAAGCTCTTAGACAGACTTGTGAGGAATATACAGCATGGTATAGACAACAAGAGAAAGGGGGAGAACCAGAGTGCTGTCACATGCCCATCCCTACTCACTAAAACATCACACACTAAAAATAAATTAATACAAATAACAAAATTGTGATAGAAACAGTAAGCTTTTATGAGAAAATAAGTTTTAGAAACATGTAACTATTGGTTATTTTAAAATTTAATAATTAATTTTTCTTAATTTCATTTTTAATTTATTCATTGGTATTTCATTTGTATATACAAAGCATTCTAATTTTTATACCTATGTTTGCTTAATTTCTTCTAATCCCAGGAAGCCTTCCCTTCTTTTTGGTAAATGTCTTTCTAACATTTATATCTTTTTGTTTTGTTTTATGACGCATTTTTTTTTTAACGATGGCCATTGGGGTAGTAGCTTTTAAAATATGAATGTGAGCTTTGTGCTCATCAATGGTACTAGTACAGAAAGCAATAATTCCCTCTTTCTTAGAATATAGGGAACTATAAATCTCAGCTGAGAGGGTTATGACCCCATGAGATCCTGCTCTTGCTGGATTGGCTGCTGAAGTAATCACTCTTACATACATCTAATGTGGAAAGCTCAGCTACTGTGACTTTAAGACTTTAGCAATTACATCATTCTAAGATACAAAATTCCACAACACCTTTTCATATCATTTTCCTTTGTTTTTCTCCTTTGACCATAACGTATCTTAGCAATGTTTCTCAAACTGTGGGTCAAGACCTGTTTGGGGTCCATAGTAATAGGTGAATTATAGTCATGAAGTAGAAACAAAATAATTTTAAGGTTAGAGTCACACAACACAAAGAAGCATGTTAAAGGGTTGCAGCATTAAGAAGGTTGTGAGGCACTGGATTAGAGGTAGTAATACAAATACCTTGTTTCTCTGAATATCCAACAGTCACTCTCAGAATCTTTGCACTGTTGGTTTCCAGATTCACAAACATTCACAGCAGAAAGTGCCTTCTTTGATTAAGATTGAGAGTATCATGTGTCTATATAAACATAAATATTCAGAAGGCCATTATTTTTGCCATATCACTTTAAGCAAACAACAAATGTCTCCTTCAAGGGCAAATGAACTTCCACAGTCATATATATTTTGCTAGGATTTACAGTATCAGGAATGAGTTCTCGCTTAAGGCTTAAGGAATCAGCCTTAAACTTAATCTTAAAGTGGTTTCCCTCATAAGAGTTAAGCCAATATTGTTTAAGCTGGGGATACCTTGCCTTGACTGGCATGCTGGTATTGACACCCACAGTTAATATCTGGGTAAAACTATTGATATCTTTTCTCCTGTGACATCTTGTACAGCACATTCTAGAAATATGAAAGGTTGTCTGCAGGGAAGACTTTTCTAGCCTAGTTACACTTGACACTAACCTTCAGTAGAAGCTGTTGTAAGCACATTTTAAAAAAATAAGAATTACAACAATGTGTATAGCATTTTGGATTATTTCTCAAATTATATAGTAAACAGTAAACAATATTCTACTAGTCAGTATTAATAATCTACATGGCTCTGTCTCTCTTGATCTATACTCCTTCTTTGTTCCTTGCTCCTACATAAATGACATTAAATGGAAAAATGCTGACAAGGTACACAGTAAATATTTGATGAAGCAACTTTAGGATTCTGCAGATATTAGCAAAAAACAATAGTGTCATACAATGTTACATAATACTAATAACATAAGGTATCTAGGGAGGAAAAAAGGGCGTAATGACTGATTTGTAGAATTTAAAGGAAAGCAGTATTTTTTTTTCCTGTGAACCACTCTTTCTTTTGAAGTGTTGTTTTTCTTTTTGTTTGTTGTTTGTTTTTGTTTAAAAAAAATCACTGAATTTGTTTTCCATCCAGCAATATATGGAAAGTGCAGCAATGAAGTTAATTTGTGTGGTGGATTTGCACACTTTTACAAATAGCACGAATGAAAGCAGAAACATATTTAGAATTTGACCTGAAAAACTTTCAGTTCAGCGCTGAGTTTCTAAGGAGTTTTTTAAAGAGTGAAAACTAACAAGCTCTAAGAAACTGCATTTGATGTTTAGGGAGGGAGGTATTATAGCAGGGGGAAGAACAATGGCTCATTCAAGGTATCCAATAACACCTTCATCTCCACAAAGAGGAACTGATATGACGGGGAAATATCTACATTCGGGTTCATTGTGGGAAAACACAGAAATCAACAGAAGAAAAGTAGCGACCTTGTAGAATTCAGTACTGGAACAGCAGTTTAATTTTAAAATAATACGAAGGTACTTGCTACCCTAGCTACAGAAAGCAGTTGTCTCTCTAAAGCAGGTTTGACGGGAGCCTTAAGTACTCTTACCAGTGAGGATACAGACAATTTGAACTAATGGAAAGTTTCACAACCATCACTGTCATGCTGACTAAGTGAAAAGGTAATGTAAACATTTTACATTGTCACTGCATTGAGAAGAGAGTTTGTATTGTCTTCCAGTGAAGTCACAGGGTTTTGAACCAAAGAAGAAACCTGTATTGCAAATATTAAAATGCTTGAGTAGGACTAAAACTTCTGCATACCCATTGGTTATTCCAATACCATTCAGTCTTGAAAATGTACATTTGAATAACATTATTCAGACTAAGCAGGTTCTATATGTATGTACTAAAAATAGAAACATATATACATACATGCTTGATACACAACTTTAAAAATACCTTGTATTTGAAATAGAGCAAGGAAAGATATCTGTGAGGACTGGCAGAAGAAAAGGAAGAAATGATGTAACTACACTATAATGTCAAAAGTGAAGTAAAAAACATAAAGATAGACATTCTGGTTTGCTTCTCTGTTGTTATGAAAGACACTATTACCAACACGTGAGGAATAAAGAGGGTATTTGCCTGTAAATTAGATCTCATCATCAAGGAGAAACAGAGAAGAAGATCGAGACTGGAGCCTTAGAAAGGAACTAAAGCAGAGACCACTGAAGAAAGATGTTCGCTGGCTTGGCCCAATCCTCAAGTTAACCTTTATTTCTTATAAAGCCCAATTTCTCAGTTGAGATTCCTACTTAAGATCATTCAAGATGACAAAAAAATGTTGTTGGATAATGTTCTTGTACACTACAAAGATTTGTCGATTGTATTTGTTTATTAAAATTCTGATTAGCCAATAGCCAGGCAGGAAATATAGATGGGGCAACCATAATAGAGGGAATTATAGGAAGAGAAAGGGAAGAGACAAAGTTACCAGCCAGACATAGAGGAAGTAAAGTGTTGGACTGAAAAAAAGGTACTAAGCCACATTGCTAAGCATATATAAAAAATATGAATTAATTTAGGTGAAAGAGCTAGTTAGTAAGAAGATTGAGGTACTGGCTTAGCATTTATAAGTAATTATAAGTAATATTAATCATCCACATAAATTATTAGTGAAGTGTCAAACTTGAAGTTTTAGTTTATGATGTTCTGAAAGTAAAAGATTCAAAAGAAATAAGACCATTGTTATAATAATAAAATATCTATAATTATGAGATATTTGAGAGAAGAAATAAAGAAAGAAGTATATTCTGTGAAGGTAAATACACAATGTATCTAATATAGGGTACTACATCCACCTAGGAAAAGTTAATAGAAGTTGCCAGAAATATCTTGATCACAATCTATTTTTGCCAAATGATCAGGGGTATAAAATAACAGAAGAATTTAAACTCTTCAGGGAAAATAGAAACGAGATTAAAGTGAGCTTAAATTATACCTAACAATAAATCATCACGGATTGGAAGACCTCACTACTGGGGAGCTTCATCACACTTTTAAATAACTGACACTGATGTATATTGAACTATAAGACCATGTTCTATCATTTTTACTGTACAAAGAGCTATAAAATATTTTTTTTTACATTTCTCAACAAAAAAATCTTGAAACAGAGAGAACCATATGAAGCTTATTTTATAAGGCCAAGATTACCCTGTTTCTGAAATATGACTATAGCATCACCAACAACAAAGATTCAGAGTTATAGACCGAAATCTCTGGTAGCCACACACATTAAAACTCTCAGGAAATTTCTGGAAGATGAAAATCAAAATGTAAGTAAAAGGATTATTTGTCTTCTAGTCTTTTGAGGGTCAATATCCTTAATTATTAAAATTCTCATCAATGAAGAAAACTTCTAAACCACAGAATTGTTTACAGGAAGATGAAATAAAGGATAGTTTCAGGCTGTGAAACTATATATATAAAAGGCACATCCTTAGGTTCAGGAAGTAAATTTCTCAGAATAGCTTCAGGAAGTTTCTACAACTAACCATATTCATCAGGTCTATTCCTCCTGAAAAGTAAGTGAAATGTATTGCTCAGAAATAATTTGAAATATCTTGAGTTGGACTGAAGGAGTAGAAACTAGTTGAGTAGTCTAAAAAGCCTAAGCCAACTGAGGTACTAGGAAAAGATCCTTTCTCCCCTTTATGGCTGTCTACAGGCTATACAGTATACTCCAGGTTCTGTCACTTCTCTTCTGCTCATGAGAAGCTTTGATAATACAGCTGATATTAAGATATTTTCACTTTATTAACTCTTCACCTGCATTTAAGTAACCTCAATAAAAATCATTGGTTCACCAAGTTGTTCTTTATTAATATCTATGTTTTTCTCTATCAATGGTTCCCTCTCTAGAATGAGTAGATGTTTGTTCACATCTCTTCAGGAATAGTAAGTATCACAAAACAATTTTACTACAGAACTGATTTGATTCTACACATTAGCCTCTCAATCAATAAATAGAATCAATATAAAATAATAGATCTTCTATGCAGAATTAGTAATGAACAACATGTTATTTTCATTGCTAAAATACAGGGAAAAAAGCACTAGAAAGAAGTTAATAATCCCTTCAAGCTGATGGCCACAAGTACATTCATAATAGAGTGCTTAACAATTGCATAAAAGGTATAAGATGCAAACTCACTGTCAATATGATATTGCATATTCAAAGACTAAAAACTATTTTTTCAGATACAGAATGAATGAAACATGCCTGATACCATTTTGTTTTGTTTTGTTTTATGTATTCATATAAAGTAGTTGCATAAATCTCAACCAAAGCAACTAGGCAGAAGAACACAAATAAATAAAACACATATGAATAGTAAAAAGTGCCCATCAAATAATCCATGTTATTTTACTCTGTAAGTAGATAATATGACACTCTTAGTAGAAATAAGTCCCCCAAAAGAATATTAGAATTGAAAAACTAATTCAGCAAATAAATGAAAAATCTTCAGCTCTCTCTTCTTTTCTCTCTGTGAGTGTGTGTATGTGTGTAGCACATTTTTCCACACTCATTAATGTGAGTTGAAGTACACTTTTGTGTATGTGTACATGGAAAGCAGAAGTTAACTTCTGGTGTTTTATTATTGTTCTTTTTCTGAGCATGTGTTACTTAGATTTGATAGACTGGCTATACAATGACTTTGAGAGCTTCTATTGACTTCTTTTCAATTTTAATTTATTAAAAAAGTACCCCCCCATGTATCTCTTTGCTTGCCCTTCCAACCCAGGATTCCAAAACAATCCCGTTCAATAAAAGTACTTCAGGAGGAAGCACCATTCCAGACTTCAAGCTATACTCTTAAGGTACAATAATAAAAATAGTCTGGTACTGTCATAAAACCATGATTGTAGATCAATGGAATCAAATCAAAGACCCCAGCATTAACCCATACTTGATTATTGACAAAGAGGCCAAAAATATTCAATGGAAGAAGATGGTATCTTCAACAAATGGTGTTGGCATATATATTGACTTCTTATCCAAGGGTAGAGCTTATGAGTGAGTTCAACAGTATCTGAAGATAAGGCGATGTTCTTCTAGTACAAGTACTCAGGATTGAAATATAGGCATTTTACTGATTGGGCTATTGGCATAGATCCATTGGTAGAATACTTATACAAAAACACAAAACATACAGAACAAAGAAAGAATTTTTTTTTAACTGCAAGGAATAAGACCAAATAACATATAAAAGCAAGCCTGACTCCTCACTGGAAACTCTAACCTGGAAACAACTCATCCAGAAAAACAAATGAAAAGTCTTTAGCTCTTTTTTCTTTTCTCTCTGTGAGTGTGTATGTAGTAGTATGTGGTATGTGTGTGTATGTGGAAGTATAGTATGTGGAAGATACTAGAAAGACAACTCCTACCCAAGGATGTTAACTACACACATTAAAAAAACAGGAAATAAGTTCACATCAGAAAATAAAAGAAAGAAAAATAAAATGAAACACACCTACACATACAGAGGGAGGGGGAGAGAGAAAGAGAGGGAGAGAGAGAGAGAGAGAGAGAGAGAGAGAGAGAGAGAGAGAGAGAGAGAGAGAGAGAGAGAGAGCACCACCACCTCTGCACCAATATTAACAACATAACGGAAAAAAAAAATATTAGTCATTGACAGTTCTTAGTGTAAGGTGACTCAATTTCCCAATAAAAAGATACAGACGGACAGAATAGACGATGTCTTAGAGTTTCTTCTATTACTGTGAAGAGACACCATGACCAGAGAAATTTTCAATAAGAAAAATATTTAATTGGGGATAGCTTACATTTTAGGTGTTTAGTCCATTATAGTCACATCAGAAAGCATGGTTGCAGGCAGGTAGACATGGTGCTGAGGAAGGAGCTGAGAGTTCTATATTTTGCTCAATAGGCAGTAGGATAATAATACCACTCAGGGAATAGCTTGAGCATTTGAGAGTCATTTCTCAGTTCCCTAACTAAAAAAGTTATTATAATCATTGGACTCTCTTTTTTTGTTATGTTCATTTTATTATTTTTATAACAAAATGTATTTTGTTATAAAAGATATAAAAGATGGATCCCCCTTCCTTCCCTTCTCCCAATCCCTCCCAGTCTGCCTTTAGGCTCGCCCCTCCCCATCCACCCATCCCCTCCACCAAAAGGGCAAGAAGTCCCAACCAAGGTGGATCAGCTCATTGGGGCACATCCACTCCAGCAAGTCTGATCCACTCATCCCAAAGACTTGGTTAGGTGTTCCTCTGTAGGGAATGGGCTCCAAGGTGCCAACCCATGCACAGGAACACAGTCTGATCCCACTCCTTGAGGCTCCAGGCATGCCTCTTTTTCCCCTGCCAGGAAACAGAGCAATCTTAGAAAATGTTGTTATTAAGAAACTGCCTTTGACTTTTTTTGATTAATATAAACAGAGGCCTTAAATCTCTTATATGTAGCTTGTAGTTTATATTGAGTCTTTTGTGAGACTGTGGGAACTGGCCTTGGTGTAGCAGTGGACTAATTATTTTGTAACTTTAAATATAAATTTTTCTATAAAAATGTCTTTTTTATCCATGTATGCCCCTGTTCCTCCTCATCCTTCCCCTCCCAATCCTTCCCAGTTAGCCTTCAGCCTCCCCACTCCCCATCCACCCATCCTCTCTCTCAGAGACACAACTTGAAAGTTGTCTTTGCCTTTTTTTTGTTTTGTTTTATAACTCTTTTTTAGCTTTTTCAGGCGTTATGTGGGTGTTTGTACTCCATGTTGGTTGCCATCTGTAGAATGATGTTTTGGCCCAGACTAGTTGCAATGTTTGTACTCACTTATTTCCCTGCCTACTTCTAAGATGCTTGCCATATGCCAAAACAATCTCTTTATTAAAGAATAATATTCACAGTATACAGAAAGACATCAGCATCATACAGGAAACACACCTCAACATGAAAGACAGGAATTAACTAATAGGTTGGGAAAAGATTTTCCTAGCAAATATGCTTAATAAGAAATCTGGTATGCCATTTTTAACTTCTAACAGTAGACTTTTTAAACCAGAGTTAATAAAAGACACATGGAGGGCTCTTGGAACTCACCAAAGTAAATATCTACTAAGTGTTAGCTTTTGGTGTCTTGACAAAATCACCTCAAGAACTCTTAAAGAAAATATTCCTCCCATTTCTCTCTCTCTCTCTCTCTCTCTCTCTCTCTCTCTCTCTCTCTCTCTCTCTCTCTCTCTCTCTCTCTCTCTCTCTCTCTCTCTTCTCTTCCTCTCTCTCTCTCTCTCTCTCTGTCTGTCTCTATCTCTTCAAAATGCAAGAAGTAGCCAATTATTTCTCTTCAAAGGTATCAAAATATACTTTGAAGGAAGGACAGCCTTTACTGTCTGTGTTTTAAAATAAAAATCTTTATGTCTACACTAAAATGAATAAAATATAGCTTTGATCACTAATTTCTTTTTATAAATAAATACAACTCGAAAGTAAATCAAAGACTATGCATATCACAAAGCCTACTAGCACAAAATCTTGGGGAAATGTGTTCATGTACTGGTACAAGAAGTGATACAAGTGGGTTTTTGTTTCTTGGTGTTGGTGTTGGGTTTTATTTTATGTTTTGTTATTGTTTTTGCAGACAAAGTTTCTCTGGTCATCTTAAAACCTACTTTGTACACCTGGCTGTCTTCAAACTTGCAGAGACTATTAGTGTAGCATCTATGACAATTCTGGGACCTACACAATCAGCAATCTTCCCATTTCTCTGGCTCTTACAACCTTTCCCCGTTTTCTGCTACTATACATTACTCTTAGGTGTTATTAGAAATTTAATTAATCATGTTCCATGCACTTTGGAGATAGTCAGGATAATGAAAGAGGAATGCATACTATCTTTATTTGAATAACACAATGAATACCACACAGATGTACAATTATATATGTCAAAAATGTAAATCTAAACATAATACCCAAATAACTTAAATAACAAAGAAACTTCTAAATGAAATTTAAGAACCTTTATTATTTAAATCTAATATCTCATGCTGGTCAAAATAAAGCCAGAGCACTAGATCTATGAATGGCTTTAAATGTAATGTGTTGTTTGGTATAAAAATGATAATTGATAATAATAATACCAGAGTTATATGCATGAATTTTTTCTTCCATGGTATATCAGAACAGCACATAAACTACCAGTGTCTACAAAAGCTAGACCAGAGCATATTCAGGAACTGGAGTTAAGAGAAGTTATAAGCAACAATGTAAATGCCGATAATAAAACCTAGGTCCTCTGCACAGAGCAGCCATTGATCTTAACTGCTGAGCCTTCTTTGACTTGTTTCATTCTTAAACAATTATTACCAAGGCTTAAAGGATGTCATTTACTAGACACTGAGAGAAACTAAATTTAATATGCTGTTTGCTGTGAAGGTTTGAGCCAACATCTAAGTTCGTTTGAGGTGAAGAGATCTTTATCTTTTTAGCACCTAATGCTTAAGAAGAACAAGATATTGCCCTTGTTTGCAATAAATGTCTATTCTATGCACGCTTATTATATGTAGTACAACATTTGTATTGCATAGTTGCAGAATATGAATTTTAGAGAAAACAGAAGTTGTATACCGAATGTAGCTCAGGCTGAAATGAAATAGGTAAAATAAATTTATACATTTTAGATATGCGTTGTTTTCATATTATCTTATATAACATTTTCAGCAACATTTTAGTCCAGTGAGCTGTTTCCTTTTTATTTATGCTATCTCATCTATATTATACAAAAATCATGCAGAAATAAGCACAGTCTAGTATTTTATGATGCAAGTTAATGACATTTTAGTGTTAAAATTGTTAGAAAGAGCTGTAACTAAGAAAAGTTGTATCATAATGTCATGCTTTCATAAAGCATAATACATAGTGAGCAATATATTCTAGCCTTCAAAGGAAACAGTTCTTAATCTATATTTTCAAGCTCTAATAGTTAAGCATATTTGAAAATACTTGTTTTTATTTGTGTTTTTTGTTAAGAGGCAGAGTATTCTGATTCTCATTATGAAATAATGAAGCTTTTTCTTTAGCTTTCCTTTCAGAAATGTGGTTGTATGCTTTCAATCATCAAAAAAATGTTCCACAGTAAGAACTTTTTCCCCCCTTTTGGGGAAGCTATGTGACACCAGAGCTTAACATTTACAGTTATGGGGTAAAAGAGAAATGATAGAAAAGGTACAAAGTTGAAAGAAAGCCACATGAAAAAACCATTGTTATAAATAAAATATATACACAAACACATAAGATATGGTTGCCACTTTCTGAAAGTCTATTAACTCCTTCATCATTCTGTCATATATTAGGTTACTGCTCTTGTTATTAAAAAAAGTCACAAATGTAGTGTCTTAAATCATTACAAGCTTATTATCTTTAAAGTTTTGGATGTCGAAGGGCCATTTGTGTCTTGCTATGCTAAAATTATGGTGATAAAGATCCAACGACCTTCTGAGATTTCTAGAGGCTCTCTTCCTTCAGCCCACATCTGCAATCATAACAGTTCTGTTCTAACTTCCTTCATATTACTCCAATAAACACAATGAGTCTGGATAAGTTTTATAAAACAATTAATTTCAAGTTATAGTCTATTATTGAGAGAAGCCAAATGTGGGATTCAAGCTAGGAACTCAGATGCGGGAAGCAAAACAGAGACCGTAGAAGAACACAGATTATATCCTTATTTTTTCCATGTGCTCAGCTTCTTTTTTTTTAGAGGCCCCATACCCATCTTTCCAGGGTTGGCACTATCAACAGCAGGGTGCACCCTTCCACATCAAACCACACGTTTAATAAAAAGGAGGCTTCTTAGGCATGCTTAAGGCCCATCAGATGTATTAAAATTCATAAACTGAGGTTTCTTCTTCCTAGATGAAACTAGTTTTATATTAAACTCACAAAAAAATAATCAGGACAAACTATTCATCAAGGAAATTATCACAGTCATGTTCTAAGGGGTTATTCTCTAAGCAAGTATTCTGCCCACTTATAAATGATCACAACTTTTTTTATATGAGAATCTGACATATTTAAACCAACCTAAATACTTTTTCCGAACAAATATAGCCCTCAAATTCTTAAAGTATTTAATTTTGAGCCAAGACACACACAAAAATTTAAATATTGAACTAAACCCATTTTCTTTCTTCCAAACATGCTTTTTTTATTTTCTGAGAGATCTGTAATTTTCATAGCCCTAAATATTTGCTCCTATTAGGAAATAAAAAGTTATTCAAACCACTTTAAGGGGTTGTATTTTTGCCCAGTAAGCATCGTCACCCAAGCTTTTATAAGCTTCTAGATTAATAAATTCAGAATTGCAGTACATCCTATATCCATATATTGGCAACTGACATCTCACCTCATTGCTACACATGGGGTTAAGCGAATTAGTCTGATTTTTATTTTAGGAAAATAATAATCTAGTTCTTCTCAAGAGGTACATGCTGATTTTAAGAATAAAAATGGATGAATGCAAATATAAGAGACTTCTGAGGCTTTTCCCAGATTACAAACATTTCATTTTTCCAGAAGCCTACATAAATACAGCAATGTCTATATGGTGAAAGGTTTTGAACTAGTTTAAGGGTTGTGGACTTTATTTAATGGAATTTGAAGGACTGGTGTAAGTATTCAAACAAACCTCTTATATGGTTTTAAACTGTATATATTAGGGAAAAAGCATTATTCTTGGTCAGGAATGCATTAAAGTTATTAAAACATAGTGATGTATTAATCACTATTTTATTGAAATAAAGACATGAAGATTGCTGCCAGCAGGTTAAGGAAGAACCACCAGGGTTAAACATATACACACGGATAACCAATTGGCTCAATAATGGTATAAACATAAACGTATCATATGTTTTTGACTAAAATAAACAAATAGAGGTCATAAGAACAGGAGTAGGAAGAAGGGGCGAGTTTTAGGGGGAAGAGCAAAGGGCAAAATATTACAAATTCATTATTGATATATGCCTTGTAACACCTTACTTACGCAATTGTCGTTTTATGGTAAGAATTCCGAACACTAAAGGATTGAGGGCCGATAGTGTGACTAGAAGAAAGAGGATGCCTTAAATTTATAGAAGTGAATATTTACATGTATATGGCCGATTGGCATAAACATAACTTTATCTCTGAGGATTCATTTTAGAGATAAGATCAGAGATAGCAAAAACAGTGATTCTGAACACCAAAGGAAATACAGACCCGTTTAATCTGATTGAGGATCTTAATTCTGCTAACACTTTGGCAAGTCTCTTGGGGAAGTCAGCCCATCTCTCCAGTCTGTCCTCTGCTTACTCAGCTAAACTGTAGGAAGATAATCGTCTCTCTGCTCAAGGACCAGAAACTACTGTGATATGGGATGCCAATGAAGTGTTCGTTTGGGTGCCTTGTGTCTCATGCTTTATTGGCTGTGATTTCACTCTATTTGTTATCATTATTGCAAAAGTAATAAAATAAGAAGTAGAATTGTGTCATAATTACTATATCCAGTACTCAGTTTATTTAAGTGATACAGTTAATGAACTAGATATTTCCATGAAAGTATACTTTTGGAACCAAATAAGAATACCTCTCTTTGTCCTATAGTCCATCTTCATTAACCAAAAGATGTAAGTTCACAAATCTGTTATTTATTTCTTACAAAATGAGGAAAACAAGAACAATGAAGAACTGTCATTAAGAAAAACTGTTTCGGTCTTGGAGCATCTTCTTCTAGTTACTGGTGATTGTGATGTCTGCATTACTGTGTTTTCTCTATGAATTTTTTACTTTAATATGTCTATTGTTGAGCTGGATAACCTGAAATAGAGAAGACGACTGAATAGTATGAGATATGTCAGTTAGATAGTAAAAGTGCTGAGGACAGTGATTGTGCAGCATGTTTGAAACTTCTGGGGTCACTCTCCAAATCTGTTCACAAAATTGAGTGCCAGCAGTACCAGCTCATAATTGCAAGAAAGAATGTTGTTCAAGCCTAAGCTCTGGTTAGAATACGGATTTCTGAAAAGTAAAAACCAGTCAAATGTCAATATTTTACTTTTCATTACATTGCTTGAGCATACAAAAGCCATTCAATAACTATTTGCCTGCAAAGTGCACAAAAATTTCAGCAAAATAGCATTGCAATTTTAAAAAAACTGGTAAAATAATGATTTCCTCATTGGAAGTAAGCTATGTTCTTACAGTTTTTCCCCTTAAACCTAGTGATAATATAAAGTTTATTTCTTGACTTATCTATAATGTGATCTTTGAATACCTGAATAGAGCACATATAATTTATTTTTTGGTGTTTTTCAGTTAGCAATTCAGAAACTAGCATAAATGAGAGAAAATATTTTCACTGCTATTTTGAGAATTTGTAAAGCAGCTAGAGCATACACATACAAACACATGCACACATGAACACATGTGCACGCACACACACACACACATACACACACAAGCACACAGATATTCAAACACCCACACATGCATGAGCATGCATACACATACATACACATACACACCCAAGCAAGCACACACACACACCCAAACACACACACACACACACACACACACACACACTAAATAAATAAGAGTGACATTGTATAATCTATAGTAATATAAACAACATGGCTTTTGTTCAAATATGGTGATGTAGATCATCAGAAAAATTTCAAAGACCCAAGCGTGAGTACATGAAATTTAAGCCATTAAGTATTTTACAAAGTTGTCAATAACATAATATGGAAAGGTAAAAGTCATTTTCAATAAATGGTTCTTCGAAAAAAGAATGTAATTAGTAAAAGAATGTTAAGACATAAATATATGTATATTATATTTATATACATATATTATATATGTACATATATACACACAAATAAATATATAGAAATGTGAATCCAAAATCTCAAAAATGCCCTGCACAATTAAAGAAAGACTCAACTTGGTGAAAAGAAACACCATAGAAAAGGAATATTTTCCAAGATACAACTGAAAGAAGAATAATTTTCAGAATATTTAAAGAACTCAAGGGAAAATAATAAACAAGTAACTAACTGGCCCATTAGAAAAATGATCCTGGTTTCTGAACATCCGAGGTGTATGGAGCTGAGAAATGTCTCAAAACTGTTCAATTTTCCTCAGAATTAGGGAAATACCAGTGAGAACAATGTTTAATATTTATTTTATACCAATAGAAATGCCAAAGTTCACCTAAGCAAAAGATAGTAAATGTATGGAGTGTAGGCAAAAAGGAAACCCACAATCCTGTACATGGGATTGCAAACAGGAGTATGTATGATAAAGATATCAATAGCAGGTGTACTATATTTAGCATATGCCTAAAAGACTTGTCTTAGTTGTGCTTTCTAGGTTTCTATTGCTGTGAAAAGACACCATGAACACAGCAATTCTTATATATGTGTTTGTATATATAAGTTGTGTGTGTGTGTGTGTGTGTGTGTGTGTGTGTGTGTGTGTGTGTGTGTGTATATGCTCAAAGTTTCCATAGTTACTTCATTATCATCCTGGTGGGATGCATGGCAGCGTGTATGCAGACATGGTGCTGGAGAATGAACTGAGATCTCTATATCTGAACTGGTTGGCATCAGAATGAGAATGCCACACCAGTCCTGGCGTCTGAGTATCTGAGACCTCAAAGCCATGGCCTAGGCACATACTTGTTTTAGCAATGATATACCTATTCTACAATAGGATTTCTTAAAACATCATAAAGAACATATTATTTACTGTTTATTTGTAAAGAAATATATACATATATATAATTTAAATGAAATTTTATCATCCAGGCTGACAATCTCCCTCCAAGAACTAAATTAACTTAACAAAACTACTCCAACACCAGGCATGAGAAATCCTCTTTTGTGTTAATGACCCATAGAAGTGAAAAGTCAGTTGTTCTTGGAGAAGAAATCAGACTTTTCAGACACTGGAAACGAAAGTACCTGAACTCTAACTGACCTGCTTGCCTACTCCCTTAGGACTAACATTTATATTTCAAAAGTGTGCATGGAATCTTCCTAAGGAGGTAAAAACCAATAGTTCTTTTCATCTATGACTCCTATAAACTACTACAACCAGAATGTCCAGATAACCCTAAATACATAGTGATAAACACAACTTTTCTGTAACAAATCATGCCTGATACCAGAAAACTCACCAATTTCTAAGGGCCAGTGAAGATGTTGATATTTCAGAAAAACTTACAACCACCACTTTTCTATACTAGCATAATCCCTTACTGTAATGGGATTCGGGTGTTATTTAGGGAAGGCCTAAAGGTGTAGCTTTGGGATCTCAGGACCCTGAATGGGGTGTGGCCAGCCCTCATTAAGAAGAAGATAAAGTATGATGTATTGCATTTTTCTGAAGCATATCTTATCTATTTATATTTATTCTTATAAATTTTCTGAGTCAAACAAAAAGTTATAAAACATTTATCTGTTTAGATGATTTGATTTTCCCAGAAGAACAACAACTATATTTTGAGAACTAGACATGTTATCAATAACTAATAGGGGGATCCTTGAGATCTCTGAATCAGTTCTAATAAGATAGGAATGGTATGAATATAATAACTGACCCCAGAAAATCACCACCATACTGGAGAAAGTTTGAGATGCCTCAGACTCCTTCATTAAAAAACCCACTGAAATATACTTTTCCTGTTTTATTTTCACAGAATACCTGAAGTCACCTATTTTAAAAACTATTGCTAGAGTAGTCTGAAAAGATTTCAGACCTGAGTGGTGTGTCACAGAAAGGTATCAGGTAGCATTAGAAGAATAGAAACAGAAAACCCTGGTTACAAAGTTAAACTCTCTGTTATGTTCTGGTCAGAAGTATTTACCAGCTCCACACATAACTCCAGAGCAGTAGTTTTCAATATTCATAATGCCATGACCCTTTAATACAATTCCATATGTTATGGTAATCTCCAACCACAAAATTATTTTTTCTTGTTATTTCATAACTATAATTTTGTTACTGTTGTAAATCATAATGTAAATATTTTTGGACATAGAGTTTTAATAAAGGGATCTCAGCCTAAAGATTGAGGAGTCTTGCCCAGGAGGAGCCTTGGGTTCTGTTAAGTTATGCATAAGTAGAAGATACAGTGTGCAGTTTAGAGCTTTTTGCTTACACTCTGAAGTAGTTTTTAAAGATTATTTTCATGTAAAAGAGGGACATTTCCTTCTATGAAATATTACAGTTTCTTATTTTATAACAAATACATCAATGAATGTATATTACACATGAAATTATACACATATATTATCCATGAAATGTAAAGAAGGAGAATGAAGAAGGGTTATGACCTGGCGCCTCTCATCTGAAACTGAGGAGTACGTAGTATTATAACAGCTTATAGACGGCAAGCTCAAGCTCTAAACTATCATGAACAGGAAAGAGTCTTTCTACAGTGATGCGCCCTTAAATCATGAGAGCTGGAAGAGTCCAGAGGAGTTGAATGCTTGTTTGCCAGAAAAGAAAATGTAGAAAAAAGGATGGAAGCCAAGATTGACAATGCAATTTGACTAGATTCCTTGATGTTTGCAGGTGAAAGGGAATGAAGAAGACTAAACCTATGAGCACAGTCAGAAACATTGAGACACCAAGACATCAGTTTACAGTTATTGGCCCCTAAGACGCAGCAGTCAAGGATGTGAGGCAATCTAGCTGATTAAGCTTCATCCAATATTCTATGGATATGTTCAGATACTGAACTCTATTCTGGTATCCAGAACCTTTAGAAGAAACTCACATGATTTTTAAGTCAAGGTAGAGTAATCAAGAGCCTGGAATACATCTGCCAATTTTCTTCTCCTGGTGTTAATTAAAGGGCAACCACTGGCACTTATGTTAGTTATTCAAAATGAAATTATAAAGGAGATGCTCTTGATAAAAGAAAATCCTTTTGCCTTAGAGATTCTATATCATGCTTGTTTGTGTTTGTATGCATATATGTGCATGTTTTTAGCTTACCTTTAGATTGTAATTAATCATAAAATGTCAAAATGTCTGTCTTTAATGGTATTCTGTATTTATCTTTATTGTATGAATGCTCTGCTTTTCCTGCCTGTTTGTTTGCCACGTGAGTGCCTCATCACTATGGAGTTCAGGTATCAGATCCCCCCTAAATAGGAGTAACAGGTTACCATGAGCTACTGTGTGGGCACTAGGAATCGAACCTGGATTCTTTGCAAGAGCATTCAGTGTTTTTAACCACTAAATCATCTCTTCAGTGTCTCTAATTTAAAATTTTCAACCACACTTCATTTTGTTTCTTTGGTAAAATATTTACCTTTTACAAATACTCAATATATAAAAAAAATGAATTTGCACAGTTATGGCTTACAGTATGAAGATACTTAAATCCTCTGTGCTGGCTAAGTTTAGGAATGGTTAACTACACTGGAGGCTTAGACAGGGGGCCTGCCATGAATTAGACACCAGTCTAGTCTTCTTCAAAGTTTTGTAGCCCTGTCATGACTACAATGTGAGTATCTTAAAACAAAATTTAAAAGAGGTTATATACAATGAATAAATTATGTATAGAAGGTTTATGTCACTCTACTTTAGCTCATTTCTAAACTGTGTAAAAATTTACCATGGAAGCTGTATTCTGATGCAATGTGACTTTATGAACTGTTTCAAAACTTAACCATATAGGTTCTGTATCCCACTGTAATTCACTAATCCTGACTTTCCTACCTTTCTGCCTCTGTCTTACTATGCTTACCATATTATAGGATTCAACTTTTTTTATGCCTTTATAAGATAAAATAGCACCATATTTATGTTTCTTTAAGTTAATTATAATGAAATATTTTGATCTCTTTTATATACATAAACACAAGCATGTATATGTTTAAATTTAACTATTTCAGAATGTTCTCACACATTTTCTGAGGTATCTGTGGCAGACACGGGCAGTTATTTTTGGAAATCTTAGCTTCCTAAGCAGAGCAGAAATGATTCTATGCCTTATTAAATATTCCAATTAAAATGATATATGTAAATCCACAAAAAGATTTTTGTTTAAAATATATTCCACATTTTACATACTGCTACATTTTTTCATAATGAGGTACATGTCTTAATAGGCTTGAAAAAAGTCTAGCATTATAAGAAGAAAACTCCCTATAATTAGTTATAGAAATTCATAAAATAAAGATCCAAAGGTTAATACCTTTTAGTATTCATCAGCACGATTAAATATAGTCTGAATAATACTTTCTGCCAGAAATTCATTTCCAGTGCTTCCCTAATCAGTGGTGAGCAAGACCAATGGGTTGATAAAATGCATGATGCTGGAGCTCAGTAAGTGCTGTAGTGCAGATTTGGGGACAGTTTGTCTTGCTTATATTGTGACTATCACTTCTGCAGATAACAACCATAGTGATCAACAGAAAATTATAAGCAGATTTTAAGCAGCTATGACTGGACCATCATAGAATCCATGGCCCATGAAAATACAGGGAACAAACAATGGTGATGTACCCTGATGTAGAGGACAAATCCAGCACTTAGTAAGAACACAGAAAAGAGGAAAGGCTTGAGGAGGCAGAAGCATAGGATAATTTTGGCTGATAGACATTACATGTGCTAGAAATACCAGGAAGCTACTCTATGTGTCTCAACAGTATGTCCATCATAGTGTACCTGAACAAGACAATACAAAGAGAACAGCCATGCTAACGTGGAAGAGGGGAGACAAAGATCGAAGGGGAACTGGGAAATGCTGGCACTTTTATTAGCCATTGATATTACTTTAATTTCTTGAGACTCAACCCTGTCTTTTTAATAGCCTGCATGAATAATGTCTTAGTTTTGCTTTTGTAATACAGACCTCCTTTATTTGTCCCCTTTAATAAACTCTCTGTGCTGCCAGAGAATGATGTAATTTCTCTAACCCATGGGTAACTAATCCAGTATTTCCATCCTCCTCATCACACTGTCATCATGAGATGTGGCATTCTCTACAACCCTGGCTTCTTAAGGCGGCTAACCAATGCTTTAATTCTCTCATAAGAGGCTTTGTAATTTGTTGTTACTGGATTAGACTTTTTTCTGTTATTTCCTTTTCTGTCTTTTTTTCTGTTGAAGATATAGTGTGAGGAAACTTACCAAAGTTAATAATTTATTCCTCTATACTGAAGAATTGATGAGACTGGTGAGGTTTGCTGATGAGTATCCTACAACACACAAATCAACACGAAAATACAGAATTACCTAGACCAAAATATTACATTGCAGAGGAGATAAAATGAGAACGATATTTTTTCTTGTTTAAGAAAAGATCTTCAGTGACTAAATTCTTAGGACCTTAGATAAGGTCTAACGGGTGTTTAAGTAATACATACTAACTGAAAACATGTGAAACATGGTATTTTAATATAGAAATAAAATATACAGTTGGCATATTAATTAAGTTTTTAATTTTTATTTTCATGGTCCACTTGTCTGATGTTCTTGAGCAAACAATACTTTCTTCCTTGGATGTTTGCAGCTCTTTATATTGCTATTGCCTCACTAAATTAATAAACAGTTTCAGCTACCTCTAAAATATATGTTGAATCTGATTCTCTATCTTCCTTTCCATCTTTCTCTCTTTATTTGATCTGTTTCTCTGCCTCTCTGTTGTTCTGCCTCTCTCTCTCTCTTTCTCTCTTTCTCTCTCTCTCTCTCTCTCTCTCTCTCTCTCTCTCTCTCTCACACACACACACACACACACACATACACACACACACACACACACACACACACACACACACACACACACACACACACTGAGAGAGAAGAGATAAGAGAGAAAGAGAGACTGGGCAGGGTGAGGCAGCATCCCTTATTTAAAACCCTCCAGTTTGCAATGCCCTATTTAAACTCATGTATTTACAATCCTTTTTTTTTTTTTTTTTTTTTTTTTTTTTTTTTTTTTTTTTTTTTTTTTTTTTTTTTTTTTTTTTTTTTTTAATGGATCAGTGAAGGTCACTGAACAATCTTGATGACCTTCCTTCCTCTGTTTTAATTTCTCCCTTTTCATTTTAGACTGTGGCCAAAAAGGAAAGTTCACAACTGTATCCATGGTAGTAAATTAGGGAGCGTAATTAGTACATCTCTTGAGGGAGTTTGTCAAGTTTTTTAAATCGAGTTTCTGAAGGACTTTGAACCTGGGCAGGTGGTACATGATGATAATTTTCTTACTTTTTTAGCTGTCTTTCCGGTTCCTTGTTCACAAGGAAAAGACAATGGAAGCCCCACATTTGAAATTTCTTCAAGTTTTAGTGTAACATTTAATTTAGTTACTTTAATTTGTAATTATTTTATTTACTTAAATATACATAAGAATATGATAGTGTGAATATATAATTTATTTTAGTTCTTCTGGTGATTTTTCAAAATGGAGAGCTGTAAGTGCCCATTGATAAGACATCAGGAGTTAGGACAGTATGCAAGAGCACTTCATTCTTAGAAAAGTAACCACATTTCTCTTTTCTTTCTTTCCTTCCTTCTTTCTTTCTTTCTTTCTTTCTTTCTTTCTTTCCTTCCTTCCTTCCTTCCTTCCTTCCTTCCTTCCTTCCTTCCTTCCTTCCTTCCTTCCTTCCTTCCTTCCTTTCTTTCTTTCTTTCTTTCTTTCTTTCTTTCTTTCTTTCTTTCTTTCTTTCTTTCTTTAAGGTTTTTGAGACAGAGTTTCCTTGGGTAACCTTGGCTGTCCTGAAACTCACTCTGTATACCAGACTGGCCTTGAACTCATAGAGTTTCTCCTGGCTCTGCCTTTAGAGTACTGGGATTAAAGGCATGAGCTACCACTGCCTATTTTAAACTCTAAAAAGTATGATACATCTATAGAATAAATGTGCCTGGTTTTAATACTCATTCTTTTGGGGGTTGTGTATAACACATTCAAAACAACTGATAACAACTCAGGAGAGTCACTAAACTTCCTAGTGTGCTGTCTTTTAAAGGTCACTGAGACACTCTAATTAAATTACTAATGTCCCAAGTAATTGGGGCAATGGCATAGTTATTACCCACACTGGTAGAGTTTTGATACTGAAAGTGGTCATTGTTAATAATTTATGCTAGCAAACAGGCATAAGCCAGACTATCCTAGCAAATGAAGTCATGTGGAGGCCATATCTCCATTCAATTGTGCAAGCATAGTTATCAGAGAAAATGCTTAGACATAATGAAAATAAAACAAGACAGTTATATTGTGTGTGATTTCTAGAACCTGAGAATGGTTTAAATGAAACAGATTTTGTATTAATATGCATTATATATGAATTATGTAAATAGGCTTTTTAATTTTTCTAATTAAAATTTTCTAACAGATCTACCACTGTTTTCCCCCCCTTCCCTTCTGCCCGGTCCTCTTGCAGCTTCCCCCACGAATTCCCCACCCATTCCTCAGAGTGAGGAAGAACAGAAAGGGTGAGTCAAGGACTGATATATCAAGTTGAAGTGGACATAGGCTTTCTAAAGCTATGTTTGTCTCTTTTACATATGTAACAGAAAGTGACCACATGAGAATCGTGATTATTGAAAAGTCAACTGATGGCATTTTCTGAAACTGAGTTTATCATTTCCTTGGTTTCTATCCTAGCCAGTTTCATATCTACTTTCAAAAGAGTTCACAATCTGAGAAAGAAACAAGGAAATAAATAAAGCATAGTTCAATGTAGCAAACACACACACAAACACACACACATACATACACACACATACACACACATACACACACATATACACACATACATATACACACACAAACACACACACACAAACCTGAGGGAGGTAAAAGTATATGTTCACTAATTTTAATAATGTAGACTGGAAAAGTGTCATTAAGATTTTCTTTAATGCTGATATTTTTTATAACATGGAAGTTTGTGTTAAAGCATTTTGCTGTAGTGAAATTATTAACACACCGGTGCTAAAACTTTGAAAAATGAAAGTGATTAACCTTGACTGAAAAAATAAGCATCATGTTCTATTTCTTACAAAGGCACTAGTTAGAACTAAACAAATACTCTAATTTTAACAGAAAGTGTTCAATTAGTAATTTTATATTTCTGCTTTTGAGAACAGACAGGTAAACTCCACTTGAGGGAAGAAAATTACATGAGATGAATATTAAGCCTATTTGACAACTGTAATTTTTTAACACTGATATTTGATAGAAATAAGAGATGAACACTTGGGAGAAAGCGTGAGATGGCTATTCAGACCTTGTTAGGCAGCAATTTCATTTACATCCTTTGGGGAAGGCAATTATATAAAGCATATAATGGAAATGAACAGAGATAGGCCCAAAGATATTAGCTTTGAAATATTCAACATTTAAAAGAGAAGACTATAAGCAATAAAAAAAAGAAAAGTTAAGGAAGTGTTTCTGATGAGTCTAGTAAGATGCTCAAGAATAGGGACTACTAAAGGGACAATGGAGAGTTACATGAAAAAAGGAGTGATGGGTGTTATCATAAATGCAAAATAGTGCTTAAGTATTTTGAAAGACAAAGTGGCTTTTTTACACTTAGAAAAAAAAAAACTGTGAGTTTTCAGTTTAAATAAGCAATTTTAGGCACCAGCAAAGGGTGCTTCAAAGAAATGAGAATTCTGACATCTTATTACAAGAGTTTGAAATACAGCCAGGTTTAACAAAAGATCTTCAGTGCTTCTTTAAAGGTAGGAGGTAATTCTTAAAAGTCATCTACCTTAATTTTAACAAACATTTAGTGAGACCACTATGTCTCCACACTACAGTAAGGGAAGAGAAACAGCAATGAACAGAATTTATTCCCCCTCCTCTTAGAACATTCATTGCTGCGGAGATAAAAGGAGGCTAATGAAAATTGAGAGTTGTTACAATATAAAGAAAAACCATGATCCATGGCAGCTCCTGAAGAGAAGGAATCAGATATGGGATTATTTATTTTTAATAGTAGAAGCATGAATGCATTTTTCTGAGAAGTCTAGAATTAATAGGTATTAGGAAACCAGTTAACCACTTGTAGTAAATATATGGGTCTATGTTATTCCCTTCGGGTTTTAAATGCAGTTTAGCAAAGTATGATGTTTTTGCCCCTCTGTTCATAAATCTTACATTTATCAACAAATGTGTATTTCCCCCAAATAAATCAACAGGCTAGGGGTTCTGGTTGATTGTAAATTGGATATTTTCTAATAGTTACAAACACACTACCACACAGAGAAGATAAATGAACATGTATCCATAGATATTGATAGCTTTAGTTTGGATAAGATTACTTTTTTCTTGTCCTTTCTTATGTTTTGTTGATGAATTAATATAAGAGAATAGTTATTCTTTCTGGCAATAGAACCTGTGGTTGAATGCACTCATTATCTGCACATGAGAAACGTCACTATGTTTTTCATTGAGAAGAGGGAAAGCAGAGTTGTTACAGCTCATAAGCAAATGAGTAGATTGTGCACCCTTGCCTCGTGACTGTGGAAGTTCATTCTTACTAACTTCACTGTCTCTCTACTTCTGACTGAGAACAGTCGATACAACTCACAGTTGATGTCCACAGAAGGCTCAAAGAATTCATTAGACTTATCAAGTTGATGAATGAAAAATGACTACGGAAAAGGTCAAGTCATTAAGAATAGTAATAAATTTGGACTACCTAATACAAGTAGGATGTTATCAAAACTACATTAGTGAATGAGAAGTTTGTTTTTAATGAGAAGAGGTTCAGTGCTGTATAAGAAACACGGGGAGTTACGGCTTTCTGCGTATACAGAGCAAATCTGATTTTGTAATTCCAGTCATTACAGGAATCTTACAAGACATCTGCAAGTGTGGGATATAGCACTGCAGAAGGGGTCACTTGATAGCTCTCAGTGTGTTCCTTGCTATTCTCAATAGTTTTACATCTTAATGCTCTTTCATCTCATTTCAGCCTGTTTCTTCCAAGCAATAAAAATTTTGAGAAGTGTATTATTTCTCTACAATGTGTGAGTTTTCAGGGGAATGAATATGAATAATATAAAACCCTTAGAACAAAGCCCTACAGTCTATGTGGCAGGGGTGTGAAATAAACAGAATAACATAAAGTAGTTTATTTAAACAAATATTTATTTTCTTCCTAGTTTAGACTAGTTATTATTCTTTGCAACTATTTTATAAAATTTAATTTTATTATATTTATTATTTTATGTTAAATATTTAATTGCTTTTATTAATGCCCTGTACTAGTGTGCCTTTGTATTTTTCTTTGTCTGCTTGCTCTATAATGCTAAAATTAAAGAAAATTTATTTATTTTAAAGTTTCTTTTTTATGTACATTTCAGCAAGATCAATTAATAGATGTAGACTTTACATGTAGTAAATGATAACCAAGATCAAAGCTGAAGGATAAAATTACAAAGAAAGTTAAATGAGGCAATTTTTAAACAAATTCAAACATAGATACTTTGTGTAAGCAGAATTCTAACATGTCTTTTAAATAAAAATTATTCTATCAAGATATCCATCTTTTTTTTCCCTCTTTGTTGCTCCTTTCTCAGTCAACCATCTTCTCTCATGATTTGTTCCCACCTCTTCTTGGCTGCAATGTGTTATGATCCAAAATTGCTAAGGTGATCATCTCTATCTTCTCTTCCTAGGGGAATCTCTGGATGTTTCTCTTAAGCTCCCTCTGATTCCAAGTTGTTCAGGAGATGGGAGGGGAAGGCTGAAGGCTGGCTGAGAGGGTTTGGGAGGAGGGAAGGAAGGTGGAACAAGGGGATACATGGCTAAAAATGATTTTTTATGAAAAAATAAAATGAACATTAAAAAAATTACAGAGGACAGTTTTTGTGATCACTCTCCTGCCTTGGACACAGCAGAAAAATATACTCTCTAAATGTCTGCATGAGTATCACTCCACAAAATCAAACCCAAACTGAACTGTTTATATGACTTTCCAAAAATTAGAAAATGGCTGATAACAAGTGAAATTTTCCCAACAGGCTAGCTTCAATTTGCCTGATAATGCCTTGCTTCTGTTCTCATCCATTTACAAAAATGTAACATCAAACAATGTGACGCTAACAAGCAACCATTTTCCTAAGAGCTCCTATTCCCTTACTCAACAATAAAATGAAAATACTTTGAAGAAGCAAATCTCTGTTCTTTGTTTCTGACTCCTTAGAATTTCTTTGTCGGTTTGCCCTTCTCAGCCCATCAGAATACATACTCTATTTCTGTAGAAGGAACTGTAGCCAATTCATATAACCAAATAATTAGATTTTAAATTGATTGTTTTGAGTTTGATTTCTGATATGTTTAAATTTTTAAATTTCTTTATTTCAGAAATAACTGACAACATCATGAGCTTCTACTTCCAAGACCGAGTAAGACATAAGCTAGATTCGATTAATCAAGTGTGGCATCACCCAACCCCTTTACAAAAGCCTTCAGTGAAAACAGGTTCACCCTGAAGGAGGAGTGATGGATGAGGAAAAGGGGACAGAGGAAGGTCATCTAATGATGAGCTTTTGAGAGCTCAAGGGTTCTGTGAACAGCCACAATAGACGAAACAAGAGCTTGTGCATGTGAACTTGAAAGAGGGCATTAAGCTTTCTCTAAAAGCTGCAGCAATAAATGTGTAGTTCAGCCTCATCCTAATTTTAGCCTGTATACTCTTTGATCAGAAAACCTAGCTCACCTGTAAACTCCTGAGACACAGAGTTTAGCAATCTTAGGTTGTCAAGAGTAATTAACCTGTTGATTTTCTTTGACAGGAAAAGGTATCAATAAGTTACTAAAACTAATAAAATATACAATTAATTGGGGAAGTAGTTAATTTTTTTCAAGAATATTTTACAAAGTTTGAAGTTCCTTGGGTATTATGGGAAGTCGCTAAATTATTGTAAACAGACATATTATAGAGCAGATTCTTTTGTTGAGAAAAAAAAAAAAAAAAGGTCCTTGAAGTACTTCAGGGAATAGACAAGAGAGAGAATACAGCAGATTCTATAGAATGCTACTGTAACCATAGGGATGGTGTAACAAAGGCACCCAGAACAGAATATAAGTTTGAGAATGAGGTGGAAATTAATGCATTAGGAAATTTAGGATGGCACATGACAGGCAAGGAGACAATTTAGAATACAACAATGTAGAAAAATATAACTAAATATGTGGTAAAAACAACGTCTCAAAGTTTAAGTTTTAGGTGAAATTTATTTCATAATTGCTCTTGAAAATAAATTAACATTTTTGGGATAAAGTGCTCAAGCAATTTCAAGGTAAATTACAAATGGTATTCAGGATGTTTCTATAAACTAACTGTCACCCCAATCAACTAACAATAAATAATCTGATGTTCTAAGTTTTACTTTTAGTTTGAATTTTGTATAGATATTATACTACTCTTTTATATTAGAGATCTCTAATATGTATACATTACCTGATATAATACAGAAACTTTTCTCATAACTCATTTAAAGCAATAGTTGGCTACATGGCTAATCTAAATTGTCTTAGAACTGAACTGTACTTTTATTTATTTGAATAATTTAATAATGATTCAAAAATGTCATGGTGTATAAAATAGTACATTTTATAAACTTAAATTGGGGTATAAAGCTTTCAAAGTATCAAGTTTTTTTTCTTTCAAAAAAAAAGACAAAAAATAGGTGAGTGACAAAGAAACTGCCTGTCACTTCGATTTTCTTGAGCTCAGCATTGTCCATACATAGCAGTATGAATCTCATGACTGATAGAAGTCTAGTCAAACCAATAATAGATTGACAGCCAAGATTTCTACCAAAGTAAAGTAAAATGTGATTATTTTAGTATTAGCATTTTATTTATTTCAAAACTGTGAAGTTGCATTGCTTTTTTATTTTTTTAAAAATTCACATACCCATAACTGCTGCCTTTCTCTCCCCTCTTCCAAGTCCTCCCATTCCCCAGACTCCCATCCATTTCCCAGGGAGGGCAAGGACTCCCAAGGTGAGTCAATTTGGTCTGGTTTATACAGCTGAGGTAGGACTGAGTCCTTCTTCCAAGTATCAAGGCTGAGTGAGCTGTTACTCTGTAATAAGTGGTCTCTGGGAAGCCACTTCATGCACCAGGAATAAACTCTTGTTCAACTGCAAGAGGCACCACAAACTACCAATGCCATTAGACTGTCATCTATATTCGGAGGGTTTAGTTTTGTTCCATGAAAGCTCCTCAACTGCCATGTCAGAGTCTGTGGGCTCCAAATACTTCAGATCAGCTGTCTCTGTAAATCTAGTCATGATCCTGATCCCTTTGCTCATATAGTCTATTCCTCTCTTCAGCTGGTCCTGTAGTTAGACTTGGTGTTTAGCTATGGATCTCTGTATCCGCCTCTATAAATAGCTGTATGAAGGTTCAAAAATGGCAATTAAGGTGCTCATTCATATGATAATAGGGAAAAGCCAGTTTAGTCACCCTCCCCGCTATCACTTGGTGTCCTTGATAGTGTGATCTTGTGTGTTCCTTGGTGTTTCCCTAGCACCAGGTTTCTCTCTAACCCCACGATTTCTCCATCTATCAAGATATCCATTTCTTTATTCTCCTTCTCTGTTGCTCCTCCCACTCAACCATCCCATTCTCTGATGATCGATCTTTTCCCACCTTCCCTTGTTCCCCTCCCTGTACAGTCCTAATTTACTCAGGAGATTTTCTCTATTTCCCCTTTACATGGGAGATCTGTGGGTGTCTTTCTTAAATTCCTCCTCTTACCTAGCTGCCCAGGGTTGTAGATTGTAGCTTGATTATCCTTTACTTTATGTCTAAAACTACTTATGAGTGAGTACAAACCATATCTATCTTTCTGGGCTAGTATTACCTCATTCAGGATGATATTGTCCAGATCCATACATAGAGCGTGGCACTGGCATAAAAACAGACTTGAAGATCTATGGATTCAAATTTAAGACCCTAACATTAATTCTCACACCTATGAACACCTGATTTTTGACAGAGGCCAAAAATATGCAAAAGAAAAAAGATAGCATCTTCAACAAATGGTACTGGCATATTTGGAGTATGGTATGTAGAAGAATGCAAATAGATCCATAGCTATCATCCTTTGACTTAAGTTCAAGCTGATTAAAGACTGCAACATAAACCCAGTTACCCTGACAGAAAAGAAATTGAGAAATACCCTTGAGTGCATCAGCGCAGGAGACCACATCCTAAATATAAGACCAGTAGCACAGACAGTGAGAGCAACAATTAATAAATGGGACCTCCTGAAACTGAAACTTTTGTAAGGCAAAGGTCATGGTCAATAAAAAAAAAAAATGACAGCCTACAGAATGAGAAAATATCTTCACCAATTCTACATCTAATAGATGACTTTTCTCCAAAATATATAGAGAACTCAAGAAAGTAAAGGTCAAAAAACGACCCAAATAGTTGAATTAAAAATGAGGTTCAGAGATAAATAGGGAATTCTCAACAGAAGAATTTCAGATGGTTTAAATTATTTATTAAAAATAAAATTTTCTATACTCCAAAGTCATTTTTATTTTCCTATTTGGTATCTTTTTATAAATATTATTTCATGCTTATGTCTGACTAACCAACTCCATAATGATATATGAAAATGAAGCATCATCACATTATGATAGAAATTAATACAACCTCCTTTCTTCAATCTTCCATTCACTCAACATAAACATTTAGAGTAAAATAAGAGATGCAACTGGAGAGAGGGACAGAGAGAGAATGCAAGAAAGGAAGTCAGGAGGGAAGAAGAAGGACAAAGGAGAAAATAAGATAAAGAAAGCATATTTTATATGCAATCATGTACAGTGCATAAACATATGATCCAGGAATGACTGCTTATAGACAGTAGTGTCATGATACTATATGTCCTAATCATATCTTAGCCATGTTGTCTTATATAAGTAATGACAAAGGCACACACTAATTCATCTCATAATGTTAAATGTGGTATGGATATGTATTTGTAGCCCATTTGTTTCTATGTATATTATTTATCTATTTACTACCAAAATTTGTCACATGACAGTAAACATCATTGAAGGAATGTTGAGGAAGAAGAAAAGAACATGGTGCAGGAGAGATAGGCAAATAGAATATTAAATGGCATTTCAAAGAAATGACACATTGAACTGAACTAAAACTTGTAAAAATCGCAGCCAGTGAGTATGGCAACACTAGGACACAAAAGTAATGTGTCCAGAGAAAATGTCCCAGAGTCAATCCAAATTACAGGAAATTCTTATGTGTTGATACATTTGGGTTAGTCATATTATTCACTTATATAAATGTTAGTATTAATGTTAAAGGTAAAATTTACAATGGATATAAACCAAAATGGGTCCACCAGCATCATATTTTTTGCATTGTGGTTTACTCCCTATAGCATTTTGAGAAGTACAGTGAGTAAACAATTATCATAGCAAAATTTCTGTAATTAGTTATCCAACAATATCTGAAACCTGACAACCAAGTATATGCAGTGTTCAAAATTTTTTAAATTGTATATAATGTACATTATGAGCTTTAAATTAAATAATTTAAATTTTATAAATCAGATGGTTTGGATTTAAAGATGATTATATTTAGAGTTAATGGAGCTGCTTTATAAGTCACTCCTTTAATACTTTAGAATATTAAAGACGTTCTGAAATAGTGCTCAATGAGGGTACAGTAATATACAGTGTGACAAATGACTATTTGTTTTCTAAAATACTTTTAACTCTGCAGATTAGTTAATGCAGGCAGGAAAAATTCAGAAGCTTGGTGTTTAAAAGTGTGCATTCACCTTTTAAAACTATATTACCTACAAAAAAAATATTAGCCCAGGGGACAAACACATAAATAATGACCTTATAGATCAGGAATTCTTGCAAAACTTTTACATCTAAATTCTGAAGTAATAATTTATTTTATAAAATACCATGGCTTATGGTAATGTTCCAGCTTGTAATTAATTAGCACTAAAGGGCACATTTTGTTAATAATTCGATTGACTGAGTTTTTAACTCTTCTTGCATTAGTTTTGCAGAGAATTCGTGGTTTATTCAGATCTGGTGCCATACACCTTGACCTCACTGCCTTCATCACACTTACTGGATTGTCTGACGAGGTAGATTTCAGATAAATTATGAATAAATGAAGCTACTGGAAGAAAGGCTATGTGCTGTTTCCTCCTCTTTAAGTTGTAAGAGAATTGATTTAGTTAAGGTATGCTTGAATAGGTACATAAACAAATGATTTCCTCAAGCTGATTATATGAATATAAACTGAGTGGCTCAATTATCAGATAATCTATTGAAGAAAAAAAGTAATAAAATCACAAGCAAAACAACCAAAGAAACCGAAAATAATTTTAGAAATTTTAAGTCTGTATCATACAATTTAGAATAAGAAATAAGCCTGAAAGATTTGGTAAATAGAAGCTTTCTATAACCAAGTAATTCTTAAAATCAGCTATAGGGGGTGCTAAAGTTCTAAATAAGCCAAAAATATTAGAAACACCTGTAAAAGGGGGAGGAAGAGGGAAATTTTACTCAGAAAATAAATATCCACAATGGATTTAGAAGAAATAACTATCAAACCTGGGAGTTCCTAAATTTGAATATTCCTAAGGGCATTGTAAACCCGTGTCCTAGATACTGGAGAAACTGAAGAAGTGTCTATACTTAGAAGTAAGCATCACACACAGTAAGACCGTACTTCACAGGGCAGGGTATACAGACCTGGAAGAACATTTGCTTGGTATAAGGTCAATAGCCGCTCTAGGACCAGTCAGCTGTCACACAGGTAGAGGATGTTTGGGTACAGTCAGAGAAGCTGGCTTAGCTGAGAGGCATTGGGTCTGGATTCCATTTTAAGGCCCTGAAACAGTAAGCCACTCACAGATAATTAAAGTCAGGGTGTCCCCTCTTCTCTGGATCTTCACCAAAAGCTGATACTCATCATATTTGATAGGAAAATTTCAAATTGGGTGTTGGAATTAATTTCAATTTTTAATTTTTATTTCCGTGATGATCAAGGAGGCATTTCATTGGTTCTTTTATCTACTGGTAGCCATTTTATGTTTTCTTTTAAGAAATACCAATTCAGATTCCCTAACCTACTTTAAGATCAACTTACTTTATTGTCACTGAATCTCATTTCCTTATATATTTTTGAGATTACTCTTAGATTTATAGTTTTTACACATTTTTTTAAAACCCTTGTCAAATCATGAGAACTGAGAGGCTAGGTAGAGTGAGAGGCAGAGAAGATAGAAGCAAAAGAATAAAAAAATGGGAGAGAGAAAAATAAGAACTGAAGAAGATACACATCGAATTATGGAAGGAGAGTTTGCATATAATATATTTTTGGATATTTTTAATTTATTATGCAAAAATAAAATATGCACTTACTAAAAAGGTATCCCTGGTTACAAGAGCACATTTTATTATAATGTAATCGCTATGTATAATGCACATTTACTTTATAAGCTTTGTGAGTCTCAATTCTATCTATTTGCAAACCAACATTAGGTAATTTCTCCCTAATTTTTCTTTTAATAAATAAAAGAAATAAATTTAAGCTTTCAAAACTTTGGTCTTGAATCAATTTAGATTTTGTTTCCATATATGCTGTTAGACTATCATCCTATTTCACTCATTTGGCTACGGATAGCCAGTTTAACCAGTACCATGTATTGCAGTCTAGTTTTGTGCTACTGACAGCCTTATCAGTCAATAGTTTTGAAATATGTAGAGCGATGCTCAGGCCAAAAGTACATTCTATTCAAGTTAATACAGGTAAATACATTAGAACTTTTTCATTGTTGTAATAAAATACCTGAGAGTGAGGATATTTTAAAGTAAGAATATTTACTCAGCTTATAAGTTGGGAGTGAGTGGGATCACAGAGAACTCATATAAGGGTGCCCTTGTCAAATCATGAGAACTAGGAGACTAGAGAGAGAAGCAGAGACAGAGAAAGGGTGAGAAGATAGAAACAAGCGAATGAGAAAATGGGAGAGAGAAAAATAAGAAGTGAAGAAGATACATATCGAATTAGGGAGGGAGAGTTTGTATATAGTCAGGCAAGAAGCTACCTTATATATTATATTCTGTTTCCTCTCACTTATTAAGTCCCCAATATTCACTCATGGATCAATCACTCTGATGACCATGCTCTAATACTAGTTACCTACCCAAGACCCACATTTAAATGTCAAAGTTAGCTTGAGTTAGCTCTATGCCCCAGTACCTTACAATGAGCTTTAATCTTTAGAGATTTAAAGAGCAGTTGTGTTCAAACCTTAGCACTGTTTTGATCCACAGTGCTCACGTTAATGACAACATAATACTCATTACCAGCATTAATTCGTCCCAATTATAAAATAATTGAAAGGTTCTATCAATATGTGTCAGTAAAAATCAAGATTTGTTTACTTCCAGTGTGCAATAGTGGAGGAAGCAGCATGAACTGACAAGTGAAACAGAGTACTAGGGTATACAGAAACAAGTTGTAAGATCCAGCAGGGCTGAGGTGCAGAATCCCAAACCAGCTTGCGCTCTCTCTCTCTTCCCCCTATCTCTCCTTTACTTTCTTTCTTTTCATTATTTTCTGGGTAACAGACCTGGATATCCTGGAACTTGCTCTGTAGACCAGGCTGGCTTTGAATGAACAGAGCTCTACTTCTCTGCCTCCCTTAGGCTTGGTTTAAAGCCATATGCCACCACATCTGGCTTCTAAGCCCACCACTCTTGCACACTGCTATAGGATTGGTCCCTCTAGGGTTCAAGTGTTCCAACCCCCATTTGTCAGGTTTTATTCTTGGATTAACTCTCAGGCTACCTTCCTCCAGCTGCATTCATACAGACTTATGTAGAGTTGTTAAATGTGAAAGGTTTATGAACTATAAAAATCAATGTCGTTCTATAGGCCTTATAAATTATATTGTGCATCTTCTTACTCTTCTCCACTAGATGCCAAGACAAAGAAAATTGGAATAAAATATAAAAATACAAGCACAGATAAAATACAATAATATACTATCATATCTAAATTTTATACCTTTGTGCTTCTACATAATAACATATACCCTAACTGAGAGAATATGGGTAGTTACAGAATGCTGACGGAGATGGTGGAATTTTCTTCAATAGTGTGGTAACCAATATATAGCCCATGTTCCAGTAAATAATACACAGACATTGGTGCTGATGAAAGCAATGTGATGAACCAGTGTGGTGGGAAAAAGACAGACATCAGCATAAGGGGGGGGGGGGGTTGTTTGAAGAAAAACAAAAACACTTGGAAGAAGAAGAGAATGAAAAGGTAAGAGCAGTAACATGACCAAAATTCAGAATATAAAATGTATGAAAAAGATCAAAGATATAAAAATGTCTTAGTTTGAATTTTATCAAAATGATTATTACAGAATAATTTCAAAATAACCCACAAATACTTGACACGAATTGGTTACCACTCTGAGGAGACCAAAGTAAATTAATATGTTGATGACCCTGTTTTTCATTTTGTATAAACAACAAAAAAAATCATCCTTGATAATATCCTCACATTTCAATAAACGTAATTTGTATCATAATCAAAATAAAATTTCAAATAGGGTAGAATTTCTACCATCAAACTTTGAACACAATTTTTTCTTTGAAATTTGACAGAAAATAAGCAAATGATGTCTGAAGGCATCTTTGAATATTAAAGAACTCTTTGGCTTCCAAAAACATTAAGTGTTGCCCACCATTGCTCCTACCCTGCAGTGTTCAACGCACATGTTCACCTAGGAACACCACTTTTAATGTGGAGTCAGATAACTGAGAACTAAGTTCTGAACAGCAGAAGAATTGCTTAATTTGGGTGTCCTGAGGCTTTTTCATCTAACCAATGTTTTATTAAATATTTTCTAGTATTACAGCAAAAGTGGAATGTTTGGTGCACTCCAAGAAATGTGTATGATCAATATTTTTTATAAATTCATGATTTTAACTCAGATTTTAAAGAAGCATAAATAAATTTGATTTCTTCCCATCTGATTATTTATAACAGGTTTACTTAGATACTGCTTATGATTCTGGGGGAATTTATAATGTATTACACAAAGCAAATACATTTATTCGATACTTTATCATAATGGCCTATGCAGTGAGAAGTGTCATTTCTGCATGATATCTCTGAAGAAGTGGATGGTTGATAGTAGTGTTGTGAACAGATTAGAATATATGGGAGAACATGGGCCAGTGGGGAAGGGAACAGAAGAGATATGTTAGAGACTGGAGGAAGAGGGTGCTGGGAGAGATGACTGGAACTGGGAAATAATATAGAGAGAAACATGGAAACTACCTGAAATCTAAGAAGGTGATCCTATTGAAGACTTCTAATAACTAGAGATATGGAGCCTAAACCAGCCATCTTCGTACCCAGGAAAGCCTTCCTGTGGGACTGGTACATCAACACAGCCACAAAGTCTTCAACTTACAATTTGTTCTGCCTGCAGGATGTTGATGTGGGAATGTCTTTCTGTATGCTGTGAATGTCAATCTTTAAATAAAGGAGCTGTTTTGGCCCATGACAGGCACCATAGAAGAAGTAGGAGGAGAATCAGATTAGGGAGGAGGAGCAGGGCGGAGTCAGGACAGACTGAGCTGAAGCCCAAAGGAGCCACATGTAAGGAGCACAGGTGAGCCACGGGCCACGTGACAGGTGAGCCATGGGCCACGTGACAGGTGAGCCACGGGCCACGTGGGGGACAGATTAATAGACATGGGTTGATTTAAGATGTAAGAGCTAGCTAGCAATATGCCTGAGCCATAGGCCAAACAGCATGAAGTTAATATAAGCGTCTGAGTCATTTCTGGGGTCCTGAGCGGCGGCGGGTGGCGAAGGGGTCTGGGGCTGCAGGTCTGTGGGTCTAGAGCTCTCGATGCCTGGGACTGAGAAAACGCATTGTAACACGATGTGCTGCAGTAATGATGGCTCAGAGCTTCGGAGAGTGGCCAACCAATTACTGGCCCAACCTGAAGCATATGCCACATCAGGAAGTTCATGAGTGACAACATCTGAATGGCCAGGAACCAGAGACTTATAGCCCAAAACTTTAGATTGAACCAAACACTACTAAAAAAAAAAAGAAAAAAAAATAAGTCGAAGTGATTCCTAATGGTATTCTGCAAAACTCATAGATGTTAAACGTTCTCACCCATTTTCACAACTTTTCACAACTGAATGAAGGGCAAACAGGTATCTTTTCTGAGAAAGCCACCATTTATCTACAAGAGTCTTACATTCAGGGCCAAGGAAGAGAACAGAGTACCAAAGTCAACCTCATAGTATTTCAAGAACATACCCAGCAGCGCCCTTCTGACTCACATCCAAGCTTGTGCAAACACATCCAAAAGATGATAAAAGTAAACCTTAGCCAATTAAAAATATACTAATGTAAATGTTTCCTGCTTGACCAATTTGGTAGCTGATCCCGAAACTCCCCTTAGCTGTGTTTAAAAGGAGCCTTCATGTTCCTTTTAGGGTCCTCACCATTTTGTATGTGCAGGTAAACAACTTCATATGCATGCTGGTATAATAAACACTCTTATAGATTGCGATCATAGATGGTAGTTTTTTGTAGGATTTCTCCAGGGCTACAACAGTAGAAAGTAACCTAGCATAATTTTTATCAAAGAGAATTTAGCTAACAACTAATAAGCAGAGATCCACAGCCAAACATTAGGAGAAACTGAAAGAGCTCTATATTACTACCCTAATCTGTTGCCACTAGGCTGGTATAAACTGGTGAACAGGCTAGCATAATGAGAAATTACATTTTTAATTTTGAACGATATAATTAATTTACATATTTACAAGTAGGTAATGGACTTGACTTCTCTATTGCCCATGCCAACCACCACTTGTGGTGATACATTGTGATCTAATCAAGTTTGCCTAAAGATTAAGAGGACAGAGTCAGCCACAAATTTAGCCATGAAGGTCAGGGAGTGGTGACCCGTGACTTTAACCTTAGCACTCTGGATGCAGAGGCACAGGGCAGATTCACTACAAACTTTGAAATAAAATATATATCAGAATTTCAGTTTTTAATAAAGAGGAGCTTAATTGTAGAAGTAAATTCCTGAAGTACGTAATGGTTTGCAGGAGATAGGAACATTCCCTTAAGCTCTTATAACTACATTATGGCGCCTATCTCCCTCCCTTTCTCCCTTCTTCCATTCCTCTATCATCTACCATCTATCTATCTTCTATCTATATCTATATTATATCTATATCTATATCTATATCTATATCTATAAGACAGTTTTTAATGAAACTATTATTATGAATTGAGTTGGAGAACAAATCTGACCTAAAAATAATAACACAGTTTATGAAATTCATAATACAGGATGAAAACAATGCAACTTCTGATTTGGAAGCCGCATAAATAATTGTTACTAGCCCTATAAGTGTTCTTTTGTTGTCAGTTTTCATAGATTCTGTAAAATCTTCCATACATTTATATTAGTTATTAAATCATAAAGAAAAATAATATACAAGGGACAATAAAAATAAGAAAACATTTAGTTGTCACTATAACATCAATAGATGTTACTTGAATGTACTTTTTTATCATCAAAGAAACAAAATGTTCTTTAGTGTTTTATGCATTATGGATAGTGGTCCTATTTACCCTCTTAGAGTTCCCAGAACCAACAGATATTTATGAAGTTCATAAAAAGAAAAATTCTGTTCTTCTCAGTAAAATTATCTTATTTATCTTCCATTCCTGGATAAATTTTGGTTCTTCTAACAACTAGTCCTGTTCCCTCCCCTCATCTCCTGCACATATTAGAGACAAGAAGAGCAATGGGTTTGAAATGCAAATGGAAAAGTCAGAGTGAGATGAACATGAGAAATGACAGGGGTGTGTTCTGAATAAAGTACACAAACAAGAAATTCTGGAAATGATGCTTGGGAATATATTAGGTTAGCCATGTGGTCAATAAGGTGGTGAACTGTAAAAGCAAAGCTTGGTGAGATCAATGCAATGTCTTTGAGTCAAAAAATGGTATTTTGATTTTGTTCTGATAGAAACATAGAATCATTGCACATTGTTGTTTAAAATAGTGATGATATCCTACCGGCCTTCCTTAGAAGGCACTCTGCTAAGTTTGGGGGCATGTAGGAACGGAGCAAAACTGGAGATTTAAAAGTATTTGCATTAGTTAGGTTCAATAAGGAAAAGAAACTCTAGGAATGACCTGGGCGTTTAATAGGCAGGTGTCTGAGGTCCAGCCTGTGACGTCGCAGTGAGAAAAAGGGAGAAGTGCTGGAGGAGATGCAAAAGCTCCTTTTTCCATGTGCTCACCTTGAAATGACTTATAGTTAGTATCAGAGAGGGAGAGGTGTTCAACAAAGTAGAAGAATGTTAAGATTTTTTTTTTTTTGTGATGTGACATCTAAAACTAAAGAATCAATGGATTCCGAAGGAACTACATCTGTATCACAAAGTAGTTGCCTTTAACACAATGGAACTGGATGAGTTTACTGAGAGAAACACTAAAGTTTCTGAATTGAAAGTAAGACATAACCAAGTATTGTGTTAGTGTAGTGTTCATGTGAAACATGTTAGGTAAGTTATGACCAAATTAATAAAATTACTAACAAGTACGTAAAAATGTGGAGTTATAATGGAATGGGTGTTTGTGCACATGTCACAATCATGACAAGGACAGTTCTGAAAGGTTCGCTTCTATGGTTTAAGGATTTTCCTAAACACGAATTTTATCTTCACAATATGGGGTGACATGTTCAAGCTTACACAATTAGTAAAAAGAGAAATAAAATGGAGGCTCATTTATCTCACTTTTTGTCATGAATAATATATTTTAAGACTTTGTTAGAATTGTAAATTTACAATAGTTAGGTAAATTCTAGTTATCTGTAAGTTTAAATGAATATAAAGCTCTTAACTTTCAAAGTATTTGAAAATGTGTTCAAGGTCATGACTGATGATCAAGGTCATGACTGATGAGTAGCCAAGAGGAAGGAGCTAAAGTCTTAGCTAGAGGAACCCTATCCTCAACCTACACAGCCCAAGGGGCCAGTCAGTCTCGAAATATTCCCACTGTAAACGAAGATGCACATTTCTTTACTTAATATTGTTTTCATGTATTCAAATATATTGTTCTGTGTTTCTCATTTGGTCACCCTTTGTTCCCACCAGTTACTCCTGGGCCCAGGAAGTGGCTCTAGGGACAGACGAGACTTTATCAGCACAGGCTGCCAATGAGTACAAACCACGTGTGTTGAGCAAGACCCTAAGTGAGCAGAACTATTCCCCTCTGATTTCAAGCGGAATAAGAAGAATGGAGTAACTATTTGTCAACTTTCAGAAATGAACGTTTACTTGTAGTTTTATCATGAATATTTTAACTGGTATATATAAATTAAGCCACTGAGTGGGTTATATTCTATTTTTCTGTTTTCCTTAAATCTTAAAAATATTTCCAGCTTTTATCCAGGTATTTATGATATATCAACAAATAATAAAAGCAAATGATTGGTGAAGAGCCTATTTTTGATTAAACTCATTCGCCAAGTCTCATTAAACACATACTATTTATCTTGTAGGTCAGATCTGTATGGATTAATAATTATTACTCTTAATAGCAGATTAATATCTGTTACTTTTAATACTTGTATCCAATGATATCATTTTAGTATTGCTTTCTTTTTGTATAAATAATGGATAGTAAATAACCTTTTTATTTTTCATGGAAATTTACACACCAGTGTATTTACATTAACTGTAAATTATTCAGATAAGATTAGGATAAATAAAATTTACAATAAAGTACAGATAATTATATGTACTTATTCCTCCAATGCATAGGTACATAGGTATTTCTACTACACGCAATTTATTGCTTGGAGAAGCTGGGTATGATAATACATTTCTCTCTTAATATTAAAAAAAAAAACTTGTTCAAATATAACATCTTAATCCTAGAGACCCAAAAACATTCAGTACAATAAAATTTTCTGTAAGTCACTTTTTTATGGCATAAACTACAACCATCAGGGGAGGAAACAGAATGCACAACACTACCTCTAAAGATTCCTCAGATTTTGCTCTTTTTCCAATGTGCACAACTATTTCTAATTACTTCATACTTAGAAATCCTGTCACATATCTCCTTGTCACACAGCTGGGATTTACATTCTCTGTCCTAAAACACTATTACAAATGAAAACATTGTTTCTGGTTCCAACTGCATATCCAAGAGGTGCTGAGAAAATGAGAACCGAGAAATCGCTTAGAAATTCTGAATCAATTCACACTTAAATCTGGTAGTGTAAAAAGTCAAGAAAATCCAAAATTGTAAGTGTTTATAAAGATAATATTGAAATAAGATTTAATGTATTTGGGGGGAAAGGAGGTGGGTTCCACACATGTGTAATCTTGCTTAAAGGGAAAACCTTCCTTTGGCAAATGCCACAGAAAAGTTCATATTTACAATGTTTTTGTCTGTGTAGAACATACCATTCAAAGCATTCCTTTATTTCACAATTCAAAAGCTCTTCTAATGAATTTCAATACTACTTTAAAAAACTTCTCATCTTTGTTTTCTTTCAAAGAGGAAATGGCCAACAAACTAGCTGAAGCCTGTGATCACATGGTGGTCCCGTAACTAAGACCCAAAAGAAATTGCCTAATTATGAGTTTAGAGAACTAAGCGGCATGACTGACCCCACCCCCCAAATCTGGATAAGCAGACTGTAATCATTTTAATTCCCCACAGCAATGTCAAAGCAGCCTCACTCTACATTTCCTCAAGTGTTTTGCTCGCTTCGGTTTGGCAAACTGACAAGTCAGAATAGATACAGTACTGATGTGTGTCTCCCGAGCACTGCAGCTGGAAAGGAGTATGAAAGGATGCCCTTGAAATTAGTACTCTGGCACTCATCCATTCCTGATATACATTTTTTTCTCTCTATGCATCTAATTTTGTTTGGAAAGTATCTAATTAGGTAATTAAGATAAATGACAATGCACTGCCCCTGTTTTAATTATTTTTTTTTTATGGTTGCAGAGGGTGAAAGCCATGAGATACAGAATCCAGTTTTATTCCCCCTCCTGTGGTAGAAGCATATTAAAAATAAAAATAAAACAACACAATTCACAAGACATCACTTGCCACCTTTAGAGGGCAGTGATGTGACACTTGGTAACTTCAGTCTAATACTGAAGAAGGTATAGTCATAACTACCTTCAACCTAGATGTTTTTCTTTTAAGACCATACAAGGAAAGCTTAACAGTTACCTTCCACCTAGTAAAAACAGATACCCAAATCTGAAAACTCAGTGCAGCTCTCTGAAGTTCCCTTAAATAATAAATGAACCGTGTATCAATCATGAATCAGTCAGGATTTTCAGCAGGCATTTTATTATGTTAGAGTTTAATTCCACTTTTACTAATGAGGAGTTAAATAAAATTCACCCCAAAGTTCTGGATAAAGTTCTGCTACTTGAACATCTGATTCATTTGTTAAATTCTTAGTATTCCCTAGCTTTGTAGGTCTTGACCTATGAAAATCACACTGACTTCAAACCTTTCTGTGACAAAATAATGTAATAAGCATCCCTAATGCATGCAGTAAAAATCATTATTTTCTGGACCAGCTTTTTTCATTTTTCATACTAAAATAGACACAGAAAAAAATAGATGCTATCCATTATTAGATAATTGTTTCTTTTTTGATTTTGCTTTGTTTTTATTTTTATTGCTTGTTTTTGTTATTGTTTTGGTTTTGTCTTTTGTTTAGTTTCTTTTTTTTTGTTCTAAGAATTTCTCATAAACTAATACAAGGAATCACTGCAATAACTACATGAAGGAGCTATTTTAGTTCTATAAAGGGGGAAATTGAGGCATAAACAGGCAAATCTAAGACAATCTGAATCCAAGCTCAGAGGTTTCAACCTAATCAACATACTATAATATTTGTCAATCATCTAATAAGATGCAAGAGAAATTAGATTATAAAAATAAACTTGCTTATTCCCACACTGTCGGCTGTCTGGAGCTCTGAGGAACTCACTGAATCAAGATCAGACACTGGAGATCCATCAGGAAAGAGAGCTAGATCCTACAAAGGTAGGCAACTATCGGTTGGCATGGGCAGTGTGTGGAGCCTCGAAGGGTGGGATCAGACTGTGTTCTTGTGCCTGGACTGGCACCTTGGAGCCCATTCCCTTCAGGGGAACACCTAACTCAGTCTTGACTTTGGGATGAGTGGATCAGACTTGCCTGGAGTGGATGTGCCACCTTGGGACATCTTACCTTTTTGGTGGAGGGGATGGGTGGATGGTGCAGGAGAAGGCTGAATGCTGTTTGGGAGGGATTGGGAGGGGGGGAAGGGTGGGGGAGCAGGGGGAAACATGAATTTAAAAAGATTTTTTTTATCAAAAAATAAAATGAAGATTTAGAAAAATGGACTTGCTCAATAATGTCACATTTCTGCCACAATTAATTTTATGAAAATAAAACAACACTGGTGAGTTCTTGTTTGAATACACACAGTACTGCAATATAATGAAGCTTAACATGGACTCACTATTTGAATTTATGGAGAGTAAAGCAATCATCTCCCAAGTATCATGTTAAAATACAGAATAAAACAGAAACAATATACATAGAGAATTTAAGGATTATTTATAGACTTTAGTTAAAGCCCACATCATTCAGGATAGATTGAGTAGAAGTAACTTAGACTTTACAGCATTGAAAAATGTCAACATCAGCGTTTCTCTTGTCATCTCTGTGAAATATGTCCACAGATCCTACAAAACACATGGGCACGGATAGAACAGGTTATGGATTATATAAAAAGCTGATATGACACTTACGTTAAGGCTGCCTGTGAGCACTTTCTGCATTTAACAGGGGAAAGCTTATGAACTTTTTCTTCCTAAGAAAAATCACTTCTCATCATTATCCGTTGTTGGTTTCTAACACTAATAAATGAAACTCCTGCTACTGAAGTAATCTTCATACATCTTTGCTTTGGAAAATGATGTGAGTATGCTGATCCTGTAGGGTCATATTTCTGCAGCACTACAACATTTGCCTCATAAGTTTAAAAGAATCACAGTACTACATGTCAACTTAAATGAAAAATATGAAATAGATATTTATTTGTTATGACTTAACTTTCTACTTTTTAAAACTCTTCCTATTATTGTTAACACAGGAGTTGTGCATGTGTAGTCACCAAAATTTTATGTAAAGTAGTTTTTCAAGCCTTATATTATTAAGTAGAGAGTAAGTATCATTTTTGCAAGATAAAAATGTTCAAAAGTGAGATATATATATAGATATATAGATATATCTATATATCTCATATATAATTGAAAAGAATTCATAACATAAGCTCTTATAGTATTACCTTCAGGATTATAGTATACAAGCCAGTTTTTGGAGTGTAAGTATAAAACTGTATGTATCTTTGCCTAAGTCTGTCCTGAGATCATTCTGGAAATTCTGTTCTTATTTCTTAACCCAACTTTTTGAAGTTAGTGTTTGTTTCAATGTATTATTTTGAATAGATAATTTGAAGATTACAGAGTATGGGTAATAAACTCAAAGTCATATCAACGTTCAATGGGACACCTCCTAAATCAAATTCTAAACAATTTGATCATAAAATGGTATATCAAACTAGCTACAATATATTACTTTTTCATATTTAAACATATACGTTTTGTTTTAATATATAATAAAGAAACAAATTTAGGAAGTAAACTGTTGGTAAAATAAGGCCTGAGCTTTATTTTTCTTTCTTTTTTCAGAAGACTTTGTTGTACATTGTTATTCTGTCCTATGGCTTTTTATCCAAGTATTTGTCACCTAGATATTTAGAATACAAATTTGTTTATACAGTATTTATATTTTGTATTTACTTTTTCCAAATAGACAAGTGATGAAGTATATCCTAAGATATGAGTTATCTGCAAATACTCAAAATAGTTATATGACAGATTAATTATGCAGGGATTTTCTTAGATAAGATGATTTTATATTTTCCAACTCCTAAGTTATTTAAGGAGGTCAGTGTTGGAGTTCACATGTGTGTTTCATCTTTGAGTGTTGATGAGTGTCTAGAAAGCTACTTTGCTTACTTCTTTAAATCTAAATTTTCTCTTATTCCTAGGGAAGAGATAATAACATTCCTTTTGCAGAGTTGTATTAAATATAAAAGAGTATATAGTTAAAGAGCTTGTGATTGGTGAGATTATTTTTGGTAATGCCTCGTGATAAATATTTTTATTATATATTTATCTACAAGTTTACCAAGATGAAACTTAATTATTTAAACATAGAATATCAGTATTTAAGTAAACTTCTAATTTTTCCAAGTGTTTAAGCACAAAACAAATTTTCTTTGGGGGCTAGAGAGACTGCTAGAAGATAAGAGTACTATCTGTTTTTTCAAGAAACTTGAGTTCAATTTCCAGCATCCTAATGGCAGCTCAAAAATATCACTAACTTCAGTTCTAGCAAATATAATGCCCACTTCTGGCATCTGTGAGAATCATGCAGGAAAATTATACATAAACATATATGCATAAAACATATATGTAGCTTAAAAATTAAAATAAATAAATATTTTTGTGATGAATCATTATCCATTAATTCTCATTGAATTTATGTTACCTTAAAGGAGATTCTATTTGATCACTGTAGACCTCAATTCTTGTAATCATTGTTATTGATTAACTAGAAATGGCAATTAAAGTATGCTCCTTCGATTTCTTTTGGTATCTTGTTAAAAGCAAAGCTATTTTATCTAATTGCTAAAGGACCAGAATAAATTTCAAACTAATATGCTGGCTAAGCCAAATAATGACATTTAATAAAGATAAATATAAACTTCCAGATACAAATTTTAGAAATAAATTAAAGAAATTAGAATTTGAGAGAAGCTTGGATTGAAAACAGTTCATGTACTAAAGATCTTGGAATTTTCAGTTAATTAATAAAAATATAAGACAAGCTAGCTGAAGTTAATGTAATCCTGATCAGCATCAATAGAGTTATATTATGGGTATCATGGGGCATAATGTACTCAATGTCCTCTATACTATCAAAGTTAATTTGAAGCATGGTTTACTTATAGACAGTACAACTCAGGAAAGAAATTCTAATAAACAGGTTACAGATTATGAAATATTTCTGTTTAAATAAGTTTGGATTTGAGAACAACATATTTATTTTTGCTTAATATGAAGTACAGATTGCTTTGGGACAATATAATATGCTTACTCACATAAACATTGGTATATGACAATTTTCATCTCTTTACCATCCTAAATTAAAAGTGAGTGAACATTTAAATTTGTTTTACTTGAGAAAATATGAACTATGGTTACAATGAGAAGGCATCACTTTCTCATCACCCTTAGCCTGGGAAGATGTCTCACTTTGTAATGTACTTGGACAAGTATAAAGAACTGACTACCTAGTAGAAAGGCCAGATACAATGTTACATGCCTATAAACCTAGTGCTGAGGAGACAGAGACAGGTGGACTTCTGTAGTCTAATCAGTGAACTTCAGGACACTGAGAGACCTTGTCTCAAAACACAGAACATATCAAATAAATAACAACACCTAATATCCCCAGGTAGCTTTAATGGACACACACAAATGCACACACACATACATGATTCACACATATAGTTCTCCATACACACACACACACACACACACACACACACACACACATGCACATATATATATATATGTATATATATATATATAATTTAAAATGTATTATTATAATAAAATTAGCTGAGATCACAGAAGAAACACAAAAATATTTTTTTTTTCTGGCTATCATCTCCCTATTATACCTTCACCACAACTTTTAGTCATAACCCATAGCTTTTTCTAGAATCCATTCACAATTTTCTCTCAGCTTAACATATTTTAGGTATCATGTGTTGCAGGATATTTAACCACACTTGGAACCCCAAGACTGCATTAATTAGATAAAATCATTCTTATGTCAACAGGTGATATGGGATATCTTTCTGTACACTGTGAATTATCATTGGATATAAAAGAATTGTTTTGGCCTATGGCAAGCCAGCTTACAGTCAGGCAATCTAAGCGTAGATAAAATCATATAGTTAGGAAATCCAAGCATAGGTAAAGGGGAAAGATGGCAAAGTTAGTGTGAGACAAGAGCTGTGCCCCAAGAGAGCCAGATGTAATGGAATGTTAAAGCCATAAGTCACGTGATAAGACATAGATTAATAGAAATGGGTTAAAGTGAAAGGGCTAGCTGTTTGTAATTAATATAAGCCATTGTGTGGTTATTTGGGGTTAAGCAGCAGTGGGGTTTTGGATTGAGGCCTCGAAGCTAGACCAGAATGGACAGGTCAAACTTCTTACTATAAAGAGGCAGACTTAACGAGTTGACAGGAAGTAGTCATAAAGAGTAAGAGGAAGGCCTGAAAACTGAGAGAGAAATGCACAAGAAGTGGAAAGGAAGAAATTTGAGTTTGCTGGCATTTGGGGTTTAAGACAGCTGAAGGAGAGATGTCTTTTTGAGATCCAGGCTAAAGAGGAAGGTCGGCTGCTTGCTACTCAGCCCTTTTGAACTAGCAGGTGTCACCCCAGCATCTGACTCCTAAGTCTTTACTGGTAAAATCTGAGGACTGATAGTTTACAAACAGCCATCATGATGACCTTAAGCATATAAATCTCATATATTTGTTCAACATATTCATTTCAAGCATTTTTGAAAATAATTCAGAAGTAAGGTTTCTGGATTGAATGATGATTATATTTTAGCATTTTTATATTTTAAAGATAAGTATATGTTCTGTTTATATATCAGCTTTATTAAATTTAATTAATATTAACTACCTCCAACCTGTCCAACTATTTAATATTATCATTTCTTCTATATTATTGAAAACAAACTAATAATTTTTTCTTTTCAAAGAAATCACTTGAGTAAACCTTAAATGGAATATTGTGGCTTTAGGATTCATTTTGCCAAGGATCCATAACGTGGACATTTTTTCATTTTTCTTTTGACAATATGTATGTTTTTATTGAATATTTATTAAAGTCCCTGATTCATTCAAAATTTATGAAACATTTTCTATTGATATATAGAGTTGTTTATTGTTATTATTGTTATAAATATCAACCCATTACATGTATGGTTTGTAACTCCTTCCTCTGGCTGTGGTCTGTTTGGTCTCTCCATGGTTACTCTATTCTTTGCTTTGGAGAAGCTGTTTCATTTATTATTTGCTGTGGGATATTGCTCTTGTACACTGTAAAGATTTGTTGCTCATATTGATTCAATACATGCAGCTAGCAGATTAGAGGAATGCTGGGAAGTGGAAGATCAGAGTAGAGCAGAGAAGCAGTAGACACAAAGAAAAGAAAAAAAAAATGCTGCTCTGAGAACAGTTACCAAGCCATGTGGCTAAACAAGTTAAAAATTATGGGCTACTTTAAGAATAAAAGTTAGCAAGTAATATGCCTGAGCTGTAGGTCAAACAGTATGTAATTAATATAAGCCTTTATGTGCTCATTTGGGGCTAAGCAGCTGAGGGATTGTAGGTGTGGATCTGACTGAGACCAGAAACTTCTAACTATACTGTTAGTTCTCTGTCTCTGTCTCTGTCTCTGTCTCTGTCTCTCTCTCTCTCTCTCTCTCTCTCTCTCTCTCTCTCTCTCTCTCTCTGTGTGTGTGTGTGTGTGTGTGTGTGTGTGTGTGTGTGTGCATGTATGTATTTAATGAATTGAATGTGTTGAAAATCAACATGGAAACACACACCTTTGATTGTTTCTGTGAACACATATCCAGGAAGGAAATCCCATCCTGAATGTGAGCAACATCTTTGAAGTGGCGAAGGTACCAGACTCAATAAGAGGATTGTAAGGCTTCTTTCAGTGTTCATATCTCTCCACCTCCTGATTGTTAATGCAGAGAATCAAGCTCTTTCCTGTGTGAGTCGAAACAAACTCTTCCTCCATTGAAGAGCTTCTATCAAATCTTACCAAAGCAATAAAAATATATACTATGGAATAAGGATAAATGAAGGATTAAATCTAAGTGCATTCTAACAGCATTGATTATTTTTTTCACTTTTTACATTATATTAGTTATGATTTTCAGAGCTTAAAACGCTACCATTTTGCATTGACTGTTTTTATGCATGGAATAAAATTAATGGTCCAATTCACCCCTAGGCATTTTGATATTTAGGTTTGCAAATAGTGTTTATTGATGGCATCATGTTCCTCCCATTGGTTACTTTTGGAACTTTGTGAAAAAATTTACATCTGATTATTTATTTCTAGACTCCCCTATTCTGTTTCACCATTTTCAATTTGTTTGGAAAAACACACAATGCTTTTATTACCATAGCTTTGTATTATAGTTGAAATATAGATTTTAATCTACCAGATTTATTCTGGGATGATGCCCAAATTATCACTATAGGCATAACCCGGAGATTGAATATTTTATTACTTCTTTTCAAAGCTATTTTAAAATTTATATTTTTTAAATATTATAGGAATATTTTTAATACTTTGAGGAAGAACATCATTTGTGTGTGAGTTGGAAGGGAACATCTGTACAGCTGTATATTTAATGATAATGAGGAGAGAAGATTGGCGCCCATTCCCTACAGAGAAACACCTAACCCAGCCTTGACTTTGGGATGAGGAAATCAGACTTGCCTGAGGTGGATGTGCCACACTGAACTGACCTACCTTGGGACTTCTTGCCCTTTTGGGGGAGGAATGGGTTGATGGGGAGGGGCGAGGCTGAAAGTTGACTGGGAGGGATTAGGAGGAAAAGGAGGTGGGAGCAGGGGGATACATAGATAAAAATGACAGTTTTTATTAAATACATAAAAAAAAGAAAAAAAGAAAGGTTATAGTGTTTTAAAATGCATTGTTTGTATGAACAAAAGGCAGACCTCTCATTAAAAGCATTAGATCTCTGTGGATTTTAGCATATCATTAACTATTAGGAGATTCATTAACTACCGGAGATTCTCAATTCAGATGCAGGAGGCAAGAGAAACCCACAGAAAGGGTCCTATAACACTGTTTGAGGGCACACAAAACCCCTGACTCACATACTTCCCATTATCTCAAATTTTCAAAGTTTCTATCATCTCTTAGTCAAGTCGAACTGAGGACCAGGCTTCCCATGAGCCATTTCAGAATCATGCCATGTCAATAAACAAATAGATTTTTAGGGCATGGATAACTTAATTTATTGCATTTAGATATATACATAAATATGGATTTCTATAAATGGTATATTTCTCAAATTTTGTCACTCGTTTTTTATCGTGTTTAAGGCTTTTGCTTTTTAAGTACATCGTAGGTGTTTGTTGAATTATTATAAATAAAAATTTCATCCTAATTCATTTTAGGTAGTTCAGTTTTCCTAATATAATCACTTCTGTTTGGTGGCTGGTAGTCTTGCCACTGCTGTTGATATTTCATCCTGGCACGTAGCTCGATTTGTCATAACCCCTGAAATTGCTTTACCAGAATCTTTTGGAGTTCGAAGTTTTCCTCTTGCCTAAAATTTTTTGTCAAGGCCTTCCATCCTCCGCTGAATAAATGGGTGAATAAAGTAAGTGTCTTTTCAATTTTTCACATCTTTGAAAAATGCTTTCCATTTTTCATCATTTAGTACAATGCCAGCTACCAGCTTCTCATAATGCCCTTCACTGCAGGGAGACACAGTGCTTCATCCTGATTAAATAACTGTCTTTATCCCAGACGGGGGCTAAAGCCTGTCAAATGCTCAATACTACCCTCATTTTTTTCTATGTTGATATTAAGTATTTGATGACTTTATCCAGCTCTACTTACAATAAACACCACCTTTGTGCCAATGATCCACCAAGATTGTGTGTTGTGTGTGAAGTTTGTGCTGTAAGGCCTAACTTCATTCTCTGTTTCTACTTGGCAGTCTAATGCTTTTTAAGCCTAGTAAATCCAAAATTAGGCTTTAATGTTCCTCTCCCAAACCTGATTATCCAGAATTCCTCTTCAAAAGAAATTACAACTTGACCTTTTTCTGTCACTCAAACAATCATGTAATGTCATCCTTGACACATCTCTCTCTCTTCCTTATTCCACCTCCAATTCATGGCAGTCTTTATGTGTGTAGGAACTGTCACTTCTTCTGTTCTCCAGTATTATTAACTTCCCCCAAATCTCTCACAGAGATGACTTAATGAATAAGACTCACTGCTGTGTTTCAGTTAAGTCAGTCCTCAAAACAACGAAGTAGAATCAAAAGGAAAACTCTGTTCCTCATACATTTGCATATTGACTGTCATGTTCAAAGAGTACACAGTATAGGGTTAAGGCCTCATATTGTTTGTCACATCTCTAGGCTCTATCCTTGCTCAACTTATGTTTGTACAGTAATGTAGATGATAGCTCATGGTTGCAAAGCTTCTGACATTACTAGGAGAGACAGTCACACAACACATGCTGAAACATCTGGCTCTTAGAATCTTTCAACCCCTATGGGTACTAATTTTAACAATTATTTCAACTTTTGTATGAAACCATGCAAAAAAATTCAGGACCAAAATAGAATTAAATTGAATAATTTTAAAAATAAATATATAAGATTTTTCTTGGTTTGTTTTTTTCATCCACAGTACAATGATTGGGCAGTTATGGGAGAAGATGTTGTTTTTTATTGTTAATAGAAAATATCATGTTTGTAAATTTTGGGAATATTATCATCAGGAGGTGAAAGGGCATGAAGAAGAAGAAATTGATATTTAGACATTGGAAGCATATCCTCAACTGTTTCATATTTTCCTTCATGAAATATAGCTACAGTAACATGAAAGAGAGGCAGAGTCAACAGTAAGTCTGAACTATTTGAAGGAAGAGTGTGTACTAGCTCAAATTAATGATGAAGCAAAAGCAGATATTGGCAAACATAACATATTAGACATTATAATTATGGGGGTTTCTGGATATAAAAAGAGGTGAACACTTATCTCTAAGATACTGATGGAAAGATCTTGGAATGAGGAAAAAAAAAAACCTTATAAACAGATGAGTCATTAAGGCTTCTAATGACATAATTCTGTAGAAACTGATGTGAAGAGACAGCTAACAAGTGACCAGGATTCTAAAGCTGACTCTCAAAATGAGAAACGTTGTGTAGAAGGGAAAGAGAAAAAGTGACCATTAGGGCACATCCTTGACCTACTGATATTATATTATTGTTTGAAAAGAAAACATAATTATAGTAATGAAAGCTGCAATGGCCTCAAGGAAGATCAGGTTGAGGGAATCTACAAAGGAAACATAAAAATGTACGTATGGAGAAGTATCGTGTCTCTCAACCTACAGTTTCACATGGAAAAATGTTTTACTGCTGAGTCAGTCTAGGGAAGTGGTGTTGAGCTTAGAGTAAGCCTGACATGTGCTGCTGTTACGTAGTGACTAATGTAAATCATGGATGATGACAAAATTCAGGAGTGCTTAGATTGTTTAGTTAGAGAAAGTTCTGACCTTTTAGAAGGAAAACTGGGACATGGACAATTTCTCAATGTCTCTTTGCTCTACCTATGCAATGGAGAATAGAAATATTAACCCCCAGATGCCTTTATTACTTTGATCAATGTATGAGGTGTGGTAAGGGCGTTTATGGGGAGCACCCTAGGAAATTCGCTATATAGCTTAGGTTGGGCTAAAATCTAAACTAATCCTCATACATCACCTTATTGAGCTGGATTACAAACATAAACCACCACATCTACATTGAAATTGTTGTATTAAGAGGTTGAAAAGATCAAATTGACATTATAAAAATTATATAGTTTTCTTAGACATTGGAATACAGAGAAATGGTCTTTTTCCTCAGTTTTTGTAGGAAACCAGGTTTTCTGAGGTGAGTTTCACGAAGAAAATGATTGATATTAACTGCTCTATGAAATAAACTGAACCAAACCTGGCAGTTCCTAACATCTATGGTAGAGAGCACACCTGCCTATTTTTTCCCTTTTCATGCATAAAGCAAGACTCCTCCTATAAGCTTATATATTACACATGAAGTGGAGCTGAAGACATTACTAATTTATTTGTGCATACCATATTCTTTAGTTAACAATATATTCTGAGAAGGTAGTGCCTGAATAGCCCCTACCTTTAAACCACTGCCATTTGCTTGGTGAATATAGGAAAAACTAAAAATAAAAGCCACCTTAGAGTTTAGCTTCAAAATAATTTAGTTCCTGATGATTAGTACTCCTATTAAAATGTTCTTTGAATTATATTTTGGTTTGTGGATGACATTTCATAATACAAATACAAAAATATAATCATAAAATAACAATGAATAAGGCCAGTCTGGATGGCCATTGCACTAACCGTGATTGTAACAATGGCAGCTTCAGCTAGAGTTTGCATTAATTAAATAGGTTCATAGCTAACTTGTAGGCAGGAAAATTATCATTATTTAATCTCAGAATTTCTTTGAGTTGGAACTACTGATTTTTTATGATGACTGATAAAAATAAAAGAAACATCCTGGACAAAATAGTTTAAGGATGAAGCTTTACTTAGGTAAAACTCCATGTGCTGGAGCCCATAAGCAGGATGCATCTTGCCGACATTGAGACTTATAGCACAGTGTAGAAGGGGCATGTCAAGTTAAATATATATAGGTTAATCTAGATCCTTTTTTAATTATACCCATCATTAAAAATATATAAACAATGTTTATTATTTCAATAATGTTCTAATACTATGTGATTTTCTTCATTTTATATTTCAATAAATTTAGAATAAAAATTAATATAACCCTTTCCTATAGAAATCTCAACATTCACTGTTATAACGTAAAACTCAAGTAATTGTAGGTCAAAAATAAGCTCAGTTATTAATGGCAAAAGGTGTGCACAAAATATATATTGAGCATGAAGACAAAATAAATTGATCAAAAGTTTTATTTTATTTTATAACATGAAAAACTGTTGATGAAAATAACTTACTAACAGATGTTTTAATTAATTTAATTTTTCACTTTTAGGTATTATGACCAGTGTTTAATCACAATTTTGAAAGAGAATGTATCTGAAGAAATTGCTACTCATTTGAAACCCACTTTGCCATAGACCTGAGAATATCCTTCAATTCCCAAAACCATTGCAACATTTTTATAGGAGAAGACAATTTCTATATGATTCTATTTTCTTAAGAGAAAGATGTGAGCACATACCTTGATATTATTTTTGTCTTCAAATATACATGTGGGCAAGGATAAGTGTGTTTTATCCATATGCGTAGATCGATACACACAGCAAATATGATTAAAATATTCTCTAAGATCATCACAGTAACCAAGAACTATATTCACCAATGTCAAACTGAGACTGTATCTGATGGGGAAGGGAGCAGCATAAAAAGGGGAGTAAGGTACCGTGTAAAATTATCTGAGGCAGCACTTACTCCTTCAGATTCCAGCACAATCCTCAAGGATAAACCAATATACAAATCTCTGGTTTAAGATGCATATGGAGTTTAACTCAGTAATACATGCTCTTCATGTATGGCTGCATATACATATACATATATGTATATATAAAATACCTGGTAGGAAAATTTAGAAAAAATAAACTTCTTCTGTGCTACCTTTTCATTGTCCAGTCATGTCTTATTCTTGAAAGGGATCATAGATATAATTTTTTAAAAATTTGATTGTACATAGCCCAGATTTCTAGCTATTAAACTATTAATCATGTTAAAAAAAAACTTTGCCTTGCTGTATTGTTGAAAAGTTATATTAAAACTCACATTTAATTTTTCAAAATGTATTTGACAGCTAGTTGTGTGCATTCATTATAAAATTTTAGTTCTATGCATTTAAATATTTTTTATACCCTGTAATGAAGTTGAAGAATTAAGGAAGTACTTGAAGGCATGCTGTCTAGTGTTTTAACATTTTTTAAATAAAAATATTTTGTTGAGTAATTATAAGATTTCAAATATTTTATTATCTTAGGCTCAATTTTAATCCGAAAAACTCATTCAATATCAATTGTGTTGCATTTTGAATAGCTTATCTTTCAGGTGGGTTAAGTTTTGCTCATAAATTGCTCATCAGAATTTCTTTGCACTGGATTCAAAGTAACAAATTAAAGTAGCAAGATGTCAGAAATGTTAAAAAAAAAAGTTAAGCCTTTTAAATATTTAATGCTACATACTACTTAAAGATATTTCTTCTCTCTCTCTCTTAAATTTATTTAGTCTAATTAATGTGCAATATTTAATGATTTTTAGAACAAAATATAATTTCCTTTTAAATAAGAGTGGCAGTATTTAACATAGCACAAATAAAATAACATTTTTCTGATATTGCTGACTTCAGCTGGTAATGTGTTCTTTGAAGTGTCTTATCAACTGCTAATTCTCTTCTTTATAGAAACTATGCTTATGCATGTGGCAAAAAAATATCAGTCTCTAATTTGTATTATTGAAAACTGCATTAACTTCTTCAGCATTTTGAAGCAGCCTTCTAAGGGGCCTTTATTCTCTCCTTGAATATAGTTGCTGAAGTGCTGTGTATCTCTAGCCATAGGGAGAGATACTGAAATTAAAGCTAGCAAAGAGGCTTAAGAAAGATAATTTAATTAAAGGTAAGAACATACTGCATTTTACTGTCAAAATTTCTTCTTTCAAGTACTATATTCTAGAACTCACTATTAACTTCTATTATTTTTGAAATAAATTTTTGTTGCACGAGTAAATGAGAATAAAGGTTAGATCTCTGAGAAAGTCGAAGATATTAGAGAGAATATAGCAGTCAGATCTTACTCAGCTGTCTTCCAGCTTCCTCAGCCTGGCTTCCCTTGGCTTCCTCTCTCTTCTTTCTATGCCCTCTTTAAGTCTTAAATACTCTTCTGGTAAATTAAGGTGTGGCCCCACCACTCCCTGCCTGGGAGCCTGGAATTCTTTCTGTAATCTAAAATGACCAGGAACACAGTTGGGATTAAGAGCATAGGTCACCACTCTCAGGATACCCCCTGTGTTGGGATTAAAGGTGTGAGTTACCACTCTCTGATCCTCCTGATGTGACTGTGGTTCCTCTTATATCTCCCAAAACTTCTGGAGCTTTTGTTAAATCCCCACAAATTATAATCATTTAATATTTATTTTATATAAATATTCTTATACTCACAAAATATGCCTTAAAGACATTCTTTTAAATTATAGAATTAAGTTTCTAGAGGAACTTACACAGGGAATACTGGAAAAAAAAATCAGTTGAGGTCTAGAAAGGGAAGCACTCATGAAAGATTTGTAGTTTTGGGGCTTTCTTACTAACATGGTTAGAATGTGATATTTCCCCGGTGGATACTCAGTAAATCCACTGAGGAAGGTTTGATCCAGTATTTTTAGAGAAGAATAAGTGATAAAATCCAACGTCACCTGGGATATATGGGGTAATTGTATTTATGTAAATCTGTGGTTTGTGGCTACATGGTTATTTCTTCTGTTATTTTGCTAAAGATTATATTTTGGTGATACTGATGAAGGTCATATTATTAAAATATTCTTGGTTTGGTTGTCTACAGATATTATTTTAGAAGACAATAACTAAAATATAAGCATGTGAAGATATGCACTGTTGCATTCATTTCAAAATTCATTTCATTAATGTAAACGGTACATTGAAAAGCTTTTATGGGCCATTCATTGTGAATTAAAACAGAATGTTAGCATGGAGAGATGATGCTTGTTTAAGTGTTTTTCATCTCTTTCAGTTCTTCATTGAAAAATTAAGCAATCTACTCCCTGTATTTTTGTATAACCTTCCTACTGTAGCCTCTTATGTGCTTACATTACAGGTGTTCATTACAATGACCTGTATCAGATTTAATACACTTCACAACATACTATAACTGTCATCCATCTTAATGTGATGCCCAGTAATTATTCACAGATGGTTTGCATTACAATGTGCATATGCTATGTTGCATAGTCACATTTAAAGTGTTTCTTGTTTCATCTCTGCATAGCTGCAGATAATATGGATTAGACTCGAGCTTATCATCATACATCTTCAGTCATTGTCTCTATAGAAGGATGCAACAGGACTGTTCAAGTCAGTTTGCCAGAAGTTTTTCCTCCTTAAATTTAATTTAGCTGTGCTGAATACCAGTCTATAAATTTTGAAGGACCCATTGACTCTCATTCGTTGTAGGTAAGAATTCTAATTACTATCCATAATAAATGTTGATGGCCTACCTGATTTGGAACAAGTTCGCCATACTCACTAAACCATCTCTTTAATAGATGTAGAAAGCAGAAACAGGCTTAATGCTACTTAAAAGACAGAGAGAACCAGGAGGGGATGAAGTAAAGGAATTGTTCATCCATTCAGTTAATAAACTGATAATGCCGCCTAGCATTCTTCCCCCTGCTGTGAGCTGGAGAGCTGACCATGCCCCTCATCAGCTGCAGCAGTCTGATGAGCAGGTTCTGCATCTTGCTTGGGCAGCACAGTAGAGCTGACCCTGTTTCCAGGGTCACGGGTAAGCTGGCTGTGAAGGCATAAGAGTGAGCAATCTCATCTCACCCCCCCTTATCTTCCATATGGTGGTACGGGTGAGGAAAAGATGCTCTCCAGTCCCTAACTCTTTCCTCTAGGGGAAGAATGGAGAGATGGCCTTACTGCATAAAAGGGAAAGGGAAGAGCTGCTTCTGCTTCTCACAAGGGGCGGCACGTGGGAAATTGGGCTCTGTACCTCACGGGTGCAATACAGTAGTAGAACTGTCCTTGGTGGTATAGGTGTGGGTGAGAGGCACTGAGGGGATGTAAACAGTAGAAAGGGCTTTACTCCTTGCTGCCTAGGGTGTGCTAACTAGGGAAGTTCTAGAGAGCTCACCTTAGAGGTGACACCAGAAAAAGCTGACAGATTGACCCCACCCAGCTACCACTGGGGCTCAAATCAGTGCTATGAGTTTGCCTTCCTTAACACGCACTCCACCAATGAACCACTGGAGCCTGTGAAGCAACCAGTTCTGTAGATCCAAAGTTTCAGGATCTCCATGACAGAGCAAAAACAGGATATCTAGTTGGAGTCAAAACAGGCACAATGCAGACATACTGTAGCAGAAGCCAGACACTTCAAACCAGAACAATGACCCATTGCATTGAGCACTTGCAAGTAAAGATATACAGACTATAGGGTATATTATATGACTCACTGTGTCACACTACAACTTCCATGAGTTATTTGTTGGGAGTAGTCTGCTAAGTGTATATAGAAGAACTGGGAGATGAATGGGATTGAATGCATTATATAAATCCACAAAGAATCAATAAAAAATTAAAAATAACAAACAAATGCTGATACTAAATTCTATAGTCAAAACTGTTGTTTTTAAGTGTGCACTAGTAGCCTTCCATCAAATACATAATGTTTTAATGAGATGTACATGTTGAATAAATACCTACATCAAATAGGACAAAATAGAATCATTCTCATGTAATATTACCATATATATGTAAATACATGTTACTTACATAACACATATTCTTGACCCAATATGGTGAGGTGAAATGTTTCATATTTAATAAAACCCAGTCTGAAATATCAGAGGGATCTATTCACAGTCAGTCCAGTAGGATCAGCTAGTGGTAATTTACACCTTTAATCCCAGCATAGGGAATATCTGGGAGTTGTGACCTATGCCTTTAATCCCAGCAGATCTGGGTTTGAGGCCAGCTTGCTTTACAGAGGGAGTTTCAGCCTCCCAGGCAGTCAGAGGTGGTACCAGGCCTTTAATCCCTTAATTCCAGAGACAGAGATTTTTCTGTGTTTCTGTGAGTTCAAGGCTAACTACCAAAGAGTAGTATCTTATGCCTTTAATCTTTACCTGGCTGTGAAACAACTAGAAGAAGAAGGTGTTTAAGGCAAGCATAGGAAGACCGATGAAGGCAGTAGAAGCCATGAGGAGCGAGGCTGAGGAAGCTGGAAGATAGGAGGGTGAGATTTGACTGTGGTATTTCCCCTCCTTGATATTTTAGCCTTTCCCTGATATCTGGCTCTGAGTTTCCTTTACTCATGGGACAATCCATGTTTTTCATTTTTTATTTAAAATGTTTATTTTCCCATACCCACCATTACTACCACTCCCTTCTCTACTCCCAGTACTTCTCAGCCTCCCCCGACTCCATCCACCTACCCATTCTTAAGTTCAGGGGCATCTAGGTTGTTTCTAGGTTCTGACTGTTACAAATAATGTTGATATGAGCATAGTTGAGCTAATGCCCTTTGGGTAGAAATGTGCATCCTTTGGGTATATGCCCACTAGAGGTATTGATGGATCATTGGGTAGATTGGTTCCCAAATTTCTGGGTAACTGATATACTGATTTCCAAAGTGACTGTATAAGTTTACATTCCTACCAGCAATGGAGGGGTGTTCCTCTTGCTCCACATCCTCTCCAGCATAGACTGTCATCTTGGTTTTTGATCTTAGCTGTTCTGACAAATGTAAGGTGGTATCTCAAAGTTGTTTTGATTTCGTTTTTCTGATGGCTAAAGATGTTGAGCAATTCTTTAAGTGTCTTTCCGCATTTGAAATCATCTTGTTGATAATTCCCTATTTAGCACTGAACCTCATTTGGGTTTTTTGATCTCTAGTTTCTTGAGTTCTCTATATATTTTAGAGATCAGTCTTTTCTCAGATGAAGGCTTGGTGAAGATCTTTTCCCATTCTGTAGGCTGTTGTTTTGTCTTATTGACCATGTCCTTTGCCTTGTAGAAGCTTTTTAGTTTCAGAGGGTTTATGTAGGATGTCTTTCTGTATGCTGTGAACATCATTCATTAATAAAGAAACTATTTTGGCCTATGGGAAGGCATCTTTGAAGTAGTCAGAAAGTTCAATCATAGATAAAGGGGAATTCAGGATCCAACCACTCAAAAACCAAGATGTAAAGAAATAGGTAAGCCACAAGACATGTGACAAAACAGTTAAATAAGAATAAATTAAATTAAGATATAAGAGCTAGCTAACAATATGAATGAACCATAGGCCAAACAGCATATAATTAATATAAGCTTCTTTGTGTTTTTATGAGACTGAGAGTCTACAAGTCCAGACCATAAGGCCAAGCTAGAGAGGCCAAAAATCTATTATTACAGGAGGTCTCATATATTAATTGTTGTTCTCAGTATCTATGCTACTGGTGTTCTATTTAGGAAGTGGTCTCCTGTGTCAATGCATTCAAGGCTATATCCCACTTTCTTTTCTATCAAGTTCAGTGTAACTGGGTTTATGTTTATGTCTTTGATCCACTTGGACTTGAGATTTGTACAAGGTGGTAAGTAAGGATCTAGTTGCATTCTTCTATATATCACCATACCTTTATGCCAGCACTATTTGTTGAAGATGCTATCTTTTTTTCTATTGTATATTTTGGCCTTTTCGTCAAAAATCAGGTGTTCATAGGTGTGTGAAATATTGTCAGAGTCTTCGGTTTTGATTTTATTGATATGCAAGTCTGCTTTTATGCCAGTACCAATCTGTTTTTATTACTGTAGTTCTATAGCATAGCTTAAAGTCATGGATAGTGACAGCTCCCAAAGTTCTATTATTGAACAGGACTTTTTTTGTGGCAACCCTGGGGGCTTTGTTTTTCCATATGGAACTGAATATTGTTCCTTCAATTGACCCTATTTTTTTTTTAACTTCTCCATTGAACCTGAACCAGTAAAAGCAGATTTAAATTTTTCACTCACTCTTAGTAAACCTTCCCTAAATGTTTATTGATTTGCGTGGAAACCAATGAACTTAACCAGACAATATTTCTACAAGCCAATACAAACCTTTGATACATGTGAATTTATTTCTGAATAAATTTCATTCCCTCTTATATTACACTTAAATACAAAATACCACTAAATACGGGGTGAAAATGCATATGTATATAAATTATGTATTGATTTGTACATTTATTCCTCACTCTTTGTTTCTTCTTCTATGCTTCCATCTGCTAAGCTAAGCTTGGAGAGGGGTGTGAGCACAAAAAAAAGGGGACACTAAGTTGATGTATACTCAGCCATTTCTCATGATCCAAGTATTGCTCTTCCATATATTTTCCCACCTTATAAATATAAACTCTCATTTTTTCATTTCCTTTAATGCCTCTTCATCAAAAAGTACATGTCACTCGGGTATAGAGGCTGAAGAAAAATCCTAGGCAGAGGAGAAGCTAGTAGAGAGAGGAAAAGGCAGTAATCAAAGGAGAAGCTAGCAGGTAGAGGGGGAGCTAGCAGGTAGAGGGGGAGCTAGCAGGTAGAGGGGGAGCTAGTAGGTAGAGGGGGAGCTAGCAGGTAGAGGGGGAGCTAGCAGGTAGAGGGGGAGCTAGCAGGTAGAGGGGGAGCTAGTAGGTAGAGGAGAAGACAGCAGACTGCTGTTTGCCACTGTAGTATACTAGCTTCATGTGGTCTGTGTCTTCTCACTGAGGGGTACTGTATTTTTATTCTTACCCTAGATTCAGGGTTTATATTGAATTTAACCTCTGGCTTCTTACTAAACTACTTCTAGGACACTTCTTGACTCTGTTGCCTCTCTTACTAAAAAGATCGATTGTATTAGTACTGTGGCTCCTTGTGTGCCACAAAAACATCCTAGAAATCAAAGACATTTCTAAGGTTTCTGCCTGAACAGAAAAACAATAGGCAAATAAAAATTTATTTCTAGATTGTTATGAACTATTATACATTCAGAGTTAAATAACTCACAATTTTTGAGCTTATATACTAAGATCAATTTCATGTTGTTATTTATTTTATTCTCATCATGTATGTAAAATTTACATCACTGACATAGTAACAGGTTGAGAAACAGGATAATCACATTATTAGAATGGAGTTTTCACTCCTTAGTTGGTTTCTTCCTCCATTTTTCATTCAGTTAAAAATTTTCACCCCACTGTTGTTAAACTCAGGCAGCCCTCATTTTCCATATCCTCAATGACTTGTTTCCATTGCTCTTCTATGCTAATGTAAAAGTGCTCAGGAGAAAGTGACAGATAATACATCTACAACTGTGTCAAGGCAAACCCTGTGCTTCAGGCTCTGAGGTCATTGAGAAGGAGGGAGTGGAAAGATTGTAATATCATGACCAGGCAATGCGCTGTGATATTGTGTTTCCTGGAAACACCAGATTTACACTCAGGAAGTCTCACCCATGTGGCTTCCTAATCATGAGCCAAACAAGGACCACAATAGACATGCTAAAGTAAATAGGAAAGGCTTATTAGATTTCAACACTGTAAAAATCTACAGATATGACACAATATTGATATCAGCCGAAAAATATTCCCTTTCCTGGGTAAGAGCATAATGAGTACAAATTGTTATCCACTATGAAATAGTCAACCCTGAAATATATATATATATATATATATAGGCTGAGCAGTCTGCAATTATATATTTAAGAAGGGATGTATTTTAATGCGTGTAGTTTGTGTGTGTGAGTGTGTGTGTGTTAAATTAATTAAAAACTGTAATCAAATTTGTCATGCTTTACCATTAATATCTGCTTTTAGCCAAAACTTTAACTTCAGTGCTAGATAGATGAGGCTTTGGGATTTCAATTTAAAATCGTATCTGGGTGTTGGAATGTGTTCATAGTCAGTGTCAGGGATTTCTGGTGCGAGCAGATCCAGATGCCTGTTTTTCCTGGGTCCTGAGGCAGAGCACACCCACCCCAGCAGACAGGCACATGTGTACTGTGGCTTGTCCCCTTTCTGCATATACAGCAGTGTAGGTACATCATCCAAATGTATGAGCAAGTGTGACCACTGAACTCTCTTCACTCATGCATCCTTAAAAGTGAAATCCCCTGTCCCCATGTTTTCTTTGCAGAGTTTCTTTCAAGGGCTCTGTCGACTCTGCCACACAACACTCTCCCCAGTTCTACTTTAATAAATTCTAAAATTGGGGTTTGGTGTGGCTTTGTGATCCACTCTCTCACTCATAAACATTCAGTCCAGTCAATTTACTGATCTCATTATCTTAAAATAAAAATGAAAAGATGTACTGGGATTACACTTCTGTGGTGGAGTGGGTATTTGTTATATGTGATCCCCTGAGTTCTGTCCTGGGTGCTGCAACTGAGGGAGGGAACACAAAACCACAAACAAAAACAAAAATATCTGTTTGCTTCAGAGAATGTGAAAAGATAAGATGTTGAATTCTTTTCTTTTTGCATCAAACTGAAGATTTAAATAAATGTAAAAAAATGTATAAGGCAAATTATTTTTTTCAATTTCTTAGTACAAGGCAAATTATTTTTTTAATTTCTTAGCATGCATCAAATTTTATTGTATCTAAATAAGAGAACTTTAATTCAGCAAAGAAACATTAACAGAATAGGCATTTTAGTGATTAGCTATCATTTTTACTAAAATGTTAATTATAGGTCATTGTGATTTCTATACATATGTATTTCAAGTATTATTCATATTTCCAATTAAATTTAATTTATTACACATTTATATTTTTACTCTCTATTTTGTCTAAATTAAAAGCATAAAGTATAGATATTAAGATCTTTTGTAAATAAACAATGGAAAAGACCACCAACATCATACTTTAAAAGGAAGAATGTAAGACATTTTTAGAATGGTTTAGGAGTTATTTTATTTAATTATTTGTTTATTTATTTGTTTATTTCATATTTATTTTAGTTACTCAAGTTCATGTCTAAAACGAGATAATTTTCTCAGAGGAGTTGATCTGTGATACTTTGTTTTCTTTTAAGTCACTTTGGCTTCAAGCTAAAATCAAGAGACAAAACTTGACATAAACTCATAATATTTTCTTATTCTAAAAATAAGTAGTTCTTGGGTAGATATTTCCACAGTTTTTTGTAGCTAGAAATTTAATGACTCTATGGTACATTTAGGTTCATTTGAAAATAAAATAGGGAAATAAATATGTATTGCCCAGCATTTTGTACATGAATTTTCTATTGAAGCTGGAATAGGATTCCTAGGAAATGGGAATAAGATCCTTAATATGCTTTCAAATGAACTCCCTTCCTCCCATGTCTATCAATTTAATATCCATTTTGTCAAATTAGATTTTCTTGGATGAGAAATGAAGTTATTGTTCAGATTATTGTTTTTTTGGAACAGTTTAAGCTTATCTGAGTTCATCTAAATTTCATTTACCCATATTTCATAGATAGATATATCCAGCCTCCAATTTTAACAGAAATTTTGAAGTATTTTTAACAGAGTGTCAATAATTTGACTGGTTCATTTTTTAAGATATCATGTATTCACTACATTTCATGAAAACTATACTCATTAAAGCACAAAATATCAGTACCCTGGCAATCTAATTTGAATGGATGAACTGAAGAGAGATTGTGAAACATCCACAGTCATTCCTTTTGAACTTTACACTTAACATATCTTGTATAATAAATATAAATACCTTTTCATTAATTAGAACTTATCTTCCAAATGCCATCATCATTGGAGATTTATAGAAGTTGGGATCCTGAAAAAAATCTTAAAAATTATCAGACAATTAAGAATATATGTAAGTTAACTAAAGACAACTATAAACAAGTCATAATATTTAAACTTAGAAGGGTACCAGAGAATCTCATATAATTCGCGTGTTTCAAAAGTTATTTTAAGGTAGGCTAAAATTCTCCCGAGAGATTACTATGGTAAAGAAATTTCTAGGTGCTATGATGTATTTATTCAAAACACTTTTGATAAATAAATTACAGTTAAGTGGGAGAGATTAGAAGAAGGGAAGGATGGCAAAGAATATGAGGGGAAGTTATGCAATTATATTTTATTTTTAAAACCTAATTTTAGGACAAATATATTTTCATCAGAATCCCTATAACTATTTAATCATTCCCTTTTGGATCATAGATTATCTATTTTTCTCCAAGCTTTTAGGTAAAACACTGATATATAAGCACATTTTAGATCATACTCTAAAGCAGTATTTGTGTGCCCTAGTTACTACTTTATATTTTGCTCCATCATAAAAACAGGACACAGGCTTGCTTATTGTCTACCCCATCTAGGAAGTTATATCTAAGCAAGTAAATGTCACTGATAATTTTCTGAAAGTATTCTGATTTAAGCCATTGAGATAATTTTAAATTCTATTTACGGTGTGATTTAGAAACTAAGCATTGCACATCACACAATTTCTTGGTAATTATTATTTGTTCACAGTTCAGTGTGTACTTCTGATGGTCTAAGAATGCATCAGAAAAGCCTTGTAGTTCATTAATCAAAAAGAGATTTCTTCCCTTTTAGATTACAGTGAACAAAGGAGTTTTGTCTCAATTTCTGCGTGATGTCATATTGTGGCATGAGGAAAATCTGTCTGAGGATAAACACAATGTGACAGGTGTTGCTCAGAAAATCAAAACATTTAGAAGTCCAAACAAACCTGCAATGCATCATTGATTTTGAAGCATAAACTTTTAAACTATCTAATGTCTTTATACTTATTTTATGCATCTGACACTTGGACAGTGAAGAAAACCTGGGAGCTGAATAAGGTAGTAGGCTTTCACCAGAATAAGGATTTATTGAAACAGAGGGTGGATTGTTGTCTATGAATGCAAGTAGGATAAAGGAGGTCTTCATAGCCCACTCAGAATACATCGTAGTTTGAGAATCATTGACGTCATCTTTGAGGTAAATCTTTCCCTTTACAATCAAATTGAATTAAACTAGTAAAAGATAAGTATTTATTATTATTATTTTATTGCTTGAAATAAATTAAAATTAAATTAAATTAAAATTAAAACTTGTCTATTCACCCTTGTTTTCAATCTTTCAATGAACAATAATAAATATGTAAAACATTCAGATATATTCAAGTATATCCATATATACTTAAAGTTTAGCAGGGAAGATTCTTTTTCTAAGAAATACTGTGTACATTCTAAACTTAGGAGTTAATGGAAAATGTTTTGCTCAGTGATTGAGCACTTTTCTATCAAGCACAGCACTTGGGTTTTGAAATTCAACACAGAAAACAAATTTAGAAAGAGAGACAATAAAACATCTGTAACTATATTTTTTTTATTCTTTGAGAATTTCCTACATATATAAAATTTTTCTTCATTTTCTCTGACTCCTTCCAGATATCCATTGCCAAATATGTTCCATCCAACTTGGTGTCCTTATTTTTCTTTTAATTACTAAATCCAGTGTACACATGATGTACAGCCAGTCCCTGAGTCATCAGTGACCTACACAGGATTATGACCTTGAAGAAAATTGATGTACCTGTAGGAAGAAGTTGCTGTCTTGTCAACAACTCCCAAATACTCAGTAGCTGTTTTCCGAATAATTGACCTGAAGGGTTAGTATTGTAATAAATGCTGGGCTAGCAGGTCAAACATATTGCTAACTAGCTTCTACACTCAAATTAACCCATAATTCTTATCTAAGTTTAACATGACTTGGTACCATTTTTTCAGTAAAGCATTCTCATCCTGCTTCCTCTGCATCTGGCTGGTGACTGCTTCTCTGCCTTTCCTCTTAGTCTGGACATCCCATCTATACATAATGCCTGGCAACTGGCCAAATAGTGTTTTATTAAACCCATAAAAGTGACAGATCTTTGCAGTTTACAAGACATCATTATCCCACAGCATGTGTGCTTTGCCAACAGCCATCATTTTCCAATAGTACCTTAGCTAGTGATGAGACTTCAAGAGCCCACCCCATTCATGTTGGTATGTATGGCCAGAATGATCTTTATAAAGGTCTCATGTGCCAACTACCACATTCACTGTGAGTTCCTGTGTGTTATAGATCACAGTGAATGTGGGAAACACTGTTTCACAGTATCATCAGCAAGTTTTATTTCTTGCAAACTGATTCCTCATCCACAATGTGAAGATACCTTAGGGATAAGAGGTACAGTATAGATGCTTAATTTAAGACTAAAACAATACTTTATCTCTTACTCTCTATGTTTTAGCCAGGAGTAGATTGTGTATCAATTACCTACTCCACCAATAATCTTCCTCAAGGAGGACAGATGGATTAATCACTGAGTTTAAACATAAGCTTTTATGAAAACATTTGGATACCACGTCCATTTAGAAACATAAAAATGTGGTCAATGACCTATTTAGCCAGGAGTTCTTTTTCAGTTGACATTTGAAGGCAAGAGTTCGACCGTATGTAGTAGGCCTTAATTCCAATTATAAAACTGTTGGTTACTCTGAAAATGATCATGGCACTATTGTACCAGTGCGCATTTCTCACCAGTATGGTAACTAAAGCTGGGTAAAACTGTTCTCGACTTCTCCCTCCAGGAATCCTGAATAACACTTACTTGTATTATGAAACAAGACAGTAAGGAGGTAGCTTCAAATCCAATTTCAACATGATTCTTACATGTCCTATAAACAATATTGTGGCATCTTCAGCCAAAGTGTTTTACCATCACTTTTGGTGGACAATCAAATTAATAGTAATTATCATCTAGTGTTTTAAGATTGTCTGTGACTCTTGACAAGATACTCAAATTCAAACGTTCTGTTCCTTACAGTTGGCTTTTGAGAGGATGAAATTGGCTTCTGAGAAGAGAACTGTTCCTTGTGGAGTGTAGCATCATTTAAATTCTTTTTAAAATATACATTTGAAGCTTTTATCATAGAAAGTTTCCATAATACTTTCAAAGATTTCTTTAGAGTTAATACCTTTTACTTTTAAGAAAATTTTTGAAGTAGTCTAAAATAAGTATTTGTCACGTGTATATGAATGTGTGTGACAATAAAGATTAATCTGTGAAATTTTTAAAAAATACATTTTATCTTAAATGAATTAGAGTAAAACATTTCTTAAATTTGAGTAAAATTTCATAGTTGATTTTATTACACTATAAAAGAATGAGGTCTTTTCAGAATTAAATAAATAATTGCTATTAATGTGCTCTTACATTCATCAACTGTAAGACTTTTAGACACATGAGCATTCAAATGTTAATGGACTATAACAGCTTCTTCTTATTCTAAATTAAAATTAGCTACATCATCTTTATACTTAATAGCAACTATCAATTTAGAAATTCAATTTTACTTTAAGAAAATCCTTTCAGGCTTTATATTAAAATCTTTTAGAAGACCCCACAGAGATGGGTACCATTAAAACTATCCATTCATACAGCAGATGAAAATGGCTTAGTTTCATATTCCAATCTTGAACTTACTAGAAAATTTACATTACTCTTTATATTCTGCCACTCTACCACTCATGTTTAATAAATCTATACTGTATGCCAAATAAGCTTTAAAATTTATAATAAAAACATTACATTTAAAATTGATGAGGTGACTTTTTTGGCATTAAAGTCTTCAAAGGTCTATTTATATTAAATTATTGTAAAACTTTAAATTAAGTGATTTTATTAATTATTTGAGAATGCTCATCATTTTATCACCCACTTCTTTGAGATATACCTATTATTCTATTTCCACTGAATTAATAAAAAAAAAAAAAGCATCAAATCAAATCCCATCACTGCTGCCTGGATTGTCTTAGGTATGTTGGTATCCATTAAGTCTGCTAAACATACCAGGGCCACAATCACAAAGAAAGTTTTCTCTTTCAAAGCTACCAGTTATTGATGACTCCTCAAATAAGGTAGTTTTAAAACCTGTTACCTCTCCTTATTGGGCGTCTGCCTAGCTTGAGTATGTACATATTTTTTTTTCTTTTTATCACACCACTACTAGTTTATATATGTAGTTCCTATATTGTATCCATAAAACAGTTTTCTCACAGTTATCCACAGCCTCTGGCTCTTTCTGCCCCATTTGCTTATGTGAACCAGAACCCTACGGAAGAGATGAAGTATGATATAGTTGTTCCATTTAAATATCATCATTCCATAGTCACTTATGTTCTGCACCTTGAACAATTGTGGGTGCCTGTATAAGCTGTCATTTACTACAAGAATCTCTGGTGATGAGTCATGAGAAATTATTAACTTATGGAAATGAGGTTATAAGGACACAGTTTAAAATATGCGCCATCACCAGGTGGGTACATATACCCATCTAGAGGTCTCCCCTAGGATTTATGATTGGCTTTGCCACACATTCATCATGCCCCCCCACACACATATACAATGAAAGACCTCTTCCAGGTATAATTTTAATCAATACATCTCTACAGAAAGTGAATAATCACTCACATGACATTTATGTCACTATTGGATCAGTGAGCATATCTTGACAGAAGGACCACTATTGAAGAATACAATGCTACATGTAGATAAAATTGAAGATTACTCTTCCTTCTGTAGCAAGTATAGCATCTTACACTACTGACACTACTGTGAAGGCTAGCTGGCAGAGATGAAACTTCCAAGTGAATAGTGGATTTATTGCTTCATGTTATATGACCTAAGTATATGATAACTTCAGCAACAAGGTTCTGCTTTCAGTTTCTGAAGGGTAATGAGCAGTAATAATGGCAAAAGACCATAGTATTTGGTGGTTGGACTATTGGAGCTGTTTACCTGACAATTCCCATAGAGATAAGCCTTTTCCTCTCATTTGTGGATGGTACTAAAGAATAATTAGACATTTGTGTCCCATTTGAAACACCCACAAAGTTCATCAAATGAGTGAAGAATCATAAGGAGGGATGGGTCTCCAGAAAGGGAGGATAGAATGTACTGATACAAAATTGGAAGGGAACCGTGGAACAAGAATGGTTAATTAGGTTGGGGTTGGAGAAGTAAAACAAAGAAGAAAATGCAATTTTACGAGGGTTAGTTAACAATAAAGACTTTCTTTGAACCAAACAAATGAACAAATGGCCAAACAAAAACATGAAACACTAGAGATGTATTGGAGTTAACGTATAAAGGAGTGGGTAAAGACGATTCTACTGTGCATACGGGTTAACAATTAGCACAGCAGTTTTCCCCTCTATTACCCAAATGTTTCCTTACTGTCACGAAAACATAAATTTTTGAACTAACACATTATACAAAAATATTATTTGAAACATTCAATTTTTTTGTCCTAGAGTGATATTCTTGCAAATAAACTGCCTATGGTCTAATTCCAACCAAACTTAATTATGATAATCTGTCTTAAGTAGGGATGATTTATTTAAGTTCTAATCAAGTAACCTATTAATTTCTGCTAAGAAAATCACTTGAATCATATCAGCAAGACAGCCACAGTTGTACAGCCCAAGGCCTAATTCCATTTTATAACTGAGTGAACACAAAGGCTCCATAAAATATCACCTGAGAGAACCTAGCATACCAAGAGAGTTGACAGCATCATGTGATTCGTGTTCAAATAAAGATTCAGAAGTGAAAGAACTGACTTCTACGTTCATTTCATGCCACAGAACAGCACATGTATACAGCCTTTCTCCAAGTGTCAAGTACCTCTGTACCAGAATGATTTAATTGTGGGTGGGAGTCAAATTATTGTGAATTACGTTTAATTAAGAAATAAATTTCTGAAGTAAATAAAAGTATTTGGAGGTAACTTTTGATGTGTTGAATATTTTCTATTTCTTTTTATTTCAAAGCATTTTTAGATAATTTAATATTGTATATTATATACTTTATGGTTTTTAACATTTGTTATTATATATACACATAGTAGTTTGATAAAATCATACATGTATGTTGTTTTGTAAGAATCTGCTTTTTAATTCCTTACAAAATTTTGTAAATGGTTATATAACATAGAAAATTATTGACACCAGAAAATAAACTCAGGGCTCAGAATGAATAGGATTCTATAACACAAACTATCAGACAAGATATAGATTTATCTATATGATAGTAGCACTACAGTTAGGAGAGTCATCAACTATTTTCCAAATGGAATTGTAGACCCACTCCACATAAAATAATCAATGTCCAATAATGTAAATCTTGTAAAAAAATAGATTGTGAGAAAAATTATAATTTCCTGGTAGCAACTGGATACTGTTATTTTGTAAACAACAAAAACCCGCAGGGTCAAGCATACTACTCTCAGCCTTAACTAGATGGCTAGATGAGGGAGTTAGTAGGGATGAAAGAGAGAAAGAGATAAAAGAAGAATTGATAGATGCATCTGAATGTATTAGTTCACGTAAGTGTTAAAAAATATGTTTTATTACAAAATTTCAGAAAAAGCAAAAATAAAAATTTAAAGAGAATATATGATATAGGCCTACAACCTCTATAAAAAGGATCTACTGTATGTTCTAAAATAACTTTATTTAGACACAAAAGTTAAATCATACTAAAATATGTGTTTGTCCTTGTGATGCTATTTTGTAAATTTATCTACTTTTGCATTTATCAGTGCCTCATTTGATTGCTGAAAAAAAAAATTCCAGTGTATTTATACACCACAATTTATTGGCCAATTTATGAATTGCAATACATTTACATTATTTCATTTTGGGTCTATTATGAGTAAAGTGTTATCACCAATTAAAAATTAAAGATGTTGTTGTAAAGGGAGGGTTCATTGCTTACAAACACGAATGCTTTTTCAGTTTGATATTCTGGCACAGACAAGGTGGTGTGCTTTTTTATTATCTTGTCAAAACATGACCTAGGCAATTAAAAAAGGTAAAAATAATTTTTGTGTATGCTAGCAGTTCCAAAGTGTTAGAGTTCAAGGCCATCATGGTGGGGAAGCATGCTGGCAGGCAGGCATGACATTCTGCCATGTCTGAGAGCTGTTATCTTTATCTGCAATCAGGAAGCAAGATGAGAGTTAAAATATCAACTCTCTCCTCCAATGCCACAACTCCTTGAACACACTTCTTAATTCTTCCCAAATAACTCCACCACCTGGTAACCAAACATTCAAATGCATACTCCTGTGGCGGACATTCTTAAATCATCACAATGGCTTCCAGCCATCCATAACACCAATTGCAGAAATTCAAGATCCCTATTCTGGTCTCTATGGGCACCTCACATGCACATAGAACATTTGCACACACACAGTCAAAACACTCAAACACAAAGGAATTAATAGATCACTTTTATAAACTTTGTAGATGTTTATAACTTTGAAGATAAATTATCAGTATGCTTACTTCTCTTTGCTTAGGGAAATTCAATTGCTAAAAGATAATATTTGCATCTTAAGAAGGTAGGATATAATGTACAAATACCTTGTCATGTTATTAAGCAGCATACTTTTCAGAAAAAAAAAGAACCTAGCAAAAGTATTTCCTTACGTTTCTAAAATACTTAATACTTTTTGAAGTCTCTTTTATACACACTATATCACTCAGCTTTAGAAAGCCCAGTGAGTTTGCCAGAAAAGATAAATTATTAACCTAATTTCACAGGTGAGCAAATTTGGGCTTATACAGATTAAATGTCCTGTCTAATAATCCACATGCTTTTATGGTGACATTTATGTAATATTAAAGTAAAGTTTTATTTTCTGGTTTTTCTGATATCCTTCTCTGGACAGTATCAATATCTCAATTTTCCAAAAGTTTTAACTTGAACATCACAAGAAATGATTGCTATGAATTATTCTACATAAAGATTTTTAAAATATATAGAGCATAGTATATTTGTAGTACAGAAAACCAAATATGAACAAAAGAACCAAAAATGAAATAATTGTTTCCACATTCATTGACACTATTAGAAAGCACAGCCATTCTCTACATAGATCACTATTGAATGAATTATATCAGAATTTTTATTTTTTAGTAATAAAATATACTTTCAAAGAATTGAAGGTGTTTCATGTCCTTTTAATTTGAATTCTGATTAATGGCTTAAGCTTTGAAAATGCCAGGAGAAGTGAAACCAGGGCTCAGAGGCTTATCATATAAATGAATGCAGTACCACATCTTCAGCAAGACAGAAATGAATTTAAACCACAGAAAAGAAAATATCAGACACAATATTCTAAAATAAAGGAAAAAATATGCAATAACATAATTTCAGTCCTTAATTTAAGCTTTGTGGATTTTAGAGATGAATATATGGATTTCATTTGTAAACATTTTCTTCTGTACAAAGTAAATTGTTGAAGCTATCTGAATGGCAGACAAAAACAAAATTAATTCACATGTACCAATGTACTAATACTATCAATTATTCAAACAGGTGTAACTCACTATTTATCATGCTGCTTAGAACATAGAGCCAGAGTACTTAGTAATTCCTCAGAGTATATAATGGTTTGTGATATTTAGGCAACCTACTTTTGATATTTCTCTATTAGTATGTTTATCTTTAGTTAATAACTAGGTTAGAATAATTTATGGATGTTAGACCAACAAAGCTAGATTCAAATGAGTTTTGAGGTTTGTAAAATTTTAAACTAGAAAGAGCTGAGAAATTGTTCCATGATACCATTGTGAAGAGCTATAGATGTTTACCTGCAGAGAGTTCTCAGAGTTGGATATGTAGGTCCTCAGATCTACTGCTTATTCTTGTGCAAACAGTTCTTAGACACATCTGTTCCACTAGATTCTTTCCTTTACTATATGGATAAATTAACAAAGAGTAACAGATTTTACAGTAATCATTTCTGCATCATTATCTTTTAATAAGCTATGGACCATGTTCCATAAAGCCTGACACAAATGAAATTATACTACTGTTTTTACTAGGCTTGTGTTAAAATGCAAGAATCAGAGCTTTGAGGCTGAGTGATTAGATTTCAACCTTCAGTGATATAAATTGCAATGGATTTTGTTTTGTGTTTTCTCAGTTTTTAATAATTTGATACAGCTTTTAAATGAGTTGGGATATATTCTGTCCTGCTGTGAAATATATCAAGTTAAATTTTATAAAGGGAAGCATCCTGTGTGCAAATGACAGAGATTTATTATCAAGAACAAGAAGTACTGTAAATAGAAAACACACACATACACACACACACACACACACACACACACACACACACACACACACAATCACAGGAATATATGTGCATATATTCATGTATAATCTGTTGTGACAAATTGCGTTGCATATCATAACTACTAAACTCACAGTAACCGACTCTGGCAGGTATTTACTAGAATTTAGATCAATATTACAAAACAATATCATCTAGTAATTAACCCATTTGCCAATAATGGCCACTTATTGTAATGAAGGTGTATCAGATGGAAATCAAATCTTCCATGAACATTTAATGTTGCTTTAGTTTGGTAAAGCATAATAACAAATCTCAATTGAACTCAAATATTTCATAATAATGGTTAATCTTTTGATTTGTTTGTTTTTGTTTGGTTTGGTCTTTCTTGACAGGGTTTGTCTGTAGCTTTGTAGTTCTCCTGTCACTTTTTTCTGTAGACAGGCCTGGCCTGGAACACACAGAGATGTACCTGTCTTTTTTTCCCAGTGCTGAATTAAAGGCATGTGCCACACCAATAGGTGGTAAAGTAGTCTTAATGTTTACTGGTATCATTTGATAATTAAATAAAAATATGGCAGTAACAAAAATGTTGCTTGTGAAAAAAACTACAATTATTTTTTAATTCTTCAAGGCCTCAAATTCACAATATAAGGTGTCCTAATTAAATACTATTAAGTTTGTTTGGTTATATTATAACAGATTAACAGCCTAAAGACAAGCTTCTGTCTTCATTCTTATGGCCTTATACAGATACCTATGTCACTGGTTAAAGAGCTCAGTGTATACTGACTCTCAGATTTATATTTGAAAGTAATGCTTTGAATTTATAGTCAAAAATAAAAAGATTTATTTTTTAGTAATATATTTATTTAAAACATTTAAGCTTTAATTTATCCAAAGTTTAACATTTAAAAATTAAAATATTACCATCATTAATCTTTTATATAAAGTAATGTATTAGAACAGTCTTCCTCTTATTCAGAAAATATTAATGTCAATTCAGTTGCTGGCCAAGAGGTAGGGACATCCTGGAAAATTCTGAGCAACAGAGGCTGTTGCTAAGAGAGTTGGTTACTCTCGATAAAATGACAGCAAGACTCTATTTGCAAGGACAACACCAACAAAGCTTATTGAATATGGAGAAGTGGAGCTGGTACCTACAAGAAGATCACCCATATGTTTAAGTGTCTTTCATGCTGGAAGGTACTGTGCAGGTTATTAAAAGAGAAATGTAGATGTCAACCTAGAAGCAGAACCTTTGATTTACAGTCTTCTTCAAGATATGCTAGAAGGATGGCAACAAAAAACTTGTGGATGCAGCTAATGAATATTTGATTTGACTTTAGGACCACTCCACAAGATGGAACACATTCAAGACACTGCTTAGGTAACCCAGAGACAAGTAACACAGAATTCTAGGGTAAAACCTAATACTATTGGGGAAAATGGGGGTGGAAAAGGCATCAATAAAAGATCTTCTAATGTCCTAGTGACATACTGCGAGATCAGTGCCTTATTCAGTCAAAATGAGAGAACATTCTTCCCATAGCCAACAGGAACAGAATCAGAGACCCACAGCCAGACATTACACAGAGAGAGCACATTTAACCTAGGTCTTTAAATGGAATGTCTCCATCAAATTGCTCACATTTTTCTTATTCATATAATATAGGGATCTTTTCATAATCAAAAGAATATAAATTATGCAAAAATAACTATACATATAACACAAAAATTTCCAGTTCTGTCCATTTGTATACAAATATATTGAAACAAACTTTCTTATGAGTATGTTATATTTCACTGAGTTTATGTAACACACTTCATTTAAGCACTCATCTGTTGATGGACATTAGTAATGATATAGTCTTTTAGCTGTGGTAAACATTCCAGTAATAATCTATACATAGAGTTCTTATTACAGGATGTAGAGTCTTTTTGTTACATGGATGGAAATGGTATAGCTAGTTCACACTGTAGTTTTTTTTTTTATTTGTGTTGTTTATTTGTTTTTTTAGTTTTAGTACTTTAAACATAAGCATGGTCTTACATCAATTTCATTCCTCCCTTGTCCCTAGAACTTCTTTAATTCACCTCCCAAATTTTCTATGTACTTTTTAGTATCACTGTCACATTGTATTTACATAATATACATATTATATATGTGTATATATATATATATGTACACATGTATATTCAACTTATTGGTTATATTTGGCTTTACTCATATGTATATAAATGTTTCCAGGGACCACTTAGGATTGGACAACCTATTGTATACAAGAACTTATACCTGGAAGAAACAGATTATCCCTGTCTTCATAGCCATTGTCAGCATTTAGCTCTTTATCCAAGCAATAGAACATGTGAAATTTTTCTGTCCATATTGAAATGGTAGCTGGTTTTGTATTTGTTCAAGAAACCATTGCTGAGATTCCTACCTGAGTTTTCTAAGAAACACATCTGTGATACATCTCTTCAGCGTAGTGTTACTGATTCGGGTATTTAGAGTTCAGTTTTAGGAGTGTTTATTTCTAGAGTTTTAAACCATATGACTATGGTAATGTAGCACTAATACAAAACCACTGCATCAATTGTTATTTAACAAGACAAATGTCTATGTTACTTTAGTTATGTTTATCAGTCTTTAAATATTGAATGTCCAAAAAATGCCTGAAAAAAATGATGTGGACAGTAATTGATGTAGGACTGTTTTTCTGTATGCTATGACTATCATTCTTTAAACAAAAGGACTGTTTTGGCCTATGGTGGGCACCATAGGAGTAGGCAGGGAATCACAGTATAGGTAGGAGGAGGAGAGAGTTAAGGAAGACACAATCCAGCTGCCCAGGAATCAACATGTAATGAAATAGAAAACCAAAGGCCATGTGGAAGGACAGATTAATGAAAATAGGTTGAATTAAAATGAAATATCTAGCTAGCAATATGATTAAGCCATAGGCTGAACAGTATGAAAGTAATATAAGCATCTGTGTGGTTTTTTGGGACTTTGGGATTGCTGGTTCAGATAAGCAGCAGCAGTAGGTCTGAACCGTGGGACTAGGCAGGCCAGAAACCTCATGTTACTAGTAACTTAAGATAAATATTAAGATTAATGACAATCTGTAGGTTAACTTTTGAATGTTCAAATGGAATTTAATTATATTCCTTCACTTCTCCATGCTGCAAAAAATGACTCCTATCTATAAGGAACTACATTAAAAAGGTACAGTTTATCTTCAATCCTACTATATCAAACCAATGAAGAAACACAAGTCTAATTTTGTTACATTAAATAACTTATGGGACTTTTTGGCTGAATTAAACTCTATAGTTTCTATTTATTGAGAGTTAGTTTGGATGCTATATCAGCAAATATATTTCAATAAAATAAGTATAGTATCTATCCATTTTTTTCTGAAAAATTAATCCTGCGTTGACATTGGTTATTAATAGCCACAATATAATGACCATGAAAATAAGTAAGTTTTTGGCTTTTGATCTTTGTTTGTTTTGTAGGAGATTGATATAGTGTCTATTGCTATGACGACATTTTAGACATAGTTTCGCTGCCAAGGATTTCTGTAAAGTATCGTATGGACCAATATTTCATGGAGAAATGGAGAAGAGACAAATGAGAGAGTTTTCTGGATGAGTCTTCTCTCCCAGAAGCCATACATGCCATCATCTTTCTATGTCTCAGTGACCACCCTTGTGTGCCAAAAGACAGCAAATTGTGTCTCAGTTCCGGAAAAATATCAATGAAGCAAAGAAAAGTGGATGCTGGATGGACAGCTGTCAAACAATTCCAAACCCACGTAGAAAAGAAGTGCAGAAACACTGATTGAAATCACTAACATGTTTTTCAGCAGACATATTCCTCTAGTCGGGAGGATGTGCTCTGATGAGCAAAAACAGTTATGTCTAATCCTCTATTGTTTAAGACAGAGTATTAAGTAAACTAATATTCTCTATATAGATGATCAATTCAGTGTTACTCAATTTGGTCTAACTATGTGGGTAAAATGACAAGAATTAGATCTGCATCTAAATTTTTAAAATAAAATTATACTTACACTGTGACAAGTGGCAGTCTACCTGCCAAATATCCATGTAGTGCCATGTATCTTTCTAGTTTATTATTTCTTTAACATTTTATCATTAAGGATGAGAGTTCAGTAAGTGAATAATTGCTTGGGAAAGCAGTTTTTTGTGCTGAAAGCAGTTATAAAGTGCTTATTTGAATTAGTGAGATTCAAGTCAGGAAACCCAACGCCTTATCAAAATAAGTCACTTTAGCTGGAAAAGAATGACAAAGCAACAAGCGACTTTTTTGTTCCTTCTGGTTTGCAAGTCTTCAAATAAATTATATGTATTGATAGCTAGCGTCAATAAAAAGCCTCAATTCTACAGAAATGAATATAGAAGCGCACACAAAGGAGTTTTACAAAAAGTAAACTAGTGAACAGTTTCTAACTAAATATAATTACTGCTTTTTTCATATGAAGAAAAATTCAAAGGAGGAATATTTACATGATAAAAATAAGATTCTAAATTTAACTCAGTATTTAAAAATGAAGTAAAATAATTTTTACTTAGATCCATAGTCTATACTTACTTTATAATTTTCTTTCTATTGTCTAAGTCACATGTTCAATATACTCCGGAATTTGAGTCTGATTTTGGTCCCTCTGAATTGCTGTTTAAATTTACTTTTTATAGAACACAATATGAAATTCTGATTAAATAATGATCAACACAAAATACAAATCTATTAAGTTTTCTTAAGAACTAAATACCTCTTCAAATATCTATGAAATTTAATATTTTGCTTACATTGTTTCATATTTGTATTGGATACATATTTATAAACATTTAAAGCTAATTTATAATCAGATCTACTTTTGATCTATGTAAATCTTTTTCTTTCAATTTAAATTTAACTTGGTTACTCGATTAATAAACATCTCTGGTATCTTAATGCTCCTTTATACCCTTTGCCAGCCCTTTCCCACTACTAAACAAATAAAAAGTTGGTTTCTTCTAGATATAAAAACCCTTTCAGGAGAATTCCTAAAGTTTGTGGCATCTTTAAAAAAAAAAGATCTAGAAAATAACCAATGAACTACATTTCAAGACCATAAGTAGAACACAGGCAGATTGGTCTAAGAAAGCATATTTCTAAAATACAATCAATATCACATGTGCTCATGAATGAATGGTGATCCTCACAATTTAATTTTGTACTATAAATCAATGACAAAACAGGTTTGTTTATTCATAAATTTGGCTCATTTAATATGGTTAAGAGCATGATTTTTGTCACAGAGTATCAGAGCAAAATTTATAGCATCCAAATGACACCTCAAAACCATATGTAATTCTTGGAGATTAGATGCCTTCTGGCTACCTCTGGCACTTCATGCACTTGGACAACTCTCTCTCTCTCTCTCTCTCTCTCTCTCTCTCTCTCTCTCTCTCTCTCTCTCTCTCTCTCTCTCTCTCTCTATTGTATACATCTTATTATTTTTTACGCAGACCACAATTCCACAGGCCCTAAAATCAACAATTATTAAATGGAATCCATGAAACTAAACAGCTTCTGATTGGCAAATAAAGCATTCAGAAAAAGTTGAGGGATAATATCCAAACATATCATAACTCAAAAGTTACATATCAATAAAATAAAAGTTTAATTTTTTTGGAAGAGAAAGCTTGTATAGAAACTATACTAACCAGTGTCTTGGATCTTTGAAAGAAGAGAATTGATCTACTTCATTATCCAGCTTTGGAGCACAGAACCAACGAGTGCTTTACACTAACACAGAGACTTACTCAACTATGGTTTTTTCTGTTTTACTCAGAATAATCAGACTGGAACCAACCTAGGTGCCCCCCAGCATATTAATGGATAAGGGATGCATGCTATATTTACACAATAAAATACTACTCAGCCATTAAAATTAAAACATGATATTCACAGGTAAGTGGATTGATTTAAAAAATATCATTTTGAGTGAAATAACCCAAACTCAGAAAGAAAATAAAATGGTTAAGTATTCACTTATGTGTTAATCTAGGCTGTTAAGTCAATGGTAACTAAACTACAATTTTCAAACAATGATGGTTATGTATAGAGTAAGTGACTAGTGATAAAGTAGGATGAAGACAGAAATTCATAGAAAAAAATAAATAGAAAACATAGTCAAGAATGGTGGATGTTAGGACTAGACAGGACAATCAACTGGGGGGGGGGGAGAAGAGGACTGAAATAAGGAGAGAGAAATAAGGACCCTTTGAGCTACAGTATAGGAACCTAATACAGCAGAAACTTATATCTATCTATCTATCTATCTATCTATCTATCTATCTATATATATATATATATATATTAATTTTATCTTTAGGAAGAATTCTGAAATCAAAGATGATGATATGTGTATCAGGCACACCCACAAAAGACGTTTACAATGTTTACATTTCCTTTATATTTAATCTGAGAAAATGCTCACATTGCAGATTTTCCATGGATGAAATATGTGATTGAACATATTCTTTCCGTACAAAATTACTGCATTAACCTCCTCCATTTTTTTTATCTTATTGCTAATAACCCTTACAGGTGCAGTTTGTAAAGTAAACTCCTTAAGTACTGAATGTATATAGAATACTGCAAGGTACAAGAAATAAGCTAAAACTGAGCTTTTACAAAAAACCTTCCTTGGGACCCACACAGTATTGAATGCTGGAAACATTCCAACACAAGAAGATAATAGGTCATAGAGCTCAGTTCTGAAAGTGTTAGGTAGAAACCCTAATACATTGTTGTTTCTAACAACTTTTGAAGATTAAATTATTTCCTACCCAGCTTTGCAGCTTAAAGTAACTGTTCAAGTTCATGGCTCTCTTAAAATGAACTTTGAGTTTTTAAAATGTTTATATCTTATTTTGGTTCTTTTGATTAATTCAATAATTGAAATAACTAGACTATAAGTTATTTTGTTGTTTTCATTTTTAAAACAAATCTCAAGAATGTAACAAGACAGTCATCTTTTCCATGGTTATATTTCAGTTCTACCAGAAAATATAATGAATTGGTATATCTGTCTTACTTTGTTATCGATAGTTCTTTTGTCAGCTGCTTTTACTAAAGGACCTTTTTGTGGATTTATGAATCATTTTCAATACATGATGTTTAGAAATCTTGTTCCCCGTTACTTGAAATATTTTCTCCCAGATGATGCCATTGTAGATGCTGGTCATTCAGCCTTATGAAGACTCCTTAGGATGGGATTTCTTCAGTTGTAGTGTGTGGGTTTGTCCTTCCATTCTGTTTAGAATGAGTCTGCACAGCTTCTTAAGACATGCCTAGATACAGAAACTGAGACCCAGCATTGGTTTTAGCTCCTTGAATTTGTCAAGAGATTGGAAGGTAGGTTAAAAAATGAAAATGTGTGATGCCTTTTATAGGATTGCAAGAGCTGAAAACTAGTGTGATTTTGAATTTGGGGCTGACCTCTCTTAAACTGTGGCCATTTCCTCATGAACAATTAGCTTGTGGAATCATCTGTCACTTTTACTGCCATCATCTTATTTTGTGTGGTACTGGGTTCAAATACAGAGCCTCAATCATATTTGTTGGCTCTTTTTATTGGCTTTTTCATGGGACAAGTCTTACTCATGAAGCCCCTCAGGGCTTTTTGAGCATTCCTGCCTTAGCTTCTGGGTACTGGGGTTCCAGGTATGGCAGGTTGCCACCAGTGCTCTTGTCTTTAGAGAAACTGGTCTGTCTCTAACTACAGAGAAATTCCAATGTGACTTTTATTAACTCAACTACTTATTTAATCAGAAAATATGTTGGCAGAGGATTCCTATTTAAAAGAATATGCTATTTGATTATTAACCAAGTTAATGGACATTTTTTTTTCAAAGAGGCTGTGTTTCTGGTGAGTATTGAAAGAATGTTTGAATTTTTTGTTTAATTGATTTTTTTTTCAAGCACAGAATCTTCTTAAAATTCAAAACTACATGAATGTGATCTAAGGTAAATCACTGAAAAACAGGAGAATCTGTCAACTGATTATCTCTTATCATCAAATTAAACTTCAAATGCTGGGAATGTGTTACATCTAATTGAGTTGTTGGCCAAAGGTGGTCCTATGAAAATCCTCAGACAGCCTAGGCTGTTATCATGACTATAGGATATCCTCCAGAAACTGAGGTCATTGCCTCAGGCTGAAGACAACACCTTCACCTCTGAATAAACATTGGAAAGTTGAGCTGGTGCCTACACAAAGCTTTCACGCTTATATATCTGCTTTTTTGGTACAAGAAGGCCTCTATAGCCTACCAAAGACGTACTGTAAACACCAACACAGGCACAAATGCTTAATATATCATTGTGCATTGACGCTAAGATCTGGTGCGATGATGGTACTACGTTGGTGAGAGTTACCGAACAATAGTTTATTGAATGAAGAGCCACTCTATAAAATGGGACTCATATCAGACATTGCTTGAGTGAGCAAAAGCCTGAAAACTAGATTATCCATGGACCTGGAGGAAAATTAAATTCTCCTAGTGGGGGAAACAAAGAAGTAAAATGTCTGCTAATGACAGTCTGTTATATTCAAAGATCAGTGACTTTCTTAGACACCGTCAGAGAAGCAAGGTGGTGTTAAGAACAGAGATCCATATTCAGACATTAAGCAGAAAGTAAGAGACATATAATTTTGAGTCCTAAATTAAATGTCTCCATCAGGCTCAAGGAATTATGAACAAGCAAAGGAGGGATTCAGGGGGATGAAGAACACCAAAACACAACGCCTTCTAGAGCAACATGATTGAGACACATACAACCTCACAGAGACTGAGGCAGTATTCTTAAGCCCCCACCAAACACAGTTCTAGAGATTAAGGAGAAGTAGAAATATGACCCAATCACAAAAGCAGAAGTAACTACTAATAGATAACTAATTAAAATTAAATAACTAGTTTTCTGTATGGTAATCTAACTATGGGAACAAATTGCTCTTAAGGCCAAGCTGCATGCCCAGAATGAGCCATCAGAAAATGAACCCAAAGGCAACTTTAGAGATTCTTTGTCTCAAAACATTTTGTCAGGACTTTTTCATTAAAAATTACCTTAATATTTTTAATCTAAACTTTTTCCTTTTTTCCAACTCTTTGCATGTATATTATTGTTTCCATTTTAGTGTTTTGTGGGTTTCTGTGTGTGTGAGATGATGAGTGGGTCCCTGTATTTTGTGTATTCCCTTGGACTCTGTTATTTTCTTTCTTTTGACCTGATTTGTGTTAGTTTTTTTTTCATTTTTTTTATTAATATCCTATATAAGCTTGCTTGGTTTCTAATGAGAAGAAGAAATGGTGCCGGTCTGCTTATGAGAGTATGTGGGAACAAACTGGTAGGACTGGAGAAAACAGCCACTTGGATAAAATCCTCTTGGGAGAAAAAAAAAAAAAAAACATTTTCAAAAAAGAAAAGAAATATAAGGTAAACATAAGAAAAAGAAAACATTTTAGTAGAAAAAAGGAATAACCAATTATTCATCAAGATGATCACACTCATCCTTCCATGAAATAGGCACAACAATAGTGTTATAATCTGCAAATAAGGGAGCCTTGGGTTTTATATCTGGTTTAAGTTAAGGTGTAGACCTGCACTGGCTATGAGAATCTCAGTAAGCACAGATGCATGCTGCCTCCTAGATCAAGGCCATTTAGAATGAATTTTTTTCCTATATTCTTTATCATTTTTGGGGGGTGGGTGGGAGTTCTTCATTTTATTATTTTTTAATAAAAAATGTCATTTTTTTATCCAGGTATCCCTCTGCTCCCCCTCCCTTCCTTCCTCCCAGTCCCTCCTAGTCAGCCTTCAGCCTTCCCCCATACCCCCATCCAGAGAAACATGTATAGAGGATTAAGATCAGGGTTTATTTAATACCCTTATTTAAAAGAAACTAAAATTAGTTTCAGGATGCCTCTCTTTCTTCCTGTTGCTAGGAAACTGACAGTTAAGGACTGTGTGAAATTTTCTAAATTAAAGTGGAGAACAACTTTCTAAACTACAGTAAAACTTCATAAAAACAAAATTACTAATTAAACAAATAAAGCAGTTATAGAGATGATTTAAGGGTTATTAGGTCTCAATCATAGAACAACTTTTTCTCCCATGGTAATGGAATGCGTCTGGACTGGCTTTTCACATGTTCATTGACTATCCAGCATGAGGCTGCCATAGTAACATAAAAGGCAAAAGTTTTTAGGGCCTTGCATTTTTTTTAAAAATAATCCTGGCCACTCATTGCTATGATGAAACCTGAAATGCAACAGCAATGCTGAAAGTAGCCCGAGCCAGGTGGATTCCCAAGTTTTGTCACTGTCTGATGCAGAACACTGCTGGGGGAAGCATGCTGATGGCTGTTCCTTCAAGCACTTGCTGTGAGAAAACTACTTTTCTCTTACAGAAAAGTAAACACAGAGCTGGATATAATTAGCAGAGGCACATTGCTGGAATCCACTTTTTTTTTTTTAAGTGAAATATAAAATAGAAGGTTTAGAAAAAAAGAATCAAACAATCATCTATTCTATGCTTACTTAAATATTTATGCTTATTTATTTTGGGGCTGACCAGTTAGGAAAACTAATGAACATTATTCATCAAATCCATTAGAGTAAACCTAACAACCTGCAATTATATGGTCCATGTTTGTTAAATATCGCCAAGATAAAACAACCCCACAACTAAAAATACAATTACCTTAAAAGCAAGGAACAATACAAATTCATATCATTAGACTTAATTGTACTTAAAAGAAAAATCAATTTAAAAATACAGTTATGACCATATGACTTACTTAGTGCATATTAAGGATTTTAGAACATTTCCATCTTGAGTTGGCTAAAAGAACATGCTTAATGAACAGTTTTTACAATTGTATACAAGATACTTGTATTTAAATATTGATTCTATCCTTTATCAGCATATTTTCTGGAGGTTTTATAAATGTGAACTGGTAAATAGTTGTATAATTTGGTTATATATTATATATGTGTGTGTGGGGGGTTAATTCCTCCTAAAACATTTTGCAAATACTAAACAATTAACCCTCCTCTAAAATTAAAAAAGATAGGAACCAGATTGGTGTTTCAGATCATGTAATCTCATCATGTAAAAGGATGAGGCCTAGGGATTACTATGGTTTTGTGTTCGGTCTGAGCTATGAGGTAAATTCCTGGTCACCTTGAGATACAGAGTGAGGTCCTCTGTCTCAACAAAATTGCAGATGAGTTTGAGTTCAAATAAAAAGATTGAGATAAGAAAATAAAAAATAAATAGTTTTTCTTTATTGTAAATAGAAGAGTTACTTCAATATAATATATAATAAATTGATTTATTCTTCTTGACTAAAAGAAAAGAAGATATTTGATATGAAGATGGGAAAAATGAGTATGGAGTTCTGAGAGCTGCATGTTACTCTGTTTAACTCACAGAAACGAATGCTTCTTTTAGAAATCTTGCATGTTGTGATCAAATTGATCTGATCCACTAATAAGAAGCCAAGTAATATGATAAGTGCACACATTGAAAAAACTTTTCTCTGAGTTTAGACAATGTGTAAATACAGATAACTCAAAGCAAGCGAGTCAGTCCATTCCTGGGTTCTTAAATTTAAGATACTATGTCTGACTCTTGAGAACTGAGGACACTGACATAGCACATTAATGATTACAATTGGCCTCTTATGGCCTTTTCTCTGCTGATGTAACTTATCGCCAGGCCCATAATTTATCCCTCTTTTCTACCTAGAAAGTTCTTCATCTCCTTTCCTGTTGTTTTTACTCATACAAATACCACTGACAGATTGTTGTAATCTATAGTCTAGTTCTGATAGCACCACCAAGTGTCACCTAGGATTGAAATTTTCTATATGCAATGCTTAATCTTAGTGTCATATTAGTAACACTGCATATTTCAAGTACCTTCTGTCCTGTCCACACAAGATTGCTCATGGGCTGTGTGTATGTGTGTGTGTGTGTGTGTGTGTGTGTATTCTGACCTATAAGATAGGCTTGTATTGGAATGCCAGCAAATTATTTGTATCAATAATGACATTTTCAAACATAAATTTTTCAACTATCACTTATGTTTATGAGAAAAAATACTCTTATTTCATAAATATGTTTTAAATTTAAACATCACCAATGAGTGGTAGATGTGTGATTCAATTGAACAACGTCTATACCATTTCCCAGAATTCTCTATATCTTTCACTATTGATAGTTCTTAGCTAATTTTATCTCTCTTCTCATTATACACAGACATCCATATATATTAGGTATTTTATTATGAATTTAACAGGAATGTTCCAGATACTAATAACTTACTGTTCAAATTATTATTATGTTACTGTAAAGAAGACACTGTAAATAAAGAAGCCTAAAAGACAGCATGTGTTTGAGGGCTTGCTTCGAGTTTCAGAGTTTTAATCCTTGATCATGATGGCAGTAACCATGGTGGCAGGCAGGCAAGCATAATTCTACATAACAGTACATAACAGCTACATAACAGTAGCTGAAAACATACAGCCTGATCCACAGGTAGCATTCAGAGAAATCAAGAGAATGGACCTATCATCGGCTTTTGAAACCTCAAAACACAATTCTAGTGATACATCTAGTGATACATCTAGTGGTACATCTCCACGAAGAAAGAACACCTACTTCTGCAGAGATACACCTCCCTTCCCACTCATAGTAACTGGTACCAAGCATTTAAATGCATGATGTTATAGGGGTCATTCTCATTCAATCCATCACGTGCTCAATTTAAAAACAATGAAAAAAATCTTTTTGTTAAAATTTATTGCAGTTTGATAGTATGCTTAGGGAAATATCAGTAAAGAAAGTTAAACTTTGGTTCAGGATTATATCTTTATTGACAATCTGTTTAGGCTAATAGTATAAGATGTAGGAGAAATATTGTGATTTCCACATCCGGTGGATATCATGTAGTTTCTTTCCAAAAATAACCTTTGAAAAATTATCTCTAAAGAATAAAAAATCATATGAATTCTTTTCAAAATAAATATCACTTTTATAAACCTGTCTTCCTAATATTCAAGAGTCTTTATGAAAAATTAGAAATATTTCATTATGGAATTTTCGTTTATTGGCCTCTTTTCCAGCTGGGTGTCAGCTACAACTTTCCTATAAAGAATAATTATTCTGAAAATCTATAATAATTTAAACTGAAAATTCTAATTATGCACATTTCCTTATTTACAATGAGGAATATGTGTCTTGATATTTGAAGCCATGACACTTGGAAAATTCAAAGTTACTTTAAAAACTCTTAAATAAATTTTCCTCAAAATTCATTCATTTTTGACCACAAATTACAGCTTAAATTAATGGAATTTAAAATTCATTAAATACGAATGGATTTTTGTTACTGTTGTATAAGCACAAAAGTTGATACTTATGTGAATTTAAAAACATTTGTCAAATTGTAAGTTTCAACATCCTGAAGGGCTGTCAAAAATATCCCACATCTTACCCTGACATGTTTTCATGTCCAGAATTTTAATGATAAAATTGAACATATAAATCAAGTAATAGTAATAGTAAGCTAAAATCATTACAACATACTCTATCAATTAGTTAAACTTGCTTTGATGTGATATCTCCCTCTCACGGTACATTTGTATGGTGTATCAGCAAGGTTGAGGTCGTTCATTGTTAGTCCCAGAGAACAAAGCTATGAAACTGAAAATGAATTTGGTGAAATTATCATGTATTTTAAGTATAGTACTAGTTATCTACTTAATTAATATTTATCAATAAACATTTTTATTCAAATGAGCAGGTATTTTGAGTAAAGTTATATATTGAAAAGCTTATAATAAATTATAATTTCTGATATCAGGTTTACAAACAAAATTATTCTTCTGTATATTTTTTATACATTTTTTAATATCATTACCATTTTAGTTGTTAACCTTACACACACATTTAAATATATACACACAGACATGTGAACATGTACACTGTAGTCACTCAATAAATGTGACCATAAAAACACATAATGCTACTGATATTGGCCAACATTAACTAGAAGAAAAAAAAATCACTTTGTAGAAAATGTATTGTTCAAGGTTAGTATGTTTATGTAATTTAAAACAGACAGGATAGAAAAACAGGAGGACATTGAGACAGGAGAATGGAACAGAGCCCTACCTGGGGGGCTGGTGAAGCCTCTGATTTGCAGATAAGCAAGAATTCCACCATAACTGACAACTGTTTAATACCTGTCTGCTTTCTAACCAAAACCTTGCAATTTTCCAGGAATCATACGAGTAATTACATTTACTATGAAAGCACATTTATTCAGCATCTGTACAAGACTAATGGTCATTGTATTTCCCTTATCATGCTATAGTAGTGTCCAAATGATTCTCATAACCATATTATAGGCTCAAACCAAAAGAAAGAGGAAAATATTCATAGTAATATTTGAAGTTATAGCATAAGGTCTATAGATGTAGAACATATTTGTAATTCTAAAACAATTAATTGTGACTCTCCTGAGATGCAGATATACTTAAATATATCTTGCACTCAGTGCTTGACTTTCTTCTGACTCTTGTGATACAAAACATGATACAAATGTGTTTAAATCATCTCTTTATACAAGTTAGCCATGCAAATCTTTTTTGTGCCCAAGCAATAAATTACAGTTTTGTTTTTTTTTTCTTGAGTTGGGGTCCATTACAGTGTGAGAGAACTTTTGAGAATACATAGGGCAACAGCATGAAGCACTGTCTCTGTCTTACTTCACTAACAAAAACAGTATGTCTTTTAAAATAATGTGTTTCCCTTGAGAGGTTATACAAATATCAGCTGTGTTGGTATATGTTTTCAAGCATACCAAATTTCAAGGCCAAAGTAGATTCATTTTTATAATGAATCTATCTGTGAATCTTAAATAAGATTCAGTAAGCAAGCAGATGGTCCCCCAGGTGGCCATGTCTTCTCAATGAAAGCTTCTCAAAAAGGAACATGTGTTAGTATCTTAAAGCAACAATGGACACATTGAGAATTCTAGGAATTATTCGATTTACTGACATGACATTTTCTGTCAATCACTTGGCTATAATTATATATCCAGTTGTCCCTGAATATCACCTTCTCCTAAAATATTCTGCATTCACTCCTACAATGTGCACTTGGCATGTGTACAAAAATTAGAGAGCACCCAAGCTTAGAAGGATATAAATTCTGATTGCACCATAGGCACAATAAAGAATCAAATAAGTAAGGAAAGACAGTTCAATTAGATTTACTAACTCGAGAATAAGAGCAGGCTGAACTCAAATATTTAAATGCCACTTTATTTATAATCAGATTCATGGTTGTTTTTTTTTTTCTTCAAAAATTATCATTTTACAGCATGGTAAAAATTCACACAGTAGACTTCTTATAATGTACAAATTTTCCACATAACTGGTAAAGTCTCAAGATTTTTTTTAAAAAAATGTGTTTAGAAAAAATGCAAACTCTAGTCCTATAAAAGTATCATATCTTTGAGACATTACCTATTTTGGCGTTCTTGAAAAGCAAAGCTTTCATTTCCTGGGGTACACCCAGATAAGGAAAGCTACTCACATGAAGTTGTAGCCAAAGAACTGAGTTTTTATAAAAAATTACTGTGGATGCACAGGCTGTTAGCAAAATGGGGCCTGCAGTGGGATTCTGGACAGTCCACAACATAGGGTTTCTATTTTGGTTATAAGATAGAGGTCAGAATGAACAGATTCTGTGAAATCCCTTGAGAGGAGAGCTGTGATCTCCCTGCCCCATGACCTTGGCAAATGTAATCATTATAGGACTTTCCCTTGGCATGAAAAACGGGATAGCTTTTTTCATGCTAACTATTCTACTGACAACTGCACAAACAAATCTCTGACTATCAATGTTCATTACAAGCAGAAATAAACATATTCTCAATGTAACAATACGTTTGATTTCTTACACAGGCTCTCAACCCTCTGCTCTGCTTCTTATTTCAAATGTCATATTATTATGGTGGGTACAATTGAAATGATATAATAATGAGTATCATATCCATCAAAATTTCTGAATGTATTTGAGTGAATTTTTAAAAAGACTTTAACATTGTATTAGTGCATAATAATATTTCCATTGCACATTAATATGCATTGTGTGGTCTATTTTTTTTTAATATGAGCATTTGAAGCACTATAAAGAGCAAATAGGAACATAAGAAAATAAGTATCTGGTCAGATGTTAAAGTCGATCTGTGACTGATGAGATGTTTAAGGTATAAGATTTCAAAAATAATATGAAAATTGATGCATGCCATTTTGTTTAATCTTACATAGAAATCTATCATTATGTTTAAGATATCTTCAAGTGTTTCACCTCAGGATAAGCTTTGATGAAAGTCAGATATATATGCTATCATATTTAGATAAATATTTATTATTTATAACAGTGTTCGTACTAAGTATAGTAAATTTGACTGCAATAGAACATATAGACACAGGATTTGTATGTATGTAAATGTGAACTTGCTGAATATTCACACTGTGGATAGATGCCCATGCTTCAATTAGTTTGGGGTATTAATCATGATACAGAAAATATGAAATTATTGTTAGTTAAATAAATAATCTGAACATATAGTTTCCTCATATAATTATTGCCACCTACTTTTTCCAAGTCTATTTATGTGAAGAAGTAAGTAAGGTAAGCATCACATAGAATATTGCTGATAAGCAATCCTTTTTAAATGTTTCAATATTGACTGTTAGGATGGCAAAATAATGTAAAAATTTCCTTACAGAAATAGATAAACTTACTCTGTTGCAACATAATCTGAGCATGTAATAGATATGTTGAATTTGTTTAAATTTAATAAATATGAAATTCTATTAGTAGACAAATGTTGGTGCTATTTGGGGAAAATGGCTCTTTTAAAGGATAAAAATTAATAATTTTTGCATATTGTTTCCAAACCTAGGATAATTCTAATTTCCACACAATGATATTTAAGCAAATCTTGAATGAAACAGAATTAAACTGGTTCCATTTAAAGAAACATTATCTCAACTAGAAGCATCAATATGGCTAAAGTCCTGAGGACTTAGAGAGGAAATGTGAGACGTGCCATGTTACCCTAGACTTGTAACCAAACCATTACCATGATTTTAAAAGCTGTAATGGTATGAAGAAATTTTCTAGACATGTTCGAATTTGCTAACATGGCGTGTAGGTCTTTAGTCTAAAAAAGACTGTCCATTGAGTCAGTGCTTATTAACAAATTATTAAGTTTCACTGAACTCTAACTTCATTTAAAAATATGGTATGTATGGATGAAGAAAAAGATTTATTATGATTACTAAGTAATGAATACATTATTTATAATTGTAGAGTCTCTAAGACCGATTTTTTTATTTTGTGTTTCTTTATGAATCTTCTCATCATTCATTTCTTTTTCTTTTATATTAAAATGCTACTAAATATTCATAGCAGTTTTATCAAAAAATGTATATTTGACATCATTTAAAGAAACTTTTCCCTTCTTGTCTATGTTTGTTTCTCTGAAACCCTATCATCTCTGAATATATATATGGCTTGGGAAAAACTATTTATGGTGCAACTCAAAAGTTAATATAGATAACCCTTGAAATTTTGAAGCTATGTCTGCAACAATTTACGTGGAACTGGTCTTTGAAATCTAAATAACAACCATTTTTAGCATAGAGATATCACACATTTTGAATTCTTATTATCTAGAACTTTAGAATCTAACACCATAATTTACCTATGAATCTCAAAAACAGAAAAAAAATATATTCTATATCATTAAATTGTTTAACAATTCAACAGTCATAAAAGAAATTATTTATCCTCTTGTTTATACAGCTAGGCTCTCCAAGGGTAGGCAACTATCGGTTGGCAGGGGCAATATGTGGAGCCTTGAGGGGTGGGATCAGACTGTGTTCCTGTGCATGGGCTGGCACCTTGGAGCCCATTCCCTGCAGAGGAGCACATATCCCAGTCTTGATATTGGGATGATGAAATTGGACTTGCCTTGAGTGGATGAGCCACGCTGAGCTGACCCACTTTGGGATTCCTTGCCCTTTTAGGGAAGGGGATGGGGGAAATGGGGAGGGTGACACGAAGGCTGACAGGGAGGGATTAGGAAGAGGGAAGGGAGATGGATACATAGATAAATAAGACTTTTTAAATAAAAAGATTAAATGAATATACAAAAAGAAAAAATAATTATACAATAATAAAAATAATTAAAATAGTTTCAACATTATAAATTTCCATCAGCATATATAATTTATAAATACTGATGATTTTTCAAAGTAAAACAAAATCATTAGGCAATATTATATTTAACTCAGTCATTTTCAAATTTGTATTTTAATTATAATATTGAGTTTAGTCTTAAAAAATCACGAGTTTACTATAATTTTTGAAAAGCTACAAGTTTGTATTTTTGGCTTAAGGACCAAAAGAGCTCTTAACAGAGCTCAGTGGGAATAAAGAGATTTTTTTGCTTTATAGATCTTCTTCTAATTCCATTCCGTCCTAGGAATTTGCCCACTTGTCATCTTCCTGCTCTCCATAGAACTGAGAGCTTCTAAGAACTGTCAGTATTACTGGTTATAAGCAATGAATCACTTGGTTGCAAAGAATTTAGAATAAATGAAATATACTGTGTGTGTGTGTGGTGTATATACCGAAACTTACAGAAAACTGAGTATTTATTTTAGAAATATGCATTTTGTTTATAGTATTAGAAGTAAAAATTAGTTTTGTGTCAAATTGTTGGAAAGAAGCATGCATGGTAGCATTGAGTGTTTTAAAAACATGAAGAGAAAAAGAAAAAAAAAACTGGAGAGGAAAAGAGAGTTTCCATTATGTGGAAGATGGACGAGGTGAGGAAAGTCTTCAGGGGAACAAAAGCCTACAACAATAAATGGGAATCAGACTGAAGACAGACACAAGTAAGCACAACATGCCAAATAAGAGCAATAAATAAATAAATAAATAGCATGGGAAGCTGTATTGCATCCTAAAGCTTATGAAGTAAGTGAAAGACAGCGTTCTCAAATGAGCTCAGTACACCCTTTATAATCAAGGCACGGGGTTTTCTTTCTGTTTGTTTCCAGGGTAGAAGCTAGAACTAAGGAGACTGAAATAAGAATGTGACAACTTTCCTGATTTGCAAAGCATGGTACTCCTTTCCACTCTGAACAAGGAGCTGTGAATATTATGCGAAGGACTTTAATTTCATTCTCGTCTCAAGAAAATGAACTATAAACTGAGTAAAGTGAAGTGGATTCTGCAGAAAGGGGCTTATGCAATGTATAATGTTGTACAGCAGCTAAGCTGGCAAAACCTTTCCTTGACCTTAAAGAAGTATACTTGTTAGAATTATTTCCAAATCAATAACCATTAGACCCAAACAATGTTGATTTGTGCCTTCCTGAAAGGTAAATGGCTCAAACAAAGTCATTGCAATAAAATTTTCTTCTCTAACAGTATTCATTTCATCAGGAAGACAATAAATTTCACTCTCATGAAAAGCCAATAAATAATGAAAAGCGCAAAATTTTATTTTAAATCAGCAAAAGTTAAATGCATCGGCATGTTCAGTGTCAGCAATGTAAGAATGTTCTGAAAGTGTACATTGTTAACGTAGATTATGGGACTTTAAGATAAAGAGGCATACAGGTCAGTCTGAAGATTGTAAAAATCTGTATGCACCTTTTAATTGGAAAATACATATGGTAATGAAAATGTATGTTAAAAACACAGCTCATTGTTCATGTTTGTTTCTAAAGGAATAAATAAAAATATCCTTATCTGATACTTATAATTCTATAGCCCAGTTTCCAAAATTAAAAAAAAAAAAAGATAAAATGGCAGTGTTGCTATGGCAACATTGTTTCTAATATAAGTAGTGTGTGACTGATTTCTTATCCCACAGAGGTTTTGCCATCACATTTCATTCCTAATACAGATTCTTACGTAATTATTTTGAATATGTATGTGAAATTTTAAAAGGATACATGTATAAAACACAATGGAAGAAAATTATCACATATACAGGTGATTAATTTAGGTATGTCAAAGACTTCTTATGATTTAAACAGGTGTATCTAATTTCTTACAGATTTGTGTTCATGGTTTTCATTAAATAAAAGCAGTAAAAATAATTAGTAAGTACTTTATTCAAAATATCACACTTTTCCTGGAGTTATGTAAGTCTAAACAGTGGGGTCTTACAGCCTCATCTCTTTGCAGGATACAAAAAATAAAGATGAAAAGCAGATGGAGGAAATATATTAATTATGGTTGCAAATAAACGAATAAAGTGGTGAGGAAAAATCCATTTTGGTATGTGAAAGCAGTATTGGGATGTCTCTTCTCCCCATCACGAACACCTTACGGTATCAGCTCTAGTTCTGACATGTACCCCATCCTTTAAAATAGTCAAATAAGGTCTTTTTTACCTGTTAACACCCAGAGTGCAGTCTTTCCTTGTTAGAAAATTGCACATTTGGGAATGTTGTAGACGGCCAATATTCTACAAGGTTTTGCTCTTTCTGAAATTCATGGCAACCCAAAAATAGGTTAAACTTAAGAAAAAGGGCAGTCAAAATTGTTTTTGTAACTTCAAACAAAGTATAAACAATGAAGACAGTAATACATGATTTAATTTTTGCTCCTTTGCGGTCCACTAGAGTAATCAACACATTTTAGCAGATAAGGATTCTAAGTGCATAGTTAACATGCAATATTCTGTTGTAGTTTGCAGTATTATGATGGTATGTCAAGTTATCTAACTATATCCAGTCTTCGTACAGTAATTCTAAATGATATTTATTTCTTAAATGAATATAAAAATTAAAGGGTATGTCACATAGAAAAAAAAACCTGAGTACACCTTGTAATAATAGAAGATAATCTAAAATATTAAATTTCCTGCCAGCTGACATTTTAGCTTTTACTTCTGAGTTATGCATGTTAAAATTTTCTTATTCTTACTTTCAAATCTAAAGTATTAGTTCCTGGGGTTTAATAATTCTTTTTCTATTGTATAGAATAAAACTCTATGAGCTAAGAAAAGCACTGGAATAGAAAATTGTGCTTCTCACTGAATGGGGAGAAGATTTTTGTCTTCTGACTTTACAAGGGGAAAAAACCCAAAGAATGAAATTTACCTTCTGAGTTTTCATATCTGCAATTCCGAATTTTATTCTGAAAGAGTAATGTTGTATTAAAGCAATATTTTAAATCCTCATTAGAAAAATATCTTAAGTGTCATAACAAGATGTGTTAGAACAAAATTCTTGTGTTCTTTTCAATTAGAAAAAGAAAGCCCATCTCTTCTCTTAAAAAACAAAAAAAAAAAAAAAAAATATTAGTTAATTTTTTAAAATCTAATTTTAGTTTCCTTTCTCTGCTCTCCTCCCATTTCTTCTACCATCCTCCACTATGCCCTCCTTCTCAATCTACTCCGTCTTTTCTGTTCAGAAAGGGGCATGCTTCCCATGGGTATCAATAGACATGGCCTATCTAACTGGGTTAAGAACAGCACTTCCTATGGTATTAAGGTTTGGCAAGACAATCTTTTATGAGAAATGGGTTCCCAAGAGCAAAGCATTTTAGGGACATCCCTAGCTCCCATTGTTAGGAGTCCCACAAGGAGACCAAGCTACCCAACTCTGATAGACACCAATTTGATCACAGATAGCCAATTCAGGCTACATATCCATTATGGCTAGGAGACTTACCTAGGGTCATCCTTGTAGATTCCTGGGAGTTTACCTTGCGTTTCTACCCTATCCCAAAATGCATTCTCCCTTTCCAGTTTTCTCTTTCAGCACTCTCTCCCTACATCCACTCACAAAACAGGTTTCTCAGATTCCCATCCCCATCATTCCCCAGGCCATTCAGGAGAGCTCTTTTATTTCACCTTCCCAGTAGGATTCATACATCTTCCCTTTGGGGCACTTTTTCTCACCTAGCCTCTCTGGGTGTGCATAGTACAGCATGGTTACCCTTTACTTTATAGGTAATATTCATTTATGAGTGAGTATATACTGTTTTGTCCTTCTGTGTCTGGGTTACTGCACTCAGGTTTTTTTTTTTTTCCCTTGTTCCATCCATTTGTCTTCAAATTTCCAGCTATCATTGTTTTTAGTAGTTGAGTAATGTTCCATTGTGTAAATGTAACACGTTTTCTTTATTAATTCTTCAAAAATAATTTGTTTCCATGTTCTGGATATTATGAATAAAGCAGCTATGAGCATAATTCAGCAAGTGTCCTTGTAGCATGGTTGAGTGTACTTTGAGTATATGCCTAAGAGTGGCATTTCTTTTCTTGAGCTAGATTAATTCCTAATTTTCTGAGAAACTGCCATTTTGACTTCCAAAGGGGCTGTACATGTTTTCACTCCCACCACCAGTGGAGGACTGTGCCCTTGCTCCAAATCCTTCCCAACATAAAGAACTAAAGAAACTACACATAAAAAATAATCCAACTAAAAAAATGGGATACAGACCTAAATAGAATTCTCATCAGAAGACTCTCAAATGGGAGCGAAACACTTAAAGAAATGTTCAGCATCCTGAGCCATCAGGAAAATATGAATCAAAATGACTCTGAATTCCATCTTACACCTGTCAGAATGGCTAAGATCAAAAACTCAAGTGACAACCTGTCTCTTCTTAATGCCTTATATCTGAAAATATAGTTTTTTTCTTACACAAAATGATTTGTCTTGGTTATTCTTTTTACTTTTCACAGTTCAGATCTTTTTTTTTCAAAGGGTGTTAAGAATTTCTGCCACCTTTCAACTTCTTGTTACAGCATGTGCTCTCAGAATCCCTCCTGCATCATCCATTAAAAATTTTTATTTCAGGGATAATCAATGGTTTCCTCTGTATTAGTTTTATTGTCTATTACCAATTAGTCATTTTCCCTTCACTAAATAATATGCATATTTATCTTATTTCAACATTTGTAGTTAATGAACATTCAAATTATTGAAATATTTGTAATATACAGTTATTTTTCCTTATCTATTTCAGAGTCATTAATCTACCCTCTCCAAGTTATTTTATTGCTTTTGGCTTTAAGAGTACACATATTCTCTTCTAGGCTCGTTTACCTCCAATACACAGGTTCCTCACAGAAATCACATTTCCTTTATTCGCATATCCCACAAAGAAAAACTCATCTATTTTGCAGCCTTAAGTTATGATTACCCTAGAGAATGAATCATCCCATTTGAGTTCTGTTGCTAACACAAAGGTGAAGATTATAAGTGACAGCATCAATCTCTATCTTTATTTTTTAAATGTAAATTAATCAAGATGGCAAATACAATTCCTGTCTTAGGTCATTTTATCACCTCAATACTTCTAAAAATAAGGTGTGTCTCTCTGGAAGAAAAATGTGAGTCCTCTCGAGCATAAGTTAATCCACATTTCACTCTTTCCTTTGTTTTGCTACCACTTTTAATCTAGAGATTTTTGTTTTCACAATAAATTGTGATTTTAGAAATCAATTTTCTAAATTCTACTCTTCTACCTAATCCTCATTATTTTCTGAATAAAACTTTCTGAAACACAGCTTAAAGCATTTCACTAAGTGTTCAGTGTGTGTTTATTAAAGTCAAGCATCCAAAAAGATAGATTCAAGATTGTAAAATTCAATTTAAAGTAACATTAGAATTTCATATTAAAACTAAAAGATTCAATACTTTTACAAACTGAACATCACTTTATCTGTTTTTACATTAAGTACTTCAAAAAACATTCAACACATATGATTCTTTTCCACTCAGACTCATGTCATTCAAGAGAAGAAATGAGAAGAAAAATAGTGAGTGAACTAAGGTGGTATAGATTCTGAAGTGGTAGCCAGTTTGAGTAAGCTACTGTGATAGCCAAATGCTGCTGTGCTGATTCTTCATAGGCAGCGTGAAAACTGAAAAATACCTAATGATAGGATGTCTGCAGTAATAGCAACACCAATAATCATGGATCTCATGTGCAGGTTTTTGAGTACAGTAAGAGAAGTTGTCAGTGATCATACCACATAAAATCTAGTAATAATGACCAATGACCTGAATATTGTTATTATGGTCGCAGTGAAACATTTTAGAGTACAGAAGCAGAAGAACACCCTAATTTTCCTTGCAAGCTAACAGAATCACTTGGATGCTAAGGCAAAGATAAAATGAAAATGAGGAGGACAGATGAGTACCGTGTAAGGCTTTAATCAGTGTGAGAGGATGATCAGAAATATGACTAAGAAACAGATATAGTGTATCTAAAGAGTTTCTTTCAAAATGATATATTTATTAATGAGCTGAATAAAAGTAGAAAATAATCTATAAAGCATTAGAAATGTAAGTGGGCCAAGGAAATCAGAAGAAAAACTTCCTTCCATTAAAAGTGTTGTGAAATGCAACGTTTATCACGCAAGCTGGCAAGATGAACTTAATAATCCAGTTACAACAAGGCCTTCCATCAGATCTTAAACTGTGTTCTGACAAACATTATTTTGTTGAGCCATCATAAGGCATAACTGAGGTAGATAGTTCTCTTCTCTCCTTTTGCTGGTGATAAAATAAAATGTACGTTTACGTGATTTACTCAAGCTTTCAAGTTACCGAAGAAACAAGGCAATAAGGCAAATTTAGAGCTTTACTTAACACACTCTCAGTGACGTTCATATTGTCAATAACTTGAGCACAGTGGATTTTTAAAACAGATCAGTGGAGAATTAGATCAAATCTACGTTTGTGGTTGAGGTTCAAAAATAACATGTTAACTTACCTTATGTCAATTTTATTTTTGCACTGTATGATTTTTCAGTAAATGGGCTTATTACTTTATTGGGGTTTCCATTATAACAAAGTATCCAAACAAAGGTTTTTTGTTTTGTTTTGTTTTGTTTTTTGTTTGTTTGTTTTTTACAATCAATATTAACTATATATACCTGTTTTTAAAAAGCACTATGAGTAGTGTTTATTTTCAGGATTTTCATGGTGGTCTTCATGAAAAATTATAACACAGTTCTTATTGCATATGATTGTAAGTATCTTTTTTTCATGAAAAATGCCCTATAGTTTATAGTTCTAGGAAAATTCCTAATGAAAACTGACTTCATTTGAGCCTGATATTTTCCTTCTGCTTCATAATGAATGACTTCATTATTATTCAACACAGATATTTACTTCCAAGTTCTCTTTAATCAAGTTTAGGTAAATCACAGAAAGAAAACATTTCCAGGGACCAAACATCAATGAGACAAGTGAGGTGTACATATCTATAATTCCAGCACTCAAGACACTGAGAAATATCAAGTTCAAGCCATACTAGAGAGCAGTAACTAACCACATAACCAACCCAGTAAAAGGGTGGCTGAGGTTCCAGCTAGTACTTAGGAAAACAAAATGAACTCTGCTACCAGAATGCACCTTTTTATTCAATTTAACTTGCAAAATCTGAGGGTGGAAATACCTTCAATCCAAGAGTATTGGCCTAGCAGTATTTGCCTTTCTAAGAAATGAGGTAAGATTTGTGTAGGGACTAAGTGTGCTGAGGCCAGAAGGTGAAGGTCAAAAGGTCTCGTGGAAAGTGGGCAGAAGCACAACTACAGTGAAATGTAAGAACTGCATGGCTAAACTGTACTGTTAAAATATATTTGAGTGTTTTATATGTGTTTTTTTTTAATCAAAACTTTGCCTTTTCAACCCTTGTGTAGGGACAACTTATAGTTCTAGTGACATTTAAAGATCATCAGATTCCAAAAGAACAGTGACATTTTACATTTTATTAATATAGAATGTTGAAATATGGACCAAAAAACAAAACAAAACAACAATGCTTTAGCTTTATGAAACAAGAAATTCAATTGTTTTTCTTTCTATTGAAAATAATCTATACTATACATTATTTCAATTCTGGTAAAAAATTTATAAAAAACTGAGTTATCAGAGATGTGAATAACTGTAATACATCCTATTAAAATGATACTTTATAGAACTTTTATACCCCTTTAAAATTATTCATGATACAATGTCTCATCAAACCATCGGATGATATAATAATTATTAGAAACTCTCTAAGAAATGAGTAAATAGTAAAATGTCATCAGGTCTGTACTTGGACTATTATTAGACACATATCTGAAAGTGTAGTACATTTCTTGATTGTGATAATCTTTTAAATAATTATAGTAATTCAGTAAATGGGAGAAATTAACTGAAGTTGACAGACAATAATGCCTACGTGATTTACTTTAAAAACAATTGATTCTTTTGCAAGTATAAATTACCATTACACATTTAAACCCAAGTTTAAAGATAATAATTTATATGAAATTTACATTTGTGATTATCATTTTATAGTAATTGCTTTATTAAATTATTAAACTGAAAAATGGTTTCATTTCCTCTGACAAAATGAAAGCAAAGAAAAGTAAATGCATAATACTGAGAGCTCTCCACTAAACTACATATATTGCTAGTCTTCCTTTTCTACAAGATCTTTCTTCATGAGTCCTAACAGTATAAAATAAGTTAGTGACAACATGCAGTATTATACATTTTGCTCTAAAGTTGTTAAATGGTTATGTATTCTGATTATAATTGATAAAGAGTATACTATAACTTTTCCATAAACAATGCACCTTATTAGAAATAATGTAATTTTAGTGTAAAGTAATAAATAAGATAAACACTGAAGATAGCAGGAGAACACAGTAATAAAGCACATTCAGGTATACACACACACACAAAAGGGAAAGACTGGTACAATATAAAAATCAAAACTACAAAAGACGAGTTTACAACTCACTCAAAACTTTAAGGAAACAAATAGAACCTATGATATAGACCTTCTTTAGTCTCTTTCAGAAGTCATAGCATGGCTCACTGAGCTTAGCTCGCATCTGAAAGCAGAAATGACAGTATTCTATTATAAGTGAAAATGATAGAATTTCCAGTTGGTGTTTACAGTTAAATTTCTTCTATTTCCAAAATAGTATATTCTAGAAACTGTAATGTGCATCTGACATCCACAATCGAAAAACTTACAACAATCACTCTGGACCATTCAAAATGGCTAAAACTCCATATTCTGTATGCACACAAAACTAAAAGGCCATTTTAATTATTAAGGTTTCTCTTTTATTTGTCAGAAACACATAGATTCTAGCACTCTATGTGTCTATAATTTCACCATGAAAGAGCCTATGGCATCAGCCTAACACTCCTGAAGTAAGAATTATCTGCTTGAGCCTGTAGTTGGACTGCCCAGTGTAGCAGATGAGATTGAATTAAAGTTTCCATCTCCACAGGAATAGAGTATTAATCTTTTTTAGGTTTTCACAGATGAAGTTCAGTTTAATCCATCTTTTAAAATGTCTGAATTTTCCAGAAGGACAAAAAAAAAATGTGACATTGTACCAAGAAAGTGAAACAATACTAAGTATCTTTTAGATGGATTTTTTCATATATTTAGCATGCTATAAAATACAGTTTTATGTTCACTGATTTATAAACAATGTGTTATGTATTAATTAAATCTTAAATCAGGATTAAATAATATAATATAATTTATTGAAATAGGAAATATAGGAAAATAGGAAATAATACACGTGTTAAAATGTTATTTTGTTTACTAATGAGCCTTTTAAAACAATTGTTATTATTTTAAGTGTGTGTATGTAGGTATGTGACAATGTGGACAGAGTACATATATCCAAGAAGGCCAGAGACATCATATCACTGTGAAGATATATTTACAGAAGTTGCATGCTACCCAGCATGAGTTCTGCAAGCCAAACTCTTCCCCACTGTGGAATAGTGGCACATTTTTTTTTAACTACTGAGCTTCCTTTCCAGTCCTAATTGGTACATTGACAGGTGAACCTGTGAGAATGGTGTTCTGGTAGAATTCAAGAAGTCATGACACACTTAATCTAATCGGTGTGTCTAGGTGTGCATCAACTATTATTGTCTACTGTTGCCACTTTCCATATATTCTGAATAGACTGCCATTAATATCAGCTTTGTTATTCTATATTCAGCATTCTCTGTCTTTCAAGCCATTCATTTCTTTATAGCTAGTGATGCTTGATGTGGGAATGTCTTTCTGTACGCTGTGTATATCAATCTTTAAATAAAGGAGCTGTTTTGGCTCATGACAGGCACCATAGAAGTAGGTGGAGAATCAGAATAGGGAGGAAAAGAAGGGCGGAGCTTCCAGGCCATATGGCGGAATGCAGTCTCCCAATTCTGAACACTCTGCATGTCCTCTGCTTTCTGGTAGTGCTTAGAGCTCAGATAAACTCCCCAGACCCCGGGATAGAGGCCGGCCCAGGGATACCAGATGTTCCAACAAATCTCACCTGTTATATATTATGTTATATATTAAATACAGAATAAATATTTATTCAAAAGTAATTTAACACTCCCGATCCTTAAGATGATTCTGTGGCAATCGGATATTCCAGGCGATGATGGATGCTAATCCCATATCCAAGAAGGAAGGAATAAAACAGGTCTCTCTAGATCCCAGCAGCCCCTCTGGAACAGGGCTAGCCACACCCCCTTCAAGAGCCTTGAACCTGTATAAGTATCTTTTGACCTTATTAGCTTACACTTGAATCCACCAAAAATGCTTTTAACAAGTTAATCTAATTGTATGATTATAAACTTTCAACCTAACCTTAACTTCAACATTAAAGATACTCCAATATCAGTTGTCTAGTCCTTTAAGGACTTCCAAATGCTGTCCCACATGACTTTTCCCATCCCCACCCTATCCCCCACAGCTGCTTGTAAACCAATTACAAATAGGCTTAATAGTAATTGCAAACTCTATGGCCTATGGCTCAGACACATTATTATCTAGTTTTTACAGCTTAACTAAGGCATTTCCTGTTAATCTTTGTTTTTTTCACATGGCTTCCTGGAATTACCTGTAGTTTTTATTACATCTTGCCCACCTTAAGTCTTTCCTTTCTTCTTTCTTTACCACTCTTAGATTTCCCATCTGGCTGTGCCCTATCTTGCCATAAGCCAAAGCACGTTCTTTATTAACCAATTATAGCAACACATTTACATGCACAGAAAGACCATCCCAAAGCAATTCTCTACTTTTAGACAGCATTAAGAATGCTGGGAGATATTATAATGCAAGAACGTTTTTTCTCCTTACAGTAGATTAATTTTATATTTATTTGTTAATTGGTGTTTAAAGTTTTAGTTGACTTTTCCTTTAAATTAGCTGTAACTTATTTCCTCATTAATGATACAAACAATATGTGTGTGTTTGCTCCTTATTTTTTCCTCTGGAGTCATTATTGTACTCTCTTTTATAATTAACTTTAAAAATATGCACACATATTGAGGCATATATTTGTCCTACTTTTGTTTTTATAATAATGATTTAGGCTTTATATAATGATGAAAACATAGTTTTGTATTTGATTGCCTCAGGTAGGTGTTAGGTTGTTGTGCTAAAGGAAAAATGAGGAGAAATTGTCAGTTATCTCAATCAATCAAAAGAGAGTTCTAAGAGCAAGGATCCAATTTTATGTGTGTACCAAATTTTCCTTTGAATGTTAAATATTCTGACTTTCTCAGATAAAACAAAATTCCTCCTGAGATAAATTATCTGATATCATCTCATTTGCATTACTAAGTTTATAAAGCTATAAATAGAAACTATTGAATATAAAATGTTTAATGAGTTAATAAATTTTCTATCATCATGTAGAATTATCTAAATAATCCATTCCACATAATGCAACAAAAATTAAAATCTACAATAATAGAGTTTGTTCAATAGGAAATCATACTAAATAAGGAGACTCTGAGATTAGTTGGGTGAGAGGTTAGTGTAGGGTGAGTTGAGATAACTGATCCCTAGATGCATATGCCATCTGCTGGAAATTTTAGGAACCTGCTGAAGTATTTATTGAGCATGTTATGTCCATGACCTTGTTTTCTGCCCTGGTACTACAATAACAATCAACCAATGTGTACATTAGTTCTCAGGGTTTCTGCAGTTGTAAATATTTTTGACAGGTCATGAGACAATTACAAGCCATTAATTGTCTAACAATCCTAGCCTTTCTGTAAGACAAAGCTCAACCTGTGTGCTACTCAAGGACCTCAGTAGAAGCAATTCTATTTAAGGCAGTTTTTAACGTTCATTGTCATTCTTGTTATTGTACAATTGAAAAAGAAACCCTCTTGGATGTAGAGATGGTTCAGAGGTTAAGAGCACTGGATGCTCTTTTAGAGGTTTTGAGTTCAAATCCCAGTAACCACATGATGGCTCACAACAATCCATAATGAGATCTGGTGTCTTTTGACATACAGGCAGAACAATCTATGCATAATAAATAAATAGACAGACAGATAGATAGATAGAGAGAGATAATCTTTAAAAAAGAAAAAAGCAAAGAACCTCCGCAAGTAACTTTAATTGTTATCTTGAGAAGAAATACACAATGGTATGTCATAGTGAAAGTAATTAAGCTTTTGTTCTTTTGCTTGTCAATTAAACTAATCACCTCAGACATCTTATTTTATCCTATGGGATTAAAATATTGACATTACTGTCATACATGTCACTTTATTCCCAGAAAACCTTTGGAAGTTAAAATTCAAATAGCAATATTTACAGTTACAGAATCTCCTGAGTTTACATATGAACAAGTAATAAAAGGATTCTTCATAGTAAAACAAAAACAGCTTTGTCTGCATTAGCAGTTGCTTTAGATAAAATCCAGAATTAAACAACTATATGCCCAAATATCTTTAAACTTTGAATAGATTTGAGAAATATTTGCTATTTGTTTGTTTGTTACTTGCAAAAAATGCCAGGGCTTCATATATGCTATCAATAATTCTGCTACCTATGGGAAAACTAAGAATTTTGATGTCTTGGTATACAATTTAAAATTTCAAATATATGAGCATTAAAAGTAATCTTTTCTGTTTTTATATTAATAGAACCTTGGATATACAAAGCATTTTAAGAAAAAATATTAAAAACATTAATTTTATAAAAAGTTTATAAAACTTGTCCTTTTAAATTTTATAATATACTTAAAGATATAATGTTAAAATGAGTGTCATAAATACATGGGTTATTTTTAAAAATTATGACATTTTTGTCAAAATTTCAGAGTACATTAAAATTGTAAAATGTGTAAATATAAATTAACATCTTCACAAATCCAAGCATCTTTACAGAATTACACTTTCATCATTTGGTAATAATAAGTGTAGCTTTTAGGTTTTTAGGAACTAGATTATAAAAATAACAACTGTGGTGGTTTGAATAGGAATAGCCACTATAAATTCATGTTTTTTAAATATGTGGCCCAGAGGAAGTGGTACTAATACAAGACATAACTTTCTTTGACTAGGTCTTGGAGTAAGTGCATCACTGTGGAAGTGTGCTTTGAGGACTTCTATGCTCAATTACTCTCAGTTAATGATTCCTTCTGCTGCCTGCAATTCGAGAACTTTTAACTATCTCTCCAGCTCTAGTTTGCCTGCAGGCCACCATATTGATAACGGACTAAACTTTTCAAAATGTGAGACAGCACTATTTAAGTGTCTCCCTTTGTAAAAAATTTCAGTGGGCATAGTGCCTCTTCAAAGCAATATAAAATTAAACTATGACATCATCTTATTTTTATTATGAAACATTATAATAGAGAGTTCTAAATATAATTTTAGTACTTTAAGATTTATTTAGTTTTGATTTGACCTTACTAATAATTATCTTTTAATTGATTTTTCTATTATTAGTTTTCTCGTAGTCTCTATAAGCTAAGCCCAAACATTAGCCCCTCCAATGCCACTTAAGGTAACAATCTCATAGTCTCTTTTCAAAAAGATAATGATCCTGATTTATAGGAGACTCAGATTTAGGTATCAAATGTGATCATTTGTTTAAATTAATAGTCAGTGCTATCTGGTGTATTTTATATAAAATTCTTCAGAATCTGAAGAAATGGATCAATAGTTAAGAGCACATACAACTCAGGCAGAAGGCTAAGCTTCATTTCCCAGCACCCACTTGGTGGCTCCCAACCACCTGTAACTCCAGATCCTGAAGGGTTGAATACCCTCTTCTGACTTCTTTTACTCTTACATAGTTGTAGCACACACAAATACATGTAAGAATACAAACAAAAAAATGACATTAGAAAATATTAACTTCAAGACTTCAATATTAAATCCACTAAGACATATTTCAGGTGATGATATTTATAACGTGCTGATATAGATGAAGTTCTATGCCATTTAAGTGGTAAGTAAACACCAATTCTGCCTAAATTATATCAAAGCAGACATTTTTTTTTCTTTCATTCTAAGGAAGAAAGTATTTTTTATCCTGGAGAAGGGCCCTAATAACATAGAAAAGGTTTGGAGAGATGGCTCAGAGGTTAGGAGCACTAGTTGTCTTTTCAGAGATCCCAAGTTCAATTCTCAGCAACCACATTGTGGCTCCCAATCATTTGTAAAGAGATTAGGTGCCTTCTTCTAGCCTGTAGGTATATATGCAGACAGAACCCTGCTGTGGGAATGCCTTTCTATATGCTGTGAATATCAATCTTTAAATAAAGGAGCTGTTTTGGCCCATGACAGGCACCATAGAAAAAGTAGGAGGATAAAACAGAGTATAGGTAGGAGAAGCAGAGTAGAGACAGGCAGACCAAGCCCGAAGCCCAAAGCAACATGAAAAGAATGCAGGTGAACCACGGGCCATATGGCAGACAGATTAATGAGAATGGGTTGAGTTAAGATGCAAGAGCAATGTGCCTAAGCCATAGGCCAAACAGCATGAACTTAATATAAGCATCTGAATCATTTCTAGGGACCTGAGCAGCAGCAGGAGGCTAAGGGGTCTGGCAGGGAAGATCTGTGAGTCTGGGCCTCTGGCCCCCCAGGACCAAGAAACTGCCTTACTACAGATGGCACCCAACGTGGGGCAAATATCCACCTAAAGCCTGAGAAAGATTAGAAAGGGTTCTAGATCAGAAGCTGAGCCAAGGAAGCTTCTAAACTGTGTATACGAAGTGGGTCATTGTACAAAGAAAGCCTGATGTCCAGGTCATATTCAAAATGGCGCTGGCAGAATGGTGGCAGGCAGTTTAAGCTGCAATTAGGCCAGTTCCTGTAATCTCACAGAAGACTCAGTAGCATGAGATTGATTTAAGGTTTCTGTTTATTTTGAACAAAAAGGAAACAAAGACGGTTTCTTAGTGGCAGCATTTTCTTGGGTCTGCTCGGTTTGCTGGCCACGAACAGAGATGCGGTCCCTTTAAGAGAACTTACTGATTCAGCTTTATCTCCAAAAACTATGCAGCTATTTAGGAAAGTGTATTTTAAAAGCTCTTCTGGCTGGAAGATGATAAAGGATTAAGAATAAAACATTCAGATGAAAAGAAAAACCTGTAAACAGTTTACAATGTATGTAAAAGGTACATAGGCTTCAGAGAGAAAAGAAAAAGGATTTCTTTAAAAAGAGAAATAGAGTAATAAAAATATAATAAGCCATGTAAAGATGGAAAATAGACACAAAATCTGAATTTTGGTTGTTATTGTGTTTTTTTTTAATTTTTTAACTGTTAATGAGCTAACTGCAGAAAGACAATGGATTTCAAATGCAAAGTCTACTAAGTCAAACAAAAAATATATATTTTAAAGGTATTTTGATTTTGAAATTTGTGTATAAGGATTTATTGCTTTGGAAGAGTTCTGCTTTTGTTTCCACAGAAGATGAGAACCTGTGAATTGCTTTCAGGCAAATATAGTTCCATCAACCAAGACCCCCTGAAAAGATCTCTGATGGGAAGAGATGGCCACATCAACTTCAAGACTACAGACTAAGATGATCCAGTCTCAAGAACCTGTGAGATTTTCAATGCCCCATAATCAACAGGAAGTAGTCATGGAAAACTATGTCCAAATTCCCAAAATATTGTTTATAAATATTTGTTTTCATTATAAATGGTTAATGGTTATAGTTAATCTCTTTCTGAGAAGAAAAAGGGGATATGGTATATGAATGACTTTTTAAAAAAATATTGAATTTACTTAGATCAGAAAATCAGCTGTTAATCTCAAAATGTTTTACATTGGTATGGATTTTGGTTTACTGATCCAAATTTAAGGTCAATTCTCTTATGCTATATGTATTTTTCTACTGTTGTTTAAGATATGATGTTTATGTAACTGATTTAAAATTGTAATGTATAATTAAGAAATGCATGTTAGATATTTAGGTATACAAAATATAATTCAATTAGATAGGTAATCTTCAAATACTTTTAAGACCTACAGAATATGGCATTTAAATGTTTTAAGAACTTAGACTTTTCTGGACAGTGAGACAGATTTGCTCCTGGCAGCACTAATTTACTTCAAGAGAAAAATGGGCATTGAAGAAACTCCATATGGAATCTACTCTTTTTGTGGCATTAGTTAGCCACTGGACATGAACCTGTTCTTATATTAACTGCTTGACAGTGTGCTATTAAAAGTGGACATGCAGATTCCATAGGAAAGTGGCCTCTAAACTTTGACAGAACAAGCTGAGATGGTTCTTCAGGTTCCTGCTTTGCAGAGAAAACTGTCAGACATTCTTTAGGACTCGAGGAGAAGCAACTAATGAATGGGCAGAGCAGATTTCCTGCTTCACTGAAATAAAAAGAGACTCTGGGCCTGTAGACTGAAGATAGATGCTCCAACTTTATAAACGAACTTTGGGTGACTGTCCAGGCAGATAGGTGTCATCTCTGTCATTTCCAGATTTTAGAAGTCTCTTGCACTTCTGGTTTACGTGGGTAAATATACCCTTCTGTGGTCTTTGATGTAGTTGAAGATTAGGTAGTTATAGGTACAGTTTTTCTTAGTCATTTGAAAGGTATATTGGATATAAAACTTTAGATTCATAAGGATAAGGTAGATGATGGTGTATTTTCTTTAATTTTGCTAAATACAAATAGACTAGATATTGTAACTGTAATTCTTTCTTGATAGATATGTTGTTATATGTAATTTTGCTATGTTATAATTAAAAACTTTTTTGATTATGCAGAAAGGGGGAGGTGATGTCGGAATGCCCTTCTGTATGCTGTGAATATCAATCTTTAAATAAAGGAGCTGTTTTGGCCCATGACAGGCACCATAGAAAAAGCAGGAGGAGAAAACACAGCATAGGTAGGAAAAACAGGACGGAGTTAGGCAGACCAAACCTGAAGCCCAAAGGAGCAACATGTAAAGAACACAGGTGAGCCATGGGCCTCATGACAGACAGATTAATGAGAATGGGTTGAGTTAAGATGTAAATGCTAGATAGCAATATGCCTAAGCCATAGGCAAAACAGCATGAACTTAATATAAGCATGTGAATCATTTCTGGGGGCCTGAGCAGCAGTGGGCAGCTAAGGGGTCTGGCAGAACAGTTCTGTGAGTCTGGGCCTCTGGCTGTCCAGGACCAAGAAACTGTGCTACTACAGAACCCTTAATTAAACCCATATTAAATAAAAAGTTAAAGAGAAAAAAATATTAAAATGAAAAGGTTGCCCTGAAGTTTTTATAAAACACTGATAGATCTTGGTTAAAAAGTGGCAACAAGAATAAAGGACTGATAATATCCACACTTTCTCAGGTGTACTATTCTTAGGTTTCAGAGAGAAATCCCAGTGGTGTTTTAAACTTTTTTGTACTATAACCACTGTGGCTTCTTGCCTATCATTCATAAAACAAAAATCTCACATAGAGTTTTTCTTTTGTTTTGTTTTTCCTACTGATTAGAATTTATTGTTTCTATCAAATCTCTTTATCACTGTACTTTTTAATGCATGAGTGGATAAAACAATTAACAATACCTATATGTCAAATACTATTTAGAAATAAAAGTTAATATGCTATTAAGTGTACAGTAAAAATAATAAATGGGTGTTAGTCTAAATTTATGAGAGAAAAAAGACAGACCAAATGGGGGGTATTGTAGGATTGTGTTAGTAGGAAAGCATTATTGAAAGTGATATAGGAAGTAAGAGCTAGTCTATGGATTCCTTGGCTGGAGGAAGAACAGTAGAGGAATTATACAAGTCTTCAAAAGCAACCTCCAGGTATGAGGAGATCCCTGAACACAGGGCACTGTTGCTGCATGAGGAGTGTGACCATGCCCATCAAAATATCTCAAATGGTATCCTGCAAACACTGTGATAGTTTTGACTCTATTAAACTCTGTCATACATAAGTACGTTTTTGTTCCATTTTTCTGTAATTGAATATTATTATGTGGTGTTGTTTGACTTATTTTTCGCAAAGCAACACTTCTCAAGAACACTTTTATCATGTTTAGGGTTTGATTAGTACAAATTTGCATTGAAAATAAAACTATTCACCATGAAAAACTAATTTTGCCATTCAAGAGATTTAATCATTCTTATTATTGCATTTTATATTTCTAGTTTTAAAAGCAACTATGACTTTTCCTGCCATAAATAGCATATAAAATTTAGACATAAACTAAAAAAAATAAACACCTAAGTCAATGTATTAAGCAATAATCAGAAACTAAACACAAAATAATTCTCATATTGAACCTAAAGTAAAAGTCTCAAGTCATTTACTGCATAGTTTTGAGCTTTCACCTTTTATATAAAGGAAAAATTTAATTATCTCAATAATATGAATTTGATTCTGTCAGAAAGATGACCTGCTCAATTTTGCTTGAATGCAACTCTACAGTGAAATGTACACATGAGAGTTTTCTTGTGTTCTAGCTGAGGACCAATACACAGAGGAATGAAGCATTCTTAATAGATGCAAAAATGTGGAGAAATTCCAACACTCTACAATGTCAATTAGATAGCACAGGGAGCTATCGACAGTGGCCTGTGTATTTTTATTATAAATAAGCCAGGTTACATTAAAACAATGTCCAAATAAGTAACATAACAATTTTTATATCTGGTATCATTTAAAAAATAAAACAAATTTCATGAATTACATGATCAAAAACAAAACAAGATTTATAGAATGTTCATAAGAAATGTATTTTTATAATACATTTCTTATGATAGATCTTCAGTGTTCAAAATTGAAAAGAAATATTCTAGATTGTATTTTATAAGTACTAGTGTATAAAAAAGAAAGGTAAAAGTAGGGTGAATTATCTTGCTTCTAAATAGAGATTATTACATTTTTATTTGAAGATAATTAAAAGGAGTCAGGGAAGAACTCTACAAAAATCTGGATACCTATAATTTTTCAAGAGTAATATACAAAGTGGGAAGTCTTAGGAAAGCTGAATTTCCAGGAGTATAAATCTGAGTGCATCAGAAGAGCTTATTTCAATGTTATTTCATATTTTAGTGATTTTCAGACTTCAGAAGTAAATGAAACATAGATAATGGATATAATACAATATTCTCAATGGAGTTTTCTCAGCCAATCAGCAAATAAAGCAGTAACCACACTACTAAATATACATCATTGGCAATACAAATTAATGTCTATTCATATTTCTTATGTACCTGAAATAGGGAATGTTTGGAAGATACTTGTGTTGAAAGGAAGAATTGAATTTCAGAGGTATGAATTTGATATTTTACAAAAAAAAAAAAAAAACTATTTACCTGGTTATGTGTTTACTAGGTGGATTTGTGTTTTTATTCTTCCACTTGTAAATCAGTGACACACATAAGTACATTCACATATCTTCAAATATGCAAAAATTTTAAAAATATATTGTTTTATAATGACCAAAAGAGAAAATTCCAGGGAGGCTTATAAAATATGGTTTATATTTAATATTGATGCAAATGAATTACTAATATAGCCAATGATGGTATGAACAGTAGAAAAATCAATTGGTACCAGAGAAAGATAATGTGTTAGTTGACTATTTTTTTATTATAACAAGAAATTAGTGTGAGAATTAATAATATCATATCATCTTAATAAAGGTTAGCAAAGTAAACATGAGAAAAAGGTTAGCAGTTATAGGCTTAAAACAATTGTGCTCTTCACAAGGAGCACTGGAAGACTTATTCTTGTTGATATGTAAATTCAGTCACCCTAGAATGTGGCAGGTCCAGAGATGCTTGAGATATTTAAGGGTTGAATGGATAATAACTTGAAATAACACTGAGGGCTGATGTAGGTAGCACAAATAAAAGACAGTTCCTGAGCTTCGCAGCTATTCAATCATGAGTTCTTTGAGTTAATCTGATGGTACCCCTCACTTCAAAAATAATAACTGCAAAAAAAAAAAAACCACACTTTTCCATTGAATGTGGAAATAATTCTTTTAATTGTTGAAATTATAAAAATTTACATCAAAACATTACTTTGGAATTGATGGTCATTCTTTGCATTTTGAAAAGAAGTACATTAACACATTATGATTGCATTTGTATTTAAATCTAATTTTCTAGCTTGTTTCGAGATAATAGCTGCATGCGTGCGTGCGTGTGAGTGCGTGCATGTGTGCGTGTGTGTATGTGTGCGTGCGTGTGTGTGTGTATGTGTGTGTGTGTGTGTGTGTGTGTGTAACTTTAAGATAAGACAGCACATATACATAGCACAGTGGAGAGCCATTGCTTTTTTTATTTATTTATTTATTTTAACTGCTGTTAATTTCAGGCTGACAGGAAAGGTAGTTTAATTAGTGAGCTGCTAATATCTATTTAAGTGAGCAGCCAGAGAAATCTCTGCTGGATAAGGGACATGCTAATTCCCTGGCCAGATCATTCTCTTTGCCTCTTGTAACTGGTTTAAAAAAGAAGAGGGAAAATAATTATTTTCACAAATGTGTAAACAAAAGTGAGATTACAAAGAATTTGAGTCCAGACTCACAAAATTGAACATGTTTTGGAACATTTCCTATTCAAAATTAATAATATTACTAATACAAATAATTATCTTGAAAGCCCCAGACCAGTGAGAATGAAAAACAACACGTGTAATTTGGGTTATTTTACTTGGAAAAGAGTCCCTGCCGGATGTTAAAATCATGAATAATGGTTGTATGCAACCAGACACATTAAGTAATCAATGTACATATTTAATACTGAAGTTATAATTGTTCCATTCCTTTCTGTAAATAGCCACATGAACAAGAAATTCCTTGTATTTTATTATTTCAACAGAAAAATTAATGAAGACAATGTAAAAATATTTTAAAAAACTTTAAATTTAACAAGTTATTTAAAATGCATATCAAATATAATAAAAGGATAATTTACAGCTTAAATTAAGAATTGACTCTTATGAAATAGAATTATAATCCCTAAAGTCTCAAACTCTTAAGTTTCTTCTTAAATTAAATATTACAACATTACCAAAGAATGTTGAAGGTATGAATTTCTATATGGAGTCAAATTCTGAATTAGGATTAAGTAACAAAATTTAAAGTCAATTACACAGTTTAATGTCAGTGGTAGATATACTGAATAAATGTGTTCACTCACTAATTATGTTTACTTATGTGTAGAACTCTGCCTAGAATGCTCTTCATATATCACTGCACTGTGTGATGTGCTGCAGACTGGTGAAGTAATTCACAGAAATTCAACCAACAGGACTAACAGATTCCATCATATGAGAACTCCTGACAAATATCACACAAAGAAAAGAAAAAATTTGGAGTTGTTAAGAAAGAGAAGTAAAAGATTTTTATAAAGAGAGTGTATAAAAAATCTTGGCTGTTATTATGAAGGAGGGTTTTATAAAAGATTTGCCAAAGACAGGCTAGAACACATAAAAAACACACAGACAAATGAACATATATAAAGCTCAGAATTTGTCATTTAAATGCTGAAATATCAGAGGGATATCGTATATTCTCATATGTTCTCATTTTAATTTGTTATAAGAATATCGATCTTATAGTTGAGAAGATATGTAAAGATCAAATGAATATTTAGATTAATAGATGAGGTCACAAAAAAGGCTAACATAAGTGAGGACACTAAAGTTTCAGTCATCTCTATTAATACAAGTGAGTAAGACGTAAAGGGTAGGAGAAACACTGGAACACCTGCTTACCATGACAAAGGTATTTCAATAGAATGAGTTTTGTGTTTGAAATCAGGCAAGATGTAAATATAAAGTTTATATCTTTTTTAAATAACGTTATTGCCTTACTCACACAAGTAAAATTTATAGAGAAAGGTTGAAATAATCTGTTTCAAGGCATTCTGATTTATATGAATAAGTAGATTACATAAGTGACAGTGATATTCACAAATCAAAAAAAAAAAAAAAAGCCTATTGAGTCCATGCCATTTTTTGGTGACTTGTAATATGGGATTCAGTAAAATTTATGGAAGATTTAGTTTCATCATAAGGTTAAAAAAAAAAATCTAGCATACAGCAAAAAAAATGTAAATGCTCTTTCCTTTCTCCTACTCAGTGACACAAATATATATTTTTTGAATAAAACACTTATAATGTATATAAACACACACACACACACACAAACACACACACATATATACACACATATAGAGAGACTGATTACAATCATGAAGAGTTCATGCAAACTCAGACACAAATCATCTCTATTGTTGTTTGTGTTTTATTAAAATTATATTTATAAATGTTCATTATTGCCAATAATACTTAGAAGTTTTTAATTTTTAAAAACTATATTATGTATATTTAAAATTTTAAGTCTTGGGAGTGATATTTTGAGAACTTTAAAATATAAGATTATGTTAATTTTAATTATTGTTTTGAAACAGTATGTAGAATAAAGTCTACTCATGCAAATATTCAAATATTAAAAGAAGTATATTGTATGTTTGATTTATACACTTGTACTAAGCATAAAATCTATATTCTAATTATCAATGTGTAATCTTTCTTACTTAGCTTTATCTTGTCACTTACTTCACTCATGAAGAGCATGAATGGTTAATTAACATTTGTGTGAGAATTATAATTATTAAATTTACATAGAGGATCATGTATTATTTCTTCCTCATTAGGTAGTATGTTACTGTGTGGGCTTGGATGGAATTAGCAAATTACCTCATTTCTAGCACTTTTAATTTGTGGAAAGAGTATTTAATGACTTATTTCTTCACATGGCAGATGATTTCAAGATGTATAAGATGCCATTTTATATACAGCCATTTTTGTCTAAAACTGTTAATAATATTTAAAACTTATTATAATGGTGTTGAGAGAGGGGGGTCACACACAATAGTATATGATAGAAGACAGCTTAGCTTTGTGGAGCTAATGTTTTTCTTCTATCTTCCTGTGGATCCAGATATCAAATTTGGGTCATTAGGCTTGTGCAGCAATGTTTTTTACTTGCTGGACTATCTCCTTGGCCCTATACAAATTTGTTTTTATTCAAATTTCTATTTTATAAATTAAAAGAACATTGCCTTTAAATATGTTTCATTTTTAAAGGGTTTCTTGACCTTAACATGACTATTATTTTTTGTGAGAATATTGCACAAATTCTATTTAGTATATAATAAAACTCGGACCAGATATTAGGTAAAAGCTGAAATATCAGAGATACAGGGAACAAACCACAGGCAATCCTCATCCAGTCAACTCCTCAGGATGTATGTGGTAGCTCTTATCTCCTCAGACTTACTGGGCATGCAGGCAAAGGGGAAAAATTGTCTTCTCTTGCCTAATATTCCTTTCCCCACCCAGCTATTTCAATTCCCGGATCAATGCTGCTAGGGCTAAAGCTGCGCGCCACTACCACATGGATGTGCTTGGCCTTAAACTCATAGAGATCCAGAGGTCCTCTGCCTCCTGAGTGCTGGGATTAAAGGTGTAGGTTAACATTCCCTCATTCTCCTGGTTCTCTGATATTCGCAACTCTTTTTATTAAATACACAATATATCACCACATGTGTGTTAACATTAGAGCTCAGACTCCAAGGATATTTTCATCATTATGTCCCATGTCAAAGCTAATCTCACACGAGAAATGTGGCTTAACACTCTCAGATATAATTTCCCATTTGTGTTTAATGTGTATCTCTATATATAATTATATCTATTAATAATGCTATTTAATGACATTTATTTTACTTATCTAAACCTTACCTTACACATTTATAAACTCTCATCATCCCCAGACCTATGTTTTTTCAAATGTTACATTGTCATATAGTGTATTGAGGTAACCAAATGTTCATGTGTCTGAAATGTTTATAGGTGTGTTTAATACTTTAGAAATATGTGTGTGGGGGGGTAAAGGATATGAGCAAGTGTGCTATACCATTGAGTTTTAACATAATTACTGAGTCCAGTAATTATTTGTTTTTTATGGTTAAACATTTCTGTTTTTTACATCCTCGAGTAATAGGAATAGCTAATCAATTTTTTTGAAAGTACAGTCAATTGTGTTATTTTATTCTGTCTGTGTGAAGTTTGATAAAGTGAATTTTGTCAGAAACTTCATTTTGCTAAAACATAAGAAAACTGGGAAACAGAGTCACGTTGTTTCACATGTTTACTAGTATATGTATTTAGGGTATATTTGTGAACACGTATTTTATAAAAGGGTGTTTACACACACACAGCCTGTGAGCATAGAGTGGCCAGAGTTTGACATTTTTTTCTTCTATCGCTCTTCTGCTTATTTTTGAGGCACATTCTGTCTCCAAAGTTATGAAAATAAACTGCCATCTCTGACTTTTCCTGGATGCTGGGCATTAGAACAGAAAAGCTCTGAAAAGGGGTTGCTTTTTTTACATTTACATTTGGGTTTACATTACATTTACAAATGTGTGATATGTTTAGGGCTTAGAAATCAGTATATAGGTGGGAAAACCTTTCACTGACCCTTATCACACTGACTAAGAACAAGAAGATTCATCAGAAATTTTATGAGATAATTCATGGTTTTTAATTCCTATCTGACTTCTCAGAGTTCAGTCAGTCACTATAATCCCAGCACCAGAGAGGCAGAGACAGCTAGACCTCTGAGTTCAAGGCCAGTCTGGTATATCGAGCAAGGTCCAGAACAGCCAGGGCTACACAGAGAGAAATCTTTTCTCAAAAAAAGAAAAAACAAACGAGAGAGAGAGAGAGAGAGAGAGAGAGAGAGAGAGAGAGAGAGAGAGAGAGAGAGAGAGACAGAGAGAGACAGAGACAGAGAGAGAGAGAGAGAGAGAGAGAGAGAGAGAGAGAGAGAGAAGAAATCTCAATATCAGGAATCATGTTTCCTTCCAGAGTTTTGAGATTTAACACATGAAAAAAATCATGGGGAAAATAAATTAAAATTAAATAAATGGCATTTTAATATTAAAATATATCACAATGTTGCATATTGTATATTTCTTAGACAATAGTAAACCTACTAAACCCGTTTATTGTTGTGGGTATCATTCCCTGCATATTTGGAAAAAGGACTTTGTAGGGTAGCTTCACCACAAATTAGGTCTGGAATCAAGAGAAGGTTGCCTTGCTTCTGTGAAGCAGCAGATTGTTTTTGTGAGCATGTAGATAGCTGAAGGTAATGTTGACGCTGCCTCTTGGATTTAATGCGAATGCCACTCTATCTTACATATGGCTCAATCAATTGTTAAACTGCCACTGTTCGTTCCCCATCTTGACATTCATTTCAGTTTCCCATTCCATTGTCTGCATTTTTCTGTGTTTAATTTTATCACCTGTAAATACTACTTCATGAGAGGATTTAAAAGATTGTTCCAGGGTTTAACATTTAAAAGACAATAAATCAAGAATCTCTGAATTTTACTTCAGTATGTAAAAATTCTTACAGAAGCCCTTCAATAAAAGCTGTCTTAATAACTTTATATTTGTGAAATTAACACTTACCTTGCCTAACTTCTCAGAAAATAGTATATATACAAAAACTCATTCCCAAATTTTAAAGCTACAAGTAACTACATCTTTTAGATCACTGAGAAAAATGTATATTTATTAGTATAGAATATTTATTTAATTAGTGTAATCTATAAATATGTATTCACACAGAAAGATATTAAATTAATGGAAGTATTTTCAAATATTAGGATATCTCACTCTAAAACTACAATCAGTTATATGGGAAGACTTATTACTATTCTAAAATTGTGACACAATTTTAATTAAAACAGATTCATTAAATTTGAATGTATATAACATAATGCTTTCATATTGTGACAAATTTATCCTGTTTTGTAAAATCATTTAAAATATTTGAATATTTATTCTTTCAAAATGTAGAAAATGCCATTAATAAAACACTGCACTAAAATAATCACATATATAATACAGGGTTTATAAACTAATAATTAATAACATTTTATTTTCATGTAAAAATTGATTTATAATTGGAAAACATAATAGGACAAAAGCCATACATAAAAGTGCACATCTCTACAATTTATGAAAGTTTTAAAATAATCAAGAGTTTATACTGAACTTGGAGACAGTTCAAAAGGAGAATTATTTCACTTTAACAACTATCATATTTTAACTAAAGATAGTGATGCTTACTTGTATCATCTGCATTGTGAGTACAGACTATCATCAAACATCAGCATCCAAGCATCGTCAACATTTTATGGAAATCTGGTGATATTACTTTTCATCCTAGTATAAGTAATCACAAACTTAACTTTCTAATAAACTGCTGGTTTTTGTTTCTTCATATTAAAACTTTTTATGTTCCTTTCACTTGAGATTTTGTCACGAAGTTAGACATGTCACTCACGTTTGCTAAATTTGTGTCAAAGCTGCTATACCTGAGTGGTCACTGATTTTGACCTGTGTAGTCTTCTAAGGTGTCTTTAACATCCCAATATTTCAAAGACATTTTTAAAAGTTATATCTCTGGGAAGATTTTTATGTAAATTTTTGTTTTCATAAGAAATAGATTTTATTGCATATTATGAATATTATATCAGATTTATTATTTTTGTAATGATGATCATATCAAAGAATCGTTTCTTTAAAAATTCACCCTATCTGAAGAATTAATTCCATGAAGTTTTTCTATTATAGGAGTAAAAGTTATGAGGATGTGAAATTGGAACCTTCTGGCATGGTCCAAGAAAGACATCAATTTGCTTTGTTGATAACAATTTCCCTATCTTGGCTTCCTATATCTTGTTAAGTTTACAAATGGAGATTTACCAATTGAACTTGTTAAATTTAACTTGTTAAATTGATGTTCTGGAAGAAACCTGGACATATACCGATGATCTCACTGCCTTAGTGGTTTCGCCATGTAACTATAAAGTTATATTTCTACTTATTAAGACACAAGTAAGTTTATTTTTAATTTTATGTATCAGAGGTAAACATTTATCCAGCATAACTGGATTTATTGCTTCTTTTTTATTTTAAAGACTATTTTTATTTTATATGTATTTGCATGGTCATTTTGCCTGTATTTTTACTATGTATCACATGCCATTGTGGTGGCCTCAGAGGTCATAAAGGGTCATTAGATCCCATGCACAGGAGTTATAGATCATTGTGACCTCCCATGCAAGTGTTGAGAATTAATTCTTGCTTGACTGTAAAAGCTATCCTCATTTTTAAATTCTGAGTCAGCTCTGCACAACCAAAATGCTCTGCCCTTTGCTTCTATTTTCAAATCATACATGAGCAGGAATGATAGTTTATAATTCCATTTTTAATGTGCAATCAAATAAGAGAAGTATCAACGTTCATAATCTACATGTTTCAGATCCTGAGCCAGTGACGACTCCTGGAGTCATTCATAAATTCTTCAATATCAGTTCTCATGAACTTTTGCTTATACCTGCCACATTTAGAAAATGAAACTTACAAACACTTCAATTAAAATTCAATAATAAACAGCAAACATTTTTCAGTTAACTATGTCACAATATAACGGAAAGATCATTTCTCAGACAAATATCTACCATATTGTCATTATGAAATTATTTTCTAACATAGCAAAAGGAAAGTATTTTCAGTGCTATCACATACCACAGGGGTACTGCAGCACAGTGAGAGCTGTACATCTTATATGAAGCATTTCTGCCCTGACTCCAGAGCAAAATTTGATAATATTTTACGTGTGCTTTTATATATAAAAAAAAACACAGACAGATACCCTCTTATTTTTCAAAACAGTGCCCTTTTAAGGGGCAGAAGATAATTATATTTTGTTCTATGCTTATGTGAGACCACTGATCTTTAATAATTGCATCTTGCTCTTGTACCTGTAGTGAAAGGGAAGATATGCTTCCAGGAATGGTGATGAGATGAAGAAAGACAAGTGAAAGAGATTTGACCTGATTATGTTAACACACTTATTAACTTCTAAATTCGGAGCTATTGCCTTCCAGAACATTTGGCATTACTATATGCCACATGACGAAGTTTATAGTGGTTATAAGTAATAGTACTTTGGCTGATTACTATCAGAAATCATATGGTCTTTAAAATGATAAACCAAGTAGATAATGTAGAATATATTAATTTTCTTCTGTGTTTTAAAAGTTCAGAATCTCCACATAAATATTTATGACAGATATATGCAACAGTTAAAAATAAACTTTAAAACCTTTTTTGCTCTTTGAGAAATGGTTCTTATGTGTGTAGTCCTGGCTGTCTCGGATCTTAGTCTATAGAACTGGATAGCATCAAACTCAGAGATCTGCCTGCCTCTGTCTCCTGAGTGCTGGGATTAAAGGCATGTGACACTACTACTTGGCATCTAAAACCTTTGAAGATAAATAACAGAAAAAATAGGTATAGACCAATAAAGTTATTATAATACCTAAGTCTGAGATTCTATGCCCTTTAAAATTTTAAACCAATTTCTTCAAAATTAATTTTTTTGTGACTGTGGCACTATATAGAAAAGTAGACAGCAATATGTGCACTTAAGAAATTGCTTTTGAACAGATCAAATGCCTTTCCTTACCAACATTGAAAACTCTAGTAAGAAGCTATATTATTCATTTTCAGTATTAGCACAAACATCTTTAAAATGTTATAACCCAGAGCAGAAATGGAAGGATCATAAACCTTTATTTTAAAATTTACTTAGCATCTGAAGATTTTACTCTAGCCACAATGTAAACACATGAGAATGATCAATAAAATTATTTCTTAAAAGACCAAGCAGTAGATGAGCTTTCTAGAGAATCTCCAAATGTTTTATTTCTTTTATACGTTTAAATACTGTGACCCAAATACTAAGTCTGATTTAACTCAAAAACTGAAAAAAACATATGGAAACCAGTCTGCTATTTACACATCATTGGCTAATCACCCAATCCACCAAAACACACTCATAAGACACCTTAAATATCCAGAGAGGAACAGACCCCAGCACAATAAAAAAAATGCTCTGGCAGCAACTGTCTACCTGCTTGTTAAAAGTCTTACATTATCAGAGCCTTAAAGCCAGGTATAATTGTTAAGTCTCTGAAGGGGAGAGTCTTAACAAATCAAATACACACAAAAATACATGACCAGAAAACTCATACCCTTTTTCTCTCTGACAAATTTAGAAAAAAAAATTCTTAAATTTTGTCCCTCTATTTAAAAACTTAGAATAACTTCTTTTTATTTTCCCATGTTTCTTAGACATGGTAGTGCTTTGTTGGACTCACACCTTTTTTGTTTTTCCCAAAGTTCATCAATGAATGGAATCTGCTAAGGATAATCTGTATCTTCTACAAATATTAACCACAGATAAAATGTATAAATATCTCATAATGCTATACAAAAGACTATGTACAGACCTGAATCACAGTGCCCTCTTGTGCACATACTGAAGAAAATAAAATATTTATATAACATTATCTGCATAGACACAGACACAAACATACTCTTAATAAATGTTAACAACTGGGTGTTGCCAACTCTGCCTAGAAGAACCAACCCAAGGCAATAATTTGCATAAGCATTCCTAACAAAATATAAATATAATCTATAAATATAATCTAGTTAATCCAAATGACCCCTGCTACAAGGACCTTTTTAATGTAACCTCTGAGCTGTGTGGGAATAAGCATCTTTTGAGTATTTTAATACATGACTTCTTTTGAACAACTTACTTAAGCTTTCAGTTTAAAGAAATAAATGTTAACAGCCGTACATCTTCATCCTCTTTTGGGTGTTTGCTCTTATGTTCGTCTGTCTGGCGTTTCTTTATAGTCATACCTCTGCATTTTCTCCACGTTTGAAAATATAGAACTACATTCTTACAAAAGAGCACAAACTGGCAAAACTTCTCAGTGACTAGTAGAAGTTTTCCTTCCCTCCTATTTAGGCAGAAGAAGGGTACCATCAACTGAGTTATAAAAGTAGTTTTTATACATGTGCGTTCATAATAAAACACAGTCTTCAAGAACACTGGTATGTATTCTAAAACTTGAGAGAGTGATACAACCAGTTACCTATATTTCTAAAAGTACGTCATGCCTACAATAAATAATTTTAAATAACAAGAAATTATCACTGATTTTTTTTTTAATCAGTGATAACACTTCTGAGACATTCCATGGGAATAACCTTTATTTCCACACAACCTTCAAGTATAATCTCTGCCACTGTTTTTCCTTCATACCTGTAGATCTTGTATCTTGTGCTAAATCCCTGTCGGCTTCTGTCCACGAAATCTGTGTACTCCTGTGAACGATGGAAGGGTCCCTTGTCAGAAAGGAGCCAGTCGAAGGGGCTTGTGGCATGCTGATCAGAGACAGCAGCAACCGCTAAAACCCAGCAATGAAGACTCAGTACTATCCACTCCCATAGAGCCATCAGAGAGGACAATTCAGCACCAGCTCTGAGCCGCCATATCATGCTTCCACTGGAGACTTAGGGTCTTCATCGTCTCAGCTTATCCTCAACACCTAGATAGAACACACAGGCATTAGTCACCCAGCAAGAGATTCTGTCAGCTGAGGTACTGAGTTTGCAAACTTCTCTAATCTTAGTGTATTAGATGCTTTTAAGTTAAATGGCAGCTGAAGTGAACAGGAAGTGACACAGACATTTTTTTAATAGAGCTACACATTTTTATACTTTGTGTCCAAATTTCCATTTCAATAGAAAATAAATCAACATGTAAATTATAGCCCATATCATAACAATGACATCCAGCGGGTCATTCATTACATTTCTTGAGCAATAATAAGTTTGAGCAAATATTATTTTTTAGCTTTAACTATTTTGAGAATTCTATATGATCAAAAAGTCACCTTTATTTATTATATTAATATATAAAACTATAAAAATTCTTATAAAATAGCAATTAGGAATATAAATTTTAAAAATAAGTATATTCATAATTTATTTTTAATCTTTATGTTAGGGTATGTCAACTTACACACATAAAAGTAGTATTGAATTATTTATTTGTGTTTCATGTATGTTTGTACTATATCTTAAAATTTATGTAGTTAATTTGAATTCATTAGCTCATTAATCCATCATACTATACAGTATCATGTCTCTGTAACCAAGAAATATACTCATATAGGCCAACCAGGATTCGTGAATTTCTACTCTGTTTTAAAATAATTGAATTTTTAAGACCCTATAAGAATTTGAATTAACAAATGAAATCAGACATTATATGTTTTAAATTTGTATTTGATATTTAATCTGAAATAAAAAAAGAAAATAATTTCAAATTAAGGAAACTTAACAATCACACTGTCTTCCAGGGCATTCTGATTAGTACATTTACTGTGATATTTTGGCTAAAACATGAAATAAAAATGTCAGTGCAGAATACTTTCCAGAACCTCTAATTGTGTTTTTCTTTAAAGCGAATAATACAATAAACCAATAAATCATGAAAATAAAAGTATAAAACCAACACTTTATAGTTAACATGTATTTATAAAATTTAGAATTACTGTTACTTTTTATAACAAAAATTAGTAAATACTGATATATAATAATTTTTAATAATATTTGTTACATATAATACTCTTTACATATTGATATTCTAAGCTGATAAATTAATATGTAATTTTACATATTAATATTCTATGCTGATTAATTCATGCTTAATTTTATTTGCAAAATAGCAATGATCTTTTATAAAAACACCTATGCTTCCTAAAAAAATGCCAAATGACATATACTTTAATGACTAATAATGTATAACAAATACATATAATACTATGGCACAATTTAAGAAGAGATTAATAATTCTTTCCTGGCTTCCTTGATTCTGATTCTAGGACCAACATTTTATGTTTACCTAAAACAGGGATATAAAATGTATCTGAAATTCTAAAATCTTAAAAGCTATGAAGTATTTCACATAATATTAACATTGAATTTTTAATACAACTGAAAGCATAAATTTTAAAAAAATCAGTGTTAGTATTTGTTTTGAAGAGATAATTTTTGCTCATCTCAAAATATTTTCAAAAATTCTATAGACCATTCCTATTAAATTTAATCAATGGGAAAACCCATGGCAAGTTAAAAGACCAAAATAATACACACATCTTTCCTTCATTAGTTCTCTCTCTTGCACACCGCACACCTTTCTCTGTCCAATTCACATACAGACTCATAATTTTTAAGAATCAGTGAAAGACCAGAAAGTCACATATTTCTAGAAAACTCTACCCTGGGTTCTAAATATCCTACCATGTGAAAGAACCATAGTATTCTACAAAAGAACCTTCAGATCCTTGCATAACAATGCAAAGGCTGGCAAACATAAAAGACTTTATTTTTTGTTACACAGTTATTGCTTTAGTTAAGTGTGGTCTAACTCATAATTTGGAAAGTTACGGTAAAATAATTATTATGGTTCATCTATACCAAGTAAAATGTGGTAAATTTAGATGGATGTAGTCTACCATTAGGACTAAGAGTACCACTTCTCTTCCCAGGGAAATCTATGGGTATTGAGAACAGAAACTGGTTCCTCTAAAAGATCAGCAGCTGCTTTTAACAGCAGAGCCATTTCTCTAGCCACAAAGCAAAACATTCAGTATTTAAATTACTTGACACAGTGTAAAAATAAATTAAAATTTAGTACCAGGTCAGTGAGAAAGGGTACCATGATCAGGCACGTTATCATTATTGGTAAACATGGAAATGTTTTGTTTGTGTGATTTTCTTTAAAAAAAAAAAAAATGTTTTAACATCAAACAGAACCTCTTTAAGAGAAGTCAGTAAGACTCCCAGTGTATGTCATGCTGTATTATCATTCTAAATTTAAATAATATTAAAGTGGATATTAAAGTTTGAAATGCTTTCCCCTTAGAAAAGTCATGAGGATGGATAACTTTGAATGAGCTCGATAGCAAAGTAGAAGACAAACAAAGAACCAGGATGACAAAATAGTATGCTCCTTTCATATTTTTTGCTACAAAATTAACAACTATTGAGTCCTTCCAATATGACAAGACTTTTGACTAAGAGTCTTTTATTCTTTAAAATATGTGTTTCATCTTGGTGTTCTCAAATAGATCACATGATGCCAAGATATATCCAATGTATCTTTTAATATCATTTTACAGAAAGACTCAGAATATAAAAATATAATAGTTCTGAAGAGTGATTTTGTAGATAGCAGTTAGTACTTAATGTTAAATTTAAAATCCATATTTACACCTACATGAGTATAAAGCATCAATTGTCTATGTGTGTGTGCTTGTTGGTGTTTCTAGGTCTGTGTGCATGTTGGCTTATGGTTTTGAGTCCTTGGGACTTATGTGGTTACAACACATTATTATTTTAGTGAAATACTGATAGTCTACAATTTAAGATTTGCTATGTCTTAGAATTGTTTATATTTAAATTGGACATTTGGTTTTGAAGTGTGATTTATTGCAAAATAATGAAATGACCCAGAATAGTCATTCTAGTAACAGAATAAATTTATGGACATAGTGTGTGTTTACCTATGTATGTCATTTTTGACAAAGCTAGGACTACCCTCTTCCCCTCACGTTCCTGGAAGTGTAGAATGACTGCATGATCTTCGTGCTTTGCCTGAAAGTAACAAACTTTAATGTGTAGAAATGGGAAAATAGTCATTGTAATGTTCGCTATTTCAGTGGCATTGACACAAATAAGAGCTACAAAAAAAAAAAAAAAAACTAATTCTTTCAAACTTTACTGATAATTTTTTTCAAAATTTAAGATATATTTGTGAAACTTTTCAAATAAAAACAACTATAAATCACAAAAAGAAAGATATCACCCACAACATTAAAGTAACTTAACTATTTACTTGTGGATTTAATAAAACCATCAGTGATATATGCATGTTTAAATTAAAATTTCTTTGGAATATTAGTGATAACTGTCTTTACCTAATTTCTTATTTATAACGAGCTGTAAGTACTAAGCTGAAGACTATATTAGATTGATTCTTCTTCAGGTGTCTTTTAAAATTTTCAATGAACTTTTAATTTTTTTTAGTGCCCTAGCTCCAATAGTTTTGTTCATCAATTCCAACTACACCGACTCTTTCTCCCACTGTTTACTAATATCATACAGTAATTCCTAAGAAAAAAGTGCATACTCTTTCATACACAGTAAATTATTAGCACCTGTACTGAATTTAGCACTTTGTCTCCAAAATTTATAGCTTTGTTCATTATGACTTCTGAAAGTAGATAGATTTCTGCATTACACTTACTTACGTCTTGTACACTACTGTACGTTCTTAACTTCTTCCTTTATCTGTCATCCAATTTATAATATTGAACTATCCTACTACACTCACACTGTATTGGTTAATGCTGTCTTTCAAAGGATGTCCTTCTGTACTTTTTCCTCTGTTAAGCCTCAATTCCTGAGAACCTCTTCTCCTTATTTATTTTAACACAGAAGGCAACACAGTACCTCTGAATTATAGCTTTAAGTGTTTTCCATCTTAATGAGAGTGAGTATTCCCCTGGGAAGTACATACTGCAGAGAGAACTACTCTCCTGCTTGATCCTGTCAATACAATCTTGTCCTACCAATAAAGAGGACATTAAATGCTGCTGCCTAATGGCAGAACTGACTTAAAAAAAATGAAGAGAAGGTGAGTTCCATTCTTTAACAGGGTCCAGCACATGGGAAAATTATTCTTACCAGCAGAATATATGAGAGCCCTTTGGGTAAACAGCCCTAAAACGTGAGCGTTTTACCATGGATGAACATATAATAAGTAGTGTAAAATTCATGTTGAAAATCGTAAGGAACAGTGGAACAAAAGTTAAGTGAAGGCTGTTCAGAAGTAAATGTTTGGAAATTGATTTTTGACTTAATTGGGTTAAAATCTAGTTTTAAAAGGAAATATGAGGGTTCCAGATGCTCCTAGTATTGGTAACTCTTGCAGAGAATCTGGAATTCATTCTCAGGATGCACATGGTGGCTCTCAAACACTCATAAGTCTAATTCCAGGGTGATGCTCTTTGTTCTCCATGATCACCAGACATTTATGAAGTACACATATCTATACACAGAGGCAAAACAATCATATCCATAAAGTAAACTAAATATTTTTAACTAACAGATACATGAAAAGTTCTTTGACAAAGATTTATTTTCCATGTCTGACTTAAGTCAGGTTTCTCTGAATTGCATTTTTATAGGTCCTGTACTGGAGTCTACAGCAGTCACTTCTGCAAGCATAAGGTACTAAGTACATTTTCCCAGAGATCTATGCCATCCACAGAGGAGCACCGTGTTTCTCTGGCTGTTTCTCATAGCCTTGGAAGTGTGAGGGTGTTTTCAGTCAGCCGCCTTTTCATTCATCTCTTCTTTCCTCTGCTCCTTTATAATCCACTGACTATTCTGCTACAATTCAATTTATTTGTTGTTGGTGATTTTAGTCTTTTAAGAACTGAGTCAAATATTACTTTCTTACTCTAAAATTCCTTGGGTAATATCTTACCAATCATAATATGAATAACCTGAGAACCAATTACAAATGTATTATAATTAATATATTCTGAATCAGAACAGTAAAACAGGAGAAAAACTAAGATAAAGGTTAAAAGATATGCATGTAGGATAGTAATTTCAGACATTAAGATTCTAAGAGGTTTTATGATTTCCCCGTATTTTGACAGGGACTTATATTTTTATAAGTTTATCAAAGCAAAGTATTTCTTATCAGTAAAATAATTTCCCACATAATGTCACTTTGAAGGAAATGTGAGGAATACTGGTATGTTTATACAGTTTTATTCAATAATAAGTATAGTGTGAGAAAGTCTATGAAACTCAAAGATAATTATCATTTTTCTTGTTTTTATGAATGCTATCTTCAGATTTATTAAGCCAAGATTTTGAAATGCTTTAAAAATTAATATTAGTATACAAGAGTTTACAAAATGATCACTACAAATTTGCCTAGAAAAGAAATTAAGAAACTATACTTTTTTTTTAAAGCAGTTAGGAAATTATACTTTTTAAACTAAACTCATACTGGTATTAGTCTATTAACACCTAACTAAGCTGAATCACAGCTAGAAAACTCTAAAAGTGGGTCACCAAGCATACAATATTCTTGTGCTATGAGACGACCAAGAACAACCTTAGAGTTTATCAAATTCACAAAGAAAGGTCACTGCATAATTAGTTATTTTATTAAAAACCTTAAATAATACGTTCTCTGACCACACACAGAGAAAATATTAAATTTATGGATCTTTCAATAAAGATACAATTTTTAAAAAGTTAATAAGCTCAGGATTATTCAGGTTATAGAGAAATACTTTAAAATAAACATAATAATTTTCAGGTATTTCTAACCAAGCATAGGAAAATTAAAGTTTTAATACTTATATTTTTTGTTGTTAGCTCTCAAATTCATTATCTTCCTATTTATAGATGCCAGTCTATCCATGGGATAATTCTAAGATATTTCAGCCATCATTAAGAAGGAACCTATGAATGTTTTATTTACTAGTATACCTTTAGTATGCATAACAAGGTTATACAGGGTGAAGATCCTTACTACAAGCACATATTAATAATTACCTAGTATAAAAATCAAAATTTATTTTTTTAAAAAAAGAAGTACTCTTGGTGTCAATTTGATAGTTTTATTAATTATAATTATAAAAATCAAAGGTTTTACTAATTAAAATGTTCCTGAAACAAAGACGCTAACATGATTTTTAATAAATGAATAGGATGAGATTATCTATTCAAGCACTTTTATTTTCGCAGAACTATTCTGGTTTCTTCTGGTATCTTTAAATATTTCCTATATATGAACAATAGGAATTGTGTGTATTGACCTGTCTTATACTGAAGCATTAAGAAGTCCTCTTCTTTATAGGGAGATTTACTTACAACATTGAAGTTGGACATACATGACAATTAGTAGCCAAGCACTGCATCTCTCTTAGCTCCTCTAAAAGGCAGTAAAGTATAGCAACATTTCGTAAGTCTTATGGTGATTTAACTATGTACAAGGTAGATGGACAGGATAAACTTCTATTTGTCTTACACAATTAGGATCATTGAATATAAATAATATTTTAATGAGCCATCATTGCAGTTCTTGGGAGCAGCTGCCTCTTCCTTGAAATTAGAATTGATTTCAACTTGCTGTTGTCTGGATGGTCTAAAGGTGACGAAGGTAGAGGTGGCCTTCTCATGTCACTCCAGCCTATGCTCAAACACTGAAAATTTTTATGGCAACTGTCAAGCTGAGTCAAATATGATGTGTTAAATTTTATGAATCTTAAGGTTGGGTAAAGATGCAAAAGAAAACAATACTATAGTTTACTATAATAACCAAAAAATGATTAAACTTACTTTCCATATGTAGTTTACCATTCGAAGATAGTACTGTGTATTAGCCATATTATTCAATAAAGATTGTTTTTCATGTAACATTGTCAGTAATCTCTTTTTTGTGTTAAAGTTGAAATATTGATTAATATAATGGAAAAGAAGAATAGAGAGCTGTAAAATCATGGGACCAACAATGTATTGACTCATGAATGAGGCTTAATCATAGAGGAAGAGTTGATATTAATTTTGAAAATTGCATAGAATGTCCTTCAAAATTACATTGAGACATTTCTTTTTTTTCACTACAAATTCCAAATCTCCATTGTCCACATTTTTAAACAAGTCACATAGATTTTATTTTTGGTTGTCATTGAATGGTGGGCAAAAACCCTAAAATAAATATATTCTCTAAGTCTTCAAAACAGATTTTATTGTAAAGTTTTGTTGATGATTTAGCTTAGTAAGTTCTAATATTTATTTTATGCATAATAATAGTTTTGTTTACATGCAAGAGGCCAGAATATGGCATCAGGTTCCCTAGAACTAGAGTTACAGAAAGTTGTGAGCCCTGCGTGTACTGTAAACAGAACCAAGTTTCTCATAAGAGTTAAGGTGTTAAATATTGATCAGTGTCTTGAGGCCCAGCATTTATATTTTTGAAACTAATTAATACATTATTTTAAAGCCTCTAATTTAAGCAAAATTGATAGTAATAAATAACAATCTGCTCTTTGATATTATTGACCCAGTGAATTGATTTTAATATTTAGTAAACATTTCATAATTTTGGAAAATTTTTTTATTATTTCGTATTACAATTACCAACATTTATGATACACACTGTAGTTATGTCTTTCTATATAAGTAATTGGTGAGATGCAGTATAGGAAATTCCATCACTGTAATTTAAAACTATTTGATTTTAATGCATTGCTAGACTCTATTTTGTCTACATATTAAGATATTCATTGGTGTCCACGAAACATGGAGAAAACCATGAATTGATGAACTTAAAATGTCATTTTGCACACATCTTAAGTATTATTTGTTCAACATTTCATGGCTATTCTAATATAATTGAAATGATTTTAACTGCTTAAGAATAATTTTCTATTTAAAAACGTTTTTCCATTTTTCCATATACATTTATTTACAAAGCTTAATTTCAGAGCTGATATTTTTAAGCCATGAGGATTGTTACTCATTAAAGACATAACTTCCACTTGAGTACAAAACTAATCTCCAAATCATTCCAATTGCATTAGTTTTGTTTATATTTATAATATTTTTAATAGCAGGCCTCAGATTAATAGAATGTTTAAGAGCTGCCACAAAACTCCGGTATTCAAAGCTTACGTATGTCAAATATTGCAGTGATAACCAACAATTATTAGAAGGTTTTGTTCTGTTTATTTTGTTTTGTTTTTAAGGTAAGGTTTCATTTCATAGCTGAGGCTGGTCTAAAGCTATGTTGCCTAGACTAGCTAACTTTGAAGTCAGAGAAATCCTCTAGCTTTGATTTTCTAAGTTTTGGAATTTAAAGCGAAACATATCACAGGTTTTAATGGTATTTTAAATATGACAATTGAATAATCCCATAATGTTCAAGCATATGCTTTAATATAACATTTTCCCCAAACTGGTTAATTTCATTTTTAAAAAGTTTTTTAAAAGTTTGGTATGTGAATGTACCAGGCTTTGCTAACCCTCCATGGGAGACTTTTCATTTTCAGAGGAGGTGATAAAGGGTGGTTGTGGAGAGGGAGGATGAGAGGGGTATCTGTGGTTGATATGTACAGTGAATAAAAATTTTTTAAATAAAAATATTAAAAGAAAAAAATTAGTATGAAAGCTAGTGTTTAGTAAATCTACAAATATATTATTCACTATTTGAGAAAGAGCAATCTTAAATGCATTCTTATTCAGTTCTGTTCTTTCCAAGGCTAAATTGTTTTTTAATAGTGTAATATTCTACAGTTAGATTTTAAAATTAACAACATCCAAGAGTCCAGAAAAGTTAATAAAAGTTAGCTCAATCCTGATGAGGTTGGCTGATACAGAATTCAGGAAGAATAAGTCTATCTGTAACCATTTCTTCACAATAAATCTATAATGGAATTTAAATGAAACGCACCATTATGAGAGAATAATTCTTACATAGCACAGTGCTATAATGCATTTGAATATAATGTCCATATATTTATTAATTCAATCAATAAACGTGTATTTTATAGATTTAATTTGCTGGAACTATAATATGATAGTTCCTTTATTAGATACTAAGAAAAATTAGTTAGTTATGTTTTGTGTGCTCTTAAAGGCAACTGCATCTGGGTAAAATAGGGTTTGTATATTAAAAAGCTACTTAAATTAAAATGTAAAAGATATCATATTATAAATAAATATATTTTAAGTATAAGCATAATAAATTCTTACAAATAACATTAAGATTCAAAATAATTATGGATTGGTGTTTACTCAAGTAAGTAAATTGTATATCACAATCTGCATCTCAATTTATACTTTCTTAATTACAAATAAGCCTCTAAATAACAATGATTTTATTCCTAAATAGATAGTAATGCAACCTGTCTTTCAAAAATGTATTAACTATGTGAATTCATCTTTGGGAAAATAAATTTGTTACTGAATTACAATTGGGCATACCTCATCTGTTAAAGAGTGAAAATTTTGTTACTTTGAATATTAATTTAAAAACACCTCAAAACTGTTTACATTACTTATTTCAAACTTAAAAAGTAAAGTAGATTCCTAACTTATAAAATAATTACTTATGAAAACTTTAAAACTAGGTAAGAATACTTGTAATTCAATACAAATGTTCTTTATAGCTCATCAGATATCAAGAGCTTTAAAATGTAATTCACAAGTATATGAAGACCATTGTAAAGGATTACATTTGCCATTTGATACCATAAAGAAAGCAAAGAACTGATTCTAGCTAAATCTTCCATGTACTAATTGAATGGAAAGCCTATTAGTACTCCGATTAAATTTCAACTTATAAGGTGCATTTTTTATATGGGAAAGGAAAAGATTATTATAGTATTCTATTATTTAAGCCATTGGAATGGTCAATTAACAAAAAATGTAGTTTTATTTTGTTCTCAGAGAGAACTCATGAATTGTAAATGTTGAAGTCAGGAAGTCATATAAAACATATAGTGGTACAACAGAACACTGTTCAGAATTATACCACTATGTGTTCAAAAGAAAATCTTCAAATAGTTGCTAAATTAACACACCAACAGTCCAGATGGCAAACCTCTTTAATTTCAGTAAACTTAATGTGAATTGATAAAAATATACTATAAATTACGATATTTAGACTTTTCTACTTTGATATTATATGAGGAGACTTTTAATTTATTTGAAGGTGGATATCACTAATCCGATAATACAAATCCGCTAAGAGTCAACATTTTCTTTTACTGATGGACCATAAGAAGTCAGACTATCAAGAACCTTATTTTCTAAAGCTGTCTGCCTTTTCATAAGTCACATAGAAGTCAAGTAAAAATCCTACCAATGAAATAACAACCATGGTGCCTCAGCACGTGTGTCGTTTCTTTTGCTATAAATTACATATCGGTAAAACTCAAGTGGTACCACTGAGGAGGAGCCACGGACACTTGGTGCTTACATAAAAAATTGTTGTGTCAATATTTGTTCTCAAGAAGCCATAACACTAAGAGCATCACACACAACAGATTGGTGTGATGAGCTATGTGTTTTAAAGCATGTTTGTCTTTAATTTCTTTAGTTTTTACCTTGGCTTGTCCCTTGAAAGCATTCTTTCCTTTCTGCTATTTATGTGAGAAATGAGAAAAAACTTAAACCTGGTGGGAAAAAAATCTTAATGGAACAATAAAAATGAGATAGAACCAAAGTAGGGATGCGGGACAACGTTCTAGATGGACCCATCCTTGACCTCATTTATGTCCTTACTTCTAAAGAGTGAATCAGTACAGTGAAGAGTCTTCAAAGATTTCAATACTAATATTAAATCCTGAACATAATTACAAACAATTCTGGATTTAAAAATAAAAGCTAACTTTGTCACAAACTGTCATCGTGGTACCATTTACACTTGACATATTTAGTTATGAAATTAAGTTTTCTAAATTAATAAAAAATTTAAAACCTTGCTCCATCCAATCAGTATTTTTTCAGTTTAATGATAATAGGAACATAATAAAATAACACCAGTAAGTTAAAAAACTTTGACATAGTTTTACAATGAAGCATCAAAGTTTAGAAGCCTCACTGCTATGTTTCAGTTCCCTCTTGCCAAGAGATACCTATAAAAAAAACTATTAAAAAAAGAAAATTATTTTACAGTTAATAACATATCAATCCAATAGTCCAGTTAATGGTAGAGATAGTATGTCCGTGCTTCTATGTGTCTGAATACTTTAACTTAAATATAGAGACTTTTTCAACATATACCTTATTTACTTGTCTGTAATACATAAATAAGTTTATTGAAAATAATCAACAGGTGCTATAATTTATAAATCATACATTTACACTACATTCCTGGGTTTTTTAAATAACAAAATAACTCATGGGAGGATGTTATCATATATGATCTGGTTCAATATAAATGAAATTGATCCTTATATGAGATCTTGCATGTTTCACTTCAAGGTTATTGTTTGAAAAATTAATATTTAACATCAATGTCTTCTTCATCAATCCAAAACTAGACACAAATGCACATATCCACACAGAGACACAAAGAATATGTTTATTATAATAAAGCTGCAGAGACTAAAGTACAAAATAACTGACAAACTGAAATGTGTCAAGACTTACTCTTTTGGGATAAAATTTACATTTTGCCTCAAACTAAAAGGGAATAAAAGTACTATAACTTTGTAATTTTTGAACCAAAAGTTGTAATTATTCTTATTTATTCAATATTTTATGAGTGAGCTTTACAAGATGAAAAAATTATTGATTCAGAGGTCCACAACAATAAATATAAGCACTAAAATGATTTCCACTAAAATCGTAGGAATAATTTCTTTGACAAAATGCTGTTAGCAACTGCATGGCTTATGATAGTGTCTCATTAATTTGCTGCAATTTCTGCTTCACTTTCTGAAAATTCTTAGGTCCTTCATCTATAACCATAGTATAACAAAGTGAAAACACTACTAATAATAGAATACTAGACCATTTTAACTGAATTAAATCTTATAGTGGAAGACGTCTACTGATTGATCAATCTATATACACCTACCAAACTAAACGAAAAGAGGTGTGTTTGAAGTGTATTCCCATAATTTTTCTCACTTTTTTTCAGGCTTTCAACCATTTTTCTTAGACTTTAAGGTGTCTGTTCTGGGTTCATGTAAAACCTGCCTTTGGGCACTTCCTCCAATTTTACAAACCAGCTCACTCCCAAAATCGAGCATTTTTGTTTTCAAGACAGAGAAAATAGAATAAGAATGTCTACAAAAAATTCTCTCAAAGTCAAAATTACTTCCCTAGTTCAATAGGCCCTTAATAGTTCTCCCGGTACCCTAGGTATAGAAAGGTTTATGACCCCAGCAATAGAAGCAGTTTGAAGCATTTCTGTAGCTGTCTATTCCATATTTCATTAAGGCTATCCATTCCTTCATTTTACTCTATACCCTACCAAACAGTGCCTCTCACCTAGGTCCATTTTATGATTTTCCTACCACTGTTTAACGTTTAAATAAAATCACATTAAACATTCAAATGAATGCACATCAAGTCTTTAAATGTCATTAGACATACTTATGAATGTGAATATTAAGAAGTTATGAATGTTAGGACCATCTGAATATGTATGTATTCTGTAGCTAGAAGTGAAAATATCATCCCAAGATGGGTCAAACAGACTATATGGTTGATGATATCATATAGACATTCAGTCCTTACCTTGTTACCTGCATGATGAGAAACAGTCAAAAGAAAAAGTCCCCAGAATCTGAATCATCTGTCTCTACTCTCTCTCAGCTTTACAGCTTGAGGCTTTCTTCTTAGCTTGCATACATTTGACTGGCTATCCTTTGCAAGCAAGGTTAGGGTTAATTTGTAACCCTGGTCACCTCCCCCTCTTTCCTAACAGCTGTTAGGCAGCTAGCACAGCAAGGAGAGTGCATTTTTACCTTTTCAAAGAGAGCCTGCACTGCATCTCCCAGCCATGCTCTGCTTACAAGGAGGTCTCTGCTCAAAAGGACTTATCACGTTCTGGACCTAAGGGAAAGTACAAGGCTTTCTGATTCAACTCGGTAGAGACTAGAAAAACAACCATCAAAGACCTCAACTCTGCCACTGTTTGGCCACAGACAGCAGGAAACCCGCAGTCTTGAGGTGTCACCCCCTCCCTGGATGTCATCTTCTGAGCAAAGCACCCCAAAATGGGTCTTCCATTCTCCTACCTACACCTCCAAGAAAAGGGTGGTGAGCAATTCAAAAGCGAGAACTTTACTGTGGCTTTAACATAAACATGTAGCTCCTAAGGCTCAGATTGCTTATAACATTGCCTTCCAAGCCCAAGCTCCAAGTTAAAACCCAACTCACTTCATCCAACAGCCCTCCGGATTCTGTGAGTTAGTGAAGGAAAGAAAGAGTGGTGATGGTTAGCAATACTTTAGCATTGATCTTTAAAAAAAAAAAAAAAAAAAAGTCCTTCAGCTACCTTAAGCACTACTAAACAAGCAGATAAGGAGAGCAATCCGGCTTTTCAAAACAGTCATCCTGTAGCAGCATGCTGTGCTTAGATTCAGTTCATGAAAATAATAAAGAAATTGCAAGGCAGAAAGATGTTAAGAAATCACAGAAAACAGCAAGTCTTTTTGCCCGAAGAAGGGGTTTGGGGGCCCAGGAAGACCGGACAACAGGCATTGCAGGAGGTTGCAAAACCCTCTGTGAGCCCACTCTCCTGGGCTGCAAATGTCCACAGCAAGCGGCAGGGCTGAAAGTGCTGCCTAACCCAGTTGGTCGGGAACTCCATTCCCATCCTCGCGCTCCTGCACCAGAACTGAGCCCTGGGCTAGCCAGGAGAGCAGGCGCTTTGCCCTCTACCTCCTTTGAACACAGGAGGCTTAGATATACCTAAGGGCAGTGGCGAAATCTCCAGACATAGTTGCCTGTTGCTAACCCGCTGGTTAAAGCATCCTTGGCTGCAAGAGCCCATCTCCTGTCATTTTCTCTTATACAAGACTGAGCTCAAGGTTCTAACACAGCAAAAAGCACTTACCTAGACAGCGAATGTCTGTGCCTCACTGTGCCACACTGATTAAGCAGAAAACGGTCTGACTGCACTGAAAGTTTTCTCCTTTCTCTCTCTCCCTCCCTCCACCCTTGCGCAACAGCAGCAGTCCTCTAGAGAGGGTATTTGAATTGGCGAATTACACCAAAGCCTCTTTCTTCAAATGAAGTCACGGACACTAATGGCACTGGCTTGACAGGCAGGACGGACCGAACTGGCAAAGACAGCAGGTAGAAACTAGCTCTGGGTGAGGGATGCCAAGAGGTGCAGACCACTGTGTCAGTCCCAATCCCTCTCCCAGTGGGTGGAAGGCAAGGGGAAAAGCCCTGTAATCTGAGGGGGTGGGGAGGATGGGGCAATGCTGCAGCTGGAGTACTTTAATGTCTGGAAGCTTAAAAAGCTTTTGAATTAAAAAGAGAAATCACTGCATACATCGTCGCAGCAGCCATCAATAACTGAAATAGTTTTTTATCCTCCAGAAATTTAACAGAACCCCCCCCCCCCCCAAAAAAAAAAAAACTTAGTCAAGAGAAGCTTGGTCAATAGAACTTCACCTCCATCTACCCCAATGAAAGGGGATATTACAAAAACTTGTCATCTGGGGGGGGGCATATCACAGTAAATCCTTTTGAGTGTTTTACAGATTTCTGACACATGAAGATTTGTATTTGATAAATACCGAATACTTGCCCCATAGTAAAAGTAAAAGCCAATAATTAAGTGTTTCTCAACACAACTAGGCAGGATAGGAAGTGATCATGAGTTAAAGCTCATGGAAATGTTCATGAAAGCACAAGGCAGGGACCATATTAACATACTTATTAAAAGCTGAGGGCAGGGGTGGGTAAGTGTGAAGAGTAAGGCAATTACATTTTTCATGTAAACTCCCTCCCTGAATTTCAATGTATTAGAACCCAGATAATCAGTGACTTCTGATAGCTCTCTTCATCTGCAGGGAGACCTCCCTGACCAATTAACTGTTCACCAGCATAATTCACAAAACCTGAAATGCATCGCAAAATGCTGCCCATAGAGGAACCACTACGACCAAAATAATGTGCCCGTGTAAAAATATTGTATAAGAATTATGCCTTCAAAACACAGACTCTTATTCTTACCATATAATAACACGTTGGCGTTTAGGATTCTAATAAATCTATAAAGACACACTTCACCACACTCGTCTCAACCATTCACATGCTTAGGATGAAATGAGCACACACTGACCTGAACAACCTTATGAGCATCAGAGAGACTAGTGAACTTTCTTAAACCCAGAAATAGTCAGCTCTCCTTCAGACATTTCCATAGACTAACAGGAAAAAAAAAAAATGCCTTTTCAAATGGCACAACACTGTTTTCCAAGAGCAGTAAATTGGGGAGGAGATGATGTTCACATTGCTGATAGAAACTTGAAATATAAGTGGGGATTTTTATTTTTATTTTAAGAAGGAAGTATTGAGGCAAGTCATTGCCTGGGCTACGTTTTTCTAGTTCTAGCATGTACTCATGGTCATATGAGTACTTTCAATCTGAAAGTAACTATGCAAACCACACACACACACACACACACACACACACACACACACACACACACAGGAGAGAGACACACAGATAGATGGGGGAGGGGAAGAGAAAAAACTTAGTGCTTATTAAAAAATAATAATAATACTAGTAGTAAGTTACAAGTTGCTTGTCATAGGTACAGAGACACTTACCAGAGGAAATTTCATGAAGCAAGATGTCTGTGAGAGAAGTACATCCAGAATTCAAGCAAATATTCCATGGTCTTCCAAAGCTGTGTAGATCTGTGAGCGGCAGGGCAGTAAGACTCGGAAGTATTCAGCAGTTCTTGATGGCATCGAACCAAGTGAAAGCCAGTTAGTTATTCAGGGATCAAGATCCCCAAAGGAAAGGAAGCAAAATGTTAAAGAGGTGCTTTTTACTGGGAATGGGTAGCAGTGGGGACCTTTTCTGCAATGATCCTCAGGCAAAAACAAATTTACAGGACTATATGTCCCCACAGGGTGAGAGGCAAGACAGAAGCTGGGTAACACAAGAGAACAAGATGCATAACACAAACAGATCTGCAAAGAGAAGTAAAAAGGATGTGTGGGAGACAGGGAGTAGAGAACTAATGAGCTAGGCTGTAGTCAGCTCCAGAGTACAGCTGCAATGACTTAGGCTGCTGGGGACGATCCAATGAGAATTCAGGAGAGCACCGCTTCGGAAATCCTGCAGGGTCTTCCCACTCGCGGTTCTTTTTAGAGTTACCTGCGCTGGGAACGTTATCGTTAGGATTAATACTATTCAGCCAGTGCATTTCACTAGCACTGGAATCCTTTCTCTGGAAGCAACCGAGGGAGGCACAGTGAGAAAGCCTGATTATAACCCACACCCCAAATAAGCAAGGGCCGTTCACATTACGTTGATCAAACTGTCAGCGATTTTTACATTGACAGGGGCTGGAAGATGAATGGTTGAAGGTTCTAGAGGCTTGGAGATTTGGAAGGCGCTGTGTTTTCGGAGGGTTAGCAAGGGGACCCTGAAGCGGGTGATGGGATGCCTAGGGGGCAGCAGCTCTCCTAAGTCCCAATTCCTTGATCAATTATGTTCCCTACATTTAAAGCAATTTCTTTTAATCCTGAACCCCAGCGCCAAAACCATGATTTAAGAGGCTAGATTTTAGGACATTCGGAAGACTGCCCCTGATCTCTTAGGGGTGGGGTGCGAGGGTTGCAGGAGTGTGGGTCTGTGCACTTACGGGTGCTAAAGTAGAGAAATGGCTTGGCTGTGGATTACACTGTGGTGTTGTTTTCCTGTCCTGATACTGCATAAACGATCACCTGATCAGCAGATCGATTGGGTAAGATTAGCCTTATCTCTTCTCGCTTTTCCTTTCTGTGACCCCATTCTCCTCCCCCTACTCTCTCCCTCCCTAAACCTATTCCTACCCCCCCTTTTTTTTCCTGCATCCTTACCCGCCCCCCTCTTGTCTTTTCCTCTTTCCTCTTTGAAACCTACTGCTGCTGAGCGATTGCTTATTTGACTGAAAGACAAATAACTCTGTAACTGATTTCATTTTTGTTGATGGAATGAACAACGCCTCACTACTCGAAATCTTTTCTTAGGGGAGTGTCTGGGTCCCCACCTTTAGAAATTCTCCCAGTGACCCTGGAGGTGTATAGAGATCCCAGTCAGGAAGAAGTCTTTAGCTTTGGACTCCAGCTCAGTCTCGCTTGGGATCTGAAGCTTACAAATGGTTCATTTGACTGTTTTAAAAAATAGGAGGAGACGGTAACCTGGAAATCGATGTATTTGTTGTAGAAACCGAGTTACTGAATGATAGAAAGGCCAAATATTTATTATAGGTAAAAATGTTCTTAGCAAGTAATCTTAAATGCTGTAAAAAGACAACACTTGCTTCCCAGTAACCCATCCCCCATTTCATTCATTTTTTTTTTCTTTCTGCTCTGTATGTAAATCACGGAGGAGCTGGGTCACTGGAAATGTTCTTTTCCTCTTTCCTGGGAGAGCATAAGCCAGCAAGTGTGGATTTGGAGTGAGGAATTTCCTTTGGAGATAATTCAACACTTTTAGGTCCTTCCTAGCCAGCATAAAAACACTGGCAGGTAAAGTGATATTTGCTTTCTAAAGGTGTATTTAAGGATCACCCTCCCCTTTAACTCTTTCTTTTCTGGAAATGAGGTAAACTTAGGGTAAAGCAGCTCCATTTTTATGTATGCATGAGAACACTTTAGCTGTTTTTGTTTTTTAACGCTTTTTCAGCATAGCAATAAAGAGCCATAGTTGTCTTTTAACGTTTTGCAGGAAAGAGAATGCTAGACATCTCTTATTATTAAACATGCATTTTTGTTTCAGTTTTGATATCTGATACAAATGAATACCTACATCCCGAGTGAATATGTACTGGTCATGATAAAACCTTATGGCTTGCCAAGAGTCTTTAGCACCCCCACCTGTGCACGGTTATGTTAAAGAGAGAGTATGTGCAAGCTTGTGAAGGGCTGGGCAGCTGTTGGTAGTACTGCTATTATATTCTGCTAAACGTGCAGAATAACAAGTCTTGAAAATTGTGTGAACCTGAATTGCAAGTGCACACTGACTATTTTGGTTACAAAAATATCACAGGAGACTATCAAAGAAAAAGCTAACTTTTGAGGTAGAAAATGCATTTTGCTGGACAAAAGTTTACCTTAAAATTTTCCTCTGTTGTTGATTCTATAAGATATTAATCTTATATAAATGTCAATAATACAAGATAAGCCAATTGGTGCAAATATGCACTTCTAATGCAAAGAAGACATGAGCCTCAGCAGAAATATACATTAGAATTCCATTGACTAAATCAAACTTCTCTTATCGTAATAAACATTGTAGAAGTACTATAACTTATAGAAAGAAAGATAGCTAAGTGTCATACCATAAAATAAAAATTATTTGTGTGCTCAAGGATCTATATTGTTTGTATTATCAAGACTGTAAAAGACAAATGTTAAGTGGAGACATAGTGACATAATTTTCTTTCTTTTTTCAGGATGCACAAATGCCCTGATTCTGTAACAGAGTAGAAGTTTTTCTTACCTGTCTTATTTTCCAAAAAGGTAGATGACTTTTGTGTTTACTATAAATGCTGAAAAATTCTGCTAAGAGGATCTGGGGTCACATAAAGAGAATCAACATCTTCAGATGCGTTCATTGTGCATACAGCTTAACTACTATGGAGTATACAGAAAAAACTCTCTTGCCTTGAGGACCACAGAATATTTGGTAAAGCACTTATCTAAATTACCATTAAACGGAAGGTATTGTATATTGAAGACTCAATCTGACTAAGTCAGACAAATAAAACAAAATTCTACTTTATAGCCATTAATAGTGATGAACACTTGTATTCTTTAATGTCAGAAGTCTAGAACTGAGGTAGGGGCACTATAATCTTACAAACAGGCTAGGCTATGTACCAAGACTTTGACTTAACAAATACACAAGTGTGGGTATGTGTATGTGTGTGTGTGTGTGTGTGTGTGTGTGTGTCTGTCTGTCTGTCTGTCTGTCTGTCTGTCTGTGTATGTGTGTGTGTGTAAAAGAAGTGTAATATTGTTCTTAAACATTTAAAACAGGACAAGACAGTAAACATTCATTTTTTGACTGTTAGTTTAGAAACTTTAGGAAAGTTTTGTAATGAACCAGGTGTTATTCATTTACATGCTTGTATATGATACCAAACTATATGATTACTTAACTAACCATCCAACCCCCACAGTGTCATAGACATTATATCTGCTTTATATCCTAAGAGCAAATGGGGATATACAATCTTCTCAGAGGCTCTTTTAGTTTCAAGTAGAGAGCGATTCTTTCTTGCATTTCACTGCATTCACCTGAAGCTGTCCATTCAGCAGACTTCACATTAGTGATATAGTGCTCATTGCCCCGCCCCACATCTTTTCTTTCTCTACGGCTACAAATCAATATATTTCACCTACTACCTCACTAAAAATCTGCCAAAGTAGCATCCAAAGAATTCCAGAATGTAGCATTAGATCCTGTTCTGAGCATTAGTGGATTTCTTGATTTGATGATCAGAACACTCCCAAAATACCAAAAAAGAAAGATACACACACACACACACACACGCACACACACACACACACACACACACACAAAATTATTTTTACACCACATTTTTGTTTGTGTGTCAGTGTGTGCGTATGCACTCCCATGCCATGGTCCACATGGTGAACCACTTATCTCTTTCCACCATGTGTGCTTCCAAGATTGCCTTAAGGTTTGGGCTTGTTGGCAAGTACTCACTCTACTTAGCTGTTTCTGTCCCACCAGTCTTCTCAAAATAAATATTTTATTAAGAAAATCATGTTGCAATTTTTGTAAGGAAAAATATATGCTTCAGGTTAATTTTTAACATTATATCTAATTATAGCAAAAGTGTGAAAATATGAGTGATGTGGGAATGCCTTTCTGTATGCTGTGAATATCAATCTTTAAATAAAGGAGCTGTTTTGGGCCATGAGAGGCACCATAGGAAAAGTAGGAGGAGAAATCAGAACATAGGTAGGAGAAGCAGGGTGGAGTCAGAGGCAGTCAAGCAAGCCACCGAAGGAGCAACATGAAGGGACACAGGTGAGCCACGGGCCACATGGCAGACAGATTAATAGAAATGGGTTGATTAAGATGTAAGAGCTAGCTAGCAATGTGCCTGAGCCATAGGCCAAACAGCATAAAGTTAATATATGTGTCTAAGTCATTTCTGGGGGCCTGAGCGGCTGGGTGGCTAAGCGGTCTGGGACTGCAGGTCTGTGGGTCTTGGACCTTTGGCCGCCCTGGACACAGAAACCCCCACTTCTACATATGAGCCTATTAAAGAAGGGTTTGCTTACATCTATAAACATACATATATGCATATATATCCATACGCAGATTGTTACTTGCATATAAAAGAGTAAAATTTGACACAAATTCATGCATGCATATTTGTCCTCATTAAGATATTTTGCTGTGTTTATTTTGTCTTTAGAGCTTTCTTATTGGAAATATTCAAAGTTTCTTTAATACCTTTGTATATAGGAATCTTCACATTTATGTTTATAAGATCGGTAAGCTTTTAAATAAACTGAGTCTCTGCATTTGAATCTTAAGCTTAAAAACAAAAGATCATTTAGCCTGTCCTCTCATACATTTAAAGAGTTGAAAATTAGAAGGTGACATTGTTATAGTCAACATATGCCAACTAGGGATCTAAGGGATTAGAGATGCAGCTTCCCAGGCTTTTCAGCAACTGTGCATTCTCTATCAGTTAAACACTTTAGTAGTGTTTACAGCTGACATCCTTTGAGATTAAGCTGGAGAATAAATGGAAGGAAATGAAAAACTACAATGACCAATAAGATGTAGGCAGTTAACTCAGAGGTTTTAGGAAGATACTAATTTCATTTTGGCTCCAACTAACCCTACAGACCCCTACAGGAGGAGAAAGTATTTAACATCATTCTGCTGATTTTTCACATGGTGCCTTCAGTTTCTTATTTCTACATGTGTCGTATTGTCTCGAGTCTATTTCTCCCCCATACTATAACTGTGAAAAGTCTAGCTACCTCCAGTAGAATGCTCCATTAAACCACATTGTATTTACTTCTTAAATTTCTAATCCACATAGAAGATGGGAGTATTGCAATGAAACACGTTCTAATAACCCTCATATTTATACATGAATAAGAACATTTCTTATAATGGAAACATTCAGAACCAAATAGGTTTACAAGAGAGTAATCATAGTCATTTAAAATTTCTTAATTTTCTGTAAATCAGGAAGCCACTACAAATGACTTCAATCTCTTATATTTGTCAGTATTTGAGTATTTTACGAACGTATTATTTATTTATTTACACAACAAACCAAAAGTGAATGTGAACATCAAAATCCATTTGTCAAAAATTTGTTATGAGTTATACAGGAACATCAATAAAGAAAACTCAGATCTGAACTTTTCTATTTGTTTGTTTGACTGACTGTTGATTGATTGAGTGACTGACTGACTGACTGATTGATGAGACAGGATTTCTCTGTGTAACCCTGGCTGTCCTGAAACTCTGTAGACTAGGCTAACCTCAAACTCAGAAATCTACCTGCCCTTGCCTTCTAAGTGATGGGATTAAAGGAATGCGTTAGCACTGTCTTATCAAGTATAAACATTTTTAAATGTCTCATCCTATTGCCCCATTGCATTAAAATGTTTGAGTTTAAAATGTCTTTTATGATTTACGTAACTATTGCTAGACTGATTTTTTTTTTTTTAGTAGATATTTTATGTACCCAATAGTCTTTACATGCATATAGTGCAGTATGGAGTTGATTGTATTTCAGATAACATACTGTCAATTGCTGTTTTCACATGAAAAAAAAATTAGTTTTATTTCCTTCTTGGTGTTTTCATCTCCCTCTCACTATATTCATATTATCTAACAGTAATATTTGGGGCAAATCTTAATAAATATTAAATATTAAATATTTATTTAATGACTGTAACTAAGTACTTCATGAAACTCTCCAGCATTTGAAATAATGATTATGGTATTTAATTTACCTAAATATTTACAAATATAGTTACTGAATAAAAGATTATTTACAAACTATTTTTTCAATATTTGTTATACATTAACCCAGAGAACCAAATTCTCTTAGAAATAATAGTCTTCACATGCAACTCTATGGCTTATAAATATGTTACTAGGCATAATATTAACTTGATCTTTTTACATGCTCTGAAGTAAAGCAGTGCACTTATTTAAAAATGGAGAAGTAAGATATATGGAAATTGAAGATGATTTATTAATTTTAGTCTAAAACTGTCTTTGCAGTTGTTGTGGAAACACATTATAGATTTATGTCTTAAACAACAAAACTTAATTTTTCTCAACTGTAGGGACTAAAAAATTCTACGTCAAGTTGTTTGTAAATGTGGTCCCTAAAGAGGGTCTGCTCTTCGCACTGCAGATAGAAGACTTACTAAATAGTTACATAGCCTTTCCCATTGGTACCAAAAAAAGGATGAAGGAAAAGTAGAGAGAAAGAAAGTCATATGACAGTTCTCTTTCATATTTCCCTGGACACAATCTCCAATAATTGACACTGCAGGTGCCATTATACTGGAAATCTGATTTGAACATTAGGATTACACAGTGAAACTAGTTTATAAGGACACTACTAGATACGTCAACAAGGACATAAAATAAATAAATACATACATACATAAATAAATAAATAGACAAACAAACAAACAACCCCAAAACACTAGGCAACAACTAGACCTAAAAATCTACATAAAAGCAATTGGAATGCTCAGAGCAGGAGAAATATTCTCCCCTGGAGAGAGCATACCAATTTGTTATCCAATACTAAAAGTCAACCCTAAAGAGCTACATAGAAGTACAGACAGATTAAATGGTTTTATTGAAAAGTATAATTGTATGTACAATAATTTTATATTGATGTAATAACAGTTAAGGAAAGGAGAGGCCATGTATTTGGGACATAAAGAAAGAAGGAAGATGTTGGAGGTTTTTGAGGAAGAAATGTTATGCTGTGATCTCTAAAATAAAAAAGTTAAATTACTGAGATGTCATTGAATTATTTATTTTATTTATTTATTGTTCTTTTTAATTGTGTGTGTGTATGTGTGTGTGTTGTGTGTGTGTGTGTGTGTGTGTGTGAGAGAGAGAGAGAGAGAGAGAGAGAGAAGAGAGAGAGAGAGAGAGAGAGAGAGAGAGAGAGAGAGAGAGAGAGAGAGAGAGGCCAGATGTTTTGTGCATCCCTGGTATTAGGATTAAGAATAGAACTCAGTTTCTTCATAAGAACAGTATTTTCTCTTAACTACTGTACCAGCTCCCCAGTGTGTTATTTTTATTTACCATATTGCATTTCTTCCAGTGTTAAAGAGAAAAGTGAGAATATTAATTTTAAGCAATTTTGTAACTTCAAATTATTCATTAGTTTTGTAGAAATACAATATGTAAAGAAAAATATTATAATGACCTGAATTATAGATCTAGTTTATTTAACATTTTTCTATTTAGAGTTTATAGAATCAACATTTCATTTGACAAATTATCATATTGGTAAACATCTGCATTTCAAAATATTCACATCCTAAAAATTAAAAATTGTAAATATTCTTTCATGACAAAAATAGTTTGACAAATTTTGTAATGTGCATCTTGTGAAGGTAAGTCATTCTTGTTTATAAGCCTCAAAAATTGGGGCATAGGATATGAGTCAGAAATGATGCTCAGGGCAGGATATTGGCTGAAGATTTTTGGGTTTAGATCAGCCAGGTCATTCTGTCTGAGAGTTTTCTGGAATGTTGATAAGGAAAGTAAACAGGTATTCTTTTAAGCTTTCAGAAGCAATGTACTTATTTAGATGTTGGAAGACAATAAATCACACTATTTTCTACAAATAATATGATGTGGATAATCTACAGATTGCATTACTTGATTTCAAACACAGTACTGAACACACAGCTTTATTTATAGTCAAATAGTCTCACTACAGAACATACATATAATACTATGTAAGACAGAGAAGGAGAGGGGTGAGACAGGAGGAAAAAGAAAAACCATATTCAATTAATTGAAGACTATACCAATCCAAGGATGAAAAAAAGACACTCAGCAAGGAAAGATTAATAAGATTAATGTCGATGCTGTTGAGAGAGAGAGAGAGAGAAAGAGAGAGAGAGAGAGAGAGAGAGAGAGAGAGAGAGAGAGAGAGAGAGAGAGAGAGAGAGAGAATGCCAAATGGGGCTGAGAGAGGTATGTTTTCAAACAGAGAGTGTCATCAAGCAATTTAATTCTTTTCGTCTAATACTTTATTTTACAGTGTACGATCAAGAAAACTAACTGAACATTTACCTAATTAGGATGCATCATTACTTTTAGTGTTTGATGAACTCTAAAGGCCTTTCACCTCTTTAACAAAAATAAAGAGACGCTAAACTACTTGATTGCTAATTCTCTTGGTATCTCTAAGTATCACTAATGCTTGCAGTTTTCTTCTCAAGAAATCATTGTGGAGGATGGGAAATAATATTTCACATTTGTCATTCACTTTGGTTCTGGAGAAGAACTATTAATATGCAGACAAAAATACTTTTAAAAGACTATATAAAATTCATTCCATGTTTATGGAAAAAGAGTATGTATAAAAGTCTATTTAAAAAATATTTATTGATAACTTATTCACATCGTCTATGAATAGAATCTTGTAGAGGAAAATCCTGTAGATTTTCAATGTTACAAAGGTGCTGAGGGCAGAGTGCTACACTGCAGACTGAGCAAGCCAGTAAGTTGCAGTATTGAGTTTCCTGATGAAGAGTAAGTCACATACATAGATAAATATGAGCATTATTAACTATTTTTACATACTTATTTAAGTATCCCTCTTTAGTAAAAGAAAGCAAATATATTGATGTCTTTTGTAGGCTACATGTTTCCTAGTCAAAAAATATGCTAAATAAAACAATTAATGAAAAATGTAATTGTAATGCAAATATTGACATAATTAGTTAGTCAAAAATTTGAAAATAACCTAAAAAAATCTCAATTTCTGTAAGCATTTGAGTGTTTTAATCAATAGCTTTAAACCATAGTTTAAATTTTTTTTATATTTAAAAAACATAGATGAAGTATAATGGGATCTTTGTTCTACATAATGTGAATTCTATAAATGAAAACTCAAAATAAAGTTTGCTTTGTTTGTCTGTTTGCATTGAATTCATATAAGTTCTTAGAATAGCTTTGGTGTATTGAATTTGAAGGCTTCTGTGAGTCAGTAAAGTTTCCTCTCACAGCTTATCACCCTAATAAGCTTTAAAATTTTTAGGTTGCATGTGGCAAATGTGGGCAATAACAACATGAGGCATCTGTTAGGAAATTTGATGAACATTTAGAGTCCACTAATCAAATTTCACAGGACCACACACAGCTACAAAGACATTTAAGCATTAAAGTCATTCTCTCTAGAAAGATTAAGGAAACTAAAAGAAAACACATGCTTCATTGATTTCATCATACCAAATATTTTACTAAATGATCAAAGCATCAGATTTCACATTCAGTGTAAAGTGAGAAATCCCAGAATTCTGCTGTGTGTAAGTCAAGTAGGAAGTTTCATAAATGAGTCTGATAGAAAAGGTAACCAAGAGAAAAAAGATCATACTAGAATCTAAAATGTACTTTACAGATATAATTAATACTTGTTAAATTAATGGATTTCTATTTTCCCTATTGTGCCCACAAAATAACTGTTATTCAACTGGACATACACCTGATAACACACCAAAATGAACAAGCATACACACTAAGTTAATCTAGATATTAACACTATATTTTACAAAAATTTAAATATATGACTGACTTAAAGTAAAAAGAATAGACTATACAAGTATGAGGAAACAGCATATATAAATATTTAGATGATCTTGAGTTTAGAAAACAGTTTTCATTCTGTGGAATTATCTATTGTTTTGTGGGTATTTATAGCTTCATTGGGTTGAAGTTTTTTTCTTCTAGTGCTTTCTGTAGGGCTGGATTTGTGTATAGGAGTTCTATAAATCTGGTTTTGTCATGGGATATCTTATTTACTCTATTTGTGGTAATTGAGAGTTTTGCTGGGTATAATAGTCTGGGCTGGCACCATCATGTATTAACATACTTAAAACATCTGCCCAGGACCTTTTAGCTTTCACAGTCTCCATTGAGAAGTCAGGTGTTATTCTGATGGGTCTGCGTTTATAAGCTATTTGGCTTTTTTCCTTTGCAGCTCTTAAAATTAATTTTTTATTCTATATGTTTATTGCTTTGATTATTATGTGGGAAGAAGACTTTTTGGGGCAACTAGTCTATCTGGTGTTCTGTAAGCTTCTTATACTTTCATAGGTATTTCCTTTTTAGGTTGGGAAAGTTTTCTTCTATGATTTTGTTGAATATGATTTCTATGCCTGTGAGCTCCTTCTTCTATTCTTATTATTCTTCGATGTGGTGTTTTCATGGTGTCCCAGATTTCCTGGATGTTTTGTGTTGTGATTTTTAATCTTTAGTGTTTTCTCTGTCTAATGTATCTATTTCCGCTATTGAGTCTTCCATACCAGATTCTCTCTTCCACTTCTTGCATTCTATTTGTTATGCTGCATCTGCAGTTCTTGTTCATTTCTTCAGATTTTGTATTCCCAGAATTCCTTCAGTTTGTGTTTTCTTTATTGCTTCTATTTCAGGTTTTTAAGTCTTTCACTGTTTCCATCACTTGTTTGCTTGATTTTTCTTGGTTCTCTAGTATTTCTTTAAGAACTTTACCACTTTTTTCCAATTTTTTGCTTGTCTGTTTCTCCATTTACTTAAGGGAGTCTTTATTTTTCTTTAATTTCATTTATAGAGGCCTCTATCATCTTTTTAAAGGCATTTTAAGGTTATTTCACTCTGCTTCTTCTATATTTAAAATGTTCAGGTCTTGATTTTTTAGAACCACTAGGTTCTAGTGGTGTCATATTATTCTTCAGGTTGTTGAATAAATTTTTGCACTGGTGTCTACCCATTTTTTTCTGCTGATCAGTGCAAGTGTTGTCTGTGTTTCAGCTAGCTGGTTTTGGTTTACTAGGTGCTCTTGGTGTAACTAGAGCTCTTGGAGAATTCAGAGGCAGTAAAATCTGTATCTCAGAAAGAGAATGAGTTCTATAGCTGGAGCTCTTGTGAAGGAGATCTCCAGGATCTGGGTCTTGTGGTGGAGTTTTTCCCAAGGCTGTGTCTCAGGGAACAGCTCTTGTGATGGACTGTCCGGAGGCTGTGTCTTATGAAGCAGCTAGAGTTCTTCTGCTGGGGCTCTCCAGAGGCTGTGTGTCTAGAAAATAATTTTGATATAAAACTAATAAATATTTAGAAATAGTAAGGTGAACTGCATTAATAGTAAAAACTCTATCATTACAAAAGGTAGTTAGGGGTTGAAGAAAAATTTTCAAAACACATGTATGGAAATGAATTGGTATTAAAATATACAGGTATCCTAGAAAAAATAGAAATCAAGTAAAATTGGACAAAATGTTTTAAATAAAACTTCACCAAAAATGACAGATAGATGATTATTCCCTCCTTTTGTCCATCTAGAACTTCATGATGTTCACTTTTCAGAGAGCTCACAGCCTTCAGTGGAGCCTCTTTCATTATCATTATGGATAACAGCAAATAAAATAACCAGAAATTAAACATTTAATTTTTGTAATGAATCAAGTGTTCAATGCTGAAGACACAATAAGAGAATGGAAAAGCCTATGGTCAGATCTGGAGACTTGAAGGCTCCCAGACTACTCTGAGACAGGAACCTGTCATATCAGTAAGAAGACAAAGTAAATGCAGATCCCTTTAGGTAGTTCCTTATAGAAGGGTCAAGGGTTGGGCTCTTCCAAATGTCAAATTTCCTCTAGAAGAATGCTGCCCTTCTGGCTCTGTAAGTATGTGAGCCATTTTATCCCCTCATGGACGTGAAGACTTTTTAAATTTTAATTTATAGAACTATGGAGTACTATAAAAAAATAGCAGCTCTCTTTAATCAAAGGACATGGGGTATATCATTGAAAACACTGGTTACAGAGGAAAAAAATAGAACAATAGGTGGACACTAAGAAAAATATTTTATGTGAAAATAACTTCAGCTTCCTTCTCTAATAGAGAATTAATGGAGTTAAAAATAGTAATAAAAGTAACAATTTGGGGAAGGAGAATTTAGAACAGCCATAAAGTTTCTTGAAAGGTAAAGTAAATATGTTTATGTTGTAAAGCACTCTCTAAAAATTTTCACAGGGTTTTAAAGTTTATATTTGCTTACAATTTATATTCATAAAGTGTTTGGGAATCATATCCATGTAATATGTTATTATTCCTCACAAGTATAACCTCACATGATCATTAATAATGAATATCTGAGAACATGAATTTTTTTAGTAATCCCAAGATCCACTCTCCAAGACATACTTCTAGGAATTTAAATATAATCATAATTCTGGCATCATATATACAACTTTAAAATGAATAAAAGTTTTGTTGTCTATAAGCTATATAATAACTCTTCTGGAAGCTAAGAATTAAAAATGAAACCTACAACACTATAATATATTCTATAAAATTGGTGAGTTAGATTAAGATAATCTATAACTAAATAGGGAAATAGAAGGACATTTACTACTTGGTTAATAAGATTTTGTTAAAGAATTGTTGAGAGCTTCCCAAAGCAGACATTTTTCTATTATCTAGAACAGACAACAGGCAATGTTGAATTTTCAAGAATACCATTTTAGCTTTGTTCCCAGGAGCTCACAAAAATGTTTAGAATTCGTATGAGAACATAATTCACCCTTCCAGCAGAAAAACAGGACTATAGCTGCTCAGGGCAGAAGTAAACTTCTCAGGCCACTCTTTTGGAAGCAGTGATGGTGACCTTGGAAATGTCTAAGAGAGTAAGACTTCCTGAGCTTTACCTGTGGTAACTTTCCACAAGAATTCGTGTTAGTAGTCATACAGTCTTGCTCAACCTTGTAAACAACATAAACATTTTAACTTTTAAAAGAACTAGCTATCCTAATTTACTGTCTATATCCAGGGTCATAAAGCTAATAATCATGTGACTTCATGTACAATAAGTGGTTGGTAATTTTCTGGCCTCTTTTCAGATTCCTAATGAGCAATTTAGAAGTTTTCCAATCCTTATGTTTTATGATGAACATTGAAAGGTATTTGCCTTTGAACTCAAGAAAGATAAGCAAATAACTATGGCCTAGCCTATAGAGAAAGAAATGTTACTAGTCTTTTACCAAAGATGTCGGAAACTCAATATTTAATTTAAAAAGACTAATATTTGGATGTATGATGAAGAAATAGTTAACAAGAAGGTGGCTGAATTTCAAAGGGCTTTCCAGTTTTCATCATACTGTACTTCAAAGGGCTCCAACAATTCTGAGCATGTATGTTCCCATGTATATTCTGAATTGTGACAGTATTTTCATCGAATATTATCAGTATTAAAGAAATATCTACATCATTATAAAAGACAACAAGAAATATTACTAATATTTGAATGTTGATAGGCTTGATTTTATTCAACTAAAATACATTTTTGAGTTTTTAAAACTTGACTATTGTATTTGCATTATTTCCAACCTATACTTTTTGGTAAGTATCTTAGTATTTTCTTTTTTATTTACAAGATTTTTTTTTCATACCCACCACTATTCCCCTTCCCTTTCCTCTGCCCAGTGATCTCCCATCTTCCCCATCCCCCATTCCTCCATAAAATCCTCAAAGATGGAAAAGACTCCCAGGTAAGTTAAAGCAGTCTTGGACATCCAGTTGCTCCAGCTGCAGTGCAGTCAAGCCACTCACTCCCTTATTGAGGCTATTCAGGGGCTCCTCTGTAGGAATTGGGCTCTGAAAGCCAGTTCATGTACTAGAAATAGATTCTGGTCCCACTGCTAGAGGCCCCACAATCTGCCCAGGCCATTAGACAGTCATCCATATTCAGAGGACTTAGTTTAGGCCCATGTAGATTCTACCCCAGCTGTCATTCAGGAGTCAGAGAGCTCCCAATAGCTTGGGTAAGTTATCTCTTGGTTTCCTCATCATTATATTGACCCCTTTGCTCATATAACCCCTCCTCCCTGTTTTCAGCTGGACTGGAAGCTAGACCCAGTGCTTAACTGTGGATCTCTGCATCTTCTTCCATCAGTTTCTGGATGAAGGTTCTATAATGACAATTAGGCTGGTCATCAATCAATTTAATTATAGGGAAGGCCAGTTTAGGCACCTTCTCCACTATTGCTTGAACTATTCTGGGGTCCTGTCTGTGAGTTCTAGGGCATTTTCCTAGCACCAGTTTTTTGTTTGTTTGTTTGTTTGTTTCGATTAATGCCCCAATGGTTACCTCTATCAAGGTAATTATTTTGTGTTCTCTCTCTTTGTCCCTCCCACATTTTTTACACACACACACACACACACACACACACACACACACACACACACACACACACACACACACACACACACACACACAAACATACAACGGAGAGAGAGAGACTGACCACATTTAGTACTGTTTAATAATTCCCCATTTCCCCATTATTAAGGCTGAGTAAGGTGTTCTTCTATATGGAATGGGCTCCAAGAAGCCAGCCCAGGTGTCAGGAATAAATTCTGGCCCCACTGCCTAAGGCTCCATTCGACTTTCATCTACATTCAGAAGGATTAGTTCAGTCCCACCTAGATACTATCCCTGTTGTCATTTCAGTTTTGGGGTCATTTTTGTGAGTTCTTGGATATTTCCCTAGCACCAGGTTTCTCTCTAACCCCACAAAGGTTTCCTCTATCAATATATCTATTTCCTTGTTAAGTTGATATTATTATGCAAGCAAGTCTCCTTTAGGTGATCATATCATTAACCTTTCATGGGTATACCTTCCTGACAAATACAGAAGACATTATGTATGTTCCCTGGTACTCCTTTTACAATTTCCTACGCATAATCCACAATGTTTTCTGAGTCTTAGATATTGGGGTTGTACTGTAGGCGCACTATGTGGAACAGGCTGGGCATGTCACTTATTCTATGCATGTTGTGGACTGAAATGACTAGTTGTGGATTTCTGTGATGAACACCCCTCTTTGTTGTAAAAGGAATCTTCTCTGGTGATGAGTTTGAGCTATACTTTTTGTGACTATAAAGGTAGGTATTTAGACAACAGTGTGAATTACACTGTTTAGAATGGGGTCATAATAGAGTAACCTTTATGTTCTATTGCTTCTCCACCATTAACAGTTCTGTATCTCTACAGTAGCCTCTGTCTGCTGCAGAATGAAGCTTCTTGGATGAACAGTGAGGGCTAGCTTGATTTTCAGGGAAAGAAGAGCCATCATCACTGTTGGTGAAATTTCAAATGAGCACAGCTACTATGGAAATGAATGTGAACAATTACTTAAAAGGTAAAGTAGATTTTCATGACCCTACTATATAGCTCCTGTTCAAAAATCCAAAAGGACTCAGCATTCGATTCAATACATATTTGCTTAGGCATACTCATTGCTTCTCTGTTCATTATACACAGTAATTTTAAACAGCCCAAATGTTCTTCAGTTAATGAATGGATAGTGAAAATAGAGCATAAATAGTCACACATTACTATTCAACTGTCAAAAAATGAAATCATGAAACTTTTAGGAACATGATTGGAACTGGAAAATATACTGAATGAGATAACCCAGAAACAGAAAGAAAAATAGTAACTGCTTTCTCATAGTTCTTGAACCTGGTCCTAAACCTTTAGATGGGAATGCATCATCTGTAGTAATCACAGACACTGGTAAAATAAAAATGTGGTTCGAAGGTCTCTAGGACAGCATATTGATAACAGGTAAGGAATGAAAATGGAAGAGGGGCTTCATCTGTGGAGGGAGGTAAAAAGAAAATACAAAAGTATTGTAGTAGGAAGTTTCTTGCCCGGACTTTTGGGCCTAACCTTAAGGTTTAGACTCGCAAACCCACAGACTCTCAGAAACACAAATGCTTACAATAGTCTTAGGCTAATTAGCCTAAGGCTCAGGCATATCACTTGCTAGCTCTCTACCCTTAAACTAAACCGTGTCTCTTTCCTGTTCAGCCATGTGGCTGGGTACCTTTTCTTAGAGCAGCATAGTTGTCCTCTGCTTCTTCCGGCTTGTCTCTGGCATTCTGCTCTGTGCTTCCTGTTCTTAGAGTTTATGATCTGGTAGCCCCGCCGCCCACACTTCCTGCCTTCCTTTGGCCAATCAGCGCTTTTTATTAAACCAGTGGGTGGGACAATTATTTACAATGAAACAACACAATCTTCCACAAAGGATGAAAAGACCAAAGGGATGAAAAACAATATAGGTGATTGAAAAAGACTAAAGAACATACTGTTTTATCTTTCGTTAAACTACATATGTGTGTTGCATGTATGTACACACATAATTTAAATGAAATTATGATACTTGAAGTGAAAATTCTATTCCCAGGAGCCATAGATTTTCTAACCAAAAAAACTCTAGTACCAAGCATGAGGAGCCTCTATTTGGAGTATTGTTTAGAGGGGTTCAGAAGGCCACTAAAATCTGATGTATGCTATTGTTATTGTCCTTAGATTCCTCTCAGAACTTGAAAGTAGATCTCTAATATAGGACACTGTACACTTTGGAGACATGAACATGGAGGAATTTAGCTGGGGTTTATAAGGAATCCTCCTCTGTAGTATGAGGTTTCTGGCCCAGACTTTTGGGCCTAACCTCAAGGTCTAGGCCCACAGACCCACAGACCCGAAGACCCGCAGTCCCACAGTCCTACAGAGACACACAGATGCTTTCATTAGTTTTTGGCTGATCAGCCTCAGGCCCAGGCATATCACTTGCTAGCTCTCTACCCTTCATCTAACCCATGTCTCTTGTTCAGCCATGCAGCTCGGTACCTTTCTTTAGAGCAGCATAGTTGTCCTCGGCTTCCTCTGGCTTCTCTCTGGTGCTCTGTCTGGCATTCTGCTCTCAGAGATTTTCTCAGTCTGGTTGCCCCGCCTACACTTCCTGCTTGCCTTTGGCCAATAAGCTCTTTTTATTAAACCAGTGGTTGGGACAATTATTTAAAATGAAACAACACAACCTCCCACATTCCTCCTTGAGGACTCTTGTAATATCAGAAAGTACTATGCAAGCTGACACAGAAGTCAGTAGCCCTTCCTATAAGCTAAGCTGTGAAACAAATGTAGTGTCTGAAGACTATAGAGGAATGAAGGGAAACCACTTTGTGGTATTTCTATTTGCATGTTTGTTCCAGTTCTCTTTTGGATGACTCTGGTTAGTTTTGGTTTTCAAGACAGAACTAATTTCAGTTCATGTCCCCAGAACTTTTTTCTATGATTTTGTGGTATTTGTCTGAGTTATTTTCTTTGTGAATTTTGCAAGGATAATAAAAGTATTCACCTTGTCCCAAGGAAGAAAGAAAGAACAAGAAAACAGCTCAGGCTGTGTCTTTAAGGAAGTGAAAATTAAAAAGTCATTGAGCCACAACTAACGCATGGATTGCAACATCTAAATTAAAGTAAAACAAAATCAAATTGTGAAAAGTGATTTTTTTTCCTTGCTGGTGAGTATCCAAAATTACACAGCAGTTTTCAAATTTTCAAGAAATACATTACAGTCTTATGATTCAGTTAAACAACTACATCCTTCAGTATTTTCCTCAGTAGCTTAAATGCATGCACAGAAAATACCCGTGGCAACTTTTCACTTGCTACAATTCAGTAACACACAAGACATTCTTCAAAAAAGTGAATCAAAAATTAGACATTTTGACTTAAAATTATGAAATTTAGTGAGCAAAGACATAAGTCACCAAGTTAAATAGTACATTTATTAGTAAAAAGAATACATATTATGTGATTACAAACACATGTTATTTTTCAAAAAAAAAAAAAAAAAACACCCAAAACTACAAGGAAAGAAAAATTGTCAGTGATTGATGGAGGTTGAGTTTTCATAGTGGCAGTAGGAGAAGTTATTAGACATTAGTATGCCTGAGGGCTGCCTAATTCTGTTCAAGGCTACCTAATTTTTTAACTCCTCTGTCTTTGATGAATCAACAATAATTAATATAACACTACTTAAAATATAATGTTTCTTTTACGATGTACTGCCAATTAATATTCATCTCTGCTTAAGACAAATTCTCTAGTTTGATCTCATGTAATCAAATTTTGATATGAATTATATTTTAATTTATTTTGTAAGTATGAATATTTGCCTGCTTATTTGTATGTGTATCACGTTTAAGTCTGGTGCTTGTGGAGGCCAGAAAAGACATCAGATCTGCTAAAAGGGGAGTAATGGATGGTTGTGAGCAGCCATATGGATGTTGAGAATCCCACCAAGGTCTGCAGGAAGGTCAGCCAGTGTTGATAACTACTAAGTCATTTCTCCATCATGATAGCAAAACTTCTTCTCAGGTTCATTTCTTGAACTTACTTATGATTAGATTAACTTCTGGAGTTTTTATTTTCTGTCATTTGATTCTGCTGACCTTCAAATGTATGTATTCACACTTGTTTTTTTGCAACCTACCAGAATCTATACACATTTCTTTTCCACAATTTTACTAGGCACAATTTTACCAGTAGAACAGCCTTTATAATGAATCGGATAAGAAATTAGCACTGCTTTTTTTGTCCGACTCCATTTTCCCTAGTTAACAAATATCCTCAATTAAGGTCATCATTAAAAAGAATTTTAAATGAATCTTTAATGATGACTTCCTTTCTATCAGAATACTTACCCTAAGTAGGAAGGTATTTATTTACATATGATTGAAAGTTCTTTATACAACTGTAGGATGTTGCAGATGTATGCTATCTTGTCAATGTTGAAAGAGGTTTGAATCATAGCCAGTCTTTTCCTTTCGTTTTCTCAAAATTCTTTAGAGTTGTCCTTCAATTTCCCCCCCTAAAAAAAATTCAGCTCAGAAAGTGCATGACGATTGTCCAATCTAATTATAAACTTTATTCAACTCTAATTGAGTTCTAGAGATTATAATTGAACTACTGTAACTATTCATACTTTTATGCACACTATTGTATATTGTCATACAATACAGGTAATTAAACACTTGAAATTATTAATAGGAGGACAAATTCTTTCAGTGTATACTATAAAAGAAAATAAACTTACATTTTTAGGTAAGAAAATTAATTTTTAGTTATTATGAACATAAAAATTAGATATTGATTATGTATTATTTTTAATTCTCTATTATAAAATTTTTATTTTATTTTTATTCTCACTTTCATTACAAGTATAATAAATATTTTATTGTTAATATTTTTGTGAAGGTAACATTGGATGTCTCACAGCTTTCATAGTTAAATAAAACAATATATGCATCAAATTTCTTCCATATTCTATTCTATTTTGTCTATATATAAGAGAATAAAAAATCCTCAAATAAAACCAGAAGAGATACTAATAATAAGGGTTAGACATTTTAATCATATAACAAGTTTTAGTAAAATGTTTTAATAATTACTAACTTTTAAATTTATTTATTATTGACTTTTAGTCTGCACTGTGAGTGTGTGTCTGTGTATCATATATGAAACGATCATAATCCCAGGACTAGAGTTGCAGACAGTTGTGAACCAACATGTAGGTGATGGAAGCAAACTGATGTTCTCTGTAAGAGCAGCAAGTGATCCTAACCATGGAACCATTTCTCCAGCTCCTGCTAGGTTAAATAAATTATACAAAATTCATCAATGATGTGCTTAGTTTGGAGAACCTAAGAAAAAAAGTCATATTTGTTCATTAAGGCTTGCTGTGAAGTAATCCTTTTGTGCACTGAAGATTTTTCTCTGTGGTTGGTTTAATAAAGACACTGACTGGCCAGTAGCTGTAAAGGATAAAGTCAGGCAGGAATGCCAAACTGAGAATGATGGGAAGAAGAAGGGTGTAGTCAGAGAGGTGGCCAGACAGAAACAGAACTTGTCAAACACACAAAATGGGATAAAGGTAAAAGCCATGGCCTCAGGGATGCACACAAGACACATAGAAATGTGTTGCAGTGAGGTTTCTTGGTCCTGTGAGCCAGAGATCCAGACCCACAAACCTGCAGCCCAAGACCCCTTAGCCACCTGCTGCTGCTCAGGCCCCAAAAATGATTCAGACACTTATATTAATTTCATGCTGTTTGGCCTATGGCTTAAGCATATTACTAGCTAGTTTTCTCATCTTAACTCAACCCATTTTCACTTATCTGTCTGCCACATGGCCCGTGGCTCACCTGTGTTCTTTACATGTTGCTCATTTGGGCTTCTGTCTGACTCTGCCCTGCTTCTCCTACCTATGCTGTGATTTCCCCTCCTACTTTTTCTATGGTGCCTTTCATGGGCCAATACAGTTCCTTTATTTAAAGGTTGATATTCACAGCATACAGAAAGACATTCCCATATCCGAAATGGGTTAAGTCGTAAGAGGTAGTTATTAAAATGTCTGAGAAATCCACCAAGCATTTGTAATTAATATTAAGTCTCTTTGTGGTTGTTTTGAAGCTATCAGTCAGAATAGGAAAATGATGCCCACAAAAGCTAATATAGTATTAAATATTGAATATGAGGTGATAACAGTAGATTTTTATCATCACTATTTTCTGTGGGATGTTTTCAAATATAATAAAAATAGTGGAGATATCAGAGGGATCTAACCACAGTCAGTCTATGAGGATCAGACAGTGGTAACTCACACCTTTAATCACAGCACAAGGAGTATTCTGGGAGTGGTGACCTACGCCCTTAATCTAATCTGAGTTTTAGGTCATCTTAGTTTACAGAAGGAGTTCCAGGCTCTCAGGCAGGCAGTAGTGGTGCCACGCCTTAACTGAGCAAAGAAAGTATTAAAGGCAGACACAGGAAGACAGAGCAGGCAGAAGAAGCCAGGGGGAGCAAGGCCGAGGAAGCTGAAGACAGCGGGGTGAGATCTGACTGTGGGGTTTCTTCTCTGATATCTCTGACTTTACCAGAGATCTGTCCCTGAGTTTCCTTTATTTCTGAAACAATTTTCTTGATTGCCTGAGAGTCCCAGGGCAGATGTACATTCATCTGGAAGTTTATATGTGTGCATGAAAAGGAACATGATATCTTAATGTGTTCATAATGTTTAAACTAGATTATTAACATTAACAAGTCTTTATGTATATTTAATATTAGTATTACATTTAAATAAACTTTTTCCTAAATATCATTAGAAAATTTCTGGTCAGTAAATAATTGTCCTATAGCCAAAAGTGAATATGATTCATGGTTATGCTGAAATTAAGAAAAAACACATAATTATTTGTGTTACATGCAAATACTATTTTAACATTTTCTTTAATACAAGTCATTATTATTGTGTGAGTTCAAGAGGAAGTATTCATAGTACTACAGGTCATATAATACAGCTAAGGATCTGGGATTGCCTTCACTATTCAGTAAATATCTGATTAGCACTTTATCTTTTCACTTCTTAAAACAACCAACAAAAAATTGGGGTAAAGTACATAATATATTAGTGATTTTGTATGATAGAGATGCCAAAGCACATTAGCACAGCTGGGGAATTGGTTAAATAGCAGATACTCTAGGTCTAAATAACACACAGATTTAAGTTGTTGGTTTGATTGGATACTGATGAGACTTTTCTTTTAGGCTTTCTGCTGTCACTTAACTTCTTGCTGTGTCCTTGTGTGACGATCAGAAGCTCTGATATCTTTTTTTAGCCATTATCATCACACTTATTTTCCACTTGGTTCTGAGCACCCTCTTCTCACATTATATGAAGGATTAGTTTTGGTCTCTGCACATGTGACCATAATAAGCTTTTAAAAGTCTGTTTCTGCAATAGGGTAAACTTGGAGAGGCAGGATTTCAGCATATAACATATATGAGACAATGTTAATCTACATGAACAATAATTTACCTGAATAGCATGTTATATTTAAGGTTCTAGTCTTTAAATTTTTTACATTGTCAGTTTTCCCTGCTTCCTCTTTCTTTCTTTTTTTTTTTTTTTAAGTAAACAATGTTTTAACAGAGTATATACTAGAGAGATCAGGAAATAAATTGTATTTTATTAAAAAACTCTTTAAAATCAGATAAGAGAGTGCTCAGTTCATTACATTAATCAACACGTTTTACAAATTTATGTAGGGACAACAATTTTAAAAAGTTTCAACTCCCCTCCTGAGACAATTCATGGTATACATGCTTATTCAGCACATTAAATTCTAGGTAGTATCATAATGTTCTCCTTCCTTCAAATCTTTCCTCCCTTCATTTTTTAAAATCTCTCAGATAGTTAATATAATATCTATAGTGTAAGTATGTTGAAATAATAGTTCCTTTGTGTTTGAAATCCATTTCCATGGGTGAGAAACACTCCTTAAAAAGCTCTGATCTGGACACAAAGACAACTGTAGATGTGATTGATTCCAGCACAGCATATGTTTTAGATGGGTAATCAGATGTACAGACCTAGTGATTTAAATTTCCTACTAGAAACACAAATCACTACATGTAGTGAGAGATACATTTTTGAGTTAGCAGCAGACACAGCAGAGGCATCTAATTTTCAGTTCCAGTTGTAGTAATAACTGAAGCAACTATATCATCAATGCCAGGCAGAAACAACATTGGATGTCCTCTGGTACATGGGGGTCAGATGTGCAGTGAACAGAGCAGCAAGGTATAAATGTTGCCACCACACTTGCATCCTGGGTGAAATGTTTATTTTAATTTCAACATCTTTTCACCATCACATATTTTTAATTTTGAGCCTACTTTCAAATAATATTCAAGAATACTTGAACTAATAAGACCCCTCCAATAAATTCACTCTTGTGTTTCAATGAGCCATAGTTGTTTCTAATGCCTACTTGAGTAGAACTTATTAACTAACTGACAAATGCATAGTATTATTCAGATCCCTTGGGATCTTTGGAATAATGTAAGAAATTTCCGTGTACTCTGTCCTCTTAGGAGAATATCATAAAATCCTCCATAGTAGTAAACTCAAAACTGAGCTCACCATTAATTTTTTCAAACACTAATTACTATTGAGCGTTTCATTTGAGTGATGTCACTGTTACCTACACGACTGTGTGACTCAATGTTTTATTAAATTTTTCTTGTTAATAGCCATGAGATCCATCCATGCAATCGACAACCCAATTGTCATCACATCTTTTAGATTGTAACCCAATGTACTTCACCTAAGCCATTAATATTTCTCACTTAGAGTATTGCACACATTGCTTTCCTACATCTCAACCAAATCTTCTACATCCTAAGTACAGTTATAATTTCAAAAGTCACTGTCCTCTAAGGATTCTTTAGTTTTAATAAGATTTTTCACTGTTCAAGGATCCATTGAAAAAAACCTGACTCCGTCTTCAGGTTGCATAAAACTCTTTTTGTTATCATAAAAATAACAATTAACAATACATTAGTTCTGTTTTATTGATCAGGCTTCCATCCACTTCGTGTTTTCTATAAAGGCTATTTTTTTTTTTCCTTCTGGAAACAATTACCAGGCGGCTACATCTGCTTGATTTCTAACCAGCTTTTACACAGAGATCAAATTCCTTTCTCTTGTGGATAAGTTACATCTTCAACTAAGAAAAAAATTCTACTACAGTCTGTATAGTCACACCAGCCTTTTCTTACATACCAAAACTCACAAGCTATTTACTGCATAATAAAATAATTTAGGTTTTCGAGTCAATTTTAATTAGGCTGAGATTTACCCTTTGATGTTTATACTCTAATGTGTGTGATCAATGTACCCACAGAGAAAGATGTAACTACATATTCATGTATACAGAATTAGAAAAATAATAAATCCTCTCCAACTGTCTATAAATATTTCAGTAAAGATCCAAAGAAAACATTAGTGTTTTGTAGATTCTAAAAACCTAACATCAGAAAATAAAACATAATGTTCTTTGAATAATATAATAAAGCTTATTTCTAAATTTCTACTATGAACTAGAGAATATACTGTCTTTATCAGAAAGAAAACAATATTAAATGATCAAAACTTGGTCTCTTTTTGTTGAAATTACAGATAAAAATGTTAAAGTAGGGACCTGAGTAAAACTTTGACCTACCTTGACCTGCTCCCCATCCTCCCCTAAGAAAAGGTAAGGCCTCCTATGCAAAGCCTAATACCTTCATTTAAGGCAGGACCAAGCTCTTTCCTCTGCATCAAGGCTGAGCAAGATGTCCCATCATTAGTAACAGGCTCCAAAAAGCCAACTAATGCACCAGGGATAGATCTTGATCCCAGTTTCAGGGCCCAGTTTATAGACCAAGTTACACAGACTTTAGTATTTGCAGAGGTCTTAGGTCCCAAGTAGGCTCCAGAGCTGTCAGTCTAAAGTCCCAGAGTCTCCATGAGTTTGACTTAGTTGTTTCTGTCGGTTTCCCCATCACAATCTTAACCCCTTTGCTCATATAATCCCTAGCCCATCCTCTCTTCGGCTGAACTCAGTTAGCTCAGCCTGGTGCTTGGCTGTGGATCTCTGCATCTGAGTCCATTGGCTACCACTTCCTGATTTTTAATGAGCCTTTCTTTAGAGCTTCCTGAGTCTTAGCTAGCTTTTCTCCTGAATAGCATGTCTCAGCTAGAACAGCATGACTAAAAAAAGGGCTAAAATGTCCATTCTTAACATGATGGGAGTCAAGATACAGCAACAGAACAGAAAATTTGGGCTTTGTGTTACCACACAAGATTGGTTTTATTAGAAGTCTTTGACTGGTGAAATTAGACGTCTAGATGTCTTACTCTTTAGAAGTACTCGTTGTCACAACAAAATGCTATGTCTGCTTTTCTTGGAGTTCCTGAGACAACTTTGTTTTTGAGGGGTCAGCACATATTGAATCAATATTTGGCAAGTTAGTAAGTCTCTTTCACTGATAGAATTAATTGATAAGGTTTGAAGTAACTCCAGTTACTGTAATACCCCTTAAATATTTTTAGCATTTTTATTGATATTACTAAATGCGATACATTAATGTTTATTTTATATTAGGATCTTTGTATTTCTCTACTATTCTGAAAGTTATCTTTATCCAAATATTACCATACAGATATAGACACTAATATCATTTCATATATATATTATATATATAATTTAAGTGTAATAACGTGGACGGAAAAGAGCAGCTGCTATTCATATTTATTTAAGTTAAGTTAGGAGAGAGGAGGGAAAGACATTTTCTGTGAGGAAAAGAAAGAGGAAGCAGGAAGGGAAAGAGCTACTGGGATTCAGTCTCAATTTTATGTCCTCCATTGCTCTTCTGATGTCAACCAATTACCTTGAGATTTTAATCTGAAATGTCTAAACACCCCAAGACTTTGGACTGCAGTTTATAGATTCTTCTTGCTCTACCTGGCTAAAGACAGTAAGGAATAATTTTTGGATCTTTCCTGTTTCAGTTCCAGCAGGTGCAAGAGAGCAATATTTTAGAACTGCTTCAGTGAATACTGGGGATTGCATACTTAGTGCTTCAACAGCAAATATATGATGTTTATGTGCAATGTATGACTAACAGTATTTCCCCCTTGAAATTACAAATTATAGATTTAGAGTACATAAATCCTCCTGAGATTTTATTCTTTATAATAATTTATATTTTTATTTAAACAGGTTAATGTATATCTTTGAATAGAAACTTTCACAAAATGTCTTGCCATGTGCTTATGTGTTCTGCATTTTGCATCTCTATTTCTGGGGACATGTACGACACAAGGGCCCAACAGATGCCATGTAAGCACTACACCAGCAGACCCACACCTTAGCTCTACTATTTATTTTGTTTCTCTGTCAAGTAAATTGATTTTCAAAGTGCATGATTTTATGCCTTGTTAGTTTTTAACGCTGTTATGTAAAGAGACACTCAAAGCTAAAGCTGCAAACCTGGTAAAAAGTTATCAGCTTTAATTATGATTTAACATAACTGGACATCAACAGCTAGCATTTATATGAAATATGCAATTTTTCCTATATTAGTGAAATACATTATAAAACCTTAAACACAATGTATACTACAAAGTAACAATAGGTTAAAACTGTACTTTTTTATTCTGAACATATTTTTAATCAATGACAAACACATAGACTCTTATCTATTTTGGGAATTTGTGTACCCAAAACTTATTTTAGTGCCCTGAACAGTGCATAGCATAGAACACTGCTTATTGAATTATTATTTCTGTCTGCTTGGGATTTGTTTATTTTCTTAAATACTTTTCTAATTGCTTATGGATCTGTAAATATAGTTTGTTGTTTTGATTTCATTTGATTTAGGTACCCAGTAGCAGTATTGTTTGACCAAGATTTAAAATATTCTAAATCTCCAGAAGCATGGACTACCATTATATAACATTCACTACTCAACTTTAAAACTTTTGTATGTATTAAAATATGTCCATTAAATAATATATCTTAATGAAAGTAAATATATATGGCTACACACACACACACACACACACACACACACACACACACACACACACACACACACACACACACACTATGTAACCACTACCACCAACACAGACAAACATAACATCTCTTATCACCAACAAAATAGTCATTTTTGGTAGCCTATTTCAGTCATATGAATTTACTGATCTTATTTTAGTTATTATAAGTTGAACCACATTTCCAACTGAGTAAAATTTTACATTTAGCTTTTTGTTCACTAAAATAGTTTTAAGATTTACTAAGAACACAAATGTCACTGGTTTCTTATTCCTTTGATGTTTGCATAATAGCACATGCATGGATTTGAGACAAAAGGTTTTATTCATTTGTTGACGGCTAGTTAAACTATGTCTGTTTTTCTACTCATATATTTAAGGCTGTTAATAATTTAATTCATGTCTTAGAATGTGTAATTTTTGTTTGTCTATTTATATTTCTGGAAATTAAATAAGTAAATTTTTTCTATGTAATAGTTTTTTTTTATGAGAATGAGGTAAAGAACTAAAAGACAAATATGATTTCATAAGAAGGCATAATCCTTACAGGTGCAGGGAAGCACATTTTTATAATATTCAGGCCTTGTAATTTTGATAATTGTTGATCTGTCATTGTTTCTTTGATAATTCATATTTTTACAAATTCTAAACAATTTTTACATAATCATTTACAAAAAAAAATTTCTTTGAATTGTTTGTAGATTGATCCTATGTATTTTTATCGATTATGCATTTTCATTAAAATACATTGTTTTCAATTTATGTATAGTAGTTATACACATCTAGGTGCTGTGCTGTAGCAATCCATTATAACGTCTAATAATCAGAACAGACTAAGGAATCTATCATTTATCACATCAATTCTTTTTATAGAGAGCATTCCTAACATTCATGCTTATCTATTGTTAAGTATTCATTGGTATGTTTAATTATCATGCTGCCCAACAGAAGAGGAGGAAATGTTTCTTCAATACACCTGTTCTCTGCCTGTCCCCTGTCCTCTGCTCTCTTCTCCACACTGTCCTAGGTTCCGGAAATAACTGCTCCAACTGGTACTTCTTTGACAGCATCTCACATGTGAGTGATAAATGGTAATAACTTTATTGTGTGCCTGACTAGCTTATCTTAAAATTTGAGATATTTTACACAATAAAATTCAATTCTGTTTGTTTATTACTTTTTAATTTAGAAGTATCTTTTTATTGCTTAAATGTGTTCTTCGACATTTTTATACCTATACACAGAGCACTCTGTACTGACCCTAGTTCTATCACCCCCCCCCAATGCTTTCAGCTCCACACATCACCCTACATATCACCTTTCCTTTTAGTTTCTTGACAACTATCTTCGTGTCTATAGCTTGTAAATATTCACTGAAACCTAGGGTTCACTATTTGGTACTGAACTGAAAACAATGACAAGCAATGACTCCTAACCTCCAGAATTCATCAGCAGTAAAGCCTTGCTAGCCCCCTGTTATCCATGGTTGGCTTTTGAAAGGTCCAGTCTTGTGCAGGAGGCACAGTCTTCTATAGGAACCAAAATCAAAATGAAAAGCAGATCACATACTTACAAAATAAAATGGCACAGAATATACATTATCTTCCAAACGATGGAAGAGGGACATTGTGAGGAAATATTGGACGAAAGCAAAATAAAAGCTAGATGGACTAATTGCAAATTCTGCATCTACGTGTGTGATGTCAAGTCACTTTCCAGATCTCCAATAACTTTCAGTTTGAGGACTGCAACATATTCCTTTTTTCATGAGCTGGTTTCACTCCCTGTTAGCAGCTTTCCTTTAGGTATCCCACAACTGTGGCATCACCAATATCCTGAGGTTTCTAAGGCAATCCAGGCTTCATTTGCCTTTATAGCTTTATGAAATGACCTCTCTAGAACTCCATGCAAGGATGTCTCTGACATGTCTCTGACTGCATCCACTTTCCTTTGTCACAAAATAAGATTCTACATTCTCTTTCATGCACCCTTGACACTAAACTGAGGACCACCTGGCTTAAGCTGCCAAATTCTGCTGTTTTCTGGGAATGGAACATGATTCCTTATTCAAATACATCATTAGAAGCTTTCTGTTTTCAATGGTTTCCTTCATTGCCTATGCTTGGCTGCCCTGAAACTCAGTTTACCAAGCTGGCCTCACATTTAGATATCCAATAGCCTCTGCCTCTTGAGTGCTGTTATTAAAGATGGCATCACCACCCCTAGACCTAAGCTTTTTTAAAAATAATTTCGCAACTTAGAGGTTAGCTGAATGGAATCTTGCCCAAGGTCATGACTCCCTTTAACATTTAAAATTGGGCTTTTCTTTAATCTATTTATATCTTCTATTACAGGATTTAGTGCCTTTAAACTTTCCAGTGATCATTATTCCTCAAATTGTACATTTTCAATTTTTTGCTTACTCAACTTGCTCCTTTTCATTATATACATATACATATATGTATACGTATACGTATATATATATGCATAGGAATTACTGCTAATAACTACACTACAGAGTCAATGGGTAGGATCTTTTGAAATGTCCTCTGTTAAAACTGTTAATCAATAACTCTTCAATTTAGAGTCAGGCATATTGATGACCAAGGACAGAAAGCAGCCATGTTCTTTTCCAAAATATCACAAAAAGGTCTCTAGGCCAGATATTAACATTCTTCTCTGAAACGTCTTAAGCCAGGCTGAGTGAGTTTAAATCACGCTCAGTACCACTGTCTTTCATGTGTCTACTGTTATGCTCATTAAATTCTGCTTAATGTGTTTTGTTGCTTTTTTAAACTAAAGTACACATTCCTCCAAAAATAATACAAGAAACAAGCAAAACATGGCAAGCTCTATCAAAGCAATATTTCAGTCCCTAGTAGGGACTTCTCTCATACTTCTAGTTTGTGTTGCTATGAAGAAACAATGTCTTTGCCTACTCTTGTAAAAGAAAACAGTCAATTGGAGCTGGATTAAATATTCAAGGGTTTAGTCCACTACATCATGGCAAGAACGATGGTGGTATGTAGCAAACATAGAACTGGACAAGGAGATAAGACTTTTCCATCTGCATCTGCAAGCAGCAGGAAGAGACACTGTGTGGTGATATATTGTATATTTAATAAAATCAGCCTGGAATATCGTAGAACAAAATCACCCATAGCAAAGCTCTGAAGGTCAGAGAGTGGTGACCCTCATCTTTAATCCCATCATTCAGGAGACAGAGATCTTTCTGGATATCTGTGAGTTTAAGTCCTAATAGCCAAGCTGTAGTAACTCACACCTTAATCCTAACTCTAAGATTATGATACAGAGTTGAACCAGAAGTGAAATAGCTGAAAAGGGGGAAAAAAATAAAAGGCAGCATAAAGCAGAGATTCAGACATTGTGTAGAAGCAACCAGGCAGGCTGAGGACCCTGTTTGGCCTGAGAAGTTGGCTTTGTGAGAATTGACTGTGGTCTGTTTCCTCACGCTAATATTTCAGCTTTTCCCCAATATCTGACTCTGGGTTTTCATTTTATGCTTCTGAGAATTCTTGCAATCACACTGGGCCACCAGGCCTGCCTTGAGCTTCTGTTACCTCAACTCGTACCTTCCTTCACAGGAACATATATCCTACCACAAGGCCATACTTACTCCAACAAGGCCACACCCCCAATAGTGTCACTCCCAGTGTGAAGGACTTTGATTCGAACCATTACAACAATGTTCCATGAAACGTGTATAACTGTCCTTTCTAGTGAAGAGCGCTCTCTTTTCTATTCCAACATCTTGAGAAAATATGTGCATTTGTAATTGCTGCTATTTATGCTAAAGAGAAACTCTCCTGATCAAATATGAGAATGTTATTTTATACAGATGTTTAGCATAATATTTAGTCTGTAGTTTGGTGTTGTTTAGCTAAAAATACAGCATTTTTTCCTGATCAAAATCCCATGACTGGCAGGTATGGATTATGACCAGCTTTAGAATACAATGCATTCTCCTTCCTTTATATTTGACCTTTAATCTAATCAAAGTGTTGTTGCTTAGTCCTACATGAAGTGTGCCACAATTACAGCATTGAGCACATCTTGTCTTTCCAGCTCACACTGTATATCATATAATCAACAGTTAATTAGTAATGCTCTTTACCCCATAGCAGCCTACATAGCACTTTCTTTAATTAGGAAGACCAGACAGCATCGAAGAACCTTACAGTTCAGTTCCAGCCCACATTCACAACATCTTGCCACAATGGCGTGTCCCATCTTCAGAAGTAAGTTTTTATCATCTGTTTCTGGTAAATAACCAAAAAGAAAGGCAATGGCCTGACCTTTCTAAGTACTTCTTGGACTCCCTTAAAAAAGACATCACTGAGTGATCTCCTGATCAACAGTTCTTGGAGACACATATCACTGGAAATTTTGTTTAATCAACAGTGATTTGGGGCAACATCACTATCCTATATGCAGGAGTATCTCCTTTATAAGTTTGTTTTTTTGACTTAATTGTTTATTGACACACAAAGCAGCAGGTTTCCACATGGATTTACAGAGGCCCTTAATTATGATTAAACTCTCCTCACACCCCTGTCATCTTCCATCTTTCTATCCCAGCTCCACTTGTATTTCATGTCAAGCATTGCCATATCTATTTCAAAATAACTTGCCTCAACTGCCAACCCTTCCTTAAGAAGTCTTTTCCCTGTTGTGAAATATTCCTTTACACTGTTTGAAAATGTTTTACTGTGACTGGCTTGTATAAAAAGTTAAATGACCAATAGCTAGGCAGAATTTTCCAAACAGAGAGAATGCTGGAAAGAAGAAAGTCAGAGAGGGGTCACCAGGCAGATACAGAGCAAGCAGGAAAGCATCATGAACAGAGTAAATGTAATAAACCCACAAGGCAGAGAGTAAATAAATATAAATGGGATAATTTTAAGTTATAAGAGCTAGTTATAAACAAGCCTAAGTTATCAACAGAAACTTCTTCATAATTAATAAGACATATCTGTGATTATTGGGTAGCTGGTAAGAGGAACAAAAAAGCCACCTACATCACCTTTTAAATTTCTTTCAATTCCATGATTTCTATAGGTATTCAAAGTTAAACACACAAACCAAAGTTTTTAGGTAGGATGTATATATGGAAGAGAAGAAGTTATATTCATCTCTGAACCTGAGTTAACATAGTCGATATTTATTTTCTAGTTCCATCAATTTACCTGAAAATTTAATATTGGTTGAACACATTAGTGGATATTGTTATGTTATTTGTACATACATTTATATGAACATAAGTGAATATAGTCGATGTTCATGCACCCTTTTCTATTCCCTCCAGCCTTCCACTTTATTCCTCCTTAATGACTCTTTTTTAGTCTATAAGAGTCACTCTTATAAGTTGTATTTTTTTCAAAATTTACCTTTACATACACAAGAATGAATGAATGTATTCCTCTTCCTTCTCTGCCTTTATTAGATTACTTAAAATATTCATCTTAAAATAAATTTAAATTTTATTTCATGGGAGTTTATAGAATTTTCATTGATTTTTTAGTATTTTGACTTTGCATCTTGTGATCATACTAAATTCACTATATTTTTTCATATATTTTTACAAAGTTATCATTATTTTCTCTACACCCATGGCACCTTTAAATGAGCTTTACTGCCTTTCTTTATAAACATGGTATCTCTCCTTTACTCTTCTTGTCTGATTGTATTAGTTAGTATCTATGTTATATTGTAATATTATGACCAATCATATTTGACTTATATTCTTACTATAAAATATTATTAGTAATCATTTCAAGGTGGTTTATAATTATAGTCATCAAAATAAAAAATTCCATTGCTAGATGAAAGGATATTTTATATGATGCTGAACTGAATCAAATTATTTTCCGCCCCTACACATACATTTACATATATGACTTCTGTCCTTTTTTGTTATTTTGTGGTTCAAAACCAAATCCTTGAACATCATGCTAGACAAATATACTGCTGCTGAATGCATCTTACCCTCCTGTATTCTCTTTAAAAGTTGAGATGATTTATTGTTTTTTAAATATTGAATTTCTTCTACATCTCTATCACGAATAAGCATTGATGTATGGATGGTATATCAGATTTTCTTGTATGTTTTGGTTTGCTAAAATCTATGCACTATCTGACATTTAGTTTAGCAAAATGTTGGTTTGTAGTTTTATGTAGAGAAGGATAACACCTTCTTATTTCCAACTGTCTATTCCTTAAACTTCATTAGCACTAAACCTTACAAGGTTCTGAGTATCATATGCTGTGTATCATTGATTTTTCTTTTTCTTCCTTCCTTCCTTCCCTTTCTTTCTTTCTTTGTTGAAATGTTATATACATTCTCTATGTCCTTTTATAATATACTACATAATGACATTAATCTTTTCCTATTTGTCTTTTTTTTTTCCTACAGTTGACTATTTGACAATATATCCACAAACAAAATTCATGAAATCTTCAACAGGAAAAAGAAAGTGCTCAGAGAAATCTAAGAAGTAGGGCTTTATTGTCAAAATTATCTTTGGTTACCTAGTAAGTTTGAAGCTTGAGGCTAGTGCTCACCACAAAACTCTTTGTCACAAAGAGAGATGGAGAGAGAAAGGGAGGGAGGGAGGGAGGAAGGGGGAAGGGAGAGAGAGAAAGCACCTCTTTACTTTTCACAGTTGCAGAATTTTAGTCATTTGCATTTAACCTGTTTTTTGAGCATCTCCCTCAAAGCTCAGCAAACCCACCTCCAAATACTCTTATAATTCCTTTTCTTCTTAACCATCAGAGCCTTTGTGTGTGTGTTTTCTTTTTTCTTTTTTTTTCTTTGCTGTTGTTGTTGCAATTTGTTTCATGAAATATGTTCTGATCCCTGTGCATGTAACAAAATGTGACTTACTGATTGCCAACCTCATAGTTTTCTGTCAGTCTTGATTCTGCTCAATTTCACAGTGGCCTTGCACACAGTCAATCACAATGTTCTTGTCACTCGACTTCACGGGGTGTCAGCACTTTCTCATCTTGCATCTTATTGTACCAATCATCTTCTTTGCCTATGTTGCAAAGACACTTTCTAAGATTCCCAATATGTCACTTAAAGTACACAATTAACAGCTAGGGTTGGTTGAAACACTGTGGGGTCTCTTTTCTCTATGTTATGCTTCCTGAATTTACTGTCTATGAAGGACTTTATAGTAATAAATGCACACAGAGCCTTCTAAACAGAAAGGAGGGATCACTTAATCATTGCCGTGCTTTTTCATAAATATCCCATGTTCTGAATTTGGGTTTTTGTTCATGAAGCAGACAACAGTTTTTACTGAATTGTATTTTAATATGTTTAGAACAAAGAAAAAAGATTACATTTTTATTCAATCAGAAATATTTCTAGAATAAAAGATAATAATATAATGTAACTAATACATAAAAAGAAAATTAACTAATATTATATAATTAGTATGTAACATGTATAAGATAAGATGATATGTTGGATTTGATCGAGGCAGCACAAGAGATATTTTTAAAGTAAGCATTGTCAGTAATTAATTAAGATACTAAAATGAATATATATTCTGCATAGGACAAAGTAATGCATAATAGGTATGTCATAATATAGTGTAGAGAGAAAAATCCAGAGCTCTTTAAAAAATAGTATCTGTTAAAGTTACAGTATTTTCAAAATGACTTTTAGGTAGAATATAATATATAATGTGTTATAATGACATTGTATAATCATAAGACCAGTTTATTTAAATAGTTCACAGTTTGTTTAAGAGTTCATATATGTTCTCTTACATGTCCACATGTAAGAGTTAAATAATTCAAAGGCAACAATAGAAATCATTTTGTAACTGATCAGTTAAATAACTAAAGGCCCTGATGCATTTGTTTTTCAAACATACTATGTTTGCAGTACTTAAGAGAACACTGATGTATTCTTTTTCATATTTACTAATTTATTTATTCAATGAGCTACACTGTCATTGAATTTGCTGACTTATCTAATACAAGTTTGTTCTGAATTATTTTTTTATAAATTCATGTAAGATTTGCTTGGGGAATGCAACATTTATGAAGAAGTAAATCCATCTAACAATTTAATTTTGAAAAATAATTGTCTCCTTACCAGTGTCAGAAGTGCTACAAATATCAAAAACCTCTGTCTGTAATTCTCAGAGTTGCATAATCAACATAATAACTACGGTCAAACAATATTTTCCCATTACATTGAGTTTATGACTGGATAGTTTAACTGAACAAAAATTCTCCCACACTACAACAAACATTGTTTTGTATTACAATGTTTAAATCATGATAAAGAGTGATGGAGACCAAAGTTTTTAGCAGCTAGTGGCAGACACAGAAAAGAGCTGCTGGAAGAAACCTACATATCTGAACATCAGAAGCCTGTAAACTTAGAAAAACTAAGCAGTTTAGAGAACCAGAGGTAAATCAAGCGCATCAGAGATTCAGGAATCCCAAGAAATAAATGTTCTCTGGAACATAGAAGATTGCTGCATGCTATATGAAACAAAACAAAACAAATATTTTAGAAACAGTGATATAGAGTTTTAGCTGGAAACTTCCATCTGAGGCAAGTAAAACCCAGTTTAGAGGCACATTCTAGGTACAATAAGTCATTAAAAAAGCTTGTTTTATAGGAAATGATTTATTAAACATACTTCTTTATAACAAAACACTTTACAAATAATGGCAAAGTACCCATTTATCCCAAAAGTAATCATAGAAAAACTGTAAAAAAAAAAAAATCCAGCAACATTAAAAAACCTGTTATACAGCATTGACAACTTCTAAACCCTTACCTACATGAATTATTTTTTAAAAAAAATGTATCAAGATAATGAATGTACTAAAGACTTCTCTCAGAAAGGACATATTACATAATTCAGTCCAACACCTCTGATGAGAACAGTGAGAATTAATCTACAAATAGTAACATTAATCTGTTTTAAAATGTGAAGGAGCTGGTTAAGCTATAAGGAGAATGTTCAGAGGGGAAAAAAAATCACATATAGGTGAAACCATTGTTAACATCTCCTTTTATATAATATCCAATCTTCTAGTGGAATAGATCATATTTTCCAGAGTCTGTTACACATTGAGAGAGGGAGGGAAGATCTAAGCAGGAGGAGAAAGTGAGGAAAAGGGAACAGAAGGAAGAAGGGAGAGGGAGAAAGAAAAGAAAGGAAGGAAGGAAGGAGTGAAAGAAAGATAAAAAGATACATATATGTGAGAAAGAGAATATGATAAAACCACTGAACACGATTTCCAAAGCAACAGTTTCTTTGTTCTTAATAATCTAACATTATACTCACAGATAAGTGTAACTCTCCTCATTAAAGACGATTCTTTTTGATATATAAAGAAGCTATTACAGAGATATATAATTGTTCAAAATATAAAAAATAAATGATCATGAGATACACAGTCCTTATATTCATTTGCAAGAAAACCCCAATATCTCGAAGACAGGAATCATTTTGGAAGATACAGCAGAAAGGAAGAGCCAGAGGACAAGGGATCATGCTAATGGAGTCTTCTAGATGTGATGAGATACTATACCATGAGCTTTCACCAATAGGGTGACTTAAACAACACCTGTGTAATGACAACAACAGTCAGCATGCTAACATAGATATGGAAATCTTACAAGTCCTTCAACTAGATTAAGAACTATAGGAAATCAATGGTGGTAGGTAAAGGATGATTCAGTCTTCTAGAGGCTCCCTCAAAGGTTTTGCAATCCCATAAACACAGCCATAAACACTGAAGTCATTGGAGGGAAGATGGTAGACATGATGTAAATATGGCACTCATATATAAAATCTAATCCACATAAAAAGTTAATTAATTAGTAAAGACTCCCCAAAACAAGAAATATATGATTCTCCATAATACAAAACAACTTAGAAATGCGCTCTTATTTAAAAATATTCTTAAAATTGTTTAACTAGGAGATGCTCCCTGAGATGTCTTATATACCACTAGAAAAATACCAGTAAATGCAAGCATGAAATCATGAGTAGGAACTTCCAAGAACAGAAACACAGTCAATAGAAGAACCAAACAATTATTGATTGTAAGAAAAATGAATATCATGTTTATTTGTAATGTGTGTGAATAAAAACAAAAACACATAAAATATGCTAGAAAAAAAGCTGATATCACATTCTAAGTTGTTTGAATAGGAACTGAGAAATAAAATACTATCAAGTAGCAATAATTTGTCTACAATTTTTAAAACTTTTCATAAGGAGAATCTGTAATAAAGGGAAAATCGAGTTATATAGTGATTGAAATATAAACCTAGTTACTTTAACCCTTGAAGTAAGTCACATTGTCTTTATTGGTCAGCTGATAGCACTAAAGAACATATATTAACCATGTAAAAATAGAATAAGATAAAATATATAAGAAATAGATATTTATAAAGTACACAAGCAGTGTGTGTGTGTGTGTGTGTGTGTGTGTGTGTGTGTGTGTGTAAAATCTAAAGTCTATTTGGAGGAATGACCCACAATTGCCAAGGCTTATATAAAGTATACAAATTCTTCACAGCCAATAACAATTTCCTTTCTTACTAACATCGAAACTAGCTTATGATCCTTATTTTGATTCCTTATTTTCTCTTTATTCATTTTGTTTCTGATTTTGTCTCATGAAAACTCATAGAATTTCCTTCAAATCATGGTGTGATAACATAACCTTGGAAGATATTTACTTCAGTCCTTTAATAACCCACTTTTAATGTAGGAGCAAATGTAAAGTCATTAAACATAGTGTTTTTCACTTACAAGATTCCTTGTAGCACACCTTACACACAGTGATTAGTGATGCTGATTTTATTTCCAACTTCTGCACATTACTTTACTGTTTAGTATTTACCCAAACTACTGTGAACTCAGAAAATGGATCATCCACTGGGGTTGTTACCATCTTATTGGCCTGTGAGCAAGTTTTGGCCTGTGGGCAGTATTGTAGTTGATAATTCATGTAATAAGGTTCAGCTTTCTGTGGGCAGTGCCATCCCTGGGTAGATGGGACGCAGTTGTACAAGAGTAGTAGCTGAGTGACAGAGGTGTAGCAGAGGGAGAAAGCCAGAAATTGGCATCCTTCCACGGTGTACTGAACCCTTTAAGGAGAAATAAATTTTTTTACCCGTTACTTTTTTCAGCATTGTTTTTTTTTTTTCACACAAAACATAAAAATTGGTAATATTTGCATATTATATCCTTTTGCATGCCTATGTTAAATAGTACATATTGTCTGATAATAATGATTATATTATCTGATAGAATATAAATATTTTTACTAAGAACATAAACTCTAATGTTTACCCTCTAGGTTTTTATAGCAGTATTTTATTAATTCTTTGAAAATTTCTTGTCATTTATTTTTAACATGCTAACTATTCTTCCCTCAACACTGTATAATCAGCTCTCCATTCACACCCACTCAAAATGAGCTTATCTTTCTGTCTCCGCACAGGCCAATATATGTAGATGTTGATGAGTTAAATTGAGCAGAATTTGATGTAATCTTTTAAATGATGCATTATCCTAATCTAAGTTTACTTACAATAATGGACATGTAGAATATGCTGCACAACAATCAGCTGGAAAGAATTTAGCTATTTTTAGTCCAAATCTGCAATGGAGCAAGCAACAGAGATTGGAATCAATAAAGAAAAGGTAGTGTTTTCTTTAAATATTTCACAGAGCAGGAGTCTATGGCCTTGGGTTGTTTGAGTTATCTAATTGAGTGTTAAGTGAGGAAGAATTATAAACCCACAAAAAAGCTTAGAAGAATCAGAAATCGCTCAGACAAAATGTATGAATAATAAAACATCAGTTTACATTCCCATGTGATCAAGGTAATTGCAATAAGTCCCATTTCCAGATTAAGAAGCTACATAAAATTAATAGTTGCTAAGAGAGAGATTCAGTCTTATATAGATTATTCAATCTAAAGGGGTTATCCCTAAACATGTAATTATATATATATATGCACATACATATATATATATATACATATATATATTTAGTCATATATATGCAACATTATAGGATTTAGCAGGATACAAACACACACAGACACATTATATTATATGTACACACACAAACATATAAATATATATAAAATTACAGGAGAAAAGGTTATGAATTCATGAATTTGAGGAGTTGAGGACAGCAGGGGAGTTGGAAGATGCATAGAGTGTAAGTGATATAAAGAGTACTTATATATAAAATTCTCAAAATTACAATAAAAAACATCTAAAAGTGTACACTTTCATATACATTGAAAGCATGTGAAAATCTTTTCTTTAAGACAGTTATTAAAGTTTAAACTTAGTGATTATTCTTCATTCCATGTGTTCAAATTTGAAGTCTAAATTCAAAGTATTCACCAATGTTAAGTGCTAATCTTTCAATGAGTCTCACTGAGGAGTCTGTGGATTCCTAAATCCATATATTCTTACCCCACCTAAATCTTAGCAATGGCTTCAGTTTACTGCTGCAGTGAAAGATAATATTCAGTCTATCAATCTTAGAAAGCATGTGCCTTTTACCACTTGAATTTTACATACCCTTTATCATTTTTAATTAAAAGAGAAAAAGAAATAAAAAATAGTTCTGGGACTGATGCTATATAAACATGTTTATAAACATGTATACATTCATTCGTCAAAACAGTATTTGTAACTCAATTTTAAATTGAATTCTTGAGATTTACAATATTTTGTTTTTTAAGTGGCTATCCAGTCTAGAATAATGATACTATTTCATACCAACATTTAAGGCATCAATACCTAACTAGTTTGGCTCAAGATAAACTCCTTTCTGACTATCTACTTACCGGCTTTGTGACAAATGACTATGGGGGAAGTTGCAAGATTTCACAAAATCCTCTAAACGAACCTTCATGTTGCTCCTTTTGTTCCTACTGTTAGGGCACTCTCTACACTTGCTGCTTTCTGGGCTTTGACATCTCTGTTTCTGAGCTGCTACAGATTTATACCACTATTTAAGAGAACAAACACCACCAGGGTGCTTCACTGACAAGGGAGTGTGGGGACTAGCTAAAGTGGCTTCCTGGAAATATACTTTCTGTGAAAATCAGTAAGGCTGTGCTTCTCTGAACTTTGTCTACCACACATGCACAACAGTAGGGATTCTTGCCGTTCTTAATTTTTTTTAAAAAGTCAGAAACAACAATAAAACAAGATATTGTTTCTTCTCTTCTTTGCAATACAGAAAGTGTTTCAATAGCATGAGCAGACCACAAGATAGATTTAGATTAGAGGTCAAAGATGAATTTTAAAAAAACTATGAGAGCTGCCTCAATTAAATACCACTTTGTCTTTTCCTTTTCTGAGAATTTGCATGACTACCTAATTATTTAAAAAGGTGACGTGGCCATGTTGATTACATATGGTTTGCAATTTTCAGAAATAATAATGTTTTGAAGCAATGTATTTAAAAAAAAGGAAGAAGAAATTGAAAGCTATATGAAAAGATAGCTAACATGCTGTTTCTAAGTGGCTAGTTTTCCAGTACTCAGGAAAAATCATCAAAATAACCCAATTTTATTTCTCTTTCTCATAAATTTTAGGGTTATTTTTGAAACTTAAGAAATTGAAGAGTAAATGAATGGATATTTAAGAATATCAAAGCAGTACTTCTGTGCCTACTAGGAGCTTAAAGTATACTCTAGTGCATATTTGATAACAGCACACAATTTGTGGTATCACAGAATATTTGAAGAAAAAATGAGCTTAGATTAATCTAAGTAGAATTTTATTAAATTAAAATAGATCCATCCAACTCTATTTTAAACATAAATATAGGAAATGAGTACAATGGTATGTTCTATACCAAACTAACAAATGACATACTCAAAAGCAAAGATCCAAGGAAGTAGAGTGAATACCTCTTAATATTATGTGACTAAATAATAGATTGACTGAAGGACTTAGTGGTCAATGGCATTTGCTGCCAAGTTAAAGGACAGAAATATGATTCTTGGAAGCTTAGAACTGACTCTTGCTAATTATCTTTTGACCTGTACATGTCCACACACGTTACAATAAAGTTTCTGACCTGGTCTGGCCAGAAGTCCAGACCCACAGACCTACCGCCCCAGACCCCTTAGCTGCCCACTGCTGCTTAGTCTCCCCAAAATGATTCAGATGCTTATATTAACTTCATGCTGTTTGGTCTATGGTTTAGGCACCTTGCTAGCTTTCCATTTCATGTTAACTAAACCCATTTCCATTAATCTATCCTGCCATGTGCCCTGTAACTCACCCGTGTTCCTGACCTGTTGCTCCTTTGGGCAGCTGGCTTGATCTTATCTAACTCTGCCCTCCTTCTCCTAACTATTCTGATTCCCCACCTAGTTCTTCAATGGTGCCTGCCATGGCCAAAACAGTCTTTTATTTAAAGACTGATATTCACAGCATACAGAAAGACATTCCCATATCATCTCCCCATTTCTGTCTAATCAAAAAGGAAGGTTCCAATTTTAACATAACAAAATTACATATAACAAATTAGCTATCAAGCAAGAATTACAGTTACAATATCTAGTCTATTTGTATTTAACAAAATTAAAAAGTATGCTATCATCTGCCTTATCCTTGTGAACCTAAAGTTTTATACCTAGTATACCTTTTTAAATATCTAAGAAAAACTATACCTATAAGTAGCTAATCTTCAACTACATCAAAGACCACAGATGGATATATTTACCAAAGTGAACCAGAAGTGCAAGCAACTTCCAAAATCTAGAAAAGACAAAGATGACATCTATCTGCCTGGACAGTCACCCAATTTATAAAGTTGGGGCATCCCTCTTCAGCCTACAGGCTCAGAGTCTCTTTACATTTCAGTGGAACAGGAAATCTGTTCTGCCCATTCTGGTATAGAACAGTTGCTTCTCCTTGAGTCCTGAAGAATGTCTGACAGTTTTTTTTTTTTTTTTTTTTTTTTTCTGCAAAACAGGAACCTGAAGGGCGATCTCAGCTTGTTCTGCCAAAGTTCAGAGGTCGTTTTCTTTTGGAACCTGCATGTCCAGTTTAAACAGAATACTGTCTATCAGTCAGTGCAAGAACAGGTTCTTGTCCAGTGGGCTAAACATTGCTAGAAAGAAAGTAGACTCCATATGGAGTTTCTTCGATGCCCATCTTTCTCTTGAAGTAGATTGGTGCTGCCAGTAGCAGACCTGACTCATTGTCTAGAAAAGTTTAAGTTATTAAAATAATTTTAAATGCCATATTCTGTAGGTCTTAGAAGTGTTTGAAGATTACCTATCTAATTGAAATATATCTTTGTATACCTAAAAAAATGATAACTAGCATAACTATAAGTTCGGTTATCACAGGTGACTAGTAATCTGCATTTCTTAATTACATATTACAATTTTAAATCAGTTACTTGTACATAATACCTTTAAAAAAGAGTAGAAAAATACATACAGCATAAGAAAATTGACTTTAAATTGTATCAATAAACCAAAATCGATACCAATGTAAAACATTTTAAAATTAACAGGTTATTTTTGGATTAAAATAAATTCAGTAATATAATTTTTAAAAATCACTCATATACCATATCCCCTTTTAATTCTTAGAAAAAGAATAACTATGACCATTAACCATTTATAATGAAAACAAACGTTTATAAACAATAGTTTGAGAATGTTTTCTATTACTACTTCCTGCTTATTAAGAGGCACTGGTAATTTTACAGATTCTTGAGACAGGATCATCTTAGTCTGCAGCCTAAACTGATGTGACCATCTCTTCACATCAGAGAATTTTCAGTTGGTCTTGGTTGATGAAACTTTATTTGCCTGGAAGCAATCCACAGGTTCTCATCAGTGGAAACAAAAGCAGAACTCTTCCAAAGCAATAAATCCTTAGACACATATTTCAAAATCAAAATACCTTTAAAATATATATTTTTTGTTTGACTTAGTAGCCTTTGCATTTGCAATCCATTGTCTTTCTGCAGTTAGCTCATTAACAGTTAAAAAATTAAAAGAAAACACAATAACCATAACCCAGATTCTATTTATTTTCCATCTTTACGTGGCTTATTATATTTTTGTTACTTCATTTCTCTTTTTTATCTCTACCTTCTTTCCTTTCTCTCTGAAGCCTATGTACATTTTACACACATTGTAACCCATTTACAGTTTTTTTTTATCTGAATCTTTTTTATTGTGAATCCTTAATCATTTTCCAACCAGAAGAGCTTATAAAATGATACCACTCTCTTAAAGAGCCACATATTCTTTGCAGATAAAATTGAAATAGTAAGTTCTCTTAAAGGGGCCTCATCTTTGTTCATAGCCAGCAAACAGAAGCAGATCCAAGAAGTGCTTTGGTTACCAGCAATATAAGTGCAGAAGAAAGAAGAAAGGCAAAGTATCAGTTTGTGTGTTACTGTAACTTCATAAAGAACTCTATTAAGATTTTTCTTCTCCTGTTCTTTGTTATCATAAATGAATTATGAATGAGTGATTATATTTGTAAAGATGAATAGCTTTAACATTAACCTTTAGGCTGTGATCCTTAATAAGAAGGATAAGTGTTGGGCTAACTGGCATGACTGTTACATATCCGTTACCCTATTTCTTTAATTATGATAATGACATTTTAAAAGCAGTAATCAATGTGAGTAAAGGTGTTTCAATTGTATATGGAACACTGGACGTTTCATTTTCTCAAGTTTGGAACTATAACTGTATTTTTAGATCAAATTCTAATTTCCAGAAGCACAAATGTTCTTGAACATTTTATGAAAATCTTCTTTTAAAAGACATTTTTTATAGAATTTTGAAGGATAGTAGTCGTAAATTTAGATAATCAGAAAATAACAAGTATTTTGGGGGGAATTTGACTCATTTATGTATAAATATGATGCTCTCAAAGGAACAGTAAAAGGAAAATCTTATTTCCAGTTACATGATTTTCCTTTACATTCAGTTATACAAGCGTAAATCTCAACTCACTTCTATCTTGATATATGCACAGCATTTAAACACCATGTTAAACTTCTATTTATTAATGAATATAAGACATATTTGTGGGAGGAGGAATATAGAAGATTACTCACTTGTGCTTCAATTGTATGCTAGTTAATAGTATTTAAATCAAAATTGCTTTGGAATTTTGTCTTACCCTAGAATGGAAAAGATTTTAAAGCACAAGATAATAAAGGTTGTAATAGACATGAGGGAAGAAGAATCTACATCTACTATTTTGGGGAATACAAACCTCTAAACCTCTGACTATGAAACCACTGTGGTGAAGCTCTCAAAAGTCTAGAAATGAACCTGTTTCTCTCTCTTTCTCTTTCTCTCTCTTTCTCTCTCTCTCTCTCTCTCTCTCTCTCTCTCACACACACACACACACACACACACACACACACTCACACACACACACACACACACACACACACACACACACGGTGATGTGGTAGATGGAGAGAGAATCTCTTTTTTCCAAATTAAAACTCTTCATGAATCTATGAGTTTCACTAATGATATGTTTATAATTTATTTGATTTTCTCTAATTTCAGGGCTGTCTCACTGTGTTATTTTCATAAGGATTTGTCATTTTATTTTATCCTTGTTCAATACTCTCCTACACTGCCCTACCCTACTTAATCTGTCCCTCTTTCTAGTTACCCTTTTCTCGCACATATACATACATTTTAAATGCCATATTCTGTAGGTCTTAGAAGTATTTGAAGATTACCTATCTAATTGAATTATATCTTTGTATACCTAAAAATCTAACATGCATTTCTTAATAATACATTACAATTTTAAATCAGTTACATAAACATCATATCTTAAACAAGATTAGAAAAATACATACAGCATAAAAGAATTGACCTTAAATTTGTATCAATAAACCAAAATCCATACCAATGTAAAATGTTTTGAGATTAACAGCTGATTTCCTGCTTTAATTAAGTTCAATAATCTAATTTTTAAAATATCGTTCATATACCATATGCCCCTTTTCTTCTTAGAAAGAGATTAACTATAACCATTAACCATTTATAATGGAAACAAACATTTATAAACAATATTCTGGGAATTTTGGCGTAGTTTTCCTTTACTACTTCCTGCTAATTATGGGGTGTTGAAAATCTCATGCTTTCTTGAGACTGGATCATTTTAGTCTGTAGCCCTGAAGCTGATACGGCCATCTCTTCCCATCAAAGATGTTTTCAGAGGATATTGGTTGATGAAACAACATTTTCCTAGAAGCAATCCACAGGTTCTCATCTTCTGTGGAAACAAAAGAAGAACTCTTCCAAAGCAATAAATCCTTATATACAAATTTCAAAATCAAAATACTTTTAAAAATATATATTCTTAACTTAGTAGCCTTTGCATTTGCAATCCATTGTCTTTCTGCAGTTATCTCATTAACAGCTAAAAAATTAAAAGAAAACACAGTAACAACCAAAATACAGATTTTGTGTTTATTTTCCATCTTTACTTGGCTTATCATATTTTTATTACTCTATTTCTTGTTTTAAAGACTTTACCTTCTTTCTTTTCCCTCTGAAGCCTATGTACCTTTTATATACATTGTAACCCATTTACAGGTTTGTTTTTCATCTGAATCTGTTTTATTGTGAATCCTTCATCATCTTTCAACCAGAAGAACTTTTAAAATACACTCTCTTAAAGAGCTGCATAGTTTTTGCAGATAAAGCTGAATTAGTAAGTTTTCTTAAAGGGACCACGTCTCTGTTTGTGGCCATCAGAGCACTCTCAAAAAAATGCTGCTACTAAGAAACCATCTTTGTTTCCTTTTTGTTCAAAATAAACAGAAATCTAAAATCAATCACATGCTACTGAGTCTTCTGTGAGATTTCAAGAACTAGCCTGATTGCACTTACACTGCCTGCCACCATTCTGCTGGTGCCATTTGGAATGTGACCCAGATGCCACGCTTTCTTTGTACAGTGACCTGCTTCATATACACAATTTGGAAGCTGCCTTGGCTCAGTTTCTGTGATCTAGAACACTTTCTAATCTTTCTCAGGCTTTAAGTGGATAATCAACCCATATTGGATGCCATCTGTAGTAGTGGGGGTTCTGGCCCTGGATGGCCGGAGGTCTTGACCTGCCACACCAGGCCTGTTAGTCCCAGCACTTGGGAAGCAGAGGCAAGAGAATCTCTGTGAATTCAAAACCAACCTGGTCTTCAAAGCAAGTTCCAGAACAGCCAGGAAACGGGCCCTCCCAGGGTCTCAGCAGCACCTTATCAATGGAGTTGGCCACTTCCCCTTCAGGGACCAGGGACCCTGGATAACCATCCTTGGATCTTATCAGCTGACACCTGAATCCCACCACAGAGGTTCTACCTCAACTTGATATTGAAGTCTTTGTTGACACCATATGGGAGGCCTTGCCCTCTCTGAGGTGGGAATGGGATGGGGGACTATATCAGGTGAGCTTGAACAGGACAAGGGGAGTGGAGGGCAACTGTGGATAGTATGTAAAATGAAAAAAAATTAAATAAAAAAAAAAGATAATGAAAAAAAATCTATCCCATCAAAGTTGGACAAGACAAAAAAAGAGAAAGAAAAGAGCCTAACAGAAGTCACAAGAATGAGAGACCCACACTTCCATGATCTCAGGTACCCTATACAATACTAAACTAGAAGCCATGATACATACGAAGATGATCTGGTGCACACTGGAAATGTTCACAATCTTAAGGTGCCTGCTTCAATTGTAGTATTACTATGCAAGAAGGTTAGTTGGTAATGTCCGTAGCACTCTTAGCCATGTTGTTCTAATGCCACTGTGAAACCATGAGCACAAGCAAAATTGTCCACATCACACACACATACAAACAAACAAACAGAACCTGTGTTCTGTTTCCACGGCAACAGAAAAATCTGCCTATAGGTTTTATTGCTATTGCTATCTCCATGCTTCTCAAGCTCTACTGATTAGTTATGGAGGTTCACATAACAGAAATTATTTATGAAAGTTTAAAAATTACAACATCTATGCCTATATTGACATTATAAGGAGCTACCAAGTAAGGTTAATTTGGTAGAAACAGAGCCAGCTGCTCTTCTTCTTCAAGATTGAATTCATATCAGCATGGATGAGCATTTCAAAAATTTTATCAATTTTATAGACTTACCCACCTATATTTGTTGGCATGTTTTATTGTTTAAAATTCATTATAATTAGCCCCTGCTTAATGTGTTGAATCATCTTAGTCTTTGTACTAAGGATAATAAAGATATAGTAGTTAAATGATGAGATTCAGAATCACACAATGAAGTTATTTGACATGTCTTCAAAGGTTAACTGAGGTGGGTAGACCAAGACCCTTTCTAAACATGAGTTGCAGTATTTCAAGGGTTGGATCATGAACTACATGAAAAGGAGATGACTGAGCATCAGCACGATGTTAACCCTGTTTTTTCACTGCTGTGAGTGTGACTAGCTACCTAAGATCTTACTTCCTTGGCTTTGCTACCAACACAACTATGCACCAAAACTGTCCACTGTTTACTGTTGTTATTTATCAGTTACATTTTTTGATGGGAATCATAGGATTATGAGTCTTTTTGCTATAGCTCACAGAAAATCCATCTATAAATTCAGGAATCAAATCACACACTCATGCAATCAACCAACTAATAATAAACTCTCTGAGTTTTTTAAATTTTTATACAAAACTCTCATTTAATCTTTCAAAACTAAAACTTGAGTCAAAAGTTTAAGGAAAAAAAATCACTTTGGAATGGAGGGTCCACTTTTGTAATATAGAATGCTGATTTTAGGACTCATCCTCACAGTGCAGATGTGATCGAAACTCTCCATGACCCCTTTTATGAACATTGAATTACCTTTTAAATTTTAATGTCTTTTTTATAAACTATGTTTGAACATTTTTAAAGCCAAACTGTAGATAATACTGCCATTTATATTCACCATGTATCCCAGATTCCTAAATTTATTTTTATTACATTTTTCCTGTGTTAGATGAGAGGATATATAAACACAAGCACACACACACACACACACATACATACACACACACACGCACACATACGCACACAAAATGTACTATAGAATCTACAAAGCTTCACTAAATGAATTTAGAAATGCAACAGAACACTAGAAAAATAATAGTATTGGGTGATTTGCAAACATCTTTTGACAGATACTTGCTATAATGTATATATAAATTTTATGTAATTTTAAGCTAACTGTGTGAAAAAATTTTATGAGTTGAATTTAAAAGAAATGTAATAATGTTGAAAACATTATCAAGGTCTCTTTTATATTATAATTTACTGCACATTTCAATAACTTAACCAAAATATTATTATAAATACTGTACCTATATCTTTAAAATAAAATTGTATTAATGACCATAAAAGAAACGGAGTTTTTAAATGACATATTAACACTAAATCTTTATCATATTGGGAGAAAAAAATATCTTAAAACTTGAAACTAAATTTACTATTTACACTTATTTAAATTTTATTTTCAGTTTATAAATGTGTTAGAAATATAATCTAACTTTATACTTCACAAATAACTAATAATGACCTTCAACTGGTTTTGTAATCATAACAAATTTTGTCTTATTTCATTAGTATGTCCTCTAAAACATTTTTAAAATCCATATTTTAAACAATGTTCCCCTCTGAGATGGCTCTGTGGTAGAAGAAGACAACCTTCCAGAAATTCTGAAGTCCTGAGTGTAATCACTATGCCCTGTACACACACACACACACACACACACACACATACACACACACACACAGAGAGAGAGAGAGAGAGAGAGAGAGAGAGAGAGAGAGAGAGAGAGAGAGAGAGAGAGAAGTAATAATAAACGAAATGATGTCCAAGGAAATTAGGATATGTTTTTTAATATCCAAAGAATTAATAACAAAAGTTATTTTAGGATGTTATCATTATTAGAAATGCAGACAGAGCTTTTGTCTCAATTGTTTGAATATCTTGAAAATGTATATTTAGTAATGCAATCAACAAATGTATTATTTTCTTAAATGAAAGCTTTAGAATTCAAAGATTCCTTTTTAAATCTTCTGAAAAGTTCTGATTATGCTTCCATAGGCATTATGCTAAAGCAATATTTATTAGACAAAATGAATTAATCACTGGAGAAATAATTTAGAGTACTTGAGATCTGATTGAGTAATCTTCTAGGGAGATATTAAATTGAGTGAGACATAGTTAAAGGACTTCTGATTACTGAGTCCTTTTCAGAAAAACTATTTTAGGCTGAGTCTGATAAAGAATTGAAGTTTCCTTCAGTGGCTTGATGATTTGAAATGTTGATTGTCAGCCAAGTAGTAGATTAAGTCCTTTAGGAACACAAATGAGTCACTGGCGAAGTAATAACTATAATAATATTTAACACTTTTAATCTCCAAAATATTTTATAAACATTATCTAATTAATCCTTGTATCAATCCCATGAGGTAGACTATGGCATTCTCCTTAAAACTAATTATAAAAAATATTTATGAATAATTTTCAAGTTATTAAAATAAGCTGCTGGGCCTAGTAGGAACAACTTGAGACTTAGCTCAGTCAGTCATATCTTCAGATGATTAAATATCTTTAGATATCAAATGTAGTCTTCTAAATGATTTTTATACTCCAGAAAAACATTAAACCTTAAAACACAAACTAATTATTTAACCCTCATCTATAAGATATATTTATTTTCTTACTCTTTAAATCTCATCAAAGATTGAGCAATATATTTCATATTGGTGTTTTGCTGTTTTCATTGTTCAAATATGAATTTTTAATAAATATGATTGTTTTCAAAATTATTTAGGATGTCCTCAAAAATGAACACGTTTTTATTGTAGTAAAATTATATTGTGCAAATTAATAATAAGCACTGATGATCATTTTACTGATGATGCTATTAGAAATCAACTACCATGTTGGTATATACCAAATGTATACCACTTAATGTCCTCTGACTCATGAAAACCTTTTATGACGCAATAGATTTGCCTTCTGTCAAATTTTATATAGTAATTTTTACATACCACACTATCAATTTCTTTTTATCTCCTTTTCATTTTACAGTAAGTTGAATCTCTACTTTAACTACCGACTCAAATCACAATAGATGTTTAGCTTCAAAGTCCTATTTGTGACCTCAAAGACCACTGTGGGACTCTCCCAGTCTGCCTGACTCTTGGATCTTTTTGCTGACCTCAACAGCTGGTTAAATCACCAGAGCCTTTAGTCATTGTGTTTGTATGGCTCTGCACTAAGGACTTACCTCGAGATATCTGACTCAGCCCTTCTCTGCTAGCTTGATTTGATAGTTTCTGCTCAAATTTCATTTCACTGAAGATGTTTCTAAGAAAAACTAAAGAAAGCTCCTTTCTTCCCATCACTCTGTGGCCTTTGCCGACTTATTTTTTATTTGAGCACTAACCAGAAATGATAGATTTGATTTATTTTTTCTCCTGTTTTTAGGGGAAAATCATAATTTTCATGACATTTAGGAAAGAGTATATAAAGACTGGAACTTTCTTTTTATTTAGCTCCTTTGCATACATGCTATATTAATATAAATTTTTCCCTTGTGATTTTTAATTTTTTTTGTCAGGTTTTCAATAAGCCTTTCTATTTTGGTTTTAGAATTCTCTTTCATAAATATTAGTGCTTTGCCAATGACTTGATTTGAGATTTTTTTTTTTTGCTTTATCTTTTGTTCTAAAATCATTCAATTTTGAGACATGTGGAAATGTCACAGTTGTTAACAGAATGTTGTGGATGTATGACTGAGGATTGAGTTTGCATACCAAACATCCATTAATAGCCAAGTGCTGCGGTACTGCATCTGTAACCACAGGCCTGGGGAAGTTGAGGCAGGTAGAACACAAGTAGACCAGCTAGTGTAATATATAAGCTGAATATTGAGAAGAAGAAACCATTTTAAAGGAACAATGAGTGCAGAAAAGGAGAAGACAGTTGGGCTCAGCCTCTAATCAGGGCATGCAGACGAACACTCTCCCATGTATCACATCTACTTGTGAACACACCCACAGGAACACATAATACATGAACACATGTGACAACGGAGATGAACAAAGCTTTTCCTTTTTTTTTTTTTTTTTGCCATAAAATGTAACAGTAAGGTTTCTTGACCCCGGGTGGCCAGAGGACCAGACCTACAGACCTGCAGTCCCAGACCCCTTAGCCACCCACCACTGCTTAGGCCCCCAAAATGACTCAGACACTTATATTAACTTTATGCTGTTTGGCCTTTGGCTCAGGCACATCCCTAACTAGCTCTTACATATTAACTCAACTCATTCTCATTCATCTTTCCTGCCCCATGGCCAATGGCTCACCTGTGTTCCTCACATGCTTCTTCTTTGGTGGCTGGCTCAGTCTGCTCTGACTCTGCTCTTCCTTTCCTACCTATTCTGATTCCCCACCTACTTTTTCTATGGTGCCTGTCATGGGCCAAAACAGCTCCTTTATTCAAAGATTGACATTCACAGCATACAGAAAGACATTCCCACATCAATAAAGCGTATATTTATTATCTATGCATTAATTTATTTCAACAGTACTAGTAGTTAAAGTATATATTAACATAACATAGTTTGTAAAAAAATAATTATTTTTCCCAAAGGAGAAATACATGGAAAGAGAAATGGCTTTGATATATAATTTTTTCAAATCACTTCTATAACAGAAGCCAGCTAGAGGTCCATCTGTGCTTCTGCATTCAATCTGCTGTGAGGAACACCTAACCTATTCTTGATATTGGAATGAGGAAATAAGACTTGCCTGGAGTGGATGTGCCACACTGACCTACCCACTTTGGGACTTCTTACCCTTTTGGGGGAGGGGTTAGGGTGATGGGGAAGGGTTAGGATGAAGGCTGACTGGGAAGGATTGGGAGGAGGGAAGGGAGGGGGAGCAGGGGGATACATGGGAAAAATATTTTTTTAAAAAATAAAAAAGCAATAAAATAAAACGAACATACAAAAGAAAAAGAAAAAAGTAAAAACAAGAACTTTAAATTTTAAAAAAAATCATTATGGAGGCTCCTCAGAAAGTTGAAATTAGAATTACTGTAGCATTCAGCTGCTCCACTCTGGGATATGTACTGAAAGACTCTAAGTCACCATACCACAGGGTTCACTCTTATGCACTTCCCAGACTGTACTCAGAAACCTGTCATCTCTACATTTTCCCACATCCTTTGGCTCATCAGCATCTGCCCCTGTTGTTTGCCACACTTATCTCTCTGGGACTTTCCTCACCCAGGAACTGTGGCAGGTCACACTGAGGGTCCCTAATCTTGGGACAACTCCACTTTTAACAAAAGGATGTCTCTAAAGATGGTAGGTTGCTATCCTCTGCAGTCATAAAGCTCGACAAGATAGGATTTCTCTTTGCTTCTGAGAAGTCAGAGGAATGAATGAATGTCTCCAAACACCTGCAACTGTACTTGGGATTTTGAGGGCTGTAGGCATGTCCTGAGGATGGACAAGCCTTTCCATTTTTAAAGTAGCAAAATAAAGCTATTTCTTTTTTATTTTTCCTGGCACTGAAACTCTTCTGAACCTTAGATAATATTTGTAATCTAGTGTTTCTCTTAAATCTTAAAAAAATATCTTGGATAATTTTGGTGTAATTTACATAGAATTTTGGGACAAGCGAGTCCGCCTTTAAGTTCTAGCAATAGTAACCAAATTGAGAATTTAAAATATCTTACTTGAAGTGCATGTTTATATCTCTTTTACATTTAAATACACTAGCACATATTTTAGAACATAAATATTATTTGTTATATAAAATATGATAATTTCATAGCAATGACATATCTGTGGGTATACATTTGTGTCTTTACATTTACTGGTTACTTTGTGTATTAAATTGTTTACATTGTTATATTACTTTATATTTTAGATTATAAAGCTAAACACATTAAACTGTCTTTGTTTCTTTTTCTTTTGTCGATTTTTTTCTCTGCTGACTTAAACTTTATCCTCTACAAAGAAAAATTTTAATGCAAATTTACAGAATAGATATTGAATTTTCTTAGAATATACAATACAAAAAAATAGGAGAGAAGGAACTGTAGTCTAGGGAGATAACTCAATCAGAAATGTGCTTGCCTTACAAACATGAGAACAGTTCTCAGCATGCCCATAAGGGTCCAGTCTGCTGGAATGTAGCTGAAATCCCAGGGAATGGGAGCTGAGAAAGAATAAGCACTAGAGCTTATGGCTAGTGGGTAAGGGAGAGATGTATTACCATTGCATAATATGTACATTCAAATATACACTCATGTAAACATACACACACATACCAGTTTACACTTTTGCACACATTCAAATATACACCCATATACACATACACATAATCACACACATTAAAGAAGTATACACACTCACACATATAACTGTTAGCTGATGAATAGAAGAGACTGGGATGTTGGTTAGAAATTCTATACAATCTAATTGTTTAGATACAGTTTTATTTGAAAGAATGACCTACGTAGATTTATGCTATGATAATAGTATAATATAAAAAGCTTAATAATGTTATGAATTAATAGTAGAGTATAATGGTTTAAAAACTATAAGAATAACTATGAGTGATTACATTATCATCAGTAGAAATTAAATTTGTTTCCAGACACTAAAAAAGTTAAGTGAAATATCTGTGTTCATATTGGGAGTTAAGAAAAACAAAATTAATCATGATTCATCAAAACATCTACTTAATATTAGTGTTGCAAATAAAAGAAGATATTGTCTAAGGATCTTTTTTGGCAAATCTATTAATATCATAGGAATTCTCAAAATACTTTGCCTTAAAAATTTCTAATTGAATAAAGGGTCGAGGTAGAATAATGAAGATGACCAGGGAATTTATAGTAATTATGGTCTGTTTATTTAACTTATTAATTATATGTTCAAAATTTATTCCACAAATATTCTTTCTCTAAAGGTCATTTTTTTTGTTAGTAAAATCTAATGTAAATAAGTTTTCATACTGACTAAGCTATGCCACTTCTAAATTTTTTAGTGATTATTAATCTATTTTCATAGTTATATACTATAATAATATATATTGCATTAAATCTGGTATTACTAGTGTATTCTTTAGACAAATTGCCTGCAATTTGGTTTTGTTCAGCAGGTACTAGGATGGCTGTTTAGTGTTTTAATAATTTTTTTTTCACACAATATAAACTAATGTAGTTTCCCTCTTCATCCCCTCCTTACTCTCTTTTTTCTTTGCTCATTAGAATACAAAAACTTCTAAAATAATAATAGCAAAATGAGATAATAAATTATTATAATGTAACGAGGTAATAATAATATAAATTAAATAGGAATCTATATAGAAAAAACACAATCTTAAATCTTAAAATGTCAAATAAATGCAAGAAACATATAGATGCTGAGGCACACACGAATTGACACCCCAAAAATGAAATCTGTAACCCTAATATAGAAGCAGAAGATCTGGAAAAAAAAAAAAAGAGGGAACAAAAATTCTCCAAGGGGTTTGTTTTCTGTTGGCCACCTACTGCTGAGCGTGGGGCCTGTCATTAAGTGTGGTTTGTATACCTAGTGAGACTTGATTGAATAAAATTAATTTTTCCTATGTGAACTATTATCAAGTGGAGATAGCTTCAGGTTTAGAGATGTGTGCTTGGGTCCACTTTCCCAATCAGCACTGAGATTCTTGCTGTCTTAAATTCATATGGGTTCAGTTTCTACCACCATAGTCTGTTCTGAAATGCCTTGTTGACTTGGTGTCTTTTATTATTGGCTTTTAGAATCCTTCTGACTCCTATTCCACGGAGATTTCTGAGCCTAGGGGAGGCTCTCACTCTATGAACATTGTCCAGTGTCCAGTGTAGGTCCCTGTATTTATTTTCATCTACTACAAGAAGAAGCTTCTCTTGGGATGGCTGACTGAGATACTGATTTATGAGTATAAAAGAATATTTACATTTTCCTTTATTTTCTTATTATGTGGCCTTCACTAGTCTTTAATTTTTCCATTGTTATCAAATCTTTAAACTACAATTTCAATCTAAAATATCTAGTGTAATTTTATGACACTAACACAAAACCTCATTAGCTTACTAAGATAATGTTTTTTGGCATCATCCCATTTTGTCTATTATTTTTATGGACATGCAATTACAGAAAGATACTTGCTCTTTTCTCCAAGCTTTTCTATATTATTTTATTTGTTTTTGTATGTCTGTTCATATGAGTGCAAGTATGTGTATGTCATAAGTTTACATGTATATATAGAGGTCAAAGGTCTACCTTTAGTTTAATTCTTTATGCGTCACCCAACATTTTCATTTAACATTTTTCTCCATACATGAATGCATTATTTTTTGGTCAAATTCCCCCTTCAATCTCCTTCTAACTCCTCTAAATGCCCTCTCTCATAACCCCCTCCCAATTTCAATATTATTCTTATGTACAAAAATATGACCTATAGTTGCTCTCTGTATGCACATGGGTGTAGGATTATCCTTGTGTCATTTGCAACCTATCAGATACCACACCTGAGTAACACTGATTTTCTATCCTTTGGAATCCTTTTACAGCCTGATGTTTCTGCTCATAACAACACACTAGAAGTGGTGTGTTATGAGCATCATTCACACTGGAATATTGACTAGAGTATCAGGTCTTTTATAGGGACCCAAATTGTTGAGAATGCATGAGTGCAACATCCTGCCACATACAAAAGAGACTGTCGCACAGTCCTGTGGTTTTGAATAAAAAAAGTCTCTTGCTAAGGTTTATGCTGGCCAGCAGTAGGGAGCTACCTGTCTTCACCTCCCAATGGTTGGATTGAACATCTGTATAGCTACTTTTCAGTTGGGTTCTAGAGACTAGACCCAGATCCTCATGTTTGGAAAGCAAAAATTTACAAATTGACCCATGACCCCAGCACTGATTATTCAATTTTTATCTAAATTCACCTTCATTTTCTAGCAATTAATCTACTATTCCTGTGCATTATAGTTCCTAATAGCTTTCATTTTGAATTAAAATTATCTCAAGTATTTTTGAAAATACAATCAGCATGGCTCTGTAATTACTTAATTTAGTTTATTTTCCTTTTAAGAAAAATAACCAAAAAAATCTCCCTTTGTTGTCTTATTGCTCTAGCTAGAACATCAAGTACTGCATTTAACAAATATAGAGCGAATGACCAGTCCTATTCCCAACTTTAGTCAGATCTCTTTAATTTATCTCTGTTTAGTTTAATGTTGGCTTTCAGCTTGCTATATGTTGACTTGATTATGTTTAGGTTTGTTTCCTGAATCTCTGATGTCTCCAAGACCTAAAGGGGTGTTAGTTTTTTCTCAAAGACTTTTTTTTAGCATTTAATGAGATGATCATGTGGGGTTTTTTCTTCTAATTTGTTATATATGGTGGATGACATTGACAGATTTTTGTATGTTGAACCATCCCACCAACTCTAGGATGAAACCTACTTGACCATGGTGGGTGATTTTTTTGATGTGTTCTTGGAATTGGTTTGGCAGTATTTTATTGCATAGCTTTGCATCAATGTTCATCAGGGAGATAGGTCTGAAAATCCCTTTGCTGCTGCTGTTGTTGTGTCTGTGTGTGGTTTTGAGAACAGTAACCTCATAAAAAGAGTTTGTCGGTTCATCTTTTGCTTCTATTGTGTAGAACAACTTGAGGAGTACTGTTACTAGTTCTTCTTAAAATTCCGATAAATTTTGCACTGAAACCATCCAGCTCTGGACTTTTTTGTAGGGGGGACTTTAATAAACTTCTTTTTCCTTAGGGGATATAGGTCTATTTAAGTTATTTATCTGGTCTAGATTTAATTTTTGTAAGTGGTACCTGTCTAGAAAATTGTCCATTTCTTCTAGGTTTTCCAGTTTTATGGAGTACAAGTTTTTAAAGCATGACCTCGTGATTCTTGGGTTTTCCTTTGTGTCTGTTGTTATTCCTTTTTGATTTTGTTAATTTGGAAATTTTCTTTCTACCTTTTAGTTAATTTGGATAAGGGTTTGTCTATCATGTTGATCTTCTCAAAGAAGCACCTTTTTGTTTCGTTGTTTTTTTTTGTACTGTTCTCTTTGTTTAAATTTTATTGACTTCAACTCTGAGATTATTTCCGGTTATTTCTTCTTGATAAGTTTGCTTCTTTTTTCTCTAGAGCTTTTTCAGATATCCTTGTGATATGAATGTGCGTTCCTTTGGTATATGGCCAAGAATGGAAATGGTGGATTATAATGTAGATTGATTCCCAGTTTTCTTAGAAACTGCCATGCTGGTTTCCAAAGTGGCTGTACAAGTTTACATTCCCACAAACAATGGAGGAGTGCTCCCCCTACTTCCCTTTCAACATAGACTGTCATCAGTCATTTTTATTTTAACTAGACTGACAGGTTAAGTATTTTTTGGCCATTTAAGATTATTCTGCTGAGAATTCTTCATTTAGAACTATACACTATTTTTAATTGGATTTTTTGGTATTTAAATTTCTAGCTACATGTGTAGTAGGAGGTTTCTGGCCCAGGCTTTCGAGCCTAACCTCAAGATTAAGGACCCACAGACCCGCAGACCCGCAGTCCCACAGAGACACACAGATGCTTTCATTAGTTTTCAGCTGATCAGCCTAAGGCTCAGGCATATCACTTGCTAGCTCTCTCCCCTTCATTGGATTGCCAATGCAATCAAGCTTATCTTCCACTTTCTCTTCAATCAGATTCATTGTACCTGGTTTTATGTTGAGATCTTTGATGCATCTAGATTTGAGTTTTATGTAGGATGATAGATATGGTTTTATTTGAGTTCTTACGTCACTATCCAGTTATGCCAGCACCATTTGTTGAAGATGCTCCTCCCCCCATTGTATATTTTTGGCCTCTTTGTCAAGAATCAGGTATTCATAGCTATGAGAAATGTCAGGGTCTTCAATTCAATTTCATTAATTCCTGTGTCTGATTTTATGGCAATACCAAGCTGTTTTTATTACTATTGCTCTATAGTAGAACTTGAAGTCAGGGATGGTGATGCCACCAGACATTCCTTTATGATCTTTACAGAACTTTATATCTTTAACTTAGAAGAAATCATTTTGTTCATTTCATTTTCCTATATTACCAAGGTACAGATTTTTACAAATATATTCAGACACTACAACTTTTGAGCCATTATTCCTATACAAAATATTCAAAATAAATTCAAATTTTCTTTTGAGCCATAGTATACATTTTATGGACAGTAGGGAAAAGGAGTCTCATGTCGTATTAAAGGACAAAAGGTCTGATCTCTTGCCAAAGGAGATTTGAAAAATGTTCTTGTGTCTAGTGTCTACATGGGTTTGTATCTTATTCCATTTTTCTATCTTAAGCTGGAATTGAGTTGGATACTTGAAATATTTAACTACAAATTTTCTTCCATTTGACATGATCATATTCCTCTGACGGCCCTAGCATTCCTATCAGTATCCAATCATCAAATGTGTGCTGATTTCTCAATTTTATTCATTAAGAATGTGGGTGATATTTTTCAGTATTTTTGGTCACAGGCCACATTGAAAGTCTGCTCATAGAGGAATACCATGCTGAGCATTGATATAAAAAGGGGTGAAGAAAAAGATGGGTGGTGGTATGGGGAAGGATATGAGGGATGAGTTGGAAGAGGGGAGGAAAGATAACTGAGGTTGGTATGCAAAAATTAAAAATATTAGTAAATTTTAAAAGTAAAAAACTGACTTGCCTTTGAGAGAAGTCTGTTTATTTTTAAAAATTTCATAAACATTTAAGTATGTCATTTTGTACTTCACAGAAATTACAAAAATTTTTACTCAGATTCTTCATTTTATTGTCTTTAAAAAAACTTCAGAAATATGTAATTAAATATTCTTTCAGTTTAATTTGCAGAGATGTGCCATGGTGAATTCTGAATTATAATGATACATTTTTATCCAATAGTATAATCCTTTTATCTCTTAAATAAACTTTATTTCAATCTTTATATAAAGAGCATACCCTAATTTATATTATAATCAGTACTTATAAATGAACTGTCAAGAGAAAAACATCTATGTATTTGTTCTTGTGTGTGTTGATGACTGTGTGTCTAAAAAATCTTAGTCACATTTATCTTCAGTCTAAATATATTTCTAAATAAAAGTTATTTCTGTATTGTGTTGAGAGCACAAGCTAATTCTTTTGATTCTGAAACATGTGTGTATCGTTACACTTTCATGGACACTATTTTGTAATTTTAATTTTTAAAAAAATCATAATGCATAGTGTATGGTTTGAACTATCCAATAAGATAGATGTTAATATTTATGTAAATAACCATTGAAAATTCATCAGAATTTACATTTTTCTCTAGCTAAGGAACTAAAGTACTCTTTAAATATATATTTCAATTTTTTGAACTTTGTCTTATAAATTTTTGATTCAGAAATTTTTTCAGTATCTTATCTCTAGAGTACTCTCTGTCATAAATTATATATCTGATACAATGTTATACACCTGTGATAAAGCCTCAAACACCTCATGCTTACCTCTTTCCTGACTAGATTACAAATAGTGAAAATAAAGACATATTTTGATTTCTGATCATTTTATCAGGCCTATATGCACATATTTAAGATATTTGTTTTTCTCATATTTGCGTTCTCTTACCTTCTTTGCCCTGTGGTGTGAGGGAAAATCATAATAATGATATGTCCCATGATAGAATAAAGAGATATAGAAGTGTTAAGTGAGAAGCCATATTGCAAAAAAAATCCATAAGCAGAAGATAATTCAGAATCGTATGATAATCTTAAACAAATGAAACTCATAAAGCAAATATATGATTATGATCACAGTATAAAGGCTGTGTAGAATTTTCTCAATAAGGCTTTAGGCTTATACTTAGATAAAATTAACCTGAAAATACCAGAAGATGAAAGTTTTAGTCAATGTTATGAGAGGACCAATGTAATATTACTGTAATCTTTAATAGGATGTGGTATGTCTTAGAACTGTGTGCCCATGAGCAGAGGCTTCCAGGAAGAGGTTCAAGGGGGTTTCAGGAGAAGTGATACTCTTCCAAGATTGAGGATATCTTTATTTTTTATGGCTAACTTAAGAAAGAAATATCTTATTAAAAATTACATTTGCAGCTCCACTCTACTGATAAACAGAAAGCAGTTGAAGTGAAGTCAGATGGAGTCTATTCAGAAGTGTATGGAAGTACAGTACTCTGGTTAAGAGTTGCAGAATGTGGAGTACCAGGTATCCCATAACTCTCAAGACTATTGCAAGCACTTCAGCTAGAAGAGTGGGAGATAAAAAAAAAAAAAAAGCTTTACATAAAAAGGGCTGAGACCCCAAACTCAAGTACAAACTCAGTATTTTAATTATGATTTGTGATGCTACTGAAAAATAAACAAGTTTTGTAAAGTATAAAGGTGATTTTTTTTCTAATGAGAAACTAAATTTAGATGTTAAGTCTACATAGTGCCCTTTAAATCATGATTTAGACAAAGCCATCATAATCTAGGTGAGCAAGATTCAACATTTCTAAGCCTATACTTTATAATCAAATGCTATTGTCAGTCTCTAAAAGTTTATCATGGTTCTGACCCTAACCACCCACCACGAAATACTTCAGAGTCAAAGTGTAGGCTCTGTAAAATATGCTGGAATTAGAAACAAACTACATGAAGCTAAGTAACACATCTTGGAATATAAAAAGCAGTTGGGTACTTTGAAGAAACACTGATAATAGCTGTTGTAATCACTTTCAAGACAGTCATGTAGGTGAGAGTAAAAGTACTCCAGTACTTCTGTAAATGAAAATAAAGCAGTATAAATTGTAGCATCAGTAGTTTTCCATAGTGTTAATAGTTTACTGAAAATTTGCTTCAAGTTTTAGGTAGTTCTTAATGAATCCAAAGGTAATGAAAAAATATAGCATACATACAATACTCATAGGCAGCTAATACAGGTAAGCCTACTTCCTTAATAACTGTGGTTAGTACATCATAGAATCTGTCTGAATTCATGTTGTACTCTATTATGTAAATTTGTTTGAGATTGATTGCTCAAACTTTGATGACCTTTACTTTAGACTGTATAAACTGGAGGCTAAACGACTTTGCTGATATGGTTGTGTCTAATTATAACTAACGAGCATAACCTTAATTTGTACTTCCTTTCACCCTTTGCTTTAGAGACAGCATATTGGTGAATGATAACAGTAAAGAATCTGAAAGCTTTCTTTGGAAGTGACCTTGCAACATTTAATAGCCCTCTTCTGAAAATAAACATGGAGAAAGATAACAGCTCTTTCGTGTTAACATTCTTCAAAAGAGCCACAGTTTAGAAAAGTCTTTCCACCTTAGAAGTATCTCTTTGACAGGACTTCTTTGATAAATTTGACACAATACAATCACTAAAAAGACAACAGGGGTTTGATTGCCATTTAACTCACTCTGCAAAATTCATTACAATGCCTCTAATGATTGAAAGTTTGAAAGATTTTATTAAGGTAAAGGAAAGTCCTAACACAGAGATGATTTCAGTCTGATGAACTGGGAAGACCTATTATGTACTAATATGAACTTCCCATTAGAGTTGTCTGAAGAAGTAATTAATAATGCTTTATTTTATATCAAGAAATGTCTAGTCCATGCTAGGAAACTAGAGAGTTAGTGGCTGTAGGATTGTAAGATTCTCCCCCACAAAGAAAGAAGTAAAGAAACAAAAATGTAAATGAGATACATTCCTTGTTCAAGAAGTTTATATGTGTGTGTGTGTGTGTGTGTGTGTGTGTGTGTGTGTGTGTGTGTGTGTGTGTATACCCATACATGTGTATGTACATTAATATGTATACACACACATATATATATTCCTCCTTCATATAAGTGAAATGTAAAATTATTGTTGTAATTCTATGAGTAAAAGTATGATTTAGATTCTTATTTTCTCATTTTGGAACAATTATTGAGCAATTTAGATTATGTTTTAGAAGACTCAGTGATAATGCCAAAAACAATGTATGAATATTTGGCATTATCATAAAAATAACCAGAAAAATAGAGGGAATTGACTTAGAATGAAATTGACAGACACAAATAAATGGATTGCCTAGTATTTTTTTTTTTATGGTTTGCGGAAAAGTAAATAAAATACTACTAGAAAAGACATTAAGACAATAGTAAGTTATAAATGTCTATTGCCAGGCAAAGAAAAAATTCCCACAACCTCAAGAGAAACAGTTCCAAGTTATGTTTCCTTCTTTCCTAATGTAAAATCTCATCTAAAATATCCGAACTGCAGCTTGCTTAAAGGAATACCTGACATGGAGACTTGAACCATGGAGAATGCCAATTCAAAACATTCAAGTCAGACACAAACAAGGAATGCTAGAAAGCAGAGAGGCCCGTTGCTTACCAAAGTCTTTGTTTTGCTGATCGCTGATCAGAAAACTATCTCAACCACATAAATTGTCTATCAGTAGTCCTGAGATACATTTGACAGCCATGCTGCCATGCAGAGACAATTAGAACCAAACTGATTATTAAAAGACAGTGGACAACTTACTTGGACTAAAATCCAAATGGAAGAGCACAGGGAAAATTAAATTTGTAGTAGTGGGGTTTCTCGGTCCCAGGCAGCCAGAGGTCCCAGACCCACAGACCTGCCACCCAAGACCACTTAGCTGCCCAGCTGCCGCTCAGGGCCTAGAAGTGACTCAGACACTTATATTAACTTCATGCTGTTTGGTCTATGGCTCAGGCGCTTTGCTAGCTAGCTCTTACATCTTAACTCAACCCATTTCTATTAATTTGTCTGCCACGTGGCCCGTGGCTCACCTGTGTTTTTTATATGTTGCTCCTTCAGCGGCTTGCTTGATCTGTCTCTGACTCCACCCTTCCTTTCCTACCTATTCTGATTCCTCCTCCTACTTCTTCTATGGTGCCTGTCATGGCTCAAAACAGCTCCTTTATTTAAAGATTGAGATTCACAGCATACAGAAAGTCATTCCCACATCATAAATTTACCATGGTCCAGACTGAATTTACTTTCTTATTTAAATTTCTTTTTATTTTGTTACCCATGATATATATTTATACTATGAATATATTGAAATTATTCCTGTGAAAAGATGTGAAATGTAATCATAGGTAAAAGTGATATATCAATATAATCATGTACCAGGTTGAAAATGGGGATATTGAGATCTAAGAATTTATTAATTTAGAAACCACTGGGTATGCCTCTAAGAGCTTTTTCCTGCCTTTCCTAAAATGTGAATGCTATGTCTTGAATATTTTTATGCCTTTTCCTATTTCCCTTCATTAAACTTCATATATATTTATATATATTTATATACATAAATATATGAATACATATGTATACGTATATATGTATATATAAAGACAAATATTTTAAAAACAATTATTGTAGACGGAGCCGAAAGTCCGGCCAGAAACGTCCTACTACAAATTATATTTAGTTTTGTTGTATTACAAAATTTGAAAGATAATAATCACTTAGAGATATAAAATATAATTAAAATCAAATAATTCAAATCTTCTCATTTATATAGCATGTTTATATTACATTGAATCCCACAGTATGACTATGCTTTCTTTTCAATTTTTTTATCCATAAATACACAAACTACTTTGCCATTTTACTTCTGGAAGTCATGATACTATAAAATTATCTGTACATGTCTGTTGGTAAATATATGAAAAGTTTCTAAGATATACATCTTCCATGCAATCTTAAAATGAGGTTATTAAATCTTCAATCTTTATTGCCATAAGATAATAATAATAAATATATTCCTTTCTTAACCTTATAGAACTTTAATATTACACTGTTGAATGATGAATAAATCAAATAAATCAAGAAATGAATTTTAGAATTCTTACAATTTGAATATGAGTGAAAACATATCTAAAACTTATTAGAAAGAGGTCAAAAGATGAAATCTTGTTTGTACAAAGACCTGCATTAAAAGTCAGAGTAACTTCAATAAATAATTTAATGATGAAAGAGCAAAAGAATATGCCAAATTTACATCTGCACATAGCCAGAAATGGGATGAGAGTAGAAATAATGAAATTAAATGAAAATAATATGAAGAACCATGGAAACAAGAACTAGCTTTTTAAAAAGATAAAAAAAAAAAAATACTAAGACAGTCTTTACTAAACTAATCAAACTCAAATTACTAACAACCCCCCAGGAAATTATTGGAACATATCCAAAAAACTTTTATTTTAATTGATCGGATAATTTAAAATAATTTGGTTGACTTTCTAGCTATATGTCCAGATAGAAATTTAACAGAGAAATAAGGGAATCTAACAAACGTTATGATACAGTTGTATTAATAGATACATATTAAACATTTCACCAAACACAAAAGAATACACTGTCTTCCCAGCACCCCATAGAACTTTGTCTAAAATTGATCATATGCTCGGTCATAAAGCAAATATTAATAGATACAAAAAAATTAATATAACCTCTTGTATCCTATTGGACAAACATAGCTAACAACAAAACAAAGTACAGATAAAAATATTTCTAAGGTTGTTGTAATTTTACAAAGAATAGTTTTTACTCAGTGCTCCATTCTGCTTTGTAGTATTGTTAAAAGCACCAAACACCAAGAAACAAACAATGAACAAACAAACAATCAAAAAAACTGAAATCAGTCAACCAAAAAACGACTCTGAAGAGAAAAGCATTTATTTCCACCTGCAGTATGCAATCCACAATCAAAAAGAGCCAGGGCAGGAAAGCAAAGCAGGAACATGCAAGTAAGGGGTCCAGCAAATGCTGAAGAAGAATACTGCTCACTGTCTTGGTTTCTGCCTCATACTCAGTCAGATCATCTACTAGTGTTGGCACTTTCGATAATGGCCTGGACTCTCTCACACTGATCATCAGTCATGGCATGAACAGCAGACATGCTAACAGGGGAACACGTGGAAGCAGATCCTTAGTTGACATTCTTTCTTCCCTGGTTTCTCCTGTTTCTGTCATGCTGACTGAAAACATTCTAGCACACTTGCCTACTTAGTTAAACATTTCTTGGTATAAAACCTAAATAAATAAACACACCTGTGTGTGCATGTGCTTTAAATATGTATGATGGTACACATTTTCATACATAGACAACTCAGAAAATTATTCATATTTCTCTGTTTAGTACTGAAACATTTTGACACTATCTGTGTTTTGACTATTTTAAAATAAAAATGTTCATCCAAAACTTTTGCCAATACTTTTATTTTCAGGTTTCTGGCCATATTCCTATTGGTTCTTATAGTTATATGTGTACTCTCTGGCATAATCATGTATTATTTAAATTAGCTGTGTATACTGTTTGTAATTCTGTAAATCATCTGCCCTATGATTTTATGTTTCTTCTATAACTTTTTTTTGAGATTTTCATACAGTATATATTGATTATTCACCCTCTAGGTCATCCCCTTTACTTACCCATGCATATGTCTTCCCTCTTAAAACTCATCAAGTTCAATTCCTGCTCTTCATATCTTCTTGCAAATGTGAACTCCCAGTGAGTTGAGTGAAGCTTTCACTGGCCACATTTTTATAGAAAACTGACTCGCTCTTTCCCAAAAGCTCTGAGTTACCAGTAGTTCCCTGTGGCTTACAGAGTGGGAGTTGCACACTCTGTTCTGGGATTGGGGTTGACTTGCAGTTGCACAGATCTTGTGAGTGCTGTCACAACTGCTATATGTTTATATATGCAGCTGTCCTACTGTGTTAGGAAAACAATGTTTACTTATAGTTCCCATGACCTCTGTGCCTTATAAAATAATCTGTCCCCTGTCCACAAGGAGTATCCGGAGGAGGATTTATGATATGTATATCCCATTTATAGATGACCATTCCAGAGTCACTGTCCTTGGAAAACTGATGAGTTGGAATTCTCTATGTTAATAAAATAAACTGAAAATACAGCTTGTCTGATGAGGGCTAAGAGGTGTACTTGTCTATACATATGAGTCACCAGGACCTAATTAACAACTATGCTAGGTCCTAAGACACCACTATCCACCATTTCTTTGTCATGACAATGGTATCAGGTATGGGCTTCAATGTCTAGAACAGGCCTTACATCTTGTAAGACATGGGTGATTTACTCATATAATTTGGGCCACTATTGTAACAGTGGATGTCTCATGACAAAATGTTAATTATGTTAGCTTGCAGATTTCACAGATGTAAAAGACTGATAATTTCTTTTCTTCTCCAGGAGAATCTATAACATCGTCCAGCACTATAAAAGGCAAAAAGTAGAGATGAAGCTTGAATTTTCCCCTGTTCTGTAACTTAAGTATGAGTAAGAGCTTGATTTTCCCCTGTTCTGTAACTTAAGTAAGAGTTATCTTCAGCAAAGGCTATGTAATCAACTTGTGGGCATTAACCAATAGTAGTCCCAAGAGCTTATAATCTTGGAGATTCTAAGTGAATGCAGTCTTCAATAACTTGAAAAGTCATGACTGAATCGTGACACCAAAACTTTGGTTTGTTAATTTTTGGGGTACACTAGAATATCATTGCCCCATCAATGATGTTATTACAATCAAACCCTCTGTGTTCCCTTCTCCTTTTTCTTTTATTGAAAGTCTATTTTTCTCATACAATATATCATGATTATAACTTCCCTTCCTTCTAGTCCCAATTCCTCCCAATCCTTCCAGTCTTCTAGACTCTCTTGCTTTCTATATTCTAAGAAAATAACTAGATTCAACAAAATGAAACACAATATCATGAGATACAGCAAGAACTATCATATCAAAGTTAGGCGAAGCAACCCAGCAAAGGAAAAGTGTCCACAGAGGAGGCACAAGAACCACAGGCTCACAGCAGTACCATATAAGCAGGGGACCTGGTTCTGACCCATGTATGTCCTGAGCTTGCTGTTCCACTTTGTGTGAGTTCATATGTATGTGTCTGTTTATTCTATTCAGGGGCCTTGTGTTCCTGGTGTTGTCCATTCCTTCTAGCTCTTACACTGTTTCTGTATCCTTTTTTGCAGAGTTCCTGGAGAAGTGAGGAGAATGACCTGATAGAGACACCCCCTTTAAGCTGTGTCCTGTCTGGCTGTCTCTTCATATGTTCAATCTGCTGCTGGAGGAACCTTCTCTGATGTTGATTGAATAAGAAGCTGTTCTCTAAGTATACCCATATATCATTATGAGTACCTTTATTTTTTCTTTTTTGTTTGTTGCTTGGTTTTAGACCAGAAGTGTTTGGTTTCACCTTAGATCTCTGGACTAGCTAGTCTTGATTCTTGATTACCTAAGAAAGGTAGAATATAGGTTCCATGTCAGAGAGTGGGCCTCAAGACATTACTTGGTTACTCCCACAAGTTCTGCCTGATAATTGTTTACCACATCTTGCAAGCAGAAAAGATTGTGGGTCAAAGGTTTTGTGGCTGAGTTGCTGTTTACTTTTTCTTTTGCATAGACAGAGGATCATCCCACATTGAAGACATTAGAATGTAGGAGTGAAGGCTCCATGTAGGTACAAGCTGGACTTTTCAATGTTCAGTGGGTTGTGGGTTGCTTCCTTTTTCCTGTCAGTTTATAGAAAGCAATCCATTGTCTTTGCAACAGTCTGTATTGCTTGGAGATTTCCATGGGGTCTTGTGAAGGGATGTTAGAAGAGGAAAATCTGTGGGATCCACTGGAGATGGGAGCAGGGACAGGTGGGGACAGGGAAGACTGCAACAGCTATTGAGCTGCAGACCTGGGGAGGAGATTTAGGGGTTAGATATAGTGTAACACAGGAAGTAAAGCAACTCTGCAGATAGCCTTCCTGTTTATCTGGCAGGTTATTCTGTTGATTAATAGGGGTGCAAGATGGAGTAGAGAGCTGGGATAAAGTGACAAGTGGATGGTGGAATTTGGGAGAGTCTGTGGGATTCACTAGAAGTGTGAGCAGGAGGAAGGAAGGCCTCAACAGGTATTCCATTGCAGTGCTAAAGATAAGACTTGCTGTTGGGATTTAGAGAGGGAGAAGGAGGGGTGGAAGTCTTCAGTGTGTTGACTTGTTTGCCCGTCCTTCTCAGCTGGCATTGTCCCAGTGAGTGAATGTTGGTACTGGAGGATGGGATGAAGGGATGGGCTGGGGAAGAAAGTTTGATGAAGGTCTTTGTTATTGGTTGTGACTGGGGTCCTACAGGAAAGGGAGACTGTAGCAGGCTTTCTGCTCCAGAGCTGGGGATGAGACTGTGACAAGTTGAAACCAAGGAGAAATCAAGCAAACAACAACCCACCCTCAAGCAAAACTAAATACCATTAAAACTCTCTATATATGTGTATTTATATATAGCTAGAAAGCTTCCAAAGTGATAGCATCCCATATAACATTTTGAGAGATGTTCCAAGTGTTATCTTTCCCTGTGTTTCCTTTATTACTTTGCCTTTCCCTCCAGTACCCACCCCATTTAACCCTCCTTTTACATTATTCACCCTTAACATTTCTTGCCACTGGATTCTCTCTTGTTCGTGGTTTGTGTGGTTATTGTTTGTTTTTATAAAAGAAATGTTCTTTTGTGTTTCCATGGTTGATTAGAATTTTCATGTTGTTTTGATACTATATTGATATTGAAAACACTAAAATTGATTTATTGGTTGCTGTAAGTAGGCCTCCATTATCATCACCCATATTTTCCCCCAGAAGTGGTTATAATATTCAAAAGGGCATAAACTCATAACAGAGTAGAGGATCTTGATTCTCTCTGTTTTTCTAGTATTTGAGGTGACAGTTCTATCTGCTTGTTGGCTACAAAATGGTGCCGTTAACAGTTATGTCAAGGAGCATATAACAAATTTCCTCCAGCAATGAGGACTGCAACTGTTTCTGTGTATCAAGGCAGAATGAAGTAACTAGAGTGTCCATGTGAAGCATCTGACAATTCTCTCGATCTCTGGATCATGAGTGGGAATTAGGTTGGAATCTGTTTCTTAATCCCTTTTGGGCTCTAACTGAAAGATAGTTTATGGATTTTTTTTAAATGAAAAAAAGTCTTCATTGGTGCAGCTTTGTCCAGAGCGTCTTTGATACATTTTCAGGGGTTGAAGTCTACTGTCCTGAGAAGTCTTCTTGTGAGCCAGTGTGTGCTGGTCACAAGGCTGCATTGTATTATAGTTACATTATGAAGTATTTTCTACCATATATATTTTAAATATGTTTGAAAAAAGAAAAACTTTGCTTACCAAAGTTACCATTCTCCTATAAGAATGTCCCACTATTATTTGAGTGAAACTGTCTACAGTCGCTGAAAAATCATTCTAGTATGTATCTGCATTTTAACTATAAACACGTATTTCTGCTTCTACTTGCTTTTCCACTCTATTTTTAAGAACTGATTCTTTTAATAAATAACCTAGTTAATATTCTCATACTTCCTGACTATACCTATTGCAATTGATTGTTGATGCTTTGAATTGGCTTCTATGCTTTATCATATATTTTACTAGAATGGTCCTAAATGTAATTAATTTTTTTGAATATAGGACCAAACAGGATCAGTCTATTCTTCTTTACTACATTGTTATGAAGCTGGAATCATGTTGTTTAATGTAATTTAAAATATTTTTATTATTGATATATCCATTGGTGCCAGGCTCACCATGATCTGTGGATCTCTGAATTATAATGATCAGTTTGTTTATTTCCTGTAATAAGAAGTTTCTTTGATGAAGGGTGAGTTCTACATTTATTTGAAGGTAAGAGAAAGTTTTAGAATACTGTGAAGAATTATGAGAATCTAGGAAAGTGGTGGTAGCTCTTTCTCCCAGATCCAAGATCTAACTGGTCCATATAGTTGACAAGGCTTTCAGTACCTGGCATGATTACCCTCTTGTTGAACAATTCCTTGGTCAAATTAAGTAGGTGCTGGTTAGCTCAAAGATTTGAATACCAGTATTACACATTTAGTTTTATTTGTTGAGCTGATCATTTCAGTTCAAACACAGAACTATAGAAAACTTATGAATATTGAGAGAAGGAAAATTAGCCACATCATCTAATGACTCTCTTAGTGGATTCTTCAGTGCCAAGTGTTCAGCTCTGAAATCACACACACACACACACACACACACACACACACACACACACACACACACACACACACAATAAAATTCATATTTTTAGGGTATATAAATGAATGCATATATGCATACACACATTTGTATATGCTTAATAAACAGGATACCACAGATTTAAGAGTTAGTAATGGATGACAAGGGAGAGGCTAGAGATAAAAATTTAAAAGTGAAGCAATTTGATTGTATTTTCATTAAAAACCTAACATAGAAATAAAATATTATTTATGTCAAATTTTCTATTTTTCTAATAAATTGAATAATATGTTCGGATTTATAAGGTTTCTAACACATGAAACCACACACCTATGATAAAATAGACCTGAAATGTATCATTTTGTGAAATAAATTTTGACAAGTCTTGAAGGCTCCATCACACAGAGCAATGGTTGCTTTTAAACCTTTTACTTTAAACGCTTTACACAAAATTTTCATTAAAGTATAACAGTGGTAATATATGATTCCAAGAGGAAACACACAGATCTGTATCCAAGGTGGGATTTTCTCATACTTTGGTTTCTATCCACGTTGAACATGAAGCCATGCACTCCCTGGTTAGATTTCTTTTAAACACTTTTTATTTTCCCTTGCATAGTTTTTCTTGTTCCTTTGCCCAGCTGGTTATCACAGCTTGATTGAATTCTAGCCCATCAAGTCTCACAGTTTTCTTCTTCATCTAATTAGGACTATTTAAACCAGCTTGTTTTCCCAGACTTGAGAAAAGTGTACAGGCTCTTTGCTGCCCTGTTTAAGTGTCATCTTCTAATTGCTGTTGAATCCCTCATTGTCAGAATTCTTCTAAATATGGGAAATTATTTTGCACATTTTAATCTTACTAGTCTTGCTGCTTTTAGTATAGAAACAGGATTCGCATAGCACAGGATGGGCTGAAATTCACAATGTAGCTGAGTATGGGGTTGTTTACAAGGAATCAGTGATCAAGTCCAGGGCTTTATAATGTGCTAGGCAGACAATGTGCAGATCCCCTGATTTGATATTTTAGTTGATTTTATACTTTGCTTTTTAACCCCTTGTTAGGTACATACCAAGGGAATATCTCCCCACACACTTCTGTATGCTGTCTCTAATAGTCTGTTCACTTTTTCCTTCGCTGTCACAGGAGCTGCTTAGCTATTTACCACATGAATATTGTTTCAGTTATTGTCAGAGCTTGTGAAGATATTTACAATAAAAATTTCCTATGCCAGGAATTTCTTTGCATTTGCTAAGAATTTGTTTTCTTGCAGAAGTTTTAAAGTTTAAAGCATTATATGTACTTCTTCTTATCCATTTGTTGAAATGTCACACTGCCCTATAGATAAGTGCCAAATTACATGTTAGTGCTTTCTTAACTTTTCTAATTTATGACTTTCCTCATGTTTGTTGGAAACTTCAAAGTCTCCTGTTTAGTATATGTCCTTTCTGGAAGGTTCTTTTTTTCTCAGTACAATATGTTATGCTCACTGTTTATGTGAGAAAATTTTATTATGATTATCTTTCTTTTCTACATCCAAAGTCATTAACATTTTTAAACTAAGCCTAAAAATCAAAAATAAAGAAGTTTATTCTTATCAGTCTATTATTTTTGTATATACTTTAAATAAGAAATACTTGGAGATATTATGATTAGTTAATGAAATCAAACATGCTTAATTATAGCTCTGGAATGTACTTGTGTCTAACTCCCAATTGATATATCTAATTCAGATTTTCATTTGTAGTGTAATGTTATACCTAATTTTCAACAGAAAAGCATATGTTAAAAAGGTCTTTATAATGTCTATGAATAAGCACTCATTTATATTCTGATGTTAGTAGGTAAAAATAAAATTTCATGTGATTACTTGATTCAACAGCTATTTCTAAAACAAAGTTTCCATGGAGATTTTTATCACACGTATTAAAAAATTACAAGAAAACATATGCATTTGTTTTCGAACTGTAAGCCTGAAATTATCACCTTAGAGCAGTGGAAATGTCCAAAAGCACACAGCTCTAAAAGGCTCTAATGATGCCGGCACAATAAGGTTGATGACTGTCTCCTGGAAACAACTTTAAAAGTTAAAAAAAAAAAAAAAAAGAAAAGAAAAGAAAGAAAGTCTCCCTGGGCAACTGAAAACACACTGATCATTTTCTAAAGGAGACAGAACATGGAGAATTGTCTCTCTTGAAAATTTTTCAGAACCCTGGAAAGATGATGTGTGCCTAGGACTCATTGTTTCCAGTTTTCACTAACTACTTAGTAGGGGCTCTTTGCTCACAGCAAGAAGATGAAAGCTGGCAACGTTCTTATGAGAAGCAAACTCAGACTCAGCTGAGTAATAGAGCTCTAGAAGCAAAGATTTAGGGTTACTTGGAAGAAAAAGAAGAAAATCCCCTGCAGCTTTACTCACTGAAGGGTTCAGTCTTAGTTAGGATCTATATTAGAAGTCTGATAATGCAGAAATATAAAAAAGCTGAGCAATGTTCACAATGCATTACTGGCTGACTAAAAAATTATACAAAAACTGTTGAATGAATGAAATGTTTGCTAGAAATATATAAAAAATCAAAATAATATTAATAATAACATGCAAAAGGACAATGTCGTAGTGTTCATAGATACCTTTATTATTAAAAGGGGATAGGGGTGGGAACATGAAGATTCAAGGAGGCCAGCTTTGGGAAAAGATAGAGCGGGTGAGTAATGAAAAAAAAATCTTGAAAAAGTGAGCCATTGTGGGGTTAGGATAAAACACAATGCTAAGAGATTCCCAGTAACCCACAAGTATGCCAACAAAGATTCATAGCAATGGTGGAGAGTGTACCTGAACTAGCCTTCCCCTGTAGCCAGATTGGTGGCTGCTCTAATTATCATCCTAAAACCTTCATCCAATGATTGATGGAAGCAGGTGCAGACACTCACAACCAAGCACTTGGTGGAACAGCTGGCATTCAGTCAAAGAGCGGGAGGAATGACCTGAGGAGCAAAGGGGTCAAGAGCAGGATGGAGAAAAGTACAGGGACAGCTGACCCAAGCTAATAAGAGCTCATGGACTCTGGTTTGTTAGCTGATGAGCCTCCATAGGACTGATCTAGGCAGGCCCTCTATTGTATAGATCTGGTTGTTAAATGGCCACCTGACTATGAGACCAAGAATTATCTTGGTTACATGGACTGACTTTTTAGAGCCTACTGTCTATGGTGAGACGCCTTACTAAGCCTTTGTACAGGGAGAAAGAGATGGGTCCTGCCTCAACTTGATAAGTTCGCTTGTGCTGATTACTCAAGGAAGTTCTTTCCTTCTTTGAAAAGTGAATAGGGTTTGGAGTGGGAAGTAGGTGGGGGTAGCAGGAGAAGAGGAGGGAGGGGGAACAGTGAAAAGTATGTGAAAAGGAAAAAAAAACTCTTAAGAAAAATAAGGGTCCTTAATAGTTCAATTGCACACACTTATAGAATGAAACGAACAACAGATAATTTGAAAACATAATTATATATTTTAATAATTTTTTCAACATTTGATACTACAACCAAATAGAAAACATAGATGTATGTTTGTGTCTTTCCATAAAGTCAGAATTTATTGACTAATAATATATTCCTAAGTGATGTCAATTTTATTGTCAGCAATTTGTAAAAATGTCTAAATTTACTTAGAGATCATCTGGTGTGGGATGTCTATCTATACGCTGTAAATATCATTCTTTAATAAAGCAACTGTTTTGACCTATGGCAGGCATCTTAGAAGTAGATGGGAAATCAGCATAGGTAAGGGAAAGAGGGTAGAATCGGAGAGACATGTGGTTCAGCCGCCCCAAAAGCAAGATGTAACAAAATAGATGAGCCACTGGCCATGTTGCAGGACAGAATAATGAGAATGGGTTGAATTAAGATGAAAGAGCTAGCTAGCAATACTCTTGAGCCATAGGCCAAAATGCATGAAAACAGTATAAGCCTTTGTGTGATTATTTGGGGCTATGCAGTCCTGACTGCAGGTCTGTGGCTCTGGACCACCAGCCAGACCAGCTAGAAACCTCTTAGTACAATCATCAGAGATAGAAGTAAATTTCATGATTGCATTTTTATTCTCTGATACTAACTTTCAGAACAAACATTTTACTTTACATAGTAAATATATAAATAACCATACATTTTTCCACCCATCTACTGATAAACATGAGGTTGATTTCATTTGTTAGCTGTTATAAATATGTTTCATTAAACATGGTAGTTTCTTTAACATGCTGATTTCATTTCCTGTGTATTTATACCCAGGGATAAGACTGCTAAATCACATGTTCATTCTCTGTTTACTATTTTGAGAGGTCTCCATACAACTCTTTCTTCTTTTTAACCCCAAAGATAACTTTCTTCCCCCCCTTTAATTAAAAGCAGAATCCTTTCTCATACTATATAATCTTAATAAAATTGTTCTACACTTCATAGATCTTCCGAATCAAATCTACCCCCTTTCTGTCTCTCACTAGACAAGAACAGGATTGTAAAAGAAGACATGGTGCAGACCCAAACAGGTCCCACATTCGCTGCTTTTGTCTCTATGGTTTTGGTTTGTGTGAGCTTTGCTCTGCTGTTTTAGAGGGCTTTGTTCTCCTGCTGTCCACTATTCCGTCTATATTTTATAATCTGTCTGCTTCCTTTTTTGGTGGGATTCCATGAACACTGAGGTAAGAGATTTGATGAAGACGTTTATACTATAGCCCTATGTTTAAAGCTCTCTCTCTCCCTCCCCCTCTATAATTGTCATATCACTGCTTATAATGCCAGAAATAATTTGCTTTCTTACTAACAGTGTTCAGTTCACTTTATTCTGTCTTCACACGTGTATATCATATTCTCTCTACTATACACGCTATAAAGTTTAGGTCATAGGTTACTCTTGCTTAGATTGTCATTTAATTAATTAATGATGCTGAACATTCTTCACAAATAAAAAGAAAGGAATGAAGGAAGGGAGAGAAGGAAGAAGGGAGGGAGGGAGGGAAGAAGAAAAGAAGGAAGGAAGACATAAATAAATAAAAACATGTATAAATGAGGAAAATAATTATCAGGGAAAAGAACCAGAGGATGGATGGATATATATATATATACATACATATATCCATATCCATATATATCCATATATATATATCCATATCTATATATATCCATATATATCCATATCTATCTATCTATATATATATATATATATATATATATATATATATATATATCTCAAGATCAATGCAAACTCTATTTGGTAAAGAACAGCATCCATAAGATACAAGAAAATGAAAAGGAGTCAAGTGAAATAAACATTAAGTGGACAGTAAATTTTGAGTAGATGCATAAAAATAACATATTAGTTCTGTTCAAACATCTAGTGATACACTTTGACTCCTATTGAGATCATTATATATTTTCATTCATTCACTAGAAATGAAGGCAACTTTAAATAGAATGGTTATTATTACTAATTGTAAATTGAAACTAAAAATGCATGTTGTTGCTGTGATTCCCATTATATTAAAATTTATTAATAAACAGAAGAAATTAAGTACTTAGCTTGCTATCATAAAATTATGTGATTTTCTACAAATATATATCATCAATGACTAAGAATTCCTGAACTTCAAATATTGTATGGGATATAATTTTCTGCCAATTAGAATAATTGAAAGTATTACTTGATCTTAAATCCAAACTTTTATAAGTGTAGGTGTCCCTGTCATGATTTCATTGAATAATTTGTTAGAAAAATTTTATTTTGGGGGGTTTGGATGAACAGAAACTTATTACAATATGTTCAATAATTAGTTAATATATATATAGACTAAGTTTTATGCAAATTGGTATAAAAACTGAATCATAGTAATCATTTATTTCTAAAGACCATCAAATCATTATACATTAAGGCATATTCATTACAAAACAGTAGGAAAAGATATCCTTTGCCCTCATGTTCATGCAAAGATTTCATCTGCATCAGTCAGATATGCTTTTGGGGTCTTCCTTCCCCACTTTTAGTAAACATGATTAATCATTCTCTTTTTGAAACAGTTCAGGGAGACGGGCTTTGATCCAACTTAGCCTCTTGGCTAAGCCTAGAGATTCTGTGACTAGAACAGATCAAAACTACTGATTCTTTGAAAAGAGAGGTTCTCCATGGAAGGGAATTACTTTTCATTCTGTCTAAAGCTGGTAACTATTGGAAAATTTTTACTGAGTTTTCACAACAAAGTATAAATGTTAGTTCAATACTCTTACCATATTTTTAAAAATCTATGTTAATGTTAAAAAAAATTTTGTGGAAATAACTTTTTAAATTATTAATTAATTAAATTTGATGTTTAATTTTTTTGTCATTGAATTTTGGCTATGAAAATATCTTGACAAGATTTCATGCTGAAAATTAACATTTATAAATTCCAGTTAATATTATTTCCATCAGTGACTGTGGCAATCCACTATTCTGAAAACATCTCTTATTCCCTACAAGATTTGAAAGTTTTTTGGACCTACAGCCAGAGTTTATAATATACTTTGAAGTTATTAAGACTTAAAACTGCTGCTAGCCTTCCATATACTCAAACACTTTGTTTAGCCTGCCTTTAAAAAATAATTTAAAAACTAACCTTACTTTTCTTGGATTTAGCATGTATACAACATTTTGCAGTTCAAATTAACGCACAGTGGCAGTCTTAGGCTCATTTATGCCATGACTCAGTCTAACACTTGAGTATCATTTGCTGAAAATAACAAATACAGAAGTTGATAGGAACTTTCTGAAGCATAACATAAAATCTGAAGATAACTCTCTATAGATATTGATTGATAAACAATGATGCTTAATTTTTGCATCGGTTAGGATTCTTTGGAGACAGTAATTTAATTCCTTGTAAAACTCTAATAAAGAATTCTGTATCCCGTTCCTTCTATTCCACTTTTATGCAGCTCATTAATTAGAAAGAGAACCTCTTTGTTAGAAATAGTCAGACACCGTTCATGTACAGACTCCGCAGACACACACAGATAGTAGGAGAGGCTGGACAAACCACAATTCAAACATCAGACAGATATGTACAGGGAGAGACACACAGATGGATGTGGGAGGTTGTGTTGTTTCATTTTAAATAATTGTCCCAACCACTGGTTTAATAAAAAGAGCTGATTGGCCAAAGGCAGACAGGAAGTATAGGCGGGACTACCAGACTAAGAAAATCTCTGAGAGCAAAATGCCAGAGAGAGCACCAGAGAGAAGCCACAGGAAGCAGAGGACAACCATGCAGCTCTAAAGAAAGGTACTGAGCCACATGGCTGAACAAGAGACATGGGTTAGATGAAGGGTAGAGAGCTAGCAAGTGATATGCCTGGGCCTGAGGCTGATCAGCCAAAAACTAATGAAAGTGTCTGTGTGTCTCTGTAGGACTGCGTGACTGCGGGTCTGCGGGACTGCGGACCTAAACTTTGAGGTTAGGCCCGGAAAGTCCAGGCCAGAAACCTCATACTACAGATGGAAGACATAGGAGAGTGAAGTAGAGAATTCAAATTTCTACTTGTTCTTGATTAAATGACTTCAAAGGAAAATACTTTTATTCCTTTCTTTAATGTGGCACTGATGTATTATTGGTAACCCAGACTTAATCACTGACAGGCAGTAATCTGCACAAATGAAATTTATATTTCTAATGTCATTAATTTACCTTTGAAGACAATGGTCATTTTTGAAAAATAGAATTGAAACTAACTTAAATTTTATCATTTATAGAATCATGCTTCATAGTAAGTTTCTATTTCCATAAAACAAATTAAGGATCTCAACATTTTTCAAAGATTTTTTATGAGTTCAAGGTCATAAAGAATCAGGAGTGATCACTGTGACATCAGCCTGACCCTCCTGTCTATGTATTGTCTTCTCTAGTAAGTACTGACATTGACAGGTGACTTCTAGGCCACTCCACCCCAAGTTCTCTCCAAGCTATCTACATATAATTAAATCTCTCACATAAGGACTCTCTCTGGATTATATTTATTCAATTATTACTGTTGAAATATCTTTTGATTTTCTGCAATTCTTTGCATGTTAACAGCTATTAGATGAAAAATATGATTAGCACTAATCATTGGTTTTTGGGAATATTTATTTGTGTGGAAAAAAATAATGCTATCAACTATTAGTGAACAGCATAGGAGAATATTTAGACTTTTACTAGGAACAGTATTTCAAATCCTCTTCAGGAACTCAAAGCCTGGTAACCTCTTATTATTTCAGCACTCCATTCTCCTTCTGAGAAATTCTTCATTGTCTATTCATGTTGCTGTGCACCAATAAAATTATTATATAGTAAGATAGCTACATAAATGAGATGTGGTTGTTGAAAATGGCTAAAAGAAGAGGCTAGCGAGCCTAAAAGCAAGAGAGGATAGAAAGCACCAGGAGAGCAAGGGCCTTTGAGTCAACTAAGTGTGGTGCATATGAGCTTACAGACTGAAGCACCAAGCATAATGTCCACACTTGTCTGCACCAGGTCCTCTGAAAATGGATACGAAGGGGAAAGCAGTTAGGAAGGGATGAGGAGGACTAGAAGGAGAGGAAATGGTATTCAGATTATATTGTATGGGTTGATACTATAATGACGATATAAGGTTTGAGAAAAAAAAAAAGAATCTCTTTTCAAAAATAGGAAAAGTAAAAATACCTAAAAAGAGAAAATGAATGCAGTTTATGTGAATATTGTCAAATTTCTCTGTACAATAACAGATGTTTATTTTAAATTTAGGTACGCTGTATCCTATAGACCCATTTAGGTACAGTAAAATTAACATTAGAATGGCTTGTTTTTGACAACTACATGTATGCTATTTATGTGCCATATGTATGTAATTTGGATAGTTTCCCAGAGAAAATATATGAAGATATCTCCATCCTATGAAACATATTTTAAATAACTATCCTACTGGACTGCTAGCCTATACATTTAACAATTCATTTGAAAAAATTTATACCTTTGCTTGTCAAAAATATACATCTCATAAATCCTGGCTATAATACTTTGCTTTTAATATTCATCTCTATTCTTCACTTTGAGTCATTTTTATTCCCTGGTGACATTGGTTTAGCTTTACAACACTTGTGGGTATTGTTAGTAACAAGTTTCTCTTAGCACAGTGGGAAATAATCCCTGAACCTTTGGTAAGTGATTCCAGTCGATTGCGTAGCTACTCAGCTTTTGGCCCATAATGTTAGAAAATTCCTTTTAAAAAGGTTTTTCATCCTTTCTAAACTCAGGAGTGATATCTAAAGGCTATTTCACTAAAATGGCTTAGTGTACTTTTCAAATTGGTTTATTCAAATGAAAATAAAAGTGTACTTTTATCATGAATTACATAAAATTTGCAGGCAAATAGATGTAACTAGAATTAAAAAAAAAAATCATTCTGAGTGAAATAATCCTTACCCAGAAAGATAAATAAGGTATGTATTTGCTTATATGTGAGTATTGGCTGTTAAGTATAGGATAACCATGTTACAAAGTAGACTCAGAGTTTAAGTATAGAGGAAGGGACTAGTAGGGACACAGGAGTCTCCCTGGGAGCAGAAAAATATGTAGATTTTAGGGGTGTGATTAGGTCAGGGGCGCAGAAAGAGGAGGATCAGGTGGAAGAAGGTGACCTTAAAGGAAGGGAAATTAAAGTAAATAAAAAGTACCTTACTTAGTAAGTGCATGGTAAAGCACTAAAATTTTGAGAGAAAAATACTGCCAATCTTCAATATGATCTATTTATTCATCCTGTTCATATGTTATATAAAGGGTATGTGTGTTATTGATAATTTGAATTCTTGATTTTTTTCTATGTATAATTGATGTGGGAATGCATTTGTGTGTGCTGTATCTTTAAATAAAGGAGCTGTTTGATGGGTCATGGCAGGCGACATAGAAAAGGTGGGAGGAGAGTCAGTTCAGGTAGGAGAAGCAGGGCGGAGTTAGAGGCAGACCGCGAGGAAGCCGCCGAAAGAGTAACATGTAAGGAGACACGGGTGAGCCACGCGGGCCACGTGGCCCACGGATTAATAGAAATGGGTTGATTTAAGATGTAAGAGCTAGCTAGCAATGTGCCTGAGCCATAGGCCAAACAGCATAAAGTTAATAAAGCGTCTGAGTCGTTTCTGGAGACCCGGGCGGTGCGCGGATAAGCGGCGCCGGGCTTAGCCGCCCGGGCAGGTCTGTGGGTCCAGGACCTCTGGGGCATGGGACCCGCGAACCCACTACAACATATAATATTAGTCATTATGAACATTTAGAAATTTAGACTTTTAGAGAAATTTGAGACCACTTAATATAAACTGACAAGTGCTTCTTAAGATCATAAATCTCAAAAACATTTTAATGATGGTTAACAAGGACTAAGAACTTAAAACCAATTATGAATAGATTAAAATATTGCATAGGGTAGAAAATGAAAAGAGATTCCTCTTGTTCCCTCTTGACGTTTGTAATCATAATTTGATTTGGCTCTACTGTAACTCTGTTGGTAACTCCTGCTACTCAAGACTTTTATTCCCATCAGTCACTTATTACATGATTTTATTTTAGTGTTTCCAAAACCTTTATCTTTAGATCTTTCCAAAGCCAATGCCTTATGAAGGGCTTCTTATTATCATGCTTGCCACGGTGCAGGAGAAATGCTGTTTCTTCCATGAGCCATGAGCTATTGATTAAATTTTATTTTTATAGATAACAGCATTAAATTCATAAATATACTCTCATAATAAAAGGAAAAATATTGAATAGTACAATTTTAAATGGTGGAAACAATGATTGTTTTAAGCACATCAATCTTGTTATGTAGATGTTTCAAGCTTTTACTGGTGTTTAAATATAATGCTTTTCCTCTATACTTAGACACATAGGACTTTAAAACCTCTCAGTTTGTTGGGAATAGGACAAAGGTTTTCTTTAGCACACATTTAAAAGGATTTGTGAAGAAAAGAGTTACTATGGTTAATAATTATGGTAAACTTGGAAGATGTCAAAAATATTAAGTAAATTCTAGACCTAACTCAATGCTTTTAATGTGGGAGTACTACCTAATAGTTTCTAAATGGACTTAAGTGGACAGAGAAAAAACACCTTCTAGAGTGTACAGGCTTCACCTTCCTTGAACAATTGCCTCTATAAATGGTGCCATCCCTCAGGGACACTAGACTCAAGATTTTTCAGTCTTTCAATGAAATGCACAAATTTTCTTATCTTTAACTTTGTAAAAATATGTTATGGCTACCATGTATCTATTGGCATCTTTAGTGAGAATGCACAAATTTTCTTATCTTTAACTTTGTAAAAATGTTATGGCTACACTGTATCTATTGGCATCACATCCTCAAAGATCCCATGCTACCAACAATCCAATGCCTGGCACATGCTGACCCAGTTCTCTCAGTCTCCTTTACAGTTTGCCTATAATTTTCCGATCTACGGCTGTGAGCATGCGGTGCTGTCTCCTTTCTTTCTGGTGTTTTATTCTAACTTCATGAATCAGGCAACTACATTTCTTGAGTCTCCACAGCCTGACATAGATATATTTAGACTGTGTATCTTCCAACCCTGCTAATAATTTAAATGGATTATTCTTATACTTACATAGGTATGTGGGTAGATAGCTAGTCAGATAATAGATAATTCTGTTAGTCTCTCTCTCTCTCTCTCTCTCTCTCTCTCTCTCTCTCTCTCTCTCTCTCTCTCCCCCCTCTCTCTCAAACACACACACACACACACACACACACACACACACACACACACACACACACACACACACACACAAATTCTATCAAAAAGGGTAAAGTTGTAAAATTATGGGATATTTTTAGTTTTTAATAGGACAGAACTGGGGCTAAATGAGGATTTCTAGAAGAATGCTTATATGAAAAGTGGGAAGTGAAGGAACACCAGAGGTCTGTGTACATGTGTTTGGTTGTTGTTTGTGGTAACTTATTTTTCTTCCCTAGGCATCAGGCACTGTGGGCCAAGAAGACTGAAAAACGTTTTTACCCAATCCTCCAGAATAGTGTTATTGAAAATCTAACTACTTTTGTTCTTTGTACTCTCCTTTCATTCTAGTTTGTTTGAGAGATTTTAAAGTTCCTGTCTTCTGCAGATATCCTGAGAATATAAAAAGTTGTACTTTGTTCATTTCTATAAATCACTCAACACTAAGAATCAACAAAACTCAAGAATGTAGTAGCCCATATAGAAATAATTTATCCAATTCTGAATATGCACATTTGTTTGAGACTTGGGAGAGGAACTTGGTTCTATCTCAGCTGGATAAAAAAGAAAAAACTTCAGCCGGATATGCAAGAGTTGACTCACCTTGGGATTCTTTGCCCTCTCTGGAGAGTGAATTGGGGGGTGTCCAGAGGGTGAAGGGACAGGTTTAAGGAGGACTTGGAAAAGGGTTAGGAGGTGGAGCAGTGGTGGGTATGGTGAACACATTTAAATAAAAAAAATTAAAACAATGTTTCCTTAAATATAAATTAGTTGAAAAGAACAGTGAATGAAAATTTTCATTGTAGAATTATTTTAAAATTTTTAATAAAACTATGACTGTATAGCTTCTAAATTCTGTTTTTGAGACCAAGAATTTTGTACCTTAAACAGTCATTGTGTGTTTTTGTGAAGAGTTTAATAATTGAATTTTTCTAGCTTGATATTGGCCTATGAAAATAACTCATCAGATTTAACTAAATACTAGCTTTAAAATATGCTACATTATATTTTACAAAAATTAATTGAATTTTATCTATTATCACATAAAATAGTCATTATTAGTGCAATATTCAATAGTCATTTTAGTAGAAACACCAGTTTTAAATGGCATTTATTGCATTTTTCGAATTCTCTCTAATAATTTTAATGAAAAAATACCATCACTAATTAAATTTGTGATATATAATTGGCAGTATACTATTTTCCCTTAAAATCTTAAATGATTATGGCAGTGAAGAAAATGGGTTTAAAAGAGCTGTAATTAATCGCTTTAGTTAAGAATTGAGGTAGTTTACACTGGCATAAAAATACTTTAACAGCCTAGTTGCTAAAAGCTGATGCCACTGCAGAGTTGTATCTCTGTCTGACATCTTACATAACTAGATCACTGAAGATAAGGTTCTAAGGAGTGGTTCAGACCAATGCAGCTATGGAGACTATGTGGAGCTCTTCTCTGCTTTATCATTTTGGTACCTTTAGCCTTGAAAGGAGGCTGTTTCCATCCTATGTTCATGCCAGGACGTCTTACATCTCACAAAGAGTTACACAGTTTTCCTATAATATGAGATATTGAAAATTCTAAAGATGTAATTTCTTCTGAGAAGTGTGAACTCTTCTTTCTCCTGTGCTACTTTTATTTGTTTGTTTGTTTGTTTGTTTGTTTGTTTAGTTCTGTAGGCTGGGCTTTCTTTTCCTCTCTTTGTCTCTACTTCTCTCTCCTTTGTCTCCCTCTATTTTCTCACTTCTGAACTCTTTGTTGGGTTCTTAAAGGAACTTACAAAACCTGGAAAGAACTCTCAAGTTCTCTATTTCTATGACTTCCCTAATCTATTTTTCCTAGCAATACCATGTAGAGAGCCAAGTACCAGCTGATAATGGATAAGTTAGCTATATCTGTTCTTTGCTATATCAGTTGGTTATGAAGCAGAGCAAAAACAAACAAAAGCATACCAATTTTCCTGGGTAGAAATATAAACAGCATTATGAAACATTCCATGTGAAGGTTATGAAGAGGCGGGCTGTCTTAGGGAATAGGATAGGCCATTGTGTCCATCACAAGAATATATCCATCAACCCAGTCAAGTTTTCATACTCAAGTCTTTTTGTTAATTTTCTTAACATTAAGACCTATAGATTTATTTTCCAAGCTCAAACATTTACCACCAGGCTGAAACTTCTAGTTTGTGAAACAGAATGATATTTAGAATTTAATCGTTCAGATGAAGCTGCTTGTAGTTATATTGAGAAGCACTGGGCAGAAAACTGGGAAAACCTAATCCAATAAAGATGTCTTTCTGTCATTTAATGTATTTCTTATGTTTTTTACTCTTTCTTTTCCCCACTGGTAAAGGGATAACTTATTTACAAAGAACTCTGGTTGCATCTGTGTACTGCTCCTGCTATTTGGATAGTGTCCAGATACACAGATTCCTCTTTAATAATTAGAAAGCATAGTCAAGACATAAAGCAGACATATGTCTCATCTCTATTGGAGAGTGATCATTCCTTATCTTCATTAAAAAACAAAATAAAACAAAAACATACAATGAATTTAAGCTCTAATTCCTTCTTACTTTTCAGATACTTAATTGATTTGCTGAATAATTTAGTCATTAGATTTTTTATTCTTTCCCTCATTTTTCTCCATTTTATTATTTTTTTATAAAAAATGATTTTTTATTCATGTATCCCCTTAATCCCCCTATTTTCACTCCCCCCAATCCCTCCCAGTCAGCCTTCAGCCTCCTCACTCCCCATACACCCATCCCCTCCCCCCAAAGGGCAAGAAGTCCCAAGGTAGGTGATCTCTTTCCTTCATTTTCCATTGTGTTCATGTATTAATGATCTTTTCAACATTCTGTTCTACATACCAGTCAACTCCTATGTCCAAAGCTTATTATGGACTTCTCAAGGCAAGAAAGTGACTATTGAAGATTCTTGGAAATGAATTTCTTTAGGTCAGCCATAATGATGACATAGCAAATAAAGAGAAAAGTGGGTGAGTCAGAAAGCCAATGGAGAAGGATCCTCTGACTCCTGTTTTGTGTCTTCCCCATGATTCTGCTACTCACCGTATGTGGCAGCATCATGTACAAGATAACACGCCTCTCTTCTTCCTGACCATTGAACATTTGGAGTTTTAGTCATGGGACTTTTCTATAGTTCATGCTCTAATCCTTATGTCCCTCTTATTCCTTCACTTCATGTCCAGCCTCTGAAGAAGCATAAACTTCTTAAATTCATTGCCCAGGTTTACTACTTTAGTAGGAACTGAGTTCTGAATTTCTGAGATATAGAAAGTATCTTTGCAATATTTTCTCATTTTCCTTCTACTCTTGGTGATTTGGTATTGTTTCAAAGAAAAATAATCAAATGAGCAAATAAAAGAAGTTGTTTAAATTTGAATTCACAATAATTCAATCAAAGTTTAATCAGCATTTGATGCCCAGTTGGTGAACCATCATCATCATCGTGAGATGTAGGATTCCAACCCACTGATAAGGTCATGGGAACCCCATCCTTGTAGATTACTGTTTAAATTTTATGTTCTGCTTTCTCATTTTTTATCTCTATACCCAGTAAAATTATCATTCATTACTTTTTTCTTTTATTTTATTAAAGTTTATTTTCATACCAACTACTGCTCCCTCTCACATCCCTTCTCCCAGCCCTCCCTCAACCTGTTCTCTCCTTCCTCTCCCTCCCCGCTTTACTCCCTCAGAGAAGGCAAGAAATCTTAAAGTGAATTAATTTGGTATGGCATATCCTGTTGAAGTAGGACTGAGTCTCTCACCCAAGTATTAAGGTTGAAGAAGGTGTTTACCCACTAGCCATAGGCTGCGAAGGGCCAGTTCATGGACTGCAGATAGACTTTGGTCAGAGTGCAAGAGGCTCCAGAAACTGCCCATTAGTTTTGACAGTCACCTACACTCAGACGGTCCAGATCCCTTTCTTTAACTCTCATTTCAGAATCTGAGAGCTCCCAACAGCATGGGACTGTCTACTGCATGGGTCTTCACATCATGATCACGATCCCTCTGCTCATATAATCTCTCCTCCCTCTCTTCAACTGGACTAGTAGCTCAACCTAATGTTTAGCTATGGATTTCTGCATCTGCTTCCATCAGCAGATGTATGAAGGCTCTATAATGACAATGGATGAAGGTTCAAGTAACAATTTGTTACTAAGACCTACAGAATATGACGTTTAAAATATTTTAAGAACTTAGACTTTTCTGGAAAGTGAGAAAGGTCTGTTCCTGGCAACACCAATTTACTTCAAGAGATAAATGGGCATTGAAGAAACTCCATATGGAAATCAGTTTCTTTGTGGCATTGGTTAGCCACTGGACATGAACCAGTTCTTAAATTGACTGCTTGACAGTATGCTGTTTAAACTGGACATGCAGTTTCCATAGGAAAATGACCTCTGAACTCTGGTAGAATAAGCTGAGATGGTACTTCAAGTTCCTGCTTTGCAGAGAAAACTGTGAGACATTCTTCAGGACTCAAGGAGAAGCAACTGATGAACTATACCAGAATGGGCAGAGCAGATTTCCTGCACCACTGAAATGAAAAGAGACTCTGGGCCTGTAGGCTGAAGATGGATGCCCCAACTTTATAAAGGAACTTTGGGTGACTGTCCAGGCAGTCAGGTATCATCTCTGTCATTTCTAGATTTTGTAAGTTGCTTGCACTTCTGGTTTACTTGGGTAAATATGTCCTTCTGTGGTCTTTGATGTAGTTGAAGATTAGCTAGTTATACGTATAGTTTTTCTTAGTCATTTGAAAGGTATATTGGATATGAAACTTTAGATTCTTAAGGATGATAGAGTTTTTTCTTTAATTTTGATAAATACAAATAGTCTAGATATTATAACTATAATTCTTGCTTGATAACTGTTTTGTTATATGTAATTTTGCTTTGTGAAAATTGAAACCTTCCTTTTTGACTAGACAGAATGCGGGAAGTGATGTGGGAATGTCTTTCTGTATGCTGTGAATATCAATTTTTAAATAAAGGAGCTGTTTTGGCCCATGATAGGCATCTTAGAAAAAGTAGGTGGGGAATCAGAATAGGTAGGAAAGGAAGGGCAAAGTCAGAGGCAGACCGAGCCAGCTGCCCAAGAAGAAACATGTAAGGAACACAGGTGAGCCACGGGCCACGTGGCAGGATAGATTAATGGAAATGGGTTGAGTTAAGATGAAATAGCTAGTTAGCAATGTGCCTGAGCCATAGGCCAAACAGCATGAACTTAATATAAGCATCTGAATCACTTCTGGGGGCCTGAACAGCAGTGGGCAGCTAAGGGGTCTGGGGCTATAGATCTATGGGTATGGACCTCCTGGCCGCCTGGGACCAGGAAATCTCATTGCAACAACAGTTATTCATATGATAATAGGGAAAGGGCAGATTGACACCTTTTCCACTATTGTTTGGAATCTTAGCTGGGCTCATCTTATGGGTTCTTGAGTGTCCTAGAATCAGGTTTCTTTATAACCACACAATTGTTCCCTCTATCAAGATATTCACTTCATCTCTCTCTCTTGTTGACCCCTCCCCCATATCATCCCTTCCTTCATGTTCTTTTCTCACCTCCCCTTGCCCCACTCCCCCACATGATCCCAATTTTTCCCAGGAGGCCTTCCTATTTCCCCTTCCCAAGAAGATCCATGAATGTCTCCCTAACTTTCTCCTGTTACCTAGCTAATAACTCTTATCTGAGCTAGAACAAAAGTTGACCACAGTCAAGATGAAGGTTGTTTTTATAGTAACTGTACAAAGAAAGCTATAAATCAACACATTTTTCAAATAAATTGATTGAAGCATGATTTTAAATGTTTTAGAAAAAAGTGGTAAAATGTGTACAGTTCTCAGATACTATATGATGACCATATTAGTTTTGGTATTGATAGAAGCCTATATTTTTAATACACTCACAATTTTTGAAGAATTGAGTCTGTGTTGAATATTATGGATTTTTTTTTTTTCTCCACCAGGAACTATGGAGCTGGCCTGGCCTAGCTGCCTTGAGAGACCTGTTGCTTAGGGTTTTTAGGTTATAGTCCCCAGGGCTCCTGAGACATTGTATTCCTTCCAGTTCAGAATGTTTTGTCTTTTTGAGTATGTCCCTTTAGGGAAGCATAAAGGCTTGACAGGACAACTGGTCTTAGAGATTGATTGTGTACCCTGTATGACTTGCAAATGTCACTGTGTTCTGGCAATTACAACTGTACTAAACCTGAAAATTGCTATTGTATTCTGTTTTGTTTTCCTGAAAAAGGTATAAAATGTCTGATTGATTTCAACAAAATTGACACAGCCTTAATCTTGCTGTGGCAACTCTCAACCTAGCTTAATTTATTTCCTTGCAGCCATACTAAGTGACCTTAGCCTAGTATGAGAGAAGAAACGTAACAGTTTTCTGTTTTAAGTCTATAATTATTCTAGCTTTATTCATAGTATTCATGTTATATTAGCTGTTATAAGTGAACTGGGGATGATATAAAGCATGTCGAATATATGTTTAGAGTATATGCAACCATTTTACCATTTAACAGATAGGATGTAGTACATCCTGAGATCCATTGTCTCTTGTGTAGAAGATAAGCCTTAGATTTTAATTCTGAGAGAGAGTTATAAAATAATTTATATCTATATCAATTACTGGATTAATACTATTCCTAAAATGTTAAAAATTGCATGTGATAATAGACCTATAAAATCAGCTCAAATGCAGTTTTGAATACTAACAAAAAAATAAATGGGGTGACAAATCAAACCATCCACCAACAAAGAATTTTTGAAAAAAAATCGTTACAGTTGTAGAAAATATATATAATTTTATGAAACTAAAAGAAGTGTTTTTAAAGTATTTATGTTGGCAAGTGAAAAAATGCCTGATGAACTTATGAGGGAGTTATTCAACATGATTAAGGCCATTGAACTGACTAACCTTCTACTGGAGGTTATGATAAATTCCCGTTAAAAATGATAGATGGAACGTTTTGATGACTGTCTAAAACCCAGACTACAAAGTCCTTGAGAAAGATGTGTTAACTTGTAGAGCTGCATGGAAACTACCCTAAGTTAGTTCAAGGTAACTTAAGGTTAAATCAAGTACATCTCCAAAGAAAAGAGTATAGCTTAAAATGAACTTCCTAAATTAAGTTCACTAAAATAAAGTCATGGTCTTAGAGATAGCAGAATACTCACAGAATCAAATCATTTGCAGAAAATGCAAGCTTGTCTAGAAAGTACTATGTATATGCTACATTGGGTTTTTTTTTTATCTCTACTTCTGCCATTATTTCTTAAATAATTTCAGATTTACTACTTTTCTTAACCTGAATAAATAGAATGTTTTTAGACTCTTTACAACTTCATCTCTCTCAGACAACCCCAATACAATTATACACGTTGTTCGCTCTGTTGCTTTGTTCTAAGATCCCACTTGGGATGCTCCATAGACTCCCTAACGATGGAGTAGCTGACATTCTTTTTGATTTTGTAATTTTGAAAACAACATATACACATTAAATGAACTCTGTTCAATTTCAGATCTCTCATGATTAGCTTCAGGTCTGCAGTTTCATAAATATGCCACTGACATTATGTTATTTTCAGTTCATATTGTGAGGATGTTTGAAACATCAATATATCTTATTAGTATTGAGGCTACATTGATCACTTTATTAAGATATTGTCTCTGAGGCTTCCTTGTGGTAATTACTATTTCCCCTTTACATAAATTAGTGTCTTCTGAGGGATATGTTGAGATTATGCAAACTTCCCTTATGTGAGTATGTTCTGCTCACTAATTTTAATTATTGATTTCACCTGAACTTTGTTATTGCTATGGTGCTCCTTCCTTCTGATCTTTTATTTTTTGCATACCTCACATAATCATAGATTAAAACTCTACTATAAGGAACTATAATATTTATAGGAAATTATAAGTTTCTTTCTTTTCATAATTTCATGTCTTTCTTTGTTCATTTATTCTGTGAGGGCTGTGGCACATGTGAGCATATATACAAAACCGTCAATACTTCTTAATAATTTATGTGGTAGAATCTAATACTGAGTCAGTCATGCCTGACAGTCATTGAGGAGGGGAAAGACAACTGTTTTGTGACTGGAGACTCCTGAGTTCATACGGTTGTGCTGTAGATTATACCTTGTGACCATTAAGGGTTAGAAACAAAAACAATCAGAATAAGAAACACGACTACTCAGAAATGGTCAAAGGCAGCAAAGAGGGTTAATAGCTGTGCTTTGTTTCACTATAATATTATTTCCATAAGAATGACTTTAACAATGACTATTTGCCTCGTGCATGAGATACCATGGTATATCCCAAAATCTATATAAATATAGGAAAGATAGTATTATAGTCTGGAAGTATCTAATCTTAGAATTAACCAAATTGACAAATTAAATTCCACATTAACCAGAGAGTTCTCTCCTTCCTGAAGGTCTACCTTTGAGAGGTGTTGTAACATCCCCACCCTAAGACCCTAAGAATCCAGCCTTTCACACTTGATCATGCTCTACCATTTTGACCTGCATTATTCTCTCTCTCTCTCTCTCTCTCTCTCTCTCTCTCTCTCTCTCTCTCTCTCTCTCTCTCCCTCTTCCTCAACTGGATTCCAGTTGACTGACTTGGGGAATTGACTGACTTTGGAAGTCCTTGCCCTCCCTGGGGAATGGAAGGGGTGAGGGGAGACTGGGGAAGAACTGGGAGGACAAGAAGGAGAAAGAGCAGTGGTGGGGATGGGAAACTTTAAAATAAAAACATAAAAATAAGATAACATCATAAATTTTGCAAGTCAAAGAATGAGACCAGAAAGAAAGAAAGAAAGAAAGAAAGAAAGAAAGAAAGAAAGAAAGAAAGAAAGAAAGAAAGAAAGGAAGGAAGGAGAAATCAAGCTGAATGAGGTACCCACAAAGATAAATGTGGTATGTACTCACTTATAAGTGGATTTTAGCTGTGAAGTAAATGATAACAATGCTATAATTCAGTGCTTCAGAGAGGCTAAGTAACAAGGAAGGCTCAAGGGAGAGACACATGGATCTATATGGGAACTGGAAGCAGAATTGATTTTGAGGGTGGATTGGTAGTTTTTGGGGATGGGAACAGTATGGATCAAGTGAAGATGAAAAGTGGAAGAAGAGAGTATATAATGAGAGGACTAGAATTGTGTGTGTTTGTGGGTGTGGGGAGGGGCTGTGTATTTAGGAATGTTGTGGAAACCTAGTATAGTGGAAACTTTCTGGAATCTAATCCAAGTAAGGGGGATAAGGAACCTGAACTGGTCATCTTTTGTAACCAGGCAAGACTTTCAGTGGTGGGACTAAGACACCAATCCAGTCACAAACTTTCCACCTACAATTTATCTTGGATGCAAGATGTGCTGGTGTAATGGTGGTATAGACTTTGTGGGAGTGACCAACCACTCACTGGTCTAATTTGAGGTCCAGTTCACAAGAGGGAGCCCATGTCCAACACTGGATGGCCAGGACCAGGAGCTGGATAGTCCAGTGACCTAGAAAATAATAGGTCTGGCAAAATGTTAACAAAATAATTTTAAATGATAATCTGCTATACTCATAGATATCAGTGCCTAGGCCAACCATGTTCAGAGAGATTTCTCCCATCAGCTGATAAGATTAGATCCAGTACCTCACAACCATTTAGGAAAAAAAAAAAAAAAAGAAAAAAAAAACAAGAAAGAGAAAAGAAGAAATAATTTTAGGAGTCAGAGGGGTCAAGGACACCCGAATAGGGCTCACAGAACCAACTAAGCAGGGATCATAGATCATGGGGACTCATAGAGACTGAAGCAACACAAAGAGCCCGAATGGGTCTGAGGTAGGTCCTCTGAACTTATTTTATGGTTGTGTACCTTGGTGTTCTTGTGGGAATCTTAAAAGTGGAAGTGAGGGTGTCTCTGTTTTTTTGCTCTTGGGACCTTTTTACTTCTATTAGGTTGTCGTGAAAGTTTGTGACTAGATTTATTGTGACATGTTATGCCATGTTTCGTAATATCCCTGTGTGGCCTGATCTTTTCTGAAGAATAATGGATGGGGAGTCTATCTGTGGGAGAGCAGGTATTGGGAGGGGGAACTAAGCTAGTGGAGGAGAGGCAGGTGTGGACTGCAGTTGGGATATACCGTATGAAAGTAGAATTTTTAAAACTGAGCATTTCTATCAATACCCTTAAGTCTGTCCCAAAGAAGAACAGAAGTATTAGGACCTGCCACTTTTTGACCAAGTTTCCTCTTATAATTCTTATTATTTTATAAAGCTACCTGGAGAAAAATACATCAGTCTATGACCAAGTTTTCAGTCCAACCTATGGCACTAAACATAGGGAATAAACAGGTTAGTAGTTTTCTCTGTTTTGTTTTGATTATGCACACCCATTTTGTAATAATGCACGTGACAGCTTAGGTCCTTTGCCTACATATGTTATGCTCACATATTTCTCTCCAAGCAGTGTATCTTAAAACATTAGAATCTGCTTGGATCTCCAACAGCAGCACAGGACTGAACATCCATGTACTCTGAACAATAGCATATAGGTTTCTCAACCCTGAACAACTAATTTTAAACATTTTTACTAGTGTATTCTCAATGTACTCAGCTTCAAAGACTAAAAGGGCCAGTTTCCTTTACATGTAGTATCCTAGATGTGAACTTATGTCTATAAACATCTATGAGTACATATAATCAAAATCACACATACTATGAAAAGAGACATGGCATGCACTACGCAAAATAACTATTATTTAATATAAAGAGAACCACTCTCATTTAATAACTAAACTTTTTCTCTTGAATCTTGTCAAAAAAATTCCAAACTACCATGAGAGCCCTTTATTCTCTTCACTTATGGGTTCACTAGTAGCTGCGTCAGCATCCCCCAGCTGTGTCAGCTTTCCCTCTGAATGTTGTAGTTCTACTGCTTCTGAAAAATTGTGTGAGCTCTTATTTTTAGCTTCTTAGGAACACCTTACCTAATTTAGCCACTGATAATAAAGGCACTCATTCCCTTCATCAACAGCTTTAGAATTGGATCTTTGCCAATTTTTTTCGTTGGAAATTATATGCTCATTCGCTATCTTAAATTTATCTCTTCTGATTTATACTGAATCTACACTCAGATGGTCCTGTAACAATTCAGCCCAATTGAGCTGGATCCCTGATTGCCTTCTAAGGCCTGAAAATCAGCTACAATGGAGACTGTAAATGCTACTGTGCCCCAATTTCAATGCATCTCATAAAAGACTCCTGGAAATCAACTCTTGGGGGAGAAATTTTATAAAATTTGAATCCTTGAATATTATTGGGGAAGGATTTGTTACTCGTGGTTGGCTTAGGAGTCTACCTTGTACTTTGTTGTTGTTAATACTAGATAGTGAAGCATCATATCTGGACCTCCTTAAAATATAAAATTACTATGTTTAAAAGTGAAGATAACAGGGCATGGTTGGAGCCCAATAGAGGAAAAGTTTTCTTTTTCTTTTATATTTGTGTTGTTTATTCAAGAAAGAGAAAATGAAGTTGGCTGAGTCTGGAGGTGGGAAAGGACTCAGATGGAGTTAGAATAGGAGTAAAAATATTTACTACATGTAATTCTCAATACTAAGTAAGAATTTTCTTTAAAAAATAAAACAAACATTTTTTTCAGTTATGTTTGGTTTTTTTTTTTTTTTTTTTTGTGTGTGTGTGTGTTTCCCCAAAATTTAATCATTGATTTCTTTGAGTTCTGTGAAGAATATCATTGGAATTTTGATAATTACATTGTGTTTTTAACTTAAAATATTTGTGCTGTTTCTTTCCGTTTTTCTTTTGTTAAAAATGGAGTTTTTCATACAATATGGTCTAATTATGGCTCCCCTCCCCAGCTCCTCCTAGGATCTCCCTACTTCCTGTTCCATCAAATCCTCATTTTCTGTCTCCCTCCTTTTCATTAGAAAACAGTCAAGAAAATATAAAATAACAATAAAATAAAACAAACAAAAGAAAATAAGACATAACAAATAAACAGAAAACAATTGGCCAAACAGAATGAACAAGAAACAAATATAAACACTAAGATTCATGCTTTCACACCCACAGAAATCCAGTGAAAAGATGAAGCTGGAATCTATAACATATACAGCAAGGAACTTTATAGAAAAAAATCAAAATAGAACCCTGATAAAGTTTTATGAGTTAAAGAACCTCTGACTGAGTTTATTTTGTCTTGTTCATCTACTGTTAGGTATGGGGCCTGCCCTTAAGAGTGGTTTGTGGAACCAGTTGGACTCCCTTGAAGAAAACCAATTTTTCACTAATAAGCATTTTTCAATAGGAAGTAATTACTGTGTTGGGCCAGAGCAACTTTTCTATTCCCCTCATTAAAATAATTAAATCTGAGTTTCAGCTCTGGCCCTGGATGGTGACATGGCATTCTGATGCTCCTAACGTTAACATTTTACATATATTTGATGTATCACTTAGAAGTTAAACTTGCTTGGCCAGTCAATCACCTGTCCAATAGAAACCACACAGGAAAATTAATTAACTCAAAGTCACATTAAAGAGATGACGGGAATAATTATCCTCTTAATGAGATGATACACTTATACTGTCCCCAAAGCTCTCCCCCAATGCAGTCTTTTCAGTTTCCAACTTGAAATACCACTACGCCTGCTTGCTTTTCCCATTCTTTTTTTTTTTTTTTTCTGTCTTGTGTTTTGTAGTGTATCAGTCCAAAATCAGAGCATGTTTATCTTGACATTTGGATTGTCTTACTCAATCTGAAGCTCTCTACCACTGTTACTACCATCCAGCTGCTTCTCGTCCTCTATTACTGAACATGACAGCTATATTGTACCCTAACTCAAACGGCAGGCATCACTATCCATCTTACTGTTATCCAAATCTTTAGTAGGATTCAGGTGTTTGCTGACAAGCCTTGGAGGCGTGTCTCTATAGTTCCAGGAGCCTGCATGGGGTGTGTCCAGACCCCATTATGAAGCTGCCAGGACACTGAGCTTGCCCTGTTTGTTCCTGTGTTCTTGAGGAGGAGCAGAAGTAACCATTCATCGTGGGACATTTCCACTCTCCAAAATTTGTCTTAAGGTTCAATTTGTATCAGTGAATGTTTATATATATCCCCTTAATAAATATTAATCCTTTCTATGGTATATCAGTGAATATTTATGTAATACACGTCTCTCCTCCCAGAAGCTGCCAAGTTAAAACCTGCTAATCTATTGATTTTCACAGTGACACCTATAAAGCTGTTCTTGAGCATCCCTCTGACTCCATTGTTAAATTCTATTAGTTAAACTAAGACCCAAAAGAAACTCCTTGTTACCTGTGTAACAATAAGAGTCTGAACAAAATTAGTGAAAATTTGTATTTCTCTGGCTCTGAAATCTCTTGCACTGATTTTCTCATTACATGAGGAAAAAATACATGACCAAATTAATTAGAGAATGACAGAATACTTTAGATTCAGCTGGAGGGATGCCCATCATTACTAAGAAGGTACATCGTCAAGAGTTATTTTATCTGTGGCTGAAAGAGTGGGAGATGGTTGATCACTCTGTATACACAGTTATCAAGCAAAAAGAAATTAAGGCTGGCTTTCAGTGGTCTTCTTTTTTCCTCTTTCATTCAACCTATATTTTCAGCCTGTAGTGGTTTTTTTGTTGTTGCTGTTTTTTCTTTGTTTTTTAAACTGTGATCCTTAAAATCAGCAGAGCTGACAATGCAGATAAACGACCTCGCTTCCCACCACTCGCAATATTCCTATAACTGTTTATGTTCTTGTGCATAAGACTTCTAATGCTGAGGCATCTCTCCAGTCAAGATCCGAACAAGGAACCCCTCAGAGACAGTTGACCCAAGCTATTGGGAGCTCAATGACTCCGGACTGACAGCTGGAGAACCTTCATGGGACTGAATGTGGATGACAGTTAAATGGCATGGGTACTTTATGGGCCCTCTGGCGGTGGGATCAGAATTTATTCATAGTACAGGAACTTGCTTCTTGGAGTCCATGCCCTATGACCTATGAACACCTTGCTCAACTTTGATACATCAACTCTATAGGTCAGACTGCATTGACTCACCCTAAGAATCTTTACTCTCTCTGAGGAATAGATGGGTGGATGAGGGTGGGCAGAAACTCGGGATAATTGGGGGGGGGGGAAGGGGAGTGAGGAGGTGCAGTGGTAAATGTAATATGTTCAAAATAACCTTTTAATTTAAAAATACTGCATTCTTTAGCATGTATGGGAATCTGAAAAATTAATATTTTAGATATTTGAGAAAATAAAAGAAAATTTCTAATTCTGTGTTTTATACTAAATAAACAGTCCATATTATAATGCGAAAGATGCTGGTTGATTTCTTTTATATACAAATTTAAAAATGTTTTAGAAGTCATTTTTATTTGTGGACCTCAAAAATGTTTTTCAATGTTACCAATACGATTTCCCAACTAGCAAAGCAGGACAGCACCACAAGTGGACATTTCAAGTGGTTCCACAGTTTGTTTCTCTTAAAACTATGTTGTTCAGAATTAACAGTGTAGTTTTATCTTCAGAGATATTTCTAAGGCAATTATTAGACAATAATGGATCGGGATTATAGTGAGAGGATGGCAATGGAGAAGAAGAGAAGGAAGAGCAAAGGAGAATGAAAAGGAGAAGGAAGAAGAGGAAGGGTAAAAGGGTGAGGAAGGGAGGGGAGAAGATGAAGGTGGACCTGAAGGAGAATAAGACACATAAATGGTGGCTAAAGAAGGGTAACTGTCTTCTTCCGTCAGTAGCATATAACGCCTTGAAGTTTTCATATGGTCTTCTTTTTATAGAAAGTCAAAGCTGTTTCTTGTTTAGTGGTTTAATATTTAGATTGAGGGGTGGATCTTGAGAAGGAATTATCAGACTAGTTGAAATTAAAAGAGATAACATTCTAAATTTCATGTACCATTGTTTAAAATTTTTATATAATTTCTGGTATTTTAAGTTTTTTATTTTATTATTAGACAGCTTCCATCATATAGCAAGAGCTATTTCCTTACTTTAGTGCTACTTTCAAAGTAGGAAGAAAGCTAGACAAGACACAAGGGAGTTATGACTAATATTCCACAGAGAAAAATCTTAATCATAGTTAATATAAGTGCCATATCAAATGAGTTGAGTATATCTTCTATCAAATAATTAAATGCAAAACAGATTTTAAAAGTTCATGAAATGAAAGAAGTAATATTATATATAATTTCAATTACATGGTAATATATACATTGAAAAAAGTTACCACTTATTGAAGACAGAGCAAGATTTTAATAATTTACTATTTTGATACAGTATTGTCACAGCTATCTACAAAAGACATTGAACATGCAATTTAAAATGACTTTCAATACCCATTCATTTCAAAGAAGGTTTTATGTGTCATGTTATTGTACTGGAATTTTTACACTCCTTATCCTCATTTGGGCTTCATGTCATTTGAGCTGCTTGTGTCCAACTTAAATATGAAATACACACTACATAAGTTATAAACAGTGTGCCCTTCTATGTAGCAGAAGTGAAACTTGGGATGTCTTGTTATTTTCCACCCAGGACATGAATCACTCCTTCATTTAACTGTCCACACTGTATAGGCTACTTGTCCATTAATCACTTAGACATCTGGTGATGAATCAGCTCTGAACATATCACATTAATTCATTCTCAATACTCCTTATTTTATTTAATTTGGACTCCAATGGACAAGTAATGAGATGCAGACAATTTCACATTATATTGTCATGAGTATTCTGTTTTATTAGCAGCTATTATTAATATCTAATACTCTTTCATATTCACAAATTAAACTTCACTATAATCATATACTTTTATAAAGAAACAGAATTGTATATAGAAAATTTTGGATTTTCTATGTCCTCAGACACTCACTAGGGTTTCAAAATGTATTTCTAATAGAAAGTGTTTCTTTTTTTGCAAAGGCTGTTAACAACACACTTCATGGTAGAGTTTCTTTTTAGTACAGATTTCTCACTCCTTCCATTAAGAATCATGCATATTGTGACTATGGAACACACTGTGTGATATTTAAGTTTATGTCATAAAAGACTCTGAGTCATCTACTCCTGACCAGGAAAACCTATGTTGAAATCACAAACATCATGAAAATCCTTTTGAGACGGTCATGATTGTAAAATTTTCTTGAACTTGATAAAATAGATCACATAGAAATGAATTCATGTAGAAAAAGACAGCACTTCATCCTCCAGCCATTAGATTTTTACCTACCATACTTCTCTACTTAAATTTTAAATCTTCCCTCACTTTTGTGAAACCTGTGATTTACTTTTAAAGGAATGCTAATTGAAATGGTCAACAGTAGAAAGCACCTGTCATTTTCTGCTGTATCATATTTATATGATTTTAAGAATAATTATAATTATTAAAAGAAAGGCTTGTTCAAAAGGAATGTCAAATATTCTAAATTTTCTACTATAATACCACTGTTGCAATCTCCTAGATATTATTTTCCCATTTTTTAAAAAGATTTTTGTTTAATTTCACATACCAACCACTGTTCCCCCTCCTTCCCCTTCTCCTAATGCTCCTACCCCTTCAGCCCTCCCAAATCCACTCCTCAAAGGCAGTAAGACCTCCTTTGACTAGTAAACCCAGGCTGGCATATCAAGCAGAGGCAGGACCAAGTCCCTCCTTGCAGCAAGGCTCAGTAAGGCATCCCACCATAGTGAATGGACTTATCATGTACCCTGATAAGTACTAGTCCAGCTGCCAAGGACCACACAAACAGATCAAACCACACAACTGTCAACCTCACTCAGAGGTCCTAACTCAGTCCCATGCAGACTCCCCAGCTGTTAGTAGGGATTCCATGATCTCTCAAAAGCTTTGGTCAGTTGTCTCTGTGGTTTTCTTCATCTTGATCCTGACCACCTTTGATCCTCTAACCCCTCCTCTCTCTCTTCAGCTGAACTTGAGGGGCTTAGCTAAATGCTTTACTGTGCGTCCCTGCTTCCATCAAACATGGAATGTAGGTTGTGTGATGCCAGTTAGGATAGTCGCCAATCTGATTAGAGGAGAAGACTAGTTCAGACATCCTCTCCATTATTACTAGGAGTTTTAGCTGGGGACATATTTGTGGGTTCCTGGGGATTCCCCTAGCACCAGGTTTATTCCTAACCACACAATGGCTCGCTTTGTAAAGTTATCTCTTTCATTTCTCCTCCTCTGCTTCCCTTCCCCAACTTGACCATCTCAAACCCTCATGTTCCCACGCCCATCATCCCCTCTTTATTCCTCCCTTTCAGGTCTCCTAGGATGGCTTAACATCATCATCATTGTTGTTGTTGTTGCTTTATGAGTCAGGCTTTCTGTGGGTAGCCCTGGCTGTCCTAGAACTCATGCTGTAGACCAGGCTGGCCACGATATCAGAGACCAAACTGCCTCTGCATCTCTAATGCTATGATTAAAGGTGTGCAGCCCAATCATATTGCCTCCCAAGTATTTTAAATATATGTGTTTAAAGAATTTTGAAAATTATATATTCACAAAGAAAAATCTGTACAAAATATGCTTTCAGAATAAATTTATCAATACGCAGTTATTATTTTTGTAATGTATATGCAGAAAATGCAACTATGTGCATATTGTTGTTATTCATAGTATTAACCACCTGAATTTAATGTTTTTTCCTTTATTTTTAATATTAATCTTTAGTCAACTTGACATTTCTGAAAAAAACAGACACACTCCAATTTCTACAAAACTATACCCTGTCTTTGATATTGTGAGTATTGTGAGTATAATCCTAAACCCAAATATATCCCTAATCCAGAGGTTTATATAGTTTCTTCAATGGCAGTGAAGAACCTCCTAAGAAAGGAGGGTAGAGTCTCTCTTTTTCATTGTGTGAAACTTTGATAATCCAACCATTAGACACATTTGAGATCTCTTGTTATTGCTTTGGGAAACAGGAAAATCAAGGACAACGTCATTGTTATAGAAACAGCAAACTAACAATATCCTTCCTCATAACTCACCTTATTTTCTAAAGTTACAGAAATCACCATTAATATATATCTGGATGTCCATTATTTTTTCTGCCACATAATATGTTGATCAAAACTGTACATTAAAGATTTTCTTATGTAATCAGTATCCCATAAAAATATGCCAGAACTCCAAAGAAATTATTTTAACAATGTTTTAACTAAAAGAAAAATTATATTTATTCTAACCACCACTGTATTTCATATATTGTGTCTGAGGTTTTTTTTTTTTTTCATATGCATTAAACCTAGTAATGTTTTGGTTTAATTTCTGTTACTGTCATAAAATATTCTGCCAAAAGTGAACTCCAATTCCATGTGTGGTGGTGTGAATGAAAATCTTTTCAACCACTTTCTGTATTTGATCACTTGGATCCCAGTTGGTGACACTGATTGGCTAGGGTTTAGCTGCTTCCCTGTGGGTAGGCTTTGAATGAAAACTTTCCTGACACTTCTAGTTCAATCTCTACTTCGTTCTTCCCACCACGTGAGCTCTCCTGCTACCATGCCTGATACTTGCACCACGGTAAACTTTTTTCTTTCTGGAACCATAAATCTAACTGTTTCTCCTTTAGTTACTCCAGTTACAATATTTTATCACAATGTAAAAAAAAAAAAAAAAAAACAAAAACCGATTATACCAGGTTTATGTATAACCTAAGTAATAACAGCTCATACACCAGTCTGTCACTGAGGGAAAATCAAGAAAAGGACCAGTAGTGGAAGGGGTGCCTAAACAGGACTTCCGTTATAATCAAGTGAATAACCACCCTAAGTCATCACAAAACCTACATTCAACAATGAATAGAGGTGGAGGCAGCGATCCATGACTGAGCACTAGCCTAGCTCCTGGTTCAGCTGAGAGTAGGGAAGGAAAGTCTGTATGAGAAATGGGATAGGCATTATGAGGAAAATTATCACAGTGATGGCTGGCAGTAGCTCTGGGAAGCTCACTGAATCGGGAACAGCCCCTGGGGAAACATCAGGAAAAGGAGCTAAGCCCTCCAAGGGAAGGTGTAGTAGGAGGTTTCTGGCCCGGACTTTCCGGCCTAACCTCAAGGTCTACGCCCACAGACCCGAAGTCCCGCAGTCCCACAGAGACACACAGATGCTTCCAATAGTCTTAGGCTGATCAGCCTTAGGCCCAGGCATATCACTTGCTAACGCTCTACCCGTAAGCTATCCCATGTCTATTGTTCAGCCATGTGGCTCGGTACCTTTCTTTAGAGCAGCATAGTTGTCCTCTGCATCCTGCAGCTTCTCTCTGGTGCTCTGTCTGGCATTCTGCTCTCAGAGATTTTCTTAGTCTGGTAGTCCTGCCTACACTTCCTGCCTGCCTTTGGCCAATCAGCTCGTTTTATTAAACCAGTGGGTGGGACAATTATTTACCATGAAACAACACAATACCCCTACAGGAAGATAACTGTCTATTGTCATGGGCAATATGTAGAGCCTAGAGGGGTGAGATCAGAATATGACCCTATGCATGGGCTGGAAACGTGGAGCCCGTTTCCTGCAAAGGAAATCTTAACCCAGTCTTCATATTGGGATGAGAAAATTAGACTTGCCTGGAGTGGATATGCCATACTGTGCTGACCTATCTTGGGATTTCTTGCCCTTTTTACGGTGGGGAACAGGGTTTGGAGAGGAGGGAGGCTGTAAGTGTAAATATTTACATAGTATATATTAAATGACAAATCAAAATATAATTTATCATAAGCAATTTGACTTATGAAGGTGATTCTCAACTTTCTTGCTAAGATAAAATATCACTAAATGTTCACATTTTATGAAATTTACTCCAGAAACTTGAAAGCAGAATAGAATAGAATAAATTACTACAATTAAGCAAAAAAAAAAAAATGCAATTGTGCATACACTTTCAATTTTCAGTTAATACTATCAGTGCTGTTTGATGCTCAATTACTACCCAATTCAAGTAACAACACATATTTTCCCCAAGTCAGCAATCAATCTATTTTTTCAAAATAATGATACATCTAACAGAGGACAAAATCAAAATATGGCCATGTTCCAGGAATCTTATTTCCTGCCTCTATGTGCTGTACTGAAATATATTCACAACCATGGAAAGCTAATGGCAATAAAACTGCTTATTCAGAAAAAAAATAATGGATGTTGCGTAAACAGAAACACTTATGGGAAAGTGTTATGTGAATACAATTTTGGTTTTGGTCCTCAAGGTGAAATATTAATGGGAATGCTTTTCTGATAATATTGCTCATTGAAAAAGTAATTAGTGTAAAGCTCTATCTCTCTGTGAAGTGTTTATAGTCATTTGAGAGTCATGTTAGTGATGTCTGAGTTCCCAGTGTGCTAATTTCATACTGCTATTTATACAGGAGGGAAGATTAAAGGGAAGAGCTGTTCTTTTGATTATGCTTTATATATATATATATATATGGATCATCTAATTTCATTACAGAATCTGTTCCCCAAATAGTATGTCTTATGACTTTACATTTTGCTTCTGAGACTTACTTTATTATTAATTAAATAGGTAAAATTTGAGTGACATCATTGATTTATACCTTAGGCAGTGGACATCCTTGGTCTTAGAAACTTCATTAGGTGACTTACATCTAGAGGAATTATGGGGTTCTAAGGCCTACTTCTGGCCTCTTCATTTAGGTTCACATACAATCTTCACATAAAAGCAAGTATTTAAATATATTTATGTACAATATACATTTATATATGTGCATATATATAAACTAAACAATGTATGTATGCTAAACACATGAAATTTAAAATTGAATAATTACTTATGTAAATAAAATTTGGACTGACAATAATGGGCTTGTAAAAAGGATCTGAAACCAGGATCAAGCTTGGTGAACTGGGCACAACACAGGTAGTACAAGAAGACTTGAGCAATGTAGACTCTGTGTAGCCTATGGTAAGTCTGGAGATTTGTCAGGTCTCAGACTGGCTACAGTCCAGAGAAAGCACCAGACTTTGTCTCTGCACAAAAGTACACTCCAGGTAAGGCATGAGGCTTGGTTGCTTAGCTGGTGGTGATGAGGAGCTATTGGTAATTGAAGGCAGTTGATACATGATTTGGGAGGGAGAAACAAACTAGATTATGTTTAGAAGCTGTGATAAAATGCCAGTATCAGATGCAATTTAGGGAAGAAAGAGACTATTCTTGCCTACAATTCTAGTGGGATATATTGTGTATGGTTTGGAAGGTATGGCATGGCAGCAGGAGCAAGGGGTTGGCTGATTGCATTTCTTCTTTTTTTTTTTTTTTTTTTTTTTTAAAAATTAAGTCTTTTTTTTTTCAGTTTGTTTCTTCTTGCTCTCTGCTATCCTCCTTCAACTAATCCCCAGCTTCCCCCATCCACTTCTCAAAGAGAGTAAGGCCTTCCATGAGAAGACAACAAAACCCTGCATATCAAGCTGAGGCAGGACCAAGCTCCTCCCACCAGTATCAAAGCTGAGCAAAATATCCTTCTATATGGAAAGGGATCCAAAAAGCCAATTCAAGCACTAGAGGTAAAGCCTGGTCTCACAGCCAGAGGTTTCAGAAACTGCCAGTGCCACACAATTGTCATTTATATTAGTCTTAGTTCTGTGCCATGCAGGTTCCACTGCTGTCAAAATACAGTCAATGAGCTCCCCATAACTGGGATGATCCATTTCATCAGTATAGAAAGCTGAGAAAAGAAACAGGGAAGGAAAGGTAACTATAAGTCTTTATAGCCTGCCCCAGTGATGACCAACCTCTGGAGTGCTAATGATTCCAAAACTTCTTCAATGAGGCCACCCACTTAAGTTAAAGTGTTCAAATGAATATCAAAGCCCACAGGAAGAAGTGACACCTTCCATGTGTGTAATTCATGTTGGAGCATGATCTAGGAAGCAGAGTAGAACAATCTACCTGGCTTTTCAACTCTTAACCTCAAATTATCTTCAGAATACAAATATTATAAGGAAAATTATTTCTAGCTATTGACTCATAGTGAATATTTAGGAAGGTATAAAAGTTATTTCATTAAACAAATTATTTTTTTATTATTCCTTTGTGCAACTTACTCAAAAGCTCAAGGAAAAGCTCCCTTAAATTGTGCCCACTTTTAAAATTAACAGCTTTGAATGATTTCATGAGTCTTGACTGTCTATAAAGATTGTTTTCATGAGGCTAGAGATAATGCTCAGTAGTTATGGATGTTCCTCTAGATAGTGTGGATTCAATTCCCAGTGTCCACATGCTGGCTCACAATTGTCTATCACCCCCAGCTCAGGGAATTTGACCTGACTTTGGTCTTCCAAAGGCACTCTGTGCTATACAGATATGCAAGCAAGAAAAAACAAAATATTAAAAATTGCTTTTCTAAAATCTGCAGATATGTTTTGGATTTTTGTATTAAAGTACATCATTAAGAATCCCTCTTTTTAAATTTGAAAACTTACATTAATTATATGCAAAACACCTACTAGGAGAAAAAAAGGTTATTTTTACTTAAGATGGTAAACATATAAAAGTAACATAGTTTGGGAACACCATAAATTTTATGCATTAAGTCATTCTATAAATTCTTTGATTTAGCATTTTAAAAAGGAGAAAATGTCAACCGAGTTAGGCCTCTCAGTCTGAATTACTTCAAAAAGACACAGAAAAAGAATTATGGGGATATTTGTAGGAATAAACTGAACATTTATGGTAAGCACTTTTGATAAAATAAAGGAAATCTTTACAGGGGGCAAGATGTGCCACAGCGACATTGTATTTCTTGAAACTCACTTTGACTCTCTAGTATTATCATCTTCTATTTTTTTTTTTTTTTCTGGTGCAGCAACCCACCTTTTACAATGTGATATACTTGTTGATATGCACAAATAAATGTGAAAAAAGCCACCAACTGGATGACAACAGCAGACAAATTCAGTAAATATTCCAACATACAAACTGAGTCCATTTTGTACAGAGCAATATACACAGGGCTGTGGATACTCAATTCAGCACTCCGGTGTTGAGTAAGGCACACCTAAGAAATGTGGAGTGGCAGTTCAGGCTTGCATTCATGTTCACTGGGCACTAGTGTAAAATAAAGAGTTTCTTAAAATAAAGAACTCAAGTTCAGTTTTCTCCGTACATTATAGACAAGAGAAAATTCTGAGGTGAACTTAAATTTTTAAGAATAAATCACCAATGGTTGCAAGGCTGGATTAAATAATTTTAATGTGACTTTTATGTTACATAATTAATAATTGATTTAATTACAATTATTTATAGCAAATGAGGATAGATGGTTTTGATTTAATCAATGTTATATAATTCTCCATACATCACATTGACATTTTCCATAAAATGATCTAAAGTTAAAGACGAGAATATATTCATAACAAAATAAACATTTTTTGGCTTTGGGGTTGGTTTTTGTAGCAGGGTATCTTTATGTCACAGATTGCTATAAATTTATAATTTTCTTCAGTCAGTTTAGTCTTGGAGATTCAGATGTGCCCTGAAACACTTTGATCAATACTTATTATTTGCCTCAAACATAAAAACAACTTTTCATTTCAGAATAATTTATTTTCTCCTTTTTAGTTTAATCCTTGCCACATCAACACAATATTAATACATGAATAATCTTTTGGAGTTGACATTAAACTGAAATTTCCAATGTTAGGATAAAATCCTGCCAATATGGCTACAGTGCATTTGTTTTTGTCCTATTTAATAACCTTTCATCTTGGTTAAAGATTAGTTTTTTTTTGTTTTTTTTTTTTTTTTTTGTCAAGTCAACACAAACTAGAATCAAGTTGGGAAAGAAATCTCAGTTGAGTGAGTACCTCCATAAGATTGCCTATGGGCAAGTCTTTGTAAAATACTTACAGATTAGTGATAGATATGACACAACTCAGGCTGTGAATAATATCATATCCCCTCAAGTGTTCCTGCCTAGGTAACAATAAGGACCATAAAATGTATATATATGGATCATCCTAGGAAGGGGAAATAGACAAGATCTCCTTGGTAAACTGGGAGGTAATAAGGGAGGGGGTAAGGGGAATAAGAACATGAGAGAACCTGATGGTTCAGCTAGGGGAGAAAGCAAAGACAGAAATGTTTTCATAGTGGGGGAGGTGGCATCATGGGGATAAGGAAAAACCTGATGCTAGAGAAATCCCTAGGATTCTTTTATAGATAAAGCCACGTTTGTATGCATGTCTTACAATATGGGAGCTTCTCGCTATCTATAATTAACAAGACAAAAAAAGAAAAATTAAAATTTAAGTACTTTATAAAAATGAGCACGGTCTTCATGAAACAGGACTTCTGTTTGAGTGTTTATAGAACTATCAATATTCCAAGGGCATGGTCTCTGTGTATATTTGCTCCAGTGTTTCTTTGGCATGCCTAATTTAACTTTAATGAGATTTGTTTTTGATTATGCTCACTAGAATTTTTAATATATTCAAGAACGTGTGTGTTTTATATTTTATAGTAATTTCAATAACATCAGTAATTATTTAATATAAATTAATTAATAAATATAAAAATTGAAGAAAAGTAATATTACACAGAGTTCTGTCTAATATATACAGAATTATAATTTCTATGCTATCTGTTGAGGGAAAACTAATCCTTAGTTCAAGGTCCCATGTTATTTCTAAAAGAGAAACAAGTGTATTTTCTAGAATGTGTTTTGGCCTTAGTGCACGTCAATATAAACTCTGTTAAATTTGGTGGTGTAGAGGGTAATGCATATTAGGACAATGTTTCTGCATTTCTATGTTTTACATGTATTTTTGCTATAGACAAAAGAATAGATAAAGTAGATATTAGTGAGTCAATTTGTAATTCACTTCAAAATATTGACGAAGAGTTTCATTTAGGAAATTGGGATGTTGCTCATGCTACATAATCACATACCTTCTTTTTGAATTGTAGCAAGAAGGAAATGAACAAGAATCTCAAATTCAGTGGCAATTTCTATTCCCATGTTTATATTGTTTATTGAATCTCTAGGCTTGTTGATATTACACACTTGCTTCTTTATCAGTTGCCACCTACACATCCTATTCCTTCCTTCAAATAATCACCACTCTGATTTTCTCTTTTTGAGGGAAGGAGCTTATCATGGCTAAGGATTAAAATCTGAGAAAAAAAAATCCTATATGTGAAGAACAAGACAGATGCAGAAAATGTCTTTTAGCATTGTAATGCTCGATACCTCTTTGGAGATGTTTCTAAATTGAAAGGCATAACCCTGAGCTTCTTAAACTATTTAACTCTGTCTAAGGCTTGAACCAACATGTGACGGTTGTCTTTATAAATTTTGCTTTTGGACAAACCTTTAGCAATCTTCAAAGTATGATATCAATAATATTTCTCATCTGTTGTCCAAAACTAACTCATGTGAAGAATAATTGTGAAGTCTCCATTGCTAGTGGTGATTCTGACTCATCTTGAATCTGAATGACTATCATCTTTTGTGTAGTCCAAACATCAATGTGGTGACATACTGTATATTTCATAAAAATAGTCTGAAATGTCGTAGGACAGCGCCACCCACAGAGCCAAACCATGAAAGTCAGGGAGTGGTGATCCACTCTCTTAATCCCACTGTTCTGGAGGCAGACGTCCTGTGGATCTCAGTGAGTTCAGTCCAAACAGAGCCAGGTAGTGGTGACTCACACCTTTAATTCTAGCACTAAGAAAGTTGAAGGAGGATTTGAGATGCTGGGTGGAGAAAGCGGAGGGAGGTGTGCAGCCTCCCCTGCATTCTCTTTCAGCAAATGGCTCAGAGTACTTGATCAGAGGATTCCAGAGTCCACCTAAGGAGTTGGCTGGGTGAGAACTGACTGTGGTTTGTGTCTGTCTGTTCCACTGATCTTTCAGCTCTTCTCCAAGATCTGGCTCTGGGTTTTATTAATAATACCAAATAGAATGTATGCAACATGTCCTTATCTTTTATTCCCACCGTAGTTTGAAGAGTAATTAGCTATGGTTTCAACCTCTTGCTGTGTTCTGTTCTTTGAACAATCAGGCATGCTTCTTTGGCAGAACCTGTGTGCCAGCTGGCCTTTTTTCTTAGATAACTCTCTGGTTTTTCACAGACCTCTGTTATGCTTCAATTGTCACTGATTGTATCTGTCTCTCTCTTTTAAGGAATAATATTTGTATCCTAGATTATTAATGATCTTTTAATTGTTGTTTGCCTTATGAGATTGTCACATGCTTAATAAATTGAAGCTATCTGCTACCATAACGCCAAAAAGCAGTTGACCAATTTACTGGTATTTGTTGTTTTCCATCCAAGTCATAGTGTTTAATGTGTATCAGTTAAACACAATGATAAACCTTACTGTTCTTTACAAACATAGTTGAATTTCAGAATGTTCCTGACACACACAATTAGTAAAATTTTCTTATTTAAATAAACTTTTCAACATCAACACTTTGATGAAATACGCTTTGGCATTGTTAAAATTAACTTTTCCATCATCATAAGAATCATAATAGCAAACAGAAAAAGAGAAAGCAATCTTTATGAAGATAAAAAAAAACAGAGAAGTTATTGATTTATTTTAACTGTTATATATATATAAATCTTTGATTAATTAAACAAGCTTAAATTTATTTTGAATTCTCAAATAAACAGTTATTTTCTAAACTATATTTTCTACTGGAGATTATATTCCTCTTCTAGTTTTATTTTAATGAAAATTTAATTGACTAGAGTATGTGGTTTGCTTGTATGCCATCATTATAAGACATATTTTAAATGTTAACAGGAAATGATAAGACTCTATCTAGAAAACAAAAATATCATAAGACATATTTTTGAAATATTACTGTCATCGAGCTCCTTTCCTTTCTCTCTCTCTCTCTCTCTCTCTCTCTCTCTCTCTCTCTCTCTCTCTCTCTCTCTCTCTCTCTCTCTTTTTTTACTAGAAATTAGATGCTCATGCTCATGTAGTCCACTAATTCTTCTCCTCTTTGTCACATGAAATAGTTTCCTACCATTCATAGGAAGAATGATATTTTGAACTTTGTGGGTAAAAAAAGCTTAGGCTTGATTAAAAAAAAAAAATCTAACATAGTGACTTTGATTTTTAAAAGAATGGCAAACGCACATCTGTCTCTACTCTTCCTATATCTATCCACAGCACATAAACAGAAGCTGGTCTAGGCTGAGGATTGCCTCACCAAAGTACATTAACTTCTGAATAATGATTTCAGAACTAATCTAAACTTCAAGGATTATTTTTAAATTTACGTTTATTGAAGAAGGTGTGAGATGTTATTGCAGATCAGGTGAAAAAAAGACATTTGTTTGATTTTGTCTGTTTGTTTCTTTTAATGGAAACGATTCCTTCCCTAAAGAAAAAAACAATAATAATAAGTCATAAAAGTAAAAACTGAAGAGGCAGAGCTTATTAATTCTTGAACCATCTGCCACAGTCAATAAAAGTAAAAATCCCTTAAGTTATTTTTATGACATGACAAATATCTTAAGCAACTTTTCATTGTCACCTATAAACTATGGGATAGTATTATGAAATTTATTATTTACACATACTTATTTAAGAAGACTGTTTTTATTTATACATAGAGAGCAACTATGAGATAACTGTCCTACTGCTATTAAATATCACGTTTTAGGATTATGTAAATGATTTATATTGCTCAAGTTTTTGATCTTTCCACTATTTTTAGGCCCAGTTGGTGTATAATTTATTTACATAATATGTATATCTATATTGTATACTATATACAATGACATGTCATATATATTAACATATATAGATTTTTATATAATATACATTTCTTTCTCCAATGTTATACATAAGAAATTATATTAGCCTCATATTAATGCTGAATAGCTCTTGCATTTGTCTCAATAGCATAATCATAGTTACACAGCTATGAATTTGATTTTCATAGCCTCTCAAATTACTGAGATAATTAGACTATACATTTCAATATAAATAATATGGGGTGTGTGTGTGTGTGTGTGCGCGCGCGCATATACTTTTTTGATCTGTGAATTCATTTTTATCTTCTGTCATTCTATATTTGAGATTGTGTAGTTGTTAAATTATTCACAATTAAATAATATTACAATAGAAGATGTGTGTCTAAAGTTTATTTTTCCTGAACTTGATTTATGCTATTTTCTTTTAAAAATACATACTTCTTCATAAACACTCAAAATTTTATTCTCTGTATAAAATTGATGAACATATTTTTTGATATGTTCTAAAATGTTAGTAAAGTCAAAGACTCAGCCAGGAGAGAAGGGGATTTTCTGTGTATTCTGACAAATGTCCCCACATGGCACTCATTTCCTGTGAGTGCTCCTGCCTTTGTATGAGCACCAGTCACCTGAATACCCTCATTACAGATCCCTCACAGCTAAGCCCATCTGTTATTCATTAGAGCCCACAAAGCAATCATCACAACAAGCCAAACAAGGGCCACCTCTTTGTCTCTGTGTGGAAAACTAGGGTTCTTAGAGAGACTGATGGAAGGAGAATTCACTAACTCCCTATTTTCTTACCCTAGGTTCTTTGAGTAGTCTTTACCAAAATAGAATTGGTGGAAAATGCCTTTGTATTTCTCAAAATTGTCAGAATGAAGGCTAATGTTCTCTTTATGTCACTAAATAAAATTCAGTAATGCTAATGTTAAGTTACATGTAAGGAGTATGGCATGAAAATATCTGAAAAACACTATATTTTATGACAACGTTTTTAAATAAATATTTTATCACTTATTTTGTGTATGCTGTATACCAATGTGAATATAATCTTTAAGATAAATTAGATAAAGTAATTCATATAATTTGACAGTAAGATAAAAGGCAAAGACACACATAACTGATCTTTGAAATGTGCCAGCAAACACAATATTTACCTACTTGAGAAAATAGCTTATTGTTGGAAGAGACACAAAGAAAATATGTTTATTTTTGAGGTTTTGTTTGAAATGAAAGCAGTTTCCACATAAGGACTTTTAAGTAAATAATGAGTCTTAGTTACATGCACTTGTGATTCACTGCAGTAACTTAATGGAATTACTAACATTTACTGAATCTTTCTATTCCCCAGCACCAATTACAACACTTTTAAACTCTTTATATGTTTTCCAAAGTCTTAAAAGATATATATGGATACTTAGATGTAAATGATCTAAATGTGTGTGAATGATCTCTATTTTTCAGATAGAATAACTGAGATTCAAGTGAAAGTCAAGCTCCAAATGCCACAATTTTATCTAAACTGACACGTCCATTGTTTTTATGCAAATATATTGGATAGAGAATTATAATCTTTGCCATTTGATTTTCCTAAAATAAAATGTCTGTAGAAATGTATTCTGAAAGTCTATATGCTGCTTTTCAGTCACTCTTTTCTTCTTCCAGATACTGACAAGCATCATACTGAGACATTGTCAATGAGCCCTAGTCAACCTACATGAGCCTTGACTTGCCAGGAGAGGACCTAGTAAGTGAGTTTATATCAAAGATGTGCCACAATCTGTTTTTGACCCCTTCTTCACCTCTCACGTAGAAATCAGAGAACGTGCTGGTTTTTCCTATGATCACCTCTCCCTTTTCCTAAAGAGATACAAAAAGAGGCTCCATCCTTTCCACATGGATTCTGGTTCTCATCAGAAATGTCATTGTTCTGTCTGTCTCTGATGACAGAATTTGTCTTAGAGATGCTTCTGTATGTCTGTGCTACTTGGATTACAGGCATATCTGTCTCTACGCACTGAGTCTTAAGAAGAACATTCTTATTGCCCTAATGAGGCACAGGGTGGTTCCCTTCAATAGTACTGTTTGATTTAATAATCAGAACTACCTCTTGAACTCCAATATTGTTAGCACATACACACACATATTCTTAGCCAAACGAGCTTGTGGGTAGCCCCCTACCTTTGCTCTTGTTGGAGTCTCATTTTTTTTTTTTTCTCAAACTCATGACCCTGGCCTTAAATCTTTATATTTATCTCAGTATTTTAAAAGTAGAATCTCCCATAAGATGGACGGTCTCATTAAACTCTGTCTCTGACACTCAACAGATGGCTTTTGTACCTCAGTGTTTTCTACCTTCAAGGTTTCAAACTTTTCCACAAAATAGTTCAAAAGCATAAAGGCCACACAGTTTATATTTAGAATAGCAGCAAACCCACTCCAGATACAAATCTATGCCTATTTTCATTTCTGTTGCTGTCAAATACCATGACAAGGTGACTTTCTAAGAAAAGGAGCCTGGTGATCTCATGAGTCCTGATATCAGTCTATAACTTCCTTGAGGAAGTCAAGGAAGAACTTCAAATAGCCAGTCCTATCACACCCATAGCTGAGAGCATATTCACTTATTTGCTTGATATGTTCAACTTTACTTATTCCCTTTTATATACTTCAGGAACCCCATTTCTAGCGAATGATAGAGTTCACAGTGGGCTGGGTCTTACTACATAAATTAACTTAAATAAGACCAAGGACGGTACAAGGTTAGAGGGCAGAAGGAAGGGGGCTAGGAGATGATTGGGATCAGGATGCAGGATGAAAAATCCACAAAGAATCAACAGAAACATGACCCAAGGACAACCAATGTAGACAAACACTTATTTATATATTTATACACTTTACCCAGATAATTTTAGGGCATGTCAAGCTGAAAGGCCAAACTAGTTGCAACAGGAATTAATTCTAAAATCATTTAAACAAAGGCAACCCCCATACTAAATGTTTTTAGTTGTGTATTTGACAGAACTGATTTTATTTCTTAAATTCTCTGTCAAAAATTGAAAAGAAAGGCATTCAGCCAAAATATTTTATTAAGCTACCATTGCCCTCATGGCAATCAAAGACAAAATGTTATCATATAAAGCACATCTGTGCTTCTGCAAATCAATATATATAAAATATGAAACAGAATTTGACAATCATGCATAATAATATCATTAATTAAACATTCAATGATAAATTTAATTAAGTATATGATTGTCTAATATTTTAATAAAAAATTACAATATCAATTAAAAATGAAAAGACAAAATATTATTACTACTATATACATAGTGTCCTAAAACTGTAAAGTTTCAACAAATTTAGTATTATCCTCACCAAAATAGTAATTGATTTTTTTTTAATTTTTCTTATTTATTTTTCTTTAGTTTAAATTTTAAATTAACATAGAAAGTAGCAGGTTTTCTAACAGCATTATCAGCTGTAATACATTTGGTTGGGCCTTCTGTCTGTCTTCCTGTTCTATCCTATCCTCGTTGTGACCTTCCATCCCCAGTATTTCCCCCTCTACATTGTATCATTTGTCTTATTTTACTCTATACTTACCCATGTCCTGTAAAGTTCCTTTACCCATCACCATGAGTCCTTTCCTAGTTTTCTAGCCTCTACACCCACTCACCTCATCAACGTACACATAGATACATTTAGTGAAATTATGTTCTTACATTGTAAATAACTGTCCCGCCTACTGGTTTAATAAATATGCTGATTGACCAAATGCAGACAGGAAGTATGGGTGGGGCTCCCAGACTAAGAAAACTCTGGGAACAGAAAAAGCAGAGGAGAAATGTCACAGGGAAGCCTCAGAGACACCATGAAGAGATGCCAGCAGATGCAGAGGAAAGAAGTTGGAACGTCGCTCTGAGAAAAGGTACTGAGCTGCATGGCTGGACAGGATAAGAGTCATGGGTTAGGTTAAGAGCAAGAGCTATCAAGATATATGCCTGGGGCCCAGGTCAATCAGTATACAATTAATACAAGTGTCTATCTGTTTCAGTGGGACTATGGGACTATAGTTCTGAAAGTCCAGGTCACCAGGCTAGCCCAGAAAGTCCAGGCCAGAAACCTCATACAACAATAACATTAAAAGCTAGGAGCATCAGATGAGAGAAATTTCAGTGTTTGTCTTTCCGAGCCAGGATTACCTTACTTAGTACAGTCAGTAGTTTTCAATTCTACCCATATTTTCTGCAAATTTTATAATTTCATTTTTTCTTTCTTTTCTGTATTCATTATTTTCTTCTCTTACATAGTACATGCCAACAAGTTTCCTCTCCTTCCACTCATGAGTCCCTTCTTCTACTTTCCTAATCTCCACTCTTTCTCCAGGCCACTGCAGTAAGAGATTTGTGGCCTGGACTTTCAGGCCTAGCCTCAAGTTTTAGGCTCTCAGACTCACAGACCCACAGACACACAGATGCTTTCAATAGTTTTAGGCTGACTGGCCTCAGGACCAGGCATATCACTTGCTAACTCTGTACCCTTGATCTAACCCATGACTCTTAACCTGTTCAGCCATGTGGCTCAGTACCTTTTCTCACAGCAGCATGGTTGTCCTCTGCTTCCTCCAGCTTCTCTCTGGCATTCTCTGTGCTTTCTGTTCTCAGAGTTTTCTTAGTCTGGTAGTCCCACCTACACTTCCTGCCTGCCTTTGGCCAATCAGTGCTTTTTATTAAACCAGTGGGTAAGACAATTATTTACAATGTAACAGTATAATCTCCCACAGATCACCTCAGGAAAGAATAGGGATATAAACCTACCATGACATAACAAGATCTAATAAGACTAGGCACAAATCCTAACATCAAGGCTGGGTGAGGAAACCCAGTAGGATGAAAAACATCCCTAGGGCAGTCAAAAGAATCAGGCACTGCCACTAAGAGTCACACAAAACACCAAGCTAACAACTGTAACATATTTGCAGAGTACCCAGCACAGATCCGTGTAGGATGTGGAATTGCTGTTTCTGTCTCAGAGCCCTTGTGAGCAATGCTTCATTGATTCTATGAGATGTGTTCATCTAGTGTCTTCTAACCCTCTAGCTTCTACAGTTTTTCCACCATTACTTCCATGAGAACATCTTTTAAAAGTGAATTAATCCTGTCCTAACTAATCAGTTCTTTGGCATGTCCGCAAATTGCTCTATATCCTACTGCAGATGTATTTACTCATAATGTTACTGCTGCTCTATTTACAATAACCAGGGAACAGTAATGACCTAGATGTTTATCAGCTGATGAATGGTTAATGAAAAGTGTAGTTCCATATACATTGGAATTTTACTAAGGGGTTAAAATTTTTTTTTATAAAAAAAAATGTAATCTTAAAATTTCCAATTACAAAATTTAAAATTATAAAATGAAAACCTTCACAGACAAATGAGTGGTACTGGAATTAAATCATATTAACAGAGGGAAAACAGGTACAGAAAGATAAAGCACTGTGTGTTCTCTTTTAAATGTGTATCTTTTGATATGTGTATGGCTTTGGAACCAATACAAGACAGAAACTAGGAAGAAGCAACAGTAGAGGGTATATTGTGTGTGTGTGTGTGTGTGTGTGTGTGTGTGTGTGTGTGTGTGTGTGTGTGTGTGTATGTGTGTGGACATGTGTCTCTGGGTGGTAGTTGACATATGTAAAATGAAAATATAGAGAGTGAATACTGGAGGTAGAAATATTTAATATTTATGGAAAAATGGGGCATGGAGGAGGGACAAGAAAGAAATATTAACAACAGGAAGGACATACTAAAAGCCCTTGGAAACCTATTATTAATGGGTTTAAAACCTTTAACTTATGAGTATATTCATGTGCCTACCTGTCTGTTTATGTACCATATGGATGCAGATTCCTGTTGCAGTTTATAAAGGCCATAAAATCCCTTGGAATGGACTTATAGGCAGTTGTGAGCCTTAAAATGTGGAACCAAACATGGATCCACTAAAAACAACACATGATCTTAACTACTGAACCATATCGCCAAATATCAATTTGAAATCCAGTTAAAAATGTGTGACATAGAAGACAGACAGGATGTAAGTTTGAACAAGGCTGCTCCTAAGAGCAATGTGTTAGTAAACAAAGCTTTCAATGCCTGGTGTTGTGTAACTTTTTATAAGTTTTGTTCAGAATGGATTTGGGTGCCACCCCTACATTATATCTTCTTTCCAATCTCATTATTTATAGACAGGAACTAGTTGGTAACGCTATTGATAAACTATTCCACATCTTGGTTGCAAATGGGACCTGAGCTGGAAGCTTTCTCTTTATTGAAAGCTTTAATAGTGTTAGGATTTTCAGTGTTGTGCAGGCTGTTTAACTTTCCTAGTTCTGGGATTAATGGTGTGTCACCCCAAGTGCTGGTGTTAAAGGTGTGAGCCATCACTGACTAGCCCTGTTTCTCTCATAGACAAGATTAATCTCATGTAGCCCAAGCTGGTCTTGAACTCAGAGATCCAGACAGATCTGTCTCCTGAGTGCTAAGACTAAAGTGTGTGCTACCACTGCTTAGCCTCTTTGGCTAACTCTGTGTCTGTCTTTGTAATCTGATCTTCAGACAAACTTTATGTCTTAGATTATAATCACCACCCAACCACTTTTGCTAAATTGATAAAAAAGAAAAGACAAGAGAAATAATCAGGAAAGGAATCTCTGAATGTAACCACGAGGAACCGGCTGTACAGTGCACATTGGTGACTTCTGTTTATTGAGTATTTTTGCATCAAAGTTTATGAGGGAGATTTGTCTGTGACTCTTTTTCTCTATTGAGTCTTTGTGTAGTTTGGGTATCAAGGTGACTGTAAACTCACAAAAAAGTTTGACAACATTCCTTCTAAAAGAAATAGAAGAAGATATCACAAACGGAAAAACCTTCAAAGACATTGGACAGTTAAGATCAACACAGTAAAAAAGACAATTTTATCAAAAGTAATCTACAGATTCAATGCAATCCCCATCAAAATCCCAATATAATCTTCATAGTTCATGGAAGAAAAATACTCAGCTTCATATGAAAAAATAAAAGACCTAAGATAGCCAAAATAATTCTTTTTAAGGGAACTTCTGGTGTTATAACCATCCCTGACTTCAAGCTCTACTGTAGAGATATAGTAAAACAAACAAACAAACAAAACAAAACAAACAAACAAACATCATGGCATTGACATAAAAACAGACTTGTGGATCAGTGGGCTCAAATAGAAGATCTTGATATTAAACCACTCAAATATGAGCACCTGATTTTTGACAAAGTATACAATAGAAAAAAAAAAGCATCGTAGACATATGGTGTTGCCATAACTGGTTGGTGGCATGTAAATTGATTCATATGTATCACCCTGCACAAAACTTATCTAAGCAGATCAAAGACTCCAACATAAATCTAGTTATACTGAACCTGACAGAAGAGAAAGTGGGAAATAACCTTGAACACACTGGCAAGGAGACCACTTCCTAAATATAACACCAGTACCAAAGGCACTGAGAGAAACAATTAATAACTGGGACTATCCTGAAACTTAGAAATTTCTGTAAGGCAAAGGACATGGTCAATAAGATAAAATCTTAGTCTACAGAAGGGTAAAGCTCTTTACCAACCTTATATCTGAAAGAGAGTTTGATATCTATACTATATAAAGAACTAAAAAAAAAAACCTAGACATGAAAATACTAAATAATCTAATTAATAATGGAGTATAGATTTAAACAAAGAATGTCTAAGATCAAATACACTGATGAGAGCCAGTGCTTCAGGGAATGTAAGGTAAGAGCAATGCTCTTCTATTTCTGGTGGGGATGTAATCTTGTACAGCCGGTTTGAAAATCAACATGAGGTTTTGCAGAACACTTGGAATAATTCTAGCTCATGATCCACCAATATCACCTGTTGGCATGTACCAAAAGGATGCACATTTGCTTTACAATGTTCATAGCAGCATTATTCCCAATAGACAGAAACTGCACACAATCTAGGAGCCTCTCAATGGGAAAATAGATTTTAAAAAATGTGGTACATTTCCACAATGGAGTATTACTCCACAGTGAATAAAAAAGGAGGTTAGATAAGATCTACTGAGAAAACTGGGAATAGGGGGCACAGAAATGGGTGGTGAGAAGAGAACACAAGAAAACAGGATGGTTGAGTTGGGGAAGGGACAGAGATGAAGAGAAAGGAAAGAGATATTTTGATGGCGGAATTCAGTTTGGAGTTAGGGAGAAATCTGGTGCTAGAGAAATTTCTGGGAATCCACAAGGATGATCCCAAATAAGACTCCACTAGAGAGGGTGCCTGAACTGGCTTTCCCCTGCAATCAAATTGATGATCATCCTAACTATAATCAAAGACATTTCACTCAGAAACTGATAGAAGTAGATGCAGAGATCCTCAGTTAAGCACTGGGCCAAGCTCCCAGACCAGTCAAAAAGAGGGGAGAGGGTTTTTGTGGGCAAAGGGTTAAAGAATATGGTGGGGAAATGCGCAGAGACAACTGATCTGAGCTACTAAGAGCTCACTGACTCGGGACTGACAGCTGGGAATCTGCATGGGACCAATGAGGAGGCCCTCTGAATGTGGATGGCTGTATGTAGCTTAGGTAGTTTATGGGGCCTCTGGCAGTCGGACCAATATTCAAACCTAATTCAGGAACTGGATTTTTGGAGCCCATTACCTGTAGAGGGATAGCTTGCTTATCCTTGATACACTGGTAGGGGCTTGATCCTGTCTCAACTTGATATGCCACACGTTGTTGACTACAGATGGGAGACCTAACCCTCTCTGAGCAAAGTATGAGCAGGTGGGGTAGGGAGAAGCTGGGGGCATGATTTGGAGAAGGGAAGGAGAAACTGTGGTTGGTATGTAAAGTGAAAAAAAACTTTTAAATAAAAATTTTAAAGAAGAAATACAAACTAGTTTTGCACAATGTTTCCAGGTTAAAATGATAGCTACTTTCTATTCATGTTTAACAGTGGGGCCTTTTCATCTTTGATACGTAATTTGCCTCTAAATATATATGTTTAAGATCTTTTCAGTTCAAATATTTACGTGCATCTTTGTTGTTATCCATGACAAACAGTCAAAGAATTCCATGGTTTGTTGTGTGACAAGAATTTTCCTGGGGAGACAATACACATATCTACTCATCCTCAATAAGGAGTTCATGACAAACCAAATTAGGCTTACCACCAATGCTTAACTTGGTGAATGAATGAGTCTTATTTAGATTAATTACAAGAATAAGAATCATAGGGTAGTTATTGCAGCAGAAATAACTCAAAGACAACTCACAAAAGCTCATTGAACAGGGTGATAGCTCACATATCTAGAAACGTGGAACACACTGTACAGTGGATAGTCTGGAGAGTGTCCTCTCTAAGTGCCTCAGTCATTATAAGATTCTTGTAGGCAGCTTTATTTCTTGGCTTCTTAAAATAACCTGGTGTGCTCTGAGTCTTCTTTGCATCTTGCTTTGTTTGTGAGTGACTCTCAGCAATAATTTCTGGTTATACCATCTTGAGGTGGGAGGGACCTAATGAATTTGCTCCATTTTAGGGACTTCTTGAAGCTCTTTTGAGGGTTTTTTGTTTGTTTGTTTGTTCTTGTTTTTTTGTTTTATTTTGTCTCCTGTATGAAAGAGCCTCCCTGCAGGAGAGAATGTTTCAGTCTCTGAAGACACTAGTACACAGCAGCGTCTGAAATTGGTCCAATGCCATGTGGCTCCAGAGCTACTCTTGATACTAGACAAGAAAACAAAGGGACATGGCATTTCACCTTGAATCCACCTTTAATTACATCTGTAAACTAAAATTTCAAAATCTTTCTTTTTCACTTGTTGATGAATTTATGACTGGTGTCCTTAAGAATCATTTTCATTGAAATACAGCATGTCCCTGAAATCATGTCTTTGTTTCTCCTTTATGGTAGTGTCCTTTTCAACTTCTTTGAATGAGGAAATCAATGTTCTCTCTCAGTATAAATAAGAAAGGCGATTCCATTCAGTATGAAGTAACTTTCACCTTCCCTGAAGCAGTAGCTCAGAGTTTTTAACCAGTGCTTACAATATCATGAAAAACCTCATCTATCAATTTAAAACATTTGCACTTTATCTAGCAGGTATACATTTAGATCTCTGATCATAACTCAGAGGGGGTAAATTTCTGCTTTGGAACTAGGTAGTAAAATTGAGCATACTAAACTTTCTATGACACCAGTGATTTTTATATCACCATTATCTTTATAGCTTGGCCTTTGAAGAGACTGATAACTCTAAGTGACTAGACCTTCTTGACAGAACATGCTTAAAGAGTGATGATGTGTTTTAAGATAAAAATAAATATAATTTTTATTTTATGACATGAACTAAATGTACTATTTAAAATTTATATTGCTTACACACACACACTCACACACAAATGCAGAGAGAGAGAGAGAGAGAGAGAGAGAGAGAGAGAGAGAGAGAGAGAGAGAGAGAGAGAGAAAACCTTTACAAAATGGGCAAAACACAGTCTAGCAAGTAGCCTAGGAATAATAGAGTGAATATTAACATATGAAATGCTTTCAGTTTGCCCTCAGCATCAAAACATATATTAAAAAAAAAAACAAATCTAACTTAATTCCAAATTAAATTTAGATAGTCTTAAAACTGTTATGAATGGGTTAAGAACGATGCCTGGATATGACTATTGATAAATCTATCATTTCTTTTCTTTGTATAACTGAATGGTAGAATTTACATTGTAATAGAAGAAAATATGGCGAATAAATTTATTAGGCTCTGTTCAAATATTACTTCATAGTTGAGTCTTGAAACTTAAGAGGGCTATTTTATCTGTTGTAATGAGTCAGACTATTATCCTGCACTTTGTGAGTTGCTTACACTGAGAGCGATAAGAGGATCCTACAAAATATTACCACAGCTCTAGTTTTCTTTTAGAAAGAGTAATATCACTTAGTTTTTCCTGTAACTATATGGCCTTAGAAGCTGTGGCAGATGAGTCACATCTGAACTTACTGACTAGGGGGAGGGTGAGAACAAGGAAAATGTTCCAAGCCTGAAAAGAGATAACAGAAACCTTGGCTATATAAAATATCAGCCAACGAGTAACAAAGGGAACTAAATGATAGGCAACAAAATTTGGGCTGCTTTATAAAATATTTTAAAAATTATTAAAAAATTATAAAAACAACAGTGGTTTCACTAGTCACTTTTTTATTGAAAAAAAAATAGTCTGATTTTAGGTTGGGTCAAAATGCATGTACTTTGTAATTATGCTTTGCTGTTGTTACTGTTGCTGTGATATATTTTCTTCCCAACAAACTGGGTGTGAAAGGCAGCTGAGAATAAATTCATATTTGTTTCCATGTTTATTTTTAAGCTTCAATATTTTCTTGAAAATACAACTTAACTCAGAGCTACATAGAAAATATCATCCATAATTTATAATATCCATTTTTATAAACATATTGCACAATATTACTTTCTGGAATTAGAAAATCAAACCCACTCTGATTTTTGTTTCACAACTGGAGTTATAGTAATCACAGCAACTACTTGTGCTTGCAAAATAATTCTTAACTGTCACTGAGTAGGAAGCTTATTTATAAAGTCTGTCATTAGCTGGAATCTAAGCTTGGGAACACTTTTCCTGTAGCAGAGTAAGTGTTCACAAGTATACTCATGAATCCTTGCCTGGGAATAAGGCCTAAAATAATGATTTTCTGATGAGAGAGAGAGAGAAAGAGAGAGAGAGAGAGAGAGAGAGAGAGAGAGAGAGAGAGAGAGAGAGAGAGAGAGAGAGAGAGAGAGAGAAGTGAGGGGTAAGGAGAAAGAATGATGGAGAAAGAATGATGGAGGAAGAGAGAGAAAGAAAGAAAGGGGAAGATGTAGGAAAATGGGTAAGAGGAAGTCAAGGTGACAGGATCCGAGATAAGAGAGAAATACCACAGGACAGCAATTGAAACCTTCTCAGACAAGACTATGTTTCCAACAGATATATGGATATTCAGGTAGCATTATCTCAGTATTTGGATGTAGAACTTGGAAATAAATTTCTACATACTATTCATATATGTCATTTCATGAAAACACAAATAATGAGGCTGCATTTTGATGATGTTTATAATGATTGTTCTAATGAAAATGTCATAAATATGTATAACATCAATTATTATAATCATATTTACTCAGTGAAAATAGTTTTTATCCATAATATATTTTTGAAAAGTTTAGGGATATTATTATTATTATTATTTATTATTATTATTATTATTATTATTATTATTATTATTATTATTATCATCCTTATTTTCAAATGCACTCCTATGCTATATTTGTTGAATGGGGTATTTTAAACTCCTCCAAAGGTTAGTATTTAAACAATGATTTAAGCTATAAAAAGAATTCATATGTAGTTATGTGTTCTTAACTTAGTAACTTTCTTGGATAGTCTTAACAAAAAGATACAACATTAGGAATGTTTCTGAGTTATCACAAGTCTCATAGTACCACAAAGTTTATGCTATATTCTGGCTCCTGGCACTTACTTGAATTGTCATGATAATATTTCACCTAGCAGGCCTCAGGACATGTGATGAATGACTGCTACTAAATTCATATAGGACACAGTTAAAAATTGAGGGTGCTTTTTGGCTAAAATGGAGAGTGAGCATAGAGAAATAACACATTAGAATTAAAAGTCAGGCATAACATTTGGTACAATTTTCTTTTTACAATTTATTTGTTCATAAAATATTCTTTAAGAAAATTCTATATGCTATTTTTACTGCAGCAATCAAAACACTTAATGAATTAAATACATTCATTTCTAGTTCATACCAGTAGAGCTTATACCTAACAAAAAACAACCTAGAATTTAAGATTTAAATGAGCAAAACTTGAAGGCCATGATATTATGTGAACAATTAATGAACCAAACTCAAGCAGAGCACTGGGAAATACATATTTTATAATACTTGTTTTGACATACTGTGTTACATGTTTGGAAGTATGTAGTGATATGTTTCATATTTAATAAAATCCAGTCTGAAATATCAGAGAGATCTACCCACAGTCAGTCCAGGAAGATCAGAGTGTGATAATTTACACCTTTAATCCCAGCACAGGGCCAGCAGATCTGAGTTTGAGGCCAGATTGGTTTACAGATGGAGTTCCAGGTTCCCAGGCAGGCAGTGGTGGTGCCAGGCATTTATCCCATAACTCCAAAGGCTGCGATCTTTCTATGTTTCTGTGAATTCAGGGCTTACTACCATAGCGTAGTGGCCCACTCCTTTAAGCTTAACCCGGATGTGAAACAACTGGGTGAAGGAGGTATTTAAGGCACATGTAGGAAGACAGATTAGGCAGTAGAAGCCACAAGGAGCAAGCAAGGCTGAGGAAGCTGGAAGACAGCTGGGTGAGATTTGACTGTGGTGTTTCTTATCTTTGATATTTCAGCCTTTCCGTGATACCTGGCTCTGAGTTTCCTTTATCCGTGAAGCAGAAGGGTAATAAGGAAAATCTAAAGCATAGTATACTATGAAGAAGGAAAGCCAAGAACTATAGCACATGAGTCAAAGATTGTCTTTCTTAAGGAATCCCTAGTTTTGCTCTAGACAGTTTTCAAATCCTAGATTATGGGGTCCATCAGCATTATTTGAAATCAATTATTTATTAGTTTAAATTTTATCCATTGTTTATATAAGTTTCCATACAAACTAGTATTTGAGCACCTACTGGAAACTCACGTCTACCTCACTGTTGTTCAATGATGGCCATTGGAGTAGTGGCAAAATAAATCACAGGCAGGGAAATGGTAGTGGCAAAGGCCTCGGGGTGGTGCATAGGTTGATACTGGAACAACAAAGCCATTGATTATCAGTGGTGTTTACATCAGTTAAGGATGCAATAACAAAATACAGTAGACTAAACTGTTAGTAAATGGTATAAATAACAGAAATCTAATTCTATGACTTTGGGGGCTGGAATATAAACCAGGAACTGTCTGTGGCCGAGGTAAGATGAGAACAATCTTCAGTAGTACAGATTGTCAGCATTTTGCTGTAAACTCATGTGATAGTGAGAGAAGCATATAAAAAACTCACAGTTCCAATTCCTAACATAATCACCTCTCCAAAAGCATATGTTTTAATATAATCACCTCACACTTTGAAGACTGGAAATGTTCACTCACTGAAGTTTGAGTTAGTGAGTCACAATGGCCCCAAAGTATGCGAAAGCTGGCTAGATTTAACATCACCTTGTGTGACACAGTATAATGCTGGGCTAAAAATTTCAGGACAGATAACGTAGATTGCTGAAGACAGATATGATATGCTGTGCTTGATGTCATCCGCTGGCTATGCCACTCAGATTCTGCTAATGGGGACAAAAACAATGTCAGGTAGGTTGTTCAGTAATACATGGTGGCAGTTAGAGTGCTGTGGACTTTTGGATTATAGTTTTATTTTGAAAGAAAAGTAATAAACATTTTGATAATGGATTGGAAAAAGGAAAGTTAGAAAAATATAGAAGCAAAAAGTTGTTCACTCTTTTAGCTATAGCAAATGAAGAATGAAAATGTTAATTGAGAAAAAATATCAGAATTTTATGATGCAGTTATTACAAATCTTTTGCATTTGTAGCATTTAAAAACATCAGTTAAATATTTAACTTTAGATACCTAACTGGTAGTTTGATGTGCAGGTCTGGATTTCAGAAAAACAGAGACTACCTGAGATCCAGTAACACAGGAAATAGTTCCTATTATGAATTTGAAAAAAGGAAGTAAAGAAAAAGTCAAAATTGTTTTTATTTGTTCCATTATTGTTAAATTAGATTTTGTCTCTGATTATTTTTCAGTGTTTTGTTCATGTACCTTAATTTGAAACAGTCCATAAGTTTTAAAGACAAATAAAAGTCATTCATATTCCTACCTTTCAATGATGGAAAAGTAAATCTTTTGGCATATTTTTAAGAAAAATTTTCTATACATTTCATTTAAATTACTTGATAAAGACAGACAAAATTTATAGCATTTTTCATTAAGATTATAGCAAAGCATGGTCTTTAATTATTACATAGTACTGTTTTGCATGTGACATTTAACTCTTTAGCTGATGTCATTCATTTGTTTATGATAGGACTGATAATTTATAAATTTTGCTTTAGTCATAATTATAAATTATTATAGTTGCTTATATAAGTTAAGTCAACATGTTATCTAATTAGTAATTGAAAAGTAATATGAACATTTTTTATGGAGTTATAATATGCAATTTTATTAAATAAATAATCTTAATAATTTAAATGAATACTCCCTGTTTATCAAGAATGGCCTCAATGGCAGCAAACATGTGAGCTCATGAATGCAGGGAGATGGAGGATCTGTGTTATTGAGATGAGCTACTTAGACGTCAATGGGAACACTACTGATGTGTGCATGTCATGTGAATTGGAGGGAATGGCACATAAGCACTTTTTAAAACTTTATATTTTTTGAAAAGAAAATGTCTCAGATATCTTCAAACTTACTCTCACAAGATATCCACTGAAAGGCTAATTCTCCAAACGCCAATTTCTGAGCTTAAACTTACCAAACACTCCCATCCCCAGTGAGCAATTTCCACTCTTGCAAAATGGCAGAAAATGTCACATTTGACAACTATTCACGAAAACCAGTTTCACTCAAAGGAGGCTATCTTTTAAAGAAATTCATATACACATCAGCCTGAAGGAGTCTAAAATGAGATTGAAAACAAACGTCCTTGAACTGTACAAGACCTTTTCTCTCTGGTGCTCTTTGCTTTTCTTTATCACTGTTGTTCTGATATTGCTTGATGTTATTTTCTTAGTTTACTACCTACAATCACCTTGATCTCTTCATAACTGTCTTAGTCAGTGATGAATCAGTTTCCTCGGGTATTTCACGAGGCACAGATGCTTTTAAAGTTTGAATTCTCTTTTGAATTTTTAGCTATGCAACTATTGGTATTCTTTCATCATCCTGTATGCCTTTTTTTCTAAATATAGTTGAATGAGAGACAAATGAGTCAAGAAATACTTCTAAAGCAAAATTTTCTCCATTAACATAAATGAGAGATGTATAGCATCTCCTTAAAAGTATCAGCAGATCTGAGTGGAAATGAAGGGAACAGTAAGTTTTGTTAATATGTCTAATTTTACTTGGAAATAGAAACATGCTGGTCTGGGCTGGACCAGCTTGGTGATCTGGTGCTTGTCTAGTATGCAGGAGACTGAATTAAGATTGTATTAGAAATTCAGCCAGGGAGCAAGTAATGTGAGTGCAAATGATACTGAAAATCAGACCTTGTGCCCTTAAACAAGCTATTAGCTTAAATAGTTGTAAGTTACCTAGTAAACTTGTTTGTGAGAAACAAAATTCCCCTTTAATTACTTGGATACAATGAAATTTTGATATTCCAGAAATCATAAAACAGGGTTAAGACAAAAAAATTGTTTAAGGATGTAATTTGTTGTGAAAATTAGTTTTAACTAAAAGTTTAAATGTAATTAATTCTAAGAATCTGTAAATAAGAAAATGTCAAAACTAAAATTTCCTTAGTACCCAAGGTGAGCAGACAAATGCAATAATTTCTTGAAGTTTAATGACACTTTAAATTTTTCATGCATACTCATTCCTTTAATATATTATTACATATGACCAAAATTGGAATCTTCCAGAAATTGGAATTAATAGTGTCTAAGCAACAGAATAGATTAACTTGCTCTTGAAAATAAGGCCAAGCATGCAAAATGCACAGTGTCTCTTTCATATTATTTTTTACAGGCTGCCACCAGAAGGTGTGACCTAGATTTATTATGGGTCTTCTTGAATCCAAAAATCTGATAAGCCCAATCTGTCACGAAGGAACAACTTGGGTTTTAGTTGATTCCTGACTTAGTTGACTATGAAGATTCACCATTATAGTAAATAAATGGAATATGCATTTGACAGCAATTTTGAGATAAAAGTTGGGAAAGGGAAGACAAGGTTGAAAATATTTGGCTACCAGTTCTTAACTGCTGTGATTCATAATTTTGTTATAAAATAGTGATGACAATAGCTATACTACAAAGCAAGACAACAACCTCTTAGTGGACTGACCAGGTTTTTTTTTTAATGTAAGTGTGTGAAATTGCAGACAAAAGATTATGTAGCTTTCACCAAGTGCTTTGGTGAGAATAAACCACTCAAGTCTTGAGTATACATCATCAACTGTCATGCATGGCTACTTCTGAGCAAATCTCCTGCACCCTGAATTAGAAAAGATTTTTATGTAAAATGTGTTTGTTATTAACAAATAAGAATAAGATTACACCCTAGAAAGAAACAAGCAAGTCATTGTCAAAATATCATGGTTATATTTCACATCAGTCACTGGAGAAAATTTAATAAACTGTAGAAATTTCATCCTATGCTCTTTTACAAACATTTTTTGAGTATTTGCTAGAATTTGCTGTCAAGAAAAGTTAGTATCTTGAAAGATGGCAAAGGAGTTGATAAAAATAGTAAAAAAAAAAAAATCCTTTCAGTTATATAACCTTATAAAACAAGACTTATTCAGTCATTAGACTGCCCAGACAAAGCAGGCACTCTGGCAAAGAAGTGGGACATTTTCGGGTTTAAACAAGTGGGTGGATTTTTGATGATTCCTATTGGTAGCAGAGCAATAAGGGTTAAGAAGATGAGCTCAGTGATGCAGAGGATTATTGGCAGACTATGAGGGAAATTCTTAACATTGTTTTTTTTTTTTTTTTTTTTTGTATAACCCCCCCCCCCCTCTAAATTTTAAAACTGCCATATTCAGTAGAATTTTCTATGACCTGGGATTTTCAAATCAAAAGATTGTAAGGAAGCCTCATCTTGTGGATAAACAAATGTTCCAAATGCCATCCTTGGGGAGATCTAGTGATTGAGGAGTGCCTAGGAATATTTGCTAGCAGCTGAATGGAAGACCTTACAAACAGCCTTCTGAAAGAAGTATTTCGAAGAGATCTTCTGCTCCATGTGTCCTTTCTATTACCTATCATACTTTTGAGACTATAATAGATATAATCAAGGAGAAAAATTCATTTTTGTTACTCGATATTTACATCCGTCAGCACATCCCAAGCTGAACTTCAAGGATATGATAGAGTATATTCAGTGTATCAAAATCAAATTAGTTTGTTGACAGTTTTATCAGGGATTTTTCAGTTATTTTTTCCTTTAGAAACTGGAAAGAGAATCTAGAGAAATGTTCAGCTTGTTAGAGAACTTACTGCTCTTATAGAGGTGTCTTGAGTTCTTAGCACACACGTGTGGCTCATAGATAACTTTAAATAAAGAATTCCAATTCACCTTTCCATCCTATGATGATTCACATAGGGCCTGAAACATTATGTACACATATACACATAAAAATAATAAACAGATAGATGGGTAGATAGGTAGATACATAGATGGTAGATAGATCTTTAAATAAGCTGGAAGATAACAATAGCAAAAAAGACATTAGTTTATAGTTATGACAGCATGCTCTCATCACATCCCAATTACAAAGAAATGAACCATTCTTTTCCACACTGGTCACCTGTGCTTTGAAATCAAAACCTTACATGCAAAAAAAAAAAAAAAAAAAAAAAAAAAAAAAAAAAAAAAAAAAAAAAATCCAAGTTATAATGTGGTATCTTTTCACTTGTGGCTCAGTGTCAGTAAATCAACAATTCAAGCACATGAACACGCATTTTTCATTTCTGTCAAGCAAATGACATAACCCAGGGACCTACCTGGATAGAGCCTTCTTAGAAAGAACTGACTCACACAAAGCAAAACAAAGCTACAGGTTGTCCTGATAGCACTTCTATTTTGCGAGTGTTTACACATTGTGATGTCTAACGAACTGGGGGTATTTTTATCTTAGACTGCAAATAATATGTTTTGTTTTGTTTTGTTTTGTTTTTTCCTAGTTCAGAATTTAAAGGTAAAAAAGACCCTAACAATCACGAAAGGCTGCGTATCCTCATAATCCAACTTGGGAATTCAACATCTCATAGACTTTTCTCATTTAATATCCACAAATGCATCTTTGCAAAGAAGTTCTGCAGGCACTAGCATTTCTCAGCTTTGCTCAGTCTGCTCTAGACCAATATTCTAGAGAAGGCAAAAGCATCCAAAGCCTGTTGTTATATATTTTGTTGTACACTTCCTACTCTATTCATAACTAAAAAACTTTGGGTTTCAGGATAGAATTTCTCAATGTCTCTGATCTCAACCATCTCTTTAAAAACATGCCAGGAGGAAGAGGGCTCTGGCCTTTTCTAATATAGAATGAATGAAACTACTGCTACCTTTTCCATCCATAGTCAACATCCCAGAAGCATTGCCCTTTGATGTTAACTGTAGGTTAACAAGAGGCGCATCACAATGTTAATCTTGATAAATACAGCTCTGTAAATCAGAGTTTTCCTTTACCGTTAGTTCTAAATAAGAATTCTTCTTCTCTCTTCACTCTCCTTCACTCTGTCACACACCCTTGATAGCTAAATGTTAGTGTGGGCATTCAGACAGTGGGTATTCTGAATGAATACTTAAACTTTTCATTATTTATCCATTTAGGTTGACTACACTGAGGTTTTCTTGCACAAGTCCCTTAAGAACAGATACGGATTGAGCTTGAATAGCGCCAATGACTTCAAACATGTCAATTATAATGTACAGAAGCCCTATTGTTTCCATTTTGACTCAAGGTCAGAAAATCTGAGCTTATCTCCAGCAAGGCTTCATAATAAGATGCTTTGGTCAAAGCTATGGTTACCAGGTATCTTATGTCTGAGAATTGAAGAAGTGTTTACATCTTTCTGTACTGGCCCCTCCCCTCTGCTTGGTATAGGCTATTGTCTATAAAGTCATTTATATATGCTCCAGGAAACATAAAATATAAGAACAAACATCTAATATATAATGCTCTAAATCTTCGAGTGTTGTGAAGACTTGTTCATGACATTGGAATAATTATACACATAACACTCCTGTCACTAGTCATTTAAAACAGCATATGACTAAAGGGACTAACGTTTTTGTTCCTGGAAAACCAGTTATCTTCCAAAGTAATGAATACATAGTTTTCACAACTAATACACATTTAACTTTTTAACCACTAACTTACTATAATTTTAATAAGATATTGTTGCAAATAAAAAAATGAAATATCTAATAAAATCCTAAATTCACCACCCCTAGAAAATTTCAAAGTGCAGGATGCACTCCATAATTTATATTGCATAGAAGAAAAGTGTTGGGTTTATAATAATATGCTGGGATGGAGAGATGGCTCAACCATTAAAGGTTTGACTCACAACCAAAAATATAATAATATACTATCAGTATTTTTGTTAAATAATTAATAATTATGGCAGAGATAAGCTTTCCACTCCACTTTCATGTCACACATACACACACACACACACACACACACACACACACACACAGAGGGAGAGAGAGAGAGAGAGACAGAGACAGAGACAGAGAGAGACAGAGAGAGAGAAAGAAAGAGAGGTAGATATACAGATAAGATACTTTTATAAATAGACAGAGATAGAGATACATAATTCCTTTATAATTTATCTATGGCTATGACTCAGTAGTAAAGCATTTACCTCAAATGAACAAGGCACTGGATTCAAGTCCCAGAACAAAACCAAAACAAAAAATTCCTTATAACAATCTCTATGGTAATTTTAGGTTTTAGCTTAGCACATGATAGATGTGGTGGAGAAATTAGATTCCTTTAAACCTTTCAACAGCCATTATGTCAAATTTAGCCCAAAATCTTTATGGTGTCAGTTATAAATTGATTTGTCTTATAGCACACTAAATGCGTTTGCACATAGAGCATTTCCAAGTGTTATATTAGGATATTTGTGTGTATGTGTTTGTGCACAGATGATTTAGATATAAATGGATATAGATACTTGTATATATCTGTATATGTGTGTACATAATTATATGTGTATATTTGTCTATATATTTAACCTAAATAAGTTATGAGAAAAAATGCCCCTAAAAACAATAATTGATTTATTCATTATTTAGGTTCATAATACACAAATTCCTATAATTTGTCCGTACAGTGAATCATATAGATTTATCTAAAGAGCAAGAAGGGTTGGGATGATATGGAAATGAAGTCAAAGCATATGTAGTACTTCTATGAGGACCTTAAAGTTAATCACAGCAATTTCAGTTATTGTTTTTAGTAATATTAATATTTAGAATAGTTGTTATTGTTCCTTATAACTAAAAAAAGCAATACATATTTTTGTAACTTTGCACTAAATATTCTAATTATGACTTTCTTGAAAATGCAGCATCAAACCAATCTACTTTCTTTTATTTGTCTATGCACTGAAATTCAGAAGACAAAATTTAATGTATTTCACAAAATTTGAATTCACTTTTTAATTCAATAAGTAATTTTACTAATTGTTTTGGACTCAAAGTGGTTCATGAAGACATCAATATTAATAAAAAATGCACATTATCTTCATGCTATGCTTATTCTTATGATATCCCTATTCTTATGATAACCATTATGACATTCCTAATGTAATGCAGAACTGAAGTAGTTTACCAACTACTTTGTTGTGATGTTCTTAAAGATGACCATATGCAATATTAACTACAAAATTATTCCCTTGCATTTTGATACAGTCATATTCAAGCTGCTTTTAAACACTAGATTTCTGCTGAAACAAAGCAAGTCATATTCTGCAAGGCAAAATCTGTTTAAGTAAAGGCATGAAGGACATACATTTGTACTAGGAACCATATTTGCAATATGATCTAGCTGCAAAATATTCATATTAATAATTAAAAAATAATTAACTACATGGAGAACTAATAAAATGAAACTGTGAAATGAAAACATAATTTGTATAACGATTATTTTTTAAGATTTAAATGTAAATATTAATGAAGAAAATAAACTGGAAAGCAGATATTCTATAAGTATTTATTCTAGATACACCCAATATATTGTGAGAATTAACAATGGCTATATAGTTACTGGTATCAGTGAGAAAGAACCTGTAGAATCAACAGGCACCAGTCCTAGAGATTTAATATGCATGATAATGACAGGAATATCAAGAAACAGGAGCAACAATAATCATCATAAAATGCAGAACAAATAAGCTTATACTTTTGATAGCTTTTTGTTTTCAGGCTTTTCTCTATGCATTTGTATCTAGCACACAAAAATGGGGTTACATTATGCCCATCTTTTGACAGAATTGGTTTACATCAATTAGCAGTATCATAGGGAATGTACTCTATAATTGCAAATGTAGTCAGCATAATCATTTCGATTCTACCTCAGAAAAGATCATCTTCTTTGGAAGAAATTAAACTTTATTATGATTTCAAATGAATACTTTACACTTAGGTTATACAACCTTTCTACATAAAAGATCAAGATGATGAAATTCTTGGAGACAGATGAAGGGTTCTATTGAGAGCTCACTGACTATGGACTGACAGCTGGAGAACCTACATGGGATCAAAATAGGCCCTTTGAATGTAAATGACAGTTGTATGTCGAGGGCAGTTTGTATGGTCTCTGGCAGTGCTACCAGATTATTTTCCTAGTACAGGAACAGGCTTTTTGAAGCCCATTCCCTCTATAGTAATACCCTGCTCAGCCTTGATACTGGGGGAAAGGGCTTGGTCCTGCCTGAACTGCATAAGATACTATATTGACTCCTCCTGCGAGTCCTTACTCTCCCTGAGGAGTGTAGGGGATGCGGTTGTAGAGATGTGGGGAGGACTTAGAATAAGGGCAGAAGAGAAAACAGTGGAAAAAATTTTAAAAAGAGAAAGAATTTTACATTATTAGTTTAAGCTTCTGAATTAATCTTCTAACTTAATGTTATTTAGACAGCATCAGTGGCATCAGTATAGTTCTCTATAAATATATATTTTATTCACATTTAAATGATATCTTTGTGGTGTTATCATAGTACGGTGGGAATCATAGGGATTTATTTTGCTCTTTTACATGCTAGTTAAATTTCCTTTTATATAGTATTTTCTAGACACGTAACAGACCAATATGAATTTACAGAGACAAAGGACAGAATTAGAACTTTGAGAGGAGGAAGTGAGCATCAGCTTCCATTTCCATGAATCTATAAGCAAGTGACTTCAGCAGGGACAGGAAAAGTTAGTTTTCTTCAATGAAGACTTACTGGGTACATTAATCATACTGGAGACTGGACTCGATGGCAAGCAGTAAATAGCTACCACAAAGCAAACAACAATTATTTTTGTCTCATGTTCATTTGCTTTGGGTATTTGTTTGCCTTTGAAGGAGAGAAACTGGTGTATGTGTGTGTGTGTGTGTGTGTGTGTGTGTGTGTGTGTGTGTGTTTTATATTATTTTCTAGGTTATTTATAAAATTCAATTGATTAATTAAATAATTAATTTGTTTGTTTGTTTATTTGTTTGTTTTCCAAAGAGAAAGAGAGAAAGAAATGGGTGTTGAGTTTGGTGGGCAAAAACATGGGAGAATCATGAAAGAAATGAGGGGCAAAATCTGACTAGGACATATTGTATAAAACTTTCTCAGTAGATTAAAAAATATTTTTGCTTGATACAACTTGTATTTCTTAGAATACATTTCATATATTTATCTTGTACTTTAACTCTATAATCAGTTTATTACATATTCAGAAAACCTCTTTGAAGTTCCAATGGTGTTAAATTTGATTCATTAGGTGTAAAAATACTACGAAGCTTCCCTACGCCAATACATATTCTAAAAGAATCAGTTAGCTTTAGTGAAAAAATAAACAAACAAACAAACAAACAAAATTGTAACCAGGCTACTTGAGAGAAGTCTCAGTAATTATGAACTCATATTACAAAGAGCCTAACTTGGTTCTCAGCATCTTGGTCAGTTAAAACCCAAATGCTTATAACTACAGGTCCAGGAGGAACTAAGATCCCTGTTAGATACAAGTAAGTGCCACACTCATTGCTCACACATATTCATAATTTAAAAAATTCTTTAAAAAATAAGTTTTTATAGGTGTGTTAGAGGTGAATCTTGGAAGATTTGCAGCAGAAGAACTGTAAGATAATTTATCATAATTTTGACAAAACAAATTTCATACATATATTGAATTTTTTCTTGGTAACATGAACATAGAATAGATACAAATAAATTGGAAAAAATTCCGTATGGTTCATAAATACCATATTTAGGCTCATTATAAAGAATAGCAAGGTTCACTTGATTGTGAAGTTAATTATTCCAATATTATACCTAGACATTAATTATGCAGTTTTATTTTTTAAATTATTATGTTCAATTATAGATGCATGTTATGTATATATTATATATATGTTTGTATATAATTATATATATATATGTGTGTGTGTGTGTGTGTGTGTGTGTGTGTGTGTGTATACACACACATATAATTGAGTTTTTTGAGACAGGATTTTTCTGTACAGCCCTGGTTGTTCTGTAATTCACTCTGTAGACCAGGCTGATCTCAAACTCAGAGATGTACCTCCCTTTGCCTCCAGAGTGCTGGGATTAAAGGTGTGTGCTCTACCATATGTAGCTTATTTTAATATTTTTAAATTTCTAATGTAATTAATTGTTTGTTAATTTAGAACTATTTAAAAAAATCCTCCCTCTCTTCACCTGGACTGGGAGCTCTGCCCACAGCTTACCTGTGGAACTCTGACTTTGTTCTATCAGTAGTTAGATGAAGGTTTCATAATGAAAATACAGTAGTCATCAATTTGATTGCAGGGGAAGGTGAGTTTAGGCACCTCTTCTCTATTGCCTGTTATGTTAGCTGGGGTCATTTCTGTGGGTTCTTGGGTAATTCTGTAGCACCAGATTTCTCTTTATCCTCACAATGGCTCTTCCTATCTCAAGATATCTATTTCTTTTAACTCCCTTAAAGAAATAGGAAAAAAAAACCACAAACAAAAATTCTGAAAGAAAATAAAGAAAACCAAGGAAAAGAAAGCACACAGGTTAAAGAAATATACTAGGAATTAAAAATTGAAACAGAAGCAATAAAGAAGGCACAGAAAATTAAAAAAAAAAAACCTGAAGAAACAAACTGGAAATACAGAAGCAAGCATAACCAATAGAATGTGGAAGAGAGAATCTCTGGAGTGGAAGATTCAATAGTGGAAATAGATACATCAGTTAAAGAAAACACTAAAACCAAAAAATTCATAAAACAAAATGTCCAATAAATCTGGGATAGATGAAAAGAACAAACCTAAGAATTATTGGAATCAAAGAAGGAGAAGAATACCAGATACAAGGCATAGAAAAAATATATATCCAACAAAATCAGAAATTTTTTTCCCAAACTAGAGAAATACCTATAAAGACACAAGAAGCTTAAAGAACACCATATAGAATATGTGCCTCCTAAAAAATATGCTGCTCACCACCTAATAACCAAGCCATTAAAGCTACAGAACTAGGAAAACATACTAAGAGTTGCAAAGGAAAAAGGCCAAATTACATGTAAAGGTAGACCCATCAGAATAACATCAGACTGACTACTCAGTGGAAACAATGAGAGCAAGAAGGTCCTGGGCAGATGTTATATAGACAACAAAAGAGCATGGCTGCCAACCCAGACTGCTATACCCAGTAAAACTATCATACCTATCCACAAATCCAGACCTAGAGTGAGCACCCAAACACAAAGAAATATAAATATTTCTCAGCATCCCATGGAACTTTCTCTAAAATTGAGCACATATTCAGTCATAAAGCAAATATCAATAGATACAAAAACTGGGAATAACTCCTTGAATCATATCAGACCACCATGGTCTAAAGCTAAAGTTCAACAACAACAAAAACACAGAAAGCCTAAAAATGCATGAAAACTGACCATCTCTCAATTGAACCACCTCTGGGACAAGGATAAAAATGAAAAAAGAAATCAAAGATTTACTATAATTTAACAAAAATGAATTCATAACATACCCAAACTTATGGGACACAATGAAAGCAGTGTTAAGCAGATTACTCACAGCACTAGATGCCTTGTGAAAAACTTAGAGAAATCTCACATAAGGGACCTAACAGCACAGCTGAAGGCTTTAAAATAATTAGAAGAAAATTTACCTAGAATGAGTAGGTGGCAAGAAATAATCAAACTTAGGACTGATATCAATACAATAGAAACAAAGAGAACAATACAAAGAATCAATGAATCAAAGAGTTGGTTCTTTGAGAAAGTCAACAAGATAGATAAACCCTTATCCAAACTAACCAAGAAGCAGAGAGAGAATATACAAATTAACAGAATCAGAAATAAGAAAGGGGGCTATAACAACAGACACCAAGAAATCCAGAGAATCATCAGGTCATACTTTGAAAATATATACTTCACTAAAATGAAAATCCTAAAGAAATGTACAGAAAAGTAAGTAGGAAATACCCTCCAATGCTTTGGCAAAGGTGACCACTTCCTAAATATAACACTAGGAGCACAGACACTAAGAACAGCAATCAATAAGTGGGACCCCTTGAAACTAAGAAGCTTCTGTAATGCAAAGAATACTGTCAATAAGCCAAAATGACAGCCTACAGAAATGATAAAGATCTTCACCAACCCTACATTTGACAAAGGTCTGATCTCTATCATATATAAAGAACTCAAGACACTCAAAAACCTAAATAACCCAATTATAAAAAAAAGGGGGGGGCTTCAGAGCTAAAAAGGGAATTCTCAACAGAAGAATTACAAATGGTTGAAAGCCATTTAAAAAATTGCTCAACATATCTAGCTATCAGAGAAATGCAAACCAAAACAACCTTGAGATACCACCTTACACCTGTCAGAATGGCTAAGATCAAAAACATAGATGACAGCTTGTGCTGGAGATGATGCAGTACAAGAGGAACACTTTTCTATTGTTGGTATGAGTGTAAACTTGTGCTGACACTCTGGAATGCTGTATGGTGGTTCCTCAGAAAACTGGGAATCAATCTCACCAAGGATCCAGCAATATCACTACTGGACATATACCCAAAGGATGCACATTTGTACCTCAAAGGTATTATCTCAACTATGTTTGTAGCAATATTATCCATACTAGCAAGAACATGGAAATAACCCTCAACAGAAGAATGGATTAACAAACTGGGGTACATGTACACAATGGAGTATTACTCTGTAGAAAAAGAAAATGACAACCTAAAATTTTGGCAAATAGATGGATTTGGAAAATATCCTCCTGAGTGAGGTATCACAGGCCCAGAAAGATAGGCATGGGATGTACTCACTCATAAATGGACTTTAGGCAAAAAGCAAAGGATACCCAAACATAAAACCACAACCCCTGAACAAATTGGGATAAGAAGGAAGTTAACCGAAACAGCCAGGGATTCCCCTAGGAAGAGAAAATAGAGAAGGTCTCTTTAGTAAATTGGGGTAATAATGGGTTGCAACCAAGAAGGTGTGGGGAAAAAATCATGAGATAAGGAGATGGTTGAGTGATGGGAGCAACAGAGAGGGAGGAAATAAAGTGGGATTTCTTGATAGAGGAAGCCAATGTGGGGTTGGAAAGAGACTAGGTGCTAGGGAAAACTCTATGATGTCACAGGAAGGATGTCCCTGGCTAGGTCTCCAACCAATAGTGGAGGGGTTTCCTAAACAGGACTTCCCCTGTAATCAAATGAATAATCACCCTAAGTGTCATCATAGAACCTGCATCCAACAAGGAATAGAGGTGCAGGCAGTGATCTATGGCTGAGCACTGGATAGAGCTCCTGGCCCAGCTGAGAGCAGGGGAGAGTCTGTATGAGCAAAGGGAGAAAGATTATGAGGAAAATTCCCATAGTGATGGCTAGCTGGAGCTCTGATAAACTCACTGAATCAAGACCAGCCACTGGAGATTCATCAGGAAAAGAAGCTAGAACCTCCAATGGTAGGCAATTGTCAGCTGGCATGAGCAGTATGAGGAGCCTCAAGGGGTTGGATCAGACTATGTTCCTGTGTATGAGCTAGCATCTTGGAGCTCATTCCTGCCAAAAGCTGACTGGAAGGAACTGGGAGGAATGAAGGGAGGGGGAAAAGGAACTACATAGATAAAATGACATTTTTTAATTAAAAAAATAATAAAATGAAAAAAAAGGACCATCCCAACAGGGCTCTGATGGAGGATTTAAACCCCAACACTCCTGCCAAAAAAGAGAAAAGAATCTTTAATGTTTTGGTTTGTGACTAGCAACAGGTAAGATAATGTTGTTAAAAATTAGATAATTGTATTTTACTAGGAAATAATATCTTCAATAAATGACCATCTATGTCTCTGAAATATCTATGTTAAAAAAAAAAGTTGTACATGTGGTATCATTGAATTCTTCTATAGATTGGGTTAATTCTCTGTTCTTGAGACTGAGAAGGATTTAACCAGAAACCTTGTTACCACATTTATATTCTTTGTTGTGTTGACAAAGAATAATGTTCTGCATTTAAAAAATATACAAAATTACACATTAGTGTTTCAACCATTTATTAATTTATTTAAGATTAAAACTACTGATGATCAGTGTGAATTTACTAAAAGGCCTTCAGTAAGATGAGACTCCCACAAAATGAAGTAGATGGCAACTTCTGCTGTTCAGTGTGGCTCAAAGCAGTTCACGATTGACGTTCTAATTTTTGTTGGCAGAACTTTCCTAACTTTATTAGAGTGTGGTTTGGATGCTGCTTATTAAATGTTTGTAGTCTATAGTTAACATCACATTGATAAAAATAATAATTATTGTCAAAATCATTCTTGAAAATGTATCTCCTTAAAAAAGTGCAGATAAGAGAATTCTGTATGAATTCCAAGTTTCTATCCATAAAGGATATCATGAACTGAATGAAAGGCTTAGTATTGTTGGAGGGGCATGGTGATGCAGTTGCATGTAAGATATCGGGAAGCTGCTACCGACAGTAAGAATCTAGGAAATACCCAAACATCTGTTTTAGTCACAGCTGTAGCACATTTCTGAAACTCACAGCTGATGGAGGAACATCTTGCAAATACCAAAAGTATGCCAAAACCCATGTCTCTGCTGTCACCATTGCCAGAGGGAGAATTGTATCTTACTTCTGCTTTCCAAATTTACAGAAGCTCATTTTGGCAAGTTTAAAATCACTCACATCTATAAGCCAAGAAGCAACTACAGCCTAAGTCCAGATTATAAGTTAGTACTAATCAGTAAAAGGTCATCACACATTACAGAGGTCAGAAGCTACAGAATTGTCTGGACACTTTGGACTTAGCACTTAGCCTATTGGCAACACTAGGCAGAGCAATTTGAGGATAAAAGAGAAACGAAATCAAGCTTCAGTTGTGAATTGATGGTGATAGACCCACTGGGGGTGGATAATTGTTTAGGAGAACTTGATCTAATGGACAAGTCAAACTATTGAAGACAGCAAATAGATACATTTGAATGGTTTGCTTTTTTTATACTCCCATACTGTCTCCCTATCTCCTTCCCTACTCCCCATATCTCTGTCTTGGTCTCTTTTATTTTAACTCCGTAGAAAGAAAAAAAGAGGCCATTAAATTGTACTTACTAAGCAAAATAACTAATATTTTGGGAGTAGAGGGAATCGCTAAATACCTTAGAGGGAAGAGATTACTGATGTCTCTGAGGAATTTAGAAGTTAAAAAATCACATTGGACTTGGTCATAGATAAAACTATCTTTGCATTTTCTCTGAAATTGTCATCTCTGACATAGGGTTCTGGACAAAACTTCATCTGTTCTATCTTGAATTTTACTAAAGAGAAATCATTACCTTTTATTGTATATTTTTTTTTTTTTAGGTTGATGTCATAAAACATATGTAGAACTCAGTTTATTGTATAAATGTCGTTCAATGATATTTTTCTTATCTTTATTCCTTTTATCTCATGGTCTCCATGTTTATTTATTTTATTACTTTTTTTTCACTTACCACACTTGAAAGTTAAATACATTTTGATTACATTCTTGAATTCCCTCCACATCTTTCCAGGTGCTTTCTTCATCCCTTACTTTATGATTTTTTTTCTAAAACAAAAAGCAACACAACAGAAAACTACAAAAACCTGAAATCAAGAAAACAAGAGTACAGCAAAAAGAGGAAAAAAAATAAACAAAGCCCACCAAACTAACCAAATATATATATATATATATATATATATATATATATATATATATATAGAGAGAGAGAGAGAGAGAGAGAGAGAGAGAGAGAGAGAGAGAGAGAGAGAGAAGCAAAACAATCTGGAAAAGGCAATTTCACTTTTTATTGAAGAATTGAAAGATTTACTTTCAAATTTTGCATTCATCCGTGCCTCCTTAAAAAAGTATTCAGTGCGGTTTGATGGCTCCAGAGTATGGAGCCTTTTGGGGGAGTTAGGTTGATGTATCAAGAGTTGCATCATTGAAGAAAAGTTACTTTCCTTGTCCCAGTGGAACTCAAACACCAGAGGATTGATATTGTCAACACTTAATATACATTATATATAGAATTATATTCTCTTTAGTAATCTGTAGTCTTATGTGTTAAACAAAATAGTTACTTTCTTACTCCATGTGGGGAAAAAACAAAAAACAGGGGAGAATAACTATCAAATAAAAAAAAAAAATCCATGTCAAGTTGTGAATAGCTCCTGGTCAAAATGCAGAATTCACTTGTAATCTTTTTGGTTCAAAGAGATATATGCAGACCATTTCTACAGCTCTCTAATCCACCATACTCAGCTTGCCTCATAGGCTCAGGTGGTTTCATTTAAACATAAAACTATCTCCGGATAACATCCTATGGCCCTATTAACAATATATTGGTTTCACCATGGCAACAGAATCTGTACCTTTTCCAGTGTCATCTGCCTTTTTTCATTGGATCTGATCCTGCCACATGTTGTGAGGCCTTCAGCTCTCTTCATTACTCCCAAATCTTATATCTCTTTAAATCGTAAAAACCAAAACCATATGAAAGACTCTTAAATTTTACCAGTTTTGTTGTCAACAGGTGAACCTTAAATAAGAAGCCTGGAAATAATTTCAGAAAATTTTACCTTAATTGTTCTAAGCATTTACTAATCATATGTGACTCCATAGCTACAGAAGACCATCACTGCTATCCTAATAAAGCACAAAAAATGTTTATTCAGTTTATACTTTATCACAACTGATCTTTAGCATTAGATCATTTAGATCTCAATGCTAACAAGCAATCACAGATCCTTAATTCTAAATATCACACAAATTGTCCTTGCAATGTTTTCTTAATTTTGTATATTTATATTTTTTGAAAAGATAGTATCATTTCATCTAATATATCATGGTTATAGTGCCCCTTTTAGTTTCGTGTGTAAGAGACAGGCGCACTCACTAGATGCTACATGAGAGTTTATTCAAGGGAGTTGATGAGTGAGTGAAAGGGGGAGGGGGAAGGGGAGGAGAGAGAAAAAGAGCTTCGCTTGGCTGGCAGCTCCTTTGAAGAGAGTGGGTGGGCACAGATCTACAAAGCCATGTCTAGGGGCGTGCCCTCCATAGGCCATTTTGGGTTTATCATGCAGGGACTAAATGCAAAGAATTCTTATTTAACCCTGCACCATGTTGCCTTTACCACATGACTGCTATATGCCGTGAATCATGACAGCCCCCCCTTTCCTTTTTCACCTCCCCTCTCCTCCAGATATACTTTCTTTCTTTTCTTTCATTGAAGAGAACACTCTTTTTAGGAACAATAATTCAACATTAAAAATAAAATACAGAAAGATTAAGCAAAAACTATTTTATCGAATGTGGTGGGATTCAGGTGTTAGCCGATAAGGTTGGAAGGCCTGTCTCTAGAGTCTTAGGAGCCTGAAGGGGTGTGTCCAGCCCCATTGAAAAGGAGTTGCTGGGATCTTGAGCACCTTGTTCCTGCCTTCTTGGAGATTGGATCAGCATCCATCCTATGGATCCTCCTATATTTAAGAGTCGTCTTAAGGCTTAACTTGTGTCCACAAGTGTTAAAATACCCTTCAATAAATATTAATCCTGTCTTCAGTATATTTCAAGTGAGATTTATTGCAATAATTGAATTTGGACACAACAGCTAAACAAAAGGAAATGATTCCTCAAAACAAGCAGCAATGTCAGAGACCCACTTGTTTTCTGTTCCCGCATTCAGAAGTCCCATAAAAATATTAAGAGCTATAATAAATACTCAGAGGACCCACTGAGACCCACACAGGTCTGTGTTTGCTGCTTCAGTCTCTGGAAGCTATATGGCCTTTGCTCAGTTGATGTAGACAGCCTTGTTCTCCTGTGTCCTTCATCCCTTCTAGCTCCTACTTTCCACCTCCTTTTCCACAGGATTTTTGAGCTTTGAGGAGAGAAATTTGATGGAGACCTTTAATTCATTCTTTAACACATAATGTCAAGCTATGGCTCTCTGCATCTGTTCCCATCTGCTGCTGGAGGAAACATGTCTGATAATGACTGGATAAGACACTGATCTATGAATATAGCTAAATATAATTCGGAATCACTTTACTCATTTTTTAGAGCAATAATGTTTGGTATCAGCCTAAGTCTCTAGGTTGTCTAGTCTTTAGTTAATTGTGGTGGGATTTAGGTGTCAGCTGATAAGATCTGAGGATGTTTATCTAGGGTCTTGTGCTCTTGAAGGGGTCATTTTATATGTTTAATTGAGATAATTTGTACATTGGTACAAAGTTTAATCTGAAATTGCTTTATATAACCAAAGCAACTTGTACATCGATATAAAACTGAATCTGTAACTATTATGTAAAATTGTATTTGTAACTGCTATATTTTATATACGCTTCTACCTCTGTTTAAAATATTTCCACATTATTGTCATGTCCATTATGCAATTACTACCTCCATTTAACTATACTAGATATAATATATGATTGCACTAATTATGATATATACACAAGATGTTTTATATACCTCTGTTTAGATGATATATATGTATATACATGTCTAAAATACTGTGGCCACTTTACCTGATATATATATACACCCCTGGCTAATATTTGATAGTCATACTAAAAGTCATGTACAGAGATTATACACCCCTTATATAGATAATCTAATTTTATAGTACAGGGTTTAATCCTTAGGACGATAAAATCTGCAGTCAACATTACTTAAGGTGCCATGTCACAGTCATCTCAGATACAAGTTAAAATATCATAGATAGACAGAAGTCTTCAACCATTTCATAGACCCAGAGAATATGGCATTTAACATTTAAAATTTGGCCGCGAGAGACACAACGACTCCTGGTGTCACTGCTCTTTTCCTGAGATGGTGTTGAGCATCAAGGATACTCCTTTGGTGTTTGTCCTTTTGGCAGAGAATGGCCAGTTAGGTAAAGAACTGCCCTTACCTTGATTGTTGACAGTACACTGTGGGAGATTGTGTTGTTTCATTTTAAATAATTGTCCCAACCACTGGTTTAATAAAAAGCTGATTGGCCAAAGGCAGACAGGAAGTGTAGGCGGGACTACCAGACTAAGAAAATCTCTGAGGCAGAACACCAGAGAGCTCCAGAGAGAAGCCACAGGAGGCAGAGGACAACTATGCCGCTCTAAAGAAAGGTACCGAGCCGCATGGCTGAACAAGAGACATGGGATAGATGAAGGGTAGAGAGCTAGCAAGTGATATGCCTGGGCCTGAGGCTGATCAGCCAAAAACTAATGAAAGCGTCTGTGTGTCTCTGTGGGATTGTGGGACAGTGGGTCTGTGGGTCTGTGGGCCTAGACCTTGGGGTTAGGCCCAAAAGTCTGAGCCAGAAACCTCATACTACAAATGGGAGCCCAACGTGGGTCAAAAATACCCACATAAGCCACAGAAAGCTTAAAAAGGGTCTAGAGCCCAAAATAGTTTCTGAATTGTGTCTCCCATGTGAGCCGTGGAACAGAGACGCCCTGGTGAAGCACATAGGCTTGAACAACAGTACACATATGATGTCCAAGCTAGATGAACAAGATGACAGATAGAGACTGAAGAAACCTGCCTAAACAAAATAAGACAGTCCCTCCATAAAGGCCCTCCTTGTGAAAAGATGTGTCAGATACCATAGGCCTGTAACCAATATGATGGATGCTCCAATGGCACACAAAACCAGAGGTTATTGACTAGGTAACTGTGTTGCTGTCCTCTCCCAAATTTTAGAAGCCACTACTTCCATGTACTTCTGACTTTCAGGTGATAACATTTTCCTTCTTAGGTCTTAAAAGGGTTAAAAAAAATAGGTATTTAAAGTTACTAACCTATTATCCCTTAACAAAGAACACTCAGGTGTTCGATTTTCAATTTCACAAATGAACCTTTTAAAGTAATCTATACACCCTACCATCTACCAATATTCTAAAAATATATGATGTACTTTATATGTGTTAGGTTTTGGTTGTAATTTGTGCCTTATTCTCTCCTAGATACTACCTCATAATAATTCCTATTGTATATAGTCTTAGTTTAAAACTTTCTTAGTTAGACAAAAGGGGGAGATGTGGTGGGATTCAGGTGTCAGCTGAAAGATTCGAGGATGCTTATCCAGGGTCCCAGGCTCCTGAAGGGTAGTGGCCAACCCCATTCATAACGGGCTGCTGGGACCCTGGGAAGCTCTGTTTCCTGGTTCCTGACTGCTGGAGAGATTGGTTTGGCATCCATCGTCCATCACTTGGATACTCCAGTCCCTATTCAGGTGCCAATATAAGCTGTTACCTGTATCGTGAGTGTTGGTTTATATTTTAATAAATATTAATCTTGGATTGGTGCATTTTAAGAAAACCTCTGCCTACAGTTAATGGTTATCAAAATAGTGTCTCGTGTGGCTATTTTCTTATGCGGTGGGCCTTAGGTTAAATCAGACACTGGTTTTCTACTGTAACATGACTGTGCCCTTAATATTGTTCAGGCTGTAGGTCAAAGTTTTCGTGGCTTGGTTAGTGTCTCTATTGATAGGCTTAAGATTGCTGTTCCTCACAAGAGACTATACTATCTACACATGAGGCCTCTATGTAAGCACTAGATCAACTTTTTCTTGTCAATGAGTTGTATGGATGCCATCTTCAGCTTTTGGGACCTGTTGAAAGACAACCTTCTGTTTTTGCAGCAGCCTGAATTGTTTGGATTTCCATGGAATCCTCCTAGCCAACAATTCAATTAAATAGAATCTAGTCCAACCAATTTAAGTTTTGCCTGACAACAAGGGATATCAACATGAGAGTGTATTCCCCTTTACCAAGAGACCTCATTAGGATCACCTTCAAAGACTTTAGGAAGTTTCTACTGCCTAGGTTTCCACATGACATGACCCCCACTCCATTATATCCATCTCTCCTCCACTTTTGCTTTGTGCCCCATCTTTCATCTACTTGATCCTCCATGCCAATCTATTCTTAAAATCTACTCTACATCTCCCCCTCAGAGAGCTCACTAATTCCTCCTAGACGCCCCCTCTTTACCTAACTTCTCTGGGTTTATGGATTGCATTTTGTTTATTATTTTGGTTGTCATTTATTTAATGTTGAATATCCTTGTATAAGTGAATATGTACCATATTTATCTTTCTGGGTGTGAATTGCCTTACTCAGAACTTTTTTATTGTTCCATTTATTTGTCAATAAGTTCCATGATATCATTTTGTTAAAGCAGCTTAATAAAATTCCATTATATAAATATACCACATTTTGTATGCATTGTTTTGTTGAAGGAATTATAAATTATTTCTAGTTTCTGGCTGCTATGAAAAAGCCACAGTAAACATGGATGAACAAGTACCCTTTGATAGGATGGAGAATCATTTGGTTATATGTCTATGAATGATGTGGTTGAAACTTGATGTAAATTAATTTCTAGGTTTTTTTTTTTTTTTTTTTTAGAAATGCGGTATTGATTTCCATAGTGGCTGTGTGGCTGTACAAGTTTCCACTCCCGCCAGCAAAGGAGTAGTTCTCCTTTGCTCTGTATTCTTGTATTCTCCATAGCAAGGACTGTTACTTATGTTATTGATCATAGCCATTCTCACAGTTGTCATATGGAAAATCAAACCTGTTTTGATTGTGTGTCTTTCATTTCTTAGGAAGCTGAACACTTAACTATATCTGAGTCATCTATGAGACTCCTTTGTCGACGATAGATAGATAATCTTCAAACACTTTAAAGACCTACAGAACCTGGCTTTTAAAATGTTTTAATAACTTAGACTTTCATTGAAATGAGACACACTCTCTCAGTGTATCCCTCCATGGACTTTAGAGGATGCTGCTGGAAGTCCTCCTCAGCAGTACAAGGATGCAGTCTCTCCTGCCCTGCTGTCTATGGAAATATATCGGTATCACAATGCTTGGTGCTCAGGCAAGCTGTTCAGCCTAGGCTCAATCCTCCTCATGACTTCTCAAGTTTATAAGACACAGCCTCCAGTCATGTCAGTCTGGCTCTCCCCAATACCTAGTCTCTCTGCATTCTTCCTGCCTTGTACCCCTGTTACGCCAGCTATCTATGTGCCTCCTGGTTTTGTCCTGCTGGGGTTTTTGAACCAGCTGCTGCTGGGTGAGCTTTGAGTGGTTCAGTCCCTGACTGCGTTTTTCCTCACCAACACAACACATATGCAGTGCACAAGGTTACATGCTCAGGAAAACCAGTGACACACCTATGTTCAAATCTTTACTTTAATGAAGAGAGAGAGAGAGGGAGAGAGAGAGAGAGAGAGAGAGAGAGAGAGAGAGAGAGAGAGAATAATGTAATAGTAGACAACTGTTTAAAGATATTTTCTATTTTCTAAAGCCAGAAAGCCTAAAAGTTAGGGAAAGAACAACTCTCTCTCTCTTTTTCTCTCTCCCTCTGTATACATACATATATATATATATATGTACACATATAGATAGATATAGATATATAGACATGAGTTCAATCATCTTACTTCTAACTTCAATTTTCCAAGTGCTCATTTCCCCTTTTTTTCTTTTATCTAAGTTCCACGTTCAGGTGCCATATGTTGGTTTCCACCTGAACTTTTAGTTAAGTCTTGGAGAGGGTAGTCTGAATTAGAAATTATAGAGACACTCCCTCTGCTAGAGACCCGACAAATTGCTCTTGCCATTTGATTGTCATCCACATTCAGAGGGCTCAGTGCAGTCCCATGTAGGTCATTTCAGAGTTATTGAGTTCCAAATAACTCTAGTCAGCCATCTCTGTGGGTTTCCTTATCATGTTCTTAACATCTTTACTCATATAATCTCTCCTCTCTTTCTTCAACTGGACCAAAAACTTGACCTAGTGCTTTGCTATTGATCTCTGCTTCTACTTCCAACAATTGCTAGATGAAGGTTCTATAATGACAATTAGGGCAATCACCAACTTGATTATAGGGGAAGACCAGTTTTGGCACCTCTCCAATATTGCTTGAGGTCTTAGCCTAGGTCATCTTTGTGAGTTCTTGGAGGTTTCTCTCTCCCCTCACAATGTTACCCTCTATCAAGATGACAGTGGCACCAGAATTTATTCCTGGTGTATGAACAGGCTTCTTAGAGCTCATTCTCTACAGAGGAACTCTTGCTCAGCCTTGATACTGGGGGGCCGGACTTGGTCTTACCTCACCTGGATAGGGTAGACTTCATTGACACATCCTGGGAGTCCTTACCCTTCTGGAGAAATGCATGAGGGGAAGGGGAAGCTGCAGGACGACTGGGAAGGGGAGGGGAGAAAGAACAGTGGTGAGTGTGTTAAAAGTATTAAATAAAAACAACCAGCTCTTTGAAAAAAATTACAGAGACAGAAGTTAGATGGAGAAAAAACTTAGAATCAGAAGGTCTGTGGTGAATACTGTAGCAGCCTTCATCAATTTCTCTTGTGATTTTTATACTCCAGCAAATGGTAGTGCAAACAGATGTAAACACTTCTTCAATTCTGTAAAAATAAGTCACCCGGTAACCATGCTTTGGCCAAAGCATCCCATTATACAGTCTTGTAGGGGCAAACAAATTTGGATTCTCTGACCTTGAGTCAAAATGAAAACAAGACACAAGCTAGAGTCTTTGTAGGCTCCAAATATCTATTGACAAAATTATCCATCTCTTTTAGATACTTCAGTGTGGTAAAGTATAGGTTTATAATTGTGTTCTTATGTCAGTGTCTGTTGTTATGCCTCCATTTTCCTTTCTGAATTTGTTAGTTCTGTCTCTGACTTCTATTTAGTTTGGATAATGAATTTTTTATTTCCTTGATGTTTTAAAAAAAGAACACATATGTTTCATTATTTTATTTGTTTTCTTTATTTCTACTTCATTGATTTTAGCCCTTAATTGGAGTTAGTTCTTGTCATTTACTGCTGTCTCAGGGTGTGCATACCTCTTTTTATTCTAAGGCTTTCAAGTGTGTTGGCAAGTTTCTAGTATGAGATATTTGCTTTTTTGTAGGCATTTAATACTACAAATTTTCCTTTTATCACTGCTTTTGTTGTGCCTCAAAAGTTTGGGTAGGCTGTGCCATTATTTTCATTGAATTCTAGCAAGTCTTTAACTTCTTTATTTCTATCATGACACATTTGACATTCAGCAGAGTGTTGTTTAGTTTCCATGATTTGTTAGCTTACTATTGTTTCTGGTGTTGTTGATATCCAACTTTAATCCAAGATGGTCTGTTAGGATAAAGTAAATATTTCAACTATTTTATCTGATGAGACTGACTTTGGGCTACAAGTATTATAGGGCCTCATGGTGGCAGAACTGACAACCAGGGATCCTGCATGAGACTGACCTAGGCCTTCTGCATATACTTAACCTTCCTGTGAGACTCTTAAGACTCTTAAGTGAGAGTAGCCACAGTCTTTGACTGTACTGCCTGCTTTTAAAACCTATTTCTACAATCTCTTCCAGCCTTAATAGAAATGGAAGAGCCTTGTCTCACTGTAAGTTGATATAACATGGCTTCTACATGCATAAGTCTACATTTTTGAAACAAATGTTCCTGATCTGTGCTCTAAACTACAAACTAGTGCCTTCTATAAGAACAGAAAGTACTCAAGACTGAGTCACCTCTCCTTCCAATTTATTTCATTTGAGTAATTTCACCATGTTAAAAATGGTATGAAATCTGGCATCAGGGTCTTATATAAATTATGTGCAGAAGAAAAGAAAAAAAGATCCTGAACCTTTGTTGGCTAATAAAAGAGAATTTGTTATACTGTGCTAAGTTAAACTTGAATCTCTAAAACTGACACTAAATTTTTTGACATTTAACTCTCAATACCTCAAGTGTATTAAAAATTATAAAATATTTATGCTTTATGACTAACCACATGTCAAATAATGAAACTTTTAAAATAAACTAGACAGTTGAATTTTTAGCAAATAATGTCTCAGAAAACTGTGTGAGTATATCTAGAAAATATAAACAACCAAATGTTTTGCACAGAGAGAAAGTAGATACTTCCATAGAGGTGAGAACCCTCTGTGTTCTAGGATCTAGTACTGAGAAGTAGCTATATGATGGCTGGGTTGCATTTATAATGGATTTTTTACCCAACCATGAAGGTTGTATCTTTGAAATCTAGTTTCTATTTCTCTAAAATCTTTTTTTAAGCTTGATCTTGCATACAAGTAGACCATTTGTAGATGCAGTAAAGGAAATTTGATATATCTGTTAAGGATACTCAAAAAGGAATTAGCCTACAAGGTCATAGTTTGAAATAAAGTGTCTTCTTGGATTACTAAGTGTATGGAGAATAAAATATTGACTGCCAAACCTGGGAACTGTCTTTACTTTGAATCTTTGAATGAGAGTGTGACATGATAGCTACTGCATTGTTGTTAGATGAAGGGAAGATTGTGTTAATAATTCTCCAAGTAATGTAATCAGATTGGTGACTACCCTAACTGTCATTACAGAGCTTTTATGTGGTAACTGATGAAATCAGATGCAGAGATCTACAGCCAAGCACTGGATGAAGCTCTGAGAGTCTTGCTGAAGAAAGGGAGGAGGGATTGTAGGAACCAAGGAGGTCAAGGTCATAATGGACAAAAACCCCATTGAGACAGCTGACCTGAGCTCTTAGAAGCTCATGAACTCTAGACCAAGAATTAGGGAGCCAACATGGGACCAGCTTAGGGTCTCTGAATGTGGATGAGTTTTACTTAGTCCTTGTCAGGTTCTGTAGGCTTGGATAGTGAGGATCCTACTGAGTCTGCTCAGTTTCAAAGATTTTCTGATATTTTTAGTTGTTTACTTTCTGAGTCTTAAAGAAGGATGCTGTACCGCCTTTTAGTGCAGCCTGGGTTTTAATGAGATACCTCCCAACATGAAATATTTTATCTCACAGAAAATTATTACAGAACATTCATTCAGAAGTGATATAATGAAAATAGGCATTGAAACTGTTTTTAAAAGTGTGTAGTAATTCTTGATTCAATGAGCTGCGCAGAGATCCAGCTTCCCTTTTGAGGGAGAGGATGGGGTAATGAAGGGGGTGGGGAGGCTGAAGGCTAATTTGGAGGGATTGGGAGGTGGGAAGGGAGGAGGAACACAGAAAAGCAGAGATAAAAAAGACATTTTTAATAAAAAATAATAAAATGAAGAAAAAAATTGTGTGGGTATTTGTGTCTCTATATATGTTTTACATATAAGAACCTTAAGCAAAATTTGACAGAATAGAATTAAAGATTTAAAGGCAAGTTATAAAGAAAGAATTGGAGAGCTATTAGTGAATAGAAATTTTCAGTTAAAGTTAAAGACTATGTTCAAAGCCTGTGTCTTATGAAAACACAAAGTCAATATTAGTAAATTACACCCTTGAATATTGCTCACTTAAGTATTCTTTCCATAAATACAGAAACATTATATATGCAATTGGTATGTAAAATAAATGAAAAAAACATTAATTAAATAAAATATTTACAAATAAATCTGACAGAAAACAGGGCTTTCAAAGAGAGATGGTGAAAATTATAATTTCTCTTACATATTTCTCCCATACTTTATTTTTAATCCTTGGCTTAATAAAAGGTGTATGTTTTTGTTTATTTTCTGAAACATTGTTATCAACTTAAAAAGATTTTACATATATATATATATGTATGTATATATATTTACCTTAATTTAACCATTCACAATGTATGGGTATGTATAAATATACAATAACATAGTATTGCAACAAAATGAACAAATATACATATATATCTGTAAATTAAGATTTACATAGCAAAAGAACTGTGTATGTTTAGCATGTTTGAACATCAATTTAAAACAATCTATTTGGAAAACATTTTAGAAAAATATTTATTAGTCATGAAGTTATAATGTGAGGAGTATTGACTGACATCTGTATTCTAAATGCAATAGTGCCTTTATTGCCTAAAATACATCAAAGAGATGGGCATATTAAACTATTTACTACAATTATTAATCTGTTTTAAAATATAGTCTAAATTGCTCAAAAAATCTGATCTAGAATGTTCCATTTGGTTATATATTTTAAGATGTTTTAAATTGGTGAAAGTGATTTATTTATTTTCATTCAAAAGATTTAAGGAATAAGAACTAAAGGAACTATAAATATTCCAAATTACCTTTTATTTGAAATTTTTGTTTCATTTTATTTTGTTTTTACAAACATTTTCATTTAAAGTAAGGTTATTTTAACAAATCCATAAACATATAAATGCATTGATGGAGATAAAATATAATGTTTTGTACACATTTATATCACATAATTCAATCTGTACCAGCTAGTATTTTTTAAAATACAAACTTCAGGTATAATTTCTTATACGTTTAAAATATACAATTTATTGTTAGACATAATCATCATGATATACACAGCATAATTTCTGCTCCCATATTAATGTAATTTTGAACTTATTGATTAATTTAAACCATTTGTCTGGCTGTCTATTCATTCATGCCTTTACTAAATGGCATTTTATTTTTAGCATGTATGAGATAAACTTTTAGATATAGTGTGAGTTAGTTTTGTGATTCTTGTCTTTCTGCATCTGACGACACTCATTAACATGCTGAGCTGCTGTTCCATTGCTATCAAATACCAGAATATCATTGATTGCATAACTGAAGAGTAAGAAATAAGCAATTTGCTCTTTCCTTATCTAGTAATTTATATGTGGTCAAAAGTTTCCCATCTCCTATACATTAATTTTTCCATGATAAATGTTGCTGCAAAATATCTTCAACATATTCTTTCTTTATGAAGTATCTACCTCCAGAGCTAGAATGGCTGGATTATAGGGCAATTTCTGTTTTGTTTTTAAAGAATATCCATGATTTTTTTCTGTAATGACAGTACTAAGTTATAGTGGCACCAGAAGTGTGCAAATTCTACCCATTCTCTGCTTTCTTAGCACTGTTTGTCATTTGAGTCTCACAGGTGTAGTAGTGGGGTTTCTCGGTCCTGGGAGGCCAGAGGTCCTAGACCCACAGATATGCCCTGCCAGACCCCTCAGCTGCCCAGCTGACCAGGTCCCCCAAAATGACTCAGATGCTTATATTAACATCATACTGTTTGGCCTATGGCTCAGGCACATTGCTAGCTTGCTCTTACACCTTAACTCAACCCATTTCTATTAATCTGTTGGCCATGTGGCCCTTGGCTCACCATGCTCCTTACATGTTTCTTCTTGGGTGGCTGGCTTGATCTGTCTGACTCTGCCCTGCTTCTCCTACCTATGCTTTGAATTCTCCTCCTACTTCTATGGCACCTGCCATGGCCCAAAACAGCTCCTTTACTTAAAGACTGAGATTCACAGCATACATAAACGAATTCCCACATCACCTCCCCCTTTCTGTCTAATCAAAAAGGAAGATTTTAATTTTAACATAGCAAAATTATATATAACAAAATAGCTATGAATCAAGAATTACAATTACAATATCTAGTCTATTAGTATTTAGCAAAATTAAAGAAAATACTCTATCATCTATTTTATCTTTATGAATCTAAAGTTTCATATCTAACATACCTTTTAAATGACTAAGAAAAACTATACCTATAACGAACTAATCTTCAACTACATCAAAGACCACAGAAGGATATATTTACCCAAGTAAAACAGAAGTGCAAGCAACTTCTAAAATCTAGAAAGGACAGAGATGACACCTATCTGCCTGGACAGTCACCCAAAGTTTCTTTATACAGTTGGGGCATCCATCTTCAGCCTATAGGCCTAAAGTCTCTCTTCATTTCAGTGAAGCAGGAAATCTGCTCTGCCCATTCTGGCACAGTTCATCAGTTGCTTCTCCTAGAGTCCTGAAGAATGTCTGACAGTTTTCTCTGTAAAGCAGGAACCTGAATGACCATCTCAGCTTATTCTGCCAAAGTTCAGAGGTCATCTTCCTATGGAACCTGCATGTCCAGTTTAAACAGCATACTGTCAAGCAGTCAATATAAGAACAGGTCCTTGTCCAGTGGCTAACCATTGCCACAAAGAGAATAGACTCCATATGGAGTTTCTTCGATGCCCATTTTTCTGTTGAAGTAAATTAGTGCTGCCAGGAGCAGACCTGTATCACTGTCTAGAAAAGTCCAAGCTCTTAAAACATTTTAAATGCCATATTCTGTAGGTCTTAGAAGTATTTGAAGATTACCTACCTAATTGAAATATATCTTTGTCTACCTAAAATCCTAACTAACCTAACTATAAGTTTGATTATCAAAAGTGACTATTAACCTTCATTTCTTAATTATACACTAAAATTTTAAAACAGTTACATGAACATCATACCTTAAACAAGAATAGAAAAACACATACAGCATAACAAAACTGACCTTAAATTTGTATCAATAAACCAAAATCTATACCAATGTAAAGCATTTTGAGAGTAACAGCTGATTTCCTGATCTAAGTAAATTCAATAATCTAATTTTTATAAAAATCAATTATATACCATATACCCTTTTTCTTCTTAGAAACAGATTAACTATGACCATTAACCATTTATAATGAAAACAAACATTTAGAAACAATATTTGGGGGATTTGGGCGTAGGTATCTATTACTACTTCCTGCTGATTAAGGGGCGTTGAAAATCTCACTGATTGTTGAGACTGGGTCATAATCTGCAGCCATGAACCTGATATGACCATCTCTTCCCATCAGAGATTTTCTTCAGGGGGTCTTGGTTGATGAAACCACATTTGCCTGGAAGCAATCCACAGGTTCTCATCTCCTGTGGAAACAAAAGCAGAACTCTTCCGAAGCAATAAATCCTTAGACACAAATTTTGAAATCAAAATACCTTTAAAATATACATTCTTGCTTAACTTAGTAGCCTTTGCATTTGCAATCCATTGTCTTTCTGCAGTTAGCTCATTAACAGTTAAAAAATTAAAAGAAAACACAATAACAACCAAAATCCAGATTTTGGGACTATTTTCCATCTTTATGTGGCTTATTATATTTTTATTACTCTATTTCTTTTTAAAGACTTTTTCTAACCTCTTTCTTTTCTCTCTGAAGCCTATGTACCTTTTACAAACATTGTAACCCGTTTACAGGTTTTTCTTTTTGTCTGAATCTGTTTTATTGTGAATCCTTAATCATCTTCTAACCTTAAGAGCTTTCAAAATATTTTTCTCTAAAAAGAAGCATAGTTTTTGCAAATTATTCTGAATCACTAAGTTCTCTTAAAGGGACCACGTCTCTATTCATGGCCAGGGAACAGAGCACACTCAAGAAAATGCTGCTACTAAGAAAATTTGTTTTTTGTTGTTGTTGTTGTTGTTGTTGTTCAAAATAAACAGAAATATAAAATAAATCACATGCTACTATGTCTTCTGTGATATTTAAGGAACCCCCCTAATTGCAGCTGCAGTTTACACTGCCTGCCTCCAGTATGTCGGTGCCATTTTGAATGTGACCCTGCTGCCAACCTTTCTTTGTACAAAGACCTGCTTCGTATACACAATTTGGAAGCTGCCTTTGCTCAGTTTCTGCTAAAACATCACACAGGCACAGAAATCTTCATAATGTTATTATTCTTTGAACAGAATGCCCAGATGGTTCCTCTTGGGAGGCTTTGGAACTTTAAAATCAACAAATCAGGAAGCTTACATTCTTGCTGGCAGCCTTACTGATGGTGAGATGCAGTTCTGGTTTCTGGCTGGGCTCTCTTGATGTGGGGATGTGTTTATGTATGCTGTGAATCTCAATCTTTAAATAAAGGAGCTGTTTTGGGCCATGGCAGGCACCATAGAAGAAGTAGGAGGAGAAATAAGAGCATAGGTAGGAGAAGCAGGGCAGAGTCAGGCAGATCGAGCTGAAGCTGCCCAAGGAGCAACATGTAAGGAACACAGGTGAGCCATGGGCCACGTGGAAGACAGATTAATAGAAATGGGTTGAGTTAAGGTGTAAGAGCTAGCTAGCAATGTGCCTGAGCCATAGGCCAAACAGCATAAAGTTAATATAAGCGTCTGAGTCATTTTTGGAGACCTGGGCGGTTGGGCAGCTGAGGGGTCTGGCAAGGCATGTCTATGGGTCTCGAACCTCTGGCCTCCCAGGACCAAGAAACCCCACTACTACACTCTCTGTTTTCAGTTTCTCTATTATGTGAACAAGATACATAATAGAGTGTGCTACATTTACTATGGACAGATCCACTTTAGATATCATAAAACTGCCAAATTTTCCTTATAGCTTCAAAGAAAAGAAACCTCTAGTTCCTTAAGTAGTTTTTATTAGGCATTATTTTTACAGTAATGTGAGAAGCAACTAGTATTCCTAGTGTTGGAGTGATTTCACTCTAGGACCACTCTACTGCAACAGGGTTCTTTTCTTCTGGTCAATTCCAGAGACTCCATCTGCTAGCAACAGAGCCATGGCTGATTCTCACACTGCAGTTTGTGCACTGATCTGGAAGAAAAAGCTTCCTGCTAGGTTGCATTATTTTGCCCTTAGTGGTTGGAATCCTTCATTCTTTACCAACACTGAACACTGGAGAAACATGGTAGAGACAGTGCCTTTATCACCTGACTCATGCAGTTTTGGTGGATCAGTTCAAAGAATTCTCCTAAGGATGGCAGGGCTCTCAGTATAGTTTTCCTCTGTGAGTCATGGTAAGGGGGTTTTAGTTAAAGCCTGAACTTACTTTTACTCCATGTCCTTTGCATAAGGTAACTGTTTCAGGATGTTTCCTGGAATTAGCTACAGGTGGGACTGTGTTAAATATTCTGTCATGGCTTTCAAGCACACATCTCTTCTCTTCCTTATAATATAAGTGGATATTGTCATTTCTGTCTTTACTTCCTTTGTTCCAGCATAGTTAGTTGGATAAGTGAAAATCTGTTCTGTGATACATTTCTGGAGCCAATAATTCTAGATCTTTACTTGACCACCACGTACTACAGCCTTCCAGCTACACTCTCTTTCTTAGAATATCAGTCTTCTGAGATTCCAGTGATCTCAGGTCTGAGGACTGCATCTTCCATTGGATTGGCAAACATTAACCAAGAGTCACTATGGAAACACTAGGCACTGACACCTTCTACTGATGCGTGGGACCACTAGACAAAGTCACCAGAGGCAGTCTGTGTGAAGACTGTCCCAGGAATTATAATGTCCCAAAGAACAGGGCTCTGTAATTGGAAGCTGGATTTTAAGTGTATTTTTGGAACACCTCAGGAATGTCTAGAATTGTATGACAAATTTCATGATATGGAATCTTCCAATTAAAAAAAAATAATGACAAACTGAGATTAGCTCCACATACTATTTGAGTGCTAAAAATGCTTGTTGCTGAAAATTGTTCAAGCCAATTTGATAACAGTTTAGACATGTCCATTAGCTCACTCACACTTCATATTCGGTTACAATTTGAACTGAAGTGCTCCCATGTGAATTAACGAGCAGAACATTTGAAAACAACATTTCCCTATTTTCCTTTACTTCTGCAAAAATTTTGCATATTACTCTGAAATGTTTCTATGTCCCCTGAGGGTGTCAAATTGCAATGCAAAGCTTCATATGCTCTATATATTTATTTCTTCCTTATGATACATCATAAAGTACCGTTATTGAACTCTGAGCAAATTAGTTTGTATATAAAATTCAGAATGTGTCCTTATGTTGAAAATCAATATATTATTGACAAAGATATGTTAATATAACTAATAACAAAGACAATGAAATAAATACATATTGAATAAGTACTATAATGTTTTTTTATGTATTTTTAAACTTCCATTTAATACATACCTAGGCACAAGAAAATTGATATCATATGAATTTCTAAGGGAGGACAAAATTGATTTTTGTGTAGAAAATAAAACTATTCTGGGTTTTTTAACAGTTGATTTTATGAAATGAGCACTGGAAAATGTTTTCTTATTTTTCTTAAAATGTTTTTTCTTGAGATTTATGGACATGCTACCACCTCAAACTACAGCTTATATTTGAAGTAAGCCTTAAAGTACTTGCAATTAGATCATATCAACACATAGACATATCAACACCTACAAGAAGGTATATTCTGTGAGTGAAGAATATAAATTTAACCCAAACTTTGTGGTTAAAGTACTTGAATTTTCTATCTCACCTTTCTCCTCTATACAAGGGAATAATCATATATAATTGAGACCTTTTGGGAAGATTCATTTCTAAGAAAGTGTCAGAACTAATTGTATATGATATTCTTTACAATAATGATATAGGAGTCAAATTCAGTGAACTATGAATAGCATGTAGTTTTTAAATTACACGTGCTTGTTGAAGTGATGGAGTATTTACTCTAAGAAATGTTTACTTATTCCACAAGTATTGTGTTATATAACATTACATGTAAATCCTAGCTTTACATATTAGATACTGTTTCATGATCAATTCAGCTTTATTACTTCATTTTAATTTCCATTAGGAACACATATAACAATCAAATATTTCTGTTCAGAATAATTGTCTGGGGTCAATTTTACTATCCCTACATCCACTTCTTTGCTAAAGCTAAATGATGTGTCTCTACTACTCTGTTGTGTAAGGTTTAAAAATATGTCTTATTTAGACATAATTTTTAAATTAATTAAAATAGGTTAAATATATTATGTTTTATCTTTTTTCACGAAAATGAATATGAACTCCATGAGAAAATAAGACAATTAAATTAAAAATGTTCTAAAGTATAGAACAACCAGCAGAGAAAGGCCAGCTTGTACGGTCTAGTTCAGTTACTCCAAAATCTAGCATTCATTTCATGAGCCTCTGATAAACCATGATACATTTGAATACAATATGCTTTCTAATACACTAAATTTGAGGGATATTTTTAGTTAATAACACCCACATTCATTGTATGATTTCAAATTCTTGACAAAGTTTAAAAGCAAAATAATTTTCAAAGAGCATTAATATGTCAGAAAAATCTATACATGCAAATATAAAGTCATTTATATCTATCAAAGACTTATTTATTGTGAATGTTTTCTACTTACCAGTATTTAGCAAATAAAAGCTTTCAGAACATGTTTACATATAAAATAAGTAGATGAAACTAATGACCCTGTCAGTTGAACACAAGGTTCATTAGAGACTATTAATGCTTAGAAAAACACTAAGAGATCTTACACTCAAGTAGAAAACATATTTGCATACCATAAATCCAGGTAAGCTTTGATAGAAGCCATGATGTGTGAACATAATACTGAGGAATAATAAATGTAGGCTAATCACAGAGCAGATGAATTTGATGTGCCATTGCTTGAAACATTGAGGATAAATTATCTATCCGACTTTATCTTTCAAATACAAATAAATGGCAACATTCATAATGGATGTCATTTTCCTCCTGAAATTGTAGAGTGTAATTTTGAATTACCATAGTATGTATTATTTGAAGAAAACCAAACTTCTGTTATTACAAAGAGTGTATGCCTTATAGGTAGTTTTCAGTTCTCATTTACCATTTACTTTCTTGGATGGCTAAAGGTGAATAAAATATAACCTTTGAAAGATCCTAAATTTACTCTGCCAGTGTCAAAAGATTTTAGGTAAAAGCCATGTGTATAAAGTTTCATTGAAATATACAAAAATGAAGGAAAAAATATGTAGTTAGACAACAGCAGAGTTTTTATCAAAATACAGTTTTAATTCTATAATAATTAAATTTTGGGTATCAATTCATATTGTGTTTATAGTTTTCTTCATCAAAACAAATTTTTGTTCTACTTGACTAAAAGAGGACATATGATGTATATGAGTTGACAATATTGTTATTTTTTAAGGAGACATATGCATATGACTTGACAATATTGCTATTTTTTCAATTCTATTGTGTGTCTGTTTTCTGCAAGTCAACACATTTCCTTATTACAGCCGAAAATGAGGCTATGTGAATCAGGAAGTTCAAGCAAGGCTCACAGGCCCCTCCCTGAAATTATGTCAGCAGTAAACAAATGCTTATAGGAAAGTGACTATTGTGTTTGAAATCACTGAAAGTTGTTTAGATGTTTTAATGGGTACAAGCTTTGTGAATTGTTACACATGGTGGGGTTTATGGTGATGCAGATGTCCTAGATGCTCATGCATTATAATTATTCCTAAAATATTTTCCCTAAGTATCCCCTATAAGCTTACAGCTTCACCAAGCAATTAAATGCACAGCAAAGTTCAGTGATTATGTCTGTATTCATTGCTATCTCAAGTGGATAAAAATAGTCTTCCCCAAAATGAATTACAACAGTTATACAGTTTCTCAGGTTATAGCAATGAAATTTTGCAAATTCTAAGAATTAAGTTTACTAATTTTTTTTTTGTCTTAGAAAGTAAAAGTTGTATATGATTGTCAAGCAATAATATGTGTTGTAGTAGTTCTTTGTCTGGACTGCCAGCTCCCAAATAATAACATAGAGACTTATTAATTGTGAAAGCTTAGCCTTAGTTTAGGCTTGTTCCCAACTAAGTCTATTATCTGCTATATAGCTCATTATCTCTCCTCTGTACTGTAAATCCAACTTCTTCCACCTCTCTGGAGAATTTCTGCCTCTCTGATTCTTGAGTGTGCAGAGACTTCAGGCTATGTGGTGAACTTGGAGGCAGAACAAAGCTGAAACTGTTGCAGAGCTATTGATTGCTGATTTTGCCACCCTCACACAGTAAGTTGCCTCTTAAAGAAAACAATAATTTATGAACTACACATAGAAATGAGAACTAGGCTAGCTAGGTTGTGATATAACATGGATTTTTAAAGTGATTTGCATTCTATAACAGAACAAAAAGAAGTTCAATACCCCAAATATTGATACTATCTTAAAATATAGGCAGGCTTTAATCCTTATGCCTTTATGCTTCTTGTTTTCCCAGGGTATAAATGGTTGCAACAAAGAATCATATCACCTCTTCCTTCCCAACTACAAATGTTTGGTATGACGATTTAATTGGAGAATTCCTGTGGCTAATTTTAAGTCTGAATTCAGCTCCTGAAAGTTTTAACCAGTACCATTCTATAAGGTTCTCTCTAGAATTATCACAGGTTGAGTCTCTGTAGCCTGTTTTCCCTTGAGGACAGAAGATATCCTCATTCATTGCTTAATCTTCTATGATTACAATATAGATACATATCTGACCTTCAATACACATTTTAGATTAACTGAATAGGTGATGTTGACTAATTAGATTTTCAAGACTATATATTAATGTATGAAATTTTTTTTCTTAAAAACGACCTTAAAATGTTGTGCATACCACTGTTAACAGAATATATATATATATATATATATATATATATATATATATATATATATATATATAATTACCTAATACAAAATGGTTTACAAGAGTTTGTGTAGCATAGACTTAAGTCAGTTTGGGCTCATATTGGTGCTGAGAATCCAAGGTCAAATTTCTGGCAAGGAAATTTCTGATAGCCCCCCAAATGGCCAACTTATCATTTTCAAATTCTTTATCTTGATTCATTAATTTAAGAGAAGGAATGCAACCACCCTCTTCTTTTTGAGTCACATTCACATGACAATTGAGAACCTCATGCTAACTACCTCATCTAACCCTAATTTAATCTTCAAAGTCCTTATTTCCAAATATTATTGCTTTGGATATTAAGATATTAGCATGTAATTTTAGAAGGAAGTTCAGTTTGTAACAATGTTCTAAGGCTTTTCATAACCGTATTTTAGTTTTGCAAAAGTGCAAAATAATTTCAAAAGATTTTGTGTAAAATGTAGTAACAAGCATGTATGCTAAATTATTGGCTCTCTTCAATGTTCATGGTTTTCCGTCTCTTAATTCTCATATTTTAATTGAGGGAACATTGAAACATTAAAATAATTAAATTTTTATTTTTATTGCGTTGGTGTTTCTTGAATGGTAATAAATTTATGTTTCAAAAATTGAGGGGAACTATTTATTATATAGCTGACACTCCACAGGTGAGCAATTCAAGAGAATTATGACAGACTAGGACATCTAATTGATTTATTTTATTCTTCAACACTTAATCAGACTTTCATAACCAGAATCAACTGTTAAGCCAAATTAAATTCCACTAATCTTTTCAGAACCATTTTATTGCATGTGTCTACAAAAAAATTGTCTTGAGAGCATATGAAAAGCTTTATCAATGTATAAATCAATTTTTGTATGATAGCAATAGTTCTTAAATAAAAATCATATTGTATTCCCTGAGTGAATAAAATTAAACTCAACAAAGTATCATCCAAAGAACAAAACACCAAAACCATAAAAAGACTTCCTTCTAAATAAAGAATTAAGATATAGGTTCACAATGCTCTGTAAAATAATGTCTGCCCTCTTTCTTCTTTATTTATGCTAGCTATTAAAAACTATAAATGTACATGTGAAATTTTATTATTTCAATGAGATAATCATATAATTAAAGTGTCACTAAGCAACAGAATTTATGAGAAATGCTATTGGCATCCCAAAAGTGACTTCCAAATCTAATAATCTATTTTAGAAATGGTCTTTCATAGGGCCAAAACCAGTTTTATTTGAAATATAATTTTATATGAAGCAAGAATGTTCACTTCCTCTTTAATAATTATTGTAATTACATAAATAAAATTCTTAATTTTATTTCTTATTAAAATACTATGGTATAATAAAACTAGATACATTTTTCAGACAGGAGAAAATAAGCCCATAGAAATGTCTAAAAAGTATCTACAGTTAATGGTCAATGAGAGTCTCTTGAAGTAGCTTTAATTTTTAAAATTATAATTTAATCATACAAGTTCTCCTTCCCTTTTCTTACCCAGACCTCCCAAGCACCCTCTTTTCCTCTATGCGTGACGAATACACACATATACATAAAATAAGTTTTACCTACAATTGCCACTTTACTAATTTCTAACTACATTCTCAATATTATTTTCATACACAGGTGTAGATCTCATTCCTCATCAAATTAAGTCCTATTTGCAGCACATGAAAACCATTAAAACACATCAGCCTTTCATTTCTTTTGCCTTAGGAGAAATCAGAATGACAAAAGGAAAAATATAATTACTTCCTTAGACTTGATTCCCTCCTGTTACGGCTGGGGTGGCAGGTGTTCCACTTCTTAAGTTTTAATATTTGTGGATTCAATCTATCTTTTAAAAGTAGCTTACCTGCCTTATTAACATATATCATTATAATCATAGCTTAGGTTATCTCTTGCCTCATTAGGGACATTTATTTCTGTAGTAGATTGTGGTAAAAATTACCAGCAAAAGTGATTTGGGGGTCTTTAACCTAACAGATGACATATTTATCACATGCCTTCTCTCCCAAGGCTCAGCAACACCAAGGAAAAGGTGTAAAAGGACTATAAGAGGCAAAGGCCAGAGGAGATTTCTGTAAAATAGCACTTTGTGGCCATGACAACAACATTGCACCAAAGAACTCATAGGAGCTGTGACTGCCTTCAGAAGACCCCAAAGAGACCTAGGTAGTAAAGAATGATAAAGGAAAGAGCATAGAGTCGAAAATTCTGACAGTAGATTCGAGGAAGAATCCATAGGAGCAATGGGCAGTGACTATTATCAAGATAACTTGTAGACCAAAATAAAATAATTTAAACTTTGAGAGAATTAGCCTAGATAAATTATAAATTATAAAAATATATATTGTCAACTTTTCCCCACCTACTTAATTTTCTCACTTGTACACCTCACTTCTTTGGAGAATTTTAATATGAACTTTTGTTATGTTTGTTTTAAATGAATATTTAAGAATCAGCAAAATGTATGAGGTTCGTGTGGGTCTTCTGTGTATTTCTTAAGAACAAGGACATTTTTGTGGATAATTAGAATATGATTTTTAAATTATATCAAGTTAAGATTAATTTTTATTGGAATATAAACTAATACTCAAGATACAGGTAACAGCTTATATAGGCACCTGAGAGACCGGATTATCTATGAGATGGACTGTGGATGTCGAACCAGTCTCTCCAGCAGGCAGAAACAAATGGAGCTTCTCAAGATCCCAGCTGGCCCACTTGAATGGGGCTGGCCACTCCCCCTTCAGGAACCCGGGACTCTGGATAAGTGTCTTTTGAACTTATCAGCTGACACTTAAATTTCATCACATATAATTGCTTGCATTTTAATACATCTGTAGTCAATGCATTATTTAATCTACAAACATATTGTATTTTTATTAACTGACACAATAATGTGTTACAGTGAGGTTTCTTGGTCCCCAGCAGCCAGAGGTCCAGACCCACAGACCTGCAGCCCCAGACCCCTTAGCCACCCGCTGCTGCTCAGGTCCCCAGAAATGACTCAGATGCTTATATTAAGTTCATGCTGTTTGGCCTATGACTCAGGCACATTGCTAGCTAGCTCTTACATCTTAACTCAACCCATTCTCATTAATCTGTCTGTCACATGGCCCGTGGCTCACCTGTGTTCCTTACATGTTGCTCCTTTGGGCTTCTGGCTCAGGTCTGTCTGCCTCTGTCCTGCTTCTCCTACCTATGCTCTGATTTCTCCTCCTACTTTTTCTATGGTGCCTGTCATGGGCCAAAACAGCTCCTTTATTTAAAGATTGATATTCACAGCATACAGAAAGACATTCCCACATCAATAATGACTTTCTCTAGTATTATATGCAGCAAAAGTCTTACTCACAGTTTGTGGTGTGCAATCCCTTATTATTCTACTAGGTATTGTATGATGTATTTTACACTCCCACTTTCAAATGTAATAAATTTCTTACTTGTCTCTTTGAAAAATATTTGATTATATTTAATAATTACTCTTTTGTTATTTAAATGCTTTAGTATTTAACAGATGTGAAATCCATGCCTTTATGAGGCTTGGGATACATATAATCTGTTATTGGTAATGATAATTTTAAACAATTGATCATGTACTCCATCAGGTGTATGCACTTTGTGGATGATCATCTTATACCTGTGTACCTCTTGCCTTCTTATTAAAACTTTCCTCCTCCGTCGAGGAGCTGTTCTTGTGAATCTCTGCTGAAGCATTACTAATCCTAAGGAATGTGAAATGAGTGTCGTCCTCTGTATATTCCTTTAGAGTATCAAGAAGTCTACAGCATCCTGATTTTAGAAGCAGTATTCCTTTCTATTTATCTATTCATGTATATATGAATAAAAGCTATAATGGATTCCATTCTTCATTTTATATGATTCATAGTCTTCATGTTTGTACTGTGGGGATTCAGGCATTTTATAATAGATTCTCCCAGATAATTTTTTTTTTATTTTTATATTTTTAAGGTCTTAGCTTTTGGTTCTTTTCACACATGATTTAAAAAGTTATCTTTTGTTATATCCACATAGTTCATATTCATCTTTTCCAGACCCTGCTCAGATTCTGGAATCTACTGTTACGTTTGGAACTCTGATGTTTAATGCAAGATAACACCTGAGAGAAAAACATTCTTGTTAACAAAGCTTATTGTAATAGTACACTAGAGAATGTGTGTGTGTAAACTTTTGTATATGAATAAAGCATATATACTCACATGCAATCACACGAATGCTTATATATGACACATATTATAAAAGTAATGTTTGACACGCCAACATCTGGAGATGCAGAAACCTCACTTCCGGTCCACAGCTGACTAAGAGGTAAGTGGTATCCTGACCCTCAGGCCAAGCAGAGACTGTGGTCTCCAGATCCCTGGTTGGGGACACTGTCCCTGGCACCCCAACCATGCTCAGCTCAGTCCTAAACCAAAAACACAGCTAGAGGGACATCCCAAGGGTCAAACCATTCCCAAGTAGCAATCTGCATCATCACACTCCAATAACTGGAGACCCAGAAGCCTTGTTCCTGGTCTGTCAGCAGCTTACTAAGAGGTAAGTGGCACAAAGTCCCTCAGCATGGATGCGCCATACTGAGCTGACCCACACTGGGACTTCTTGACCTTTTGGGGGAGGCCGAAGGCTGACTGGGAGGGATTGTGAGGAGGGATGGATCAAGGAGATACATGGATATTAAAAAAAAGATATTTTATTTATAAAAAATAATAAAATGAAGGAAAAATATTAAATTATGCCTACACTCAAGTCTATCATAACAGATTTCACTTTGTTTCACTTGATTTATATGCCAATGCCGCCTCTTTGCAAACATCACCTTCATCATCATCTTAACTTTCTAATTTCATTAACACATAAAATATGCTTTAAATGTTGCTTCACCCTATGCCTCCTACACTACCTGTCTGCTATTGCTCCTACTTGCTTCTGTCCCTTTTTTCTTGGATCCCCTTCTTCCATATTTTCTTCCTCCCTTTTACATTTTTATTTTTTAAAATGAATTATTTATTATACCATCAAAATCATTTGTATTAGGTTAGCATTATTTTTTTGTCTCTCTACTGATTTATTTAAATTAAAAATTTTAAATTGACAATGTAATTCAAAAGTTAAAATCTAAAATAGCAGAATATCCCAAATATCATTCTTCCTAATTAACATCGTGTCTTATTCTTTTCAAGCTTGACAGGCGTGTTGGTTAAATTTCATTGCTTTGAACAAAATACTTGATGTGCAATAAGAAAAGACACATGGACTATAAAGATAATTTCACATTCTTCTTTCAGGTCTTGTTTCTGACCCTACTTTATGTGTGGAACACATTTCTGTTGCATTGGACCTAGAGGCAGAGGCTGAAAGGAAGCAGGATTATGCACACACACATATGCACACACACACACACAAAACAGAGTTCTACCCACTAAGGCATTCTATTTACTCCCTTCCTAGATAAATGTATGTACTTACTTTTCTTAATTTTTAATATTCATTGTCTAAATCTACAAATCACCTCAAAATGATTATATTAAATTTGTATATTGAGTAATTGTTGCCAAATTATACCAATTGAATATGAAACACCCCTTTCAGGTCATATACTTGCTCTCCATTTTGTGGCTCTATATGGAGTTAGGTAGAAACTTTTGGATGTCCATTCTAGCTGAAGGGAAAGAGACAATTGGAACATTAGCCAAGACCACCAGTTCTTTCTACACTCTGCTTCTAGCAACAGAGAGGTGACTAGCATCAGTATTATGACTCTACCTCCATGATGCCCTGACTCATAAATGGGCCTAAAAGCAGTGGAACAAAGAATACTGGTTGAAGTCTATGAAAGATATTTGGTTGTTTCTCTAGGGTATTTTTCTACCACAACAATGAATTGATACTGGTACAGATAGTCTAATTAATTTAGCGTTTCCAAAGCAAAATCATGATATTGTTTTGCATTTAAATCTTTTCATGACTTCAGAGGAAAGCTGATGTTTGTTTATGTTTTCCTTTTTCTCAGAAGGTTTTGAGCAAAACCTTCTGATTGTTTTACAAATTTTTTTATGTACGCAAATACTCATATTTAGTATAAAATTGTACATTCTGCTAACTTTTTGCAATATGTCTTGAAGTATAATGATAGTTATGCATCAATTAACAATAGAGAGTTTTTGAGAAATATAATGTTAAGTAATGTCATGTCTGTGTTAGCATATAAAGTGTATGTATAAAACCATAGTTGATTTAGCCCACCACACACTATGTTCTATTATTGAACCACATTTAAACATCCTTTCCCAACATTATGGCCTGTTGATTGATCTATGTTGGAGAAGACAATACAGAATTAAGTCTAATCAATGATAAGAGAAACAATAAATATAACCATAGAGAACTGGTGTGGATTAAAATAAAACAAATGATTATATCTTGTCTATGTTTAATTAACGTACTTTGATGCTTAAATGTAAAGATATATTATAGAAGGAAACTTGGTATAGAAACTGTAATTTCTGTTTAAATAATTAGAATAAATTTGGCCACTACTTCCTCATATTGCCCAAACTTATGTAACCTAATTAATATATGAAAAAATACTCTACTAATTTATAAAAAAAATTTTGTTACTTTTGACAGATTGAAAAGTACTGGTATTGAATAAAATTAGACAAATAAAATAAACGAGTGTTATATTTTTAGTATTGTGGTTTATCACACTATATTTAATGTTTTATATTATATCAAAAGAGGCAATATCTCATATAGTATATTTTCTTACAATTCAGATATAGCTTATGGCATGATATATTAATAACAGATTTCATATAAATTTCACTGTCAGTTGGAATTTTATATTTTATCATTTTCATGAGCATGGAAAAAATAATTTATGAAGATGTTTATCGTTTCAGAAATTAATTTGGAAGTAATATATTCTTGACATTCTAAGAATTTTTTTTGGTAGTTAGGATGCAATTTCCAAAACTTATTTTGACACAACTCTACAATTTAACACAAATTCTACAGCATACTTGCTATATACTATACCTATACATCCATATTCATAGCCATTTAACAGAGTTAGTTTATTAAGTTCAACTAAAATTCATGATTCAGATTACACATATCTAACAGCTGACTACTGCTTATTAGAACTATAGGTTTTATTTCTAACTCCTTCTTATAGATAAAAGAAAGGCAATTAAATAGAGCTAAGCTAAATGGGGCCATGACACTACATTTCAAAAATATTAAATGGTAAAATTTTTTATAGAAATATATTAAATTGTATTTGATATTGTGAGATCCAACTTCCCTTTGATACTGGAATGTTAATAAGTATAAATGATTAATGGTGTTAAGAAAAGGTAGAAAAATAAAGAATAAGCAGGATTAAAAACAAAATGTTTTGGGGAAATGAATTACTATAATAAGCATTTGTTATTGTGGTGTGCCAGACAATTATTGTAGAATTAGATGGCTATTGTTTTGGAAGACACATGTCAATTGTGGGTTAATTAACTGATAAGTTGATTTTGAATAGTTGGAGGCAGATGAATGAAAACTAATATAACTTGATTTTGGAACAAGACTGCCAAATTTAAAATGTATCTTTTTTCTTCCTATAATACAATTTTGAGGGGGTAAGAAAAGAATGTTATAAAATTACAAAAAAAGAAAAGTCAAAAATATTCCTGAATCTCTGCTTTAGAAATGAAACTCAGTAGAGCATTGCTAACCTACATTATTTAAACTGTTTTAAAATAGAGAAATCTGGATGTTCTTTAACCAAGCTATCTTTTTTAGGTAATATAATCACTTGTATTTCAATTGTTCTAAATAAAATAAGGGCAACTTTGACATTCTGGGTTGCTTGAAATCGAAACACCAGTGTCAGTTCTTTGTTCCTTGGCAACAAACTCATAATGAAGTTTCACAGATATTATTAGCAGGGTCTTCCTCATAAGGTCATTCTTTAGAAATAGTAAATACACAAGAACAAACATATACTGGCTGAGTTACAGTTATTTCTTTATTCATTTAGTGTTATTTTTCACATTTATTGCCTCTTACTACATTATAACTGCTACACCAAGGGAAACTAGATGTCATTTGCCCTAGCTCCACTTATAGTGGGTAACCTCTTCATAATATAAATGAGAACTTGCAAACTCAATGACGAACACATAATTGACTTGCTCATTGGTCACAACATCTTTATTGTCTTCATTATAGTTCACTTTGCCTTTCACCTTATTAAGAATAATTTTGCTCCTGTATTATTCCCAGAGCCTCTTCACACACACACACACACAAACACACACACACACACACACACACACAGACACATATACACACACACATCACATGCAATAATGAAACATCCAAAAGTAAAGTTAACGTCTTTTTCAATGAGTAAATTGACGAAAAGACAATAGATTCACTAGAAGTCAGCAATTATTTTTTAATGAAAAAGAAATACTATTGGTTATTTTTAATTTTATATTGACAAGTTAGAAAATAAATTTATATCTAGATTTAGATTCTAGATAAGTTTACAATTTATTACTGATCTGGAAAAATATCTATTCTTCCTTTTTTTTTTTTTTTTTTTTTTTTTTTTTTCATCTGTCTCTGATAATTGTGATGCCTTTTTTTGTTCTGGACTTATAACAAAAAAGAAAAAAAGCAATCTTGCCATTATCTGAAAAGATGTATGCAAGAATCTTAAACCTTGATTCCACAACTGGTACCCGATAAGAACAATGGCATAAATGACTCTGCTTTTGGACCCTTTTTTCTAACACCATTCTCATTTAAGAAATTAAAAAAAAAATTGTATGATGTATCCTGATCATAGCTGCTATTTCAGCAAGTACTAGAAAGTATACAGAAGCCTATGTATACAGATGTATACAGAAAAACACATGGCTCATAATTGGTTATAAAAGGAAATATGCCAAACATGATAAAATAATCACCAATCTCAAATATTTTTCATTATCTAAAATATATCTGTGGTAGCTAAGATGAGAGTGGCCTCCTAGGCTTATATGTTTGAATAGTAGGTAACTGTTACCAGTTGGTATAACTCTTTGGGAAGGATTGAGAAGTGGTCTTTTTGGAGAAAGTGTATCACTATAGGTAGGTAGACTTTGAGGTTTCAAATGCCCACATCATTACTATCTCTATCTGCCTGGTGCTTTCAGATCAGATGTGAGCTCTAAGATACTGCTCTAGTCATAAGACCTCTTACTTGCCTGCCATGATAGTCATGGACTGTAACCCTCTGAAACTGAATGCCTACAATAAACCCTGTTTTCTATAATTTGTCTTAGTCACTGATGTATTATCTCAGCAATAGGAAATTAATTAAGACAACATCCAAATCTCAAATATCTGTCTTTTAGTGTGTTATTGTCATATGATATAATTATCTATAAATCACTAGGAAACTTTTGGTGCTGGAGAAATGGCTCATTGGACGTAAGTGCATGCTGTTCTTCTAGAGAAACTGAGTCTGTTTCCTAGCACCCATGTCAGAAGGTTCACAATCACATGTAGCTGCCACTCTAAGGGATAAAGTACCCTTGTTGCTATCCAAAACACTTGGATATATGTGCACAGGCAGACAGAAACAAGAATATACATATTAATAAAAATAAAATAATTGGAGACTCCATCACCACAAGCACAGTTGTGTCACAACTGAAAGGCCAGCTGCTGGATTTCCCTCTGTCCAAAGCCTGTGTCCTCTGACTTGTTCCAACGAGCTAATAAAACATGGTGAAATTTCATGTGGGAATGTCTTCCTGTATGCTGTGAATATCAATCTTTAAATAAAGGAGCTGTTTTAAGCCATGCAGGCACCATAGAAAAAGTAGGAGAAATCAAAGCATAGATAGGAGAAGCAGGGTGGAGTCAGGCAGACCAGACCTGAAACCCAAAGGAGCAACATGTAAGGAACACAGGTGAGCCATGGGCCATGTGGCAGACAGCTTAATGAGGATGGGTTTAGTTAAGATGTAAGAGTAAGCTAGCAATGTGCCTGAGCCATAGGCCAAACAGCATGAACTTAATATAAGTGTCTGAGTCATTTCTGGGGGCCTGAGCTGAGGTAGGCGGCTAAGGGGTCTGACACAACAGGTCTGTGGGTCTGGACCTCTGGCTGCCTGGGACCAAGAAACCTCATTACAACCGAAATTTATTTATTTACTTACTTATGGATTTATTTGGAGACGGGGTTTCTTTGTGTAGTTGGACATCCTGAAACTGGATCTGTACACCAATAGACTTAATATAAAGAAAATCATCTGCTTTTGCTTCCTAAGAGCTGGGTGAAAGTTATGGGCCACAGCAGACCTTTTTCTCCTACTGGATTGCCATATTCAGCTGTGATAGGAGGGTTTGTCGAGTCATACTGTATCCTGTCAGGCCATGGGGTTCTAACATTTCCCTTGAAGGCATGGAATGGAGTCAAAGACACAGACCATGGGAGTCAGTTAAAAAGGACCAACTCCTCTATTCAGTGTTGGGGAGAGCCTTATATATCTTCTAAGTATCCAGGCTGGTGATACTGCATGGCTGTCCATTGGCTGGACACAATCAGGAGATATGACATCATCTGTTGCTAGGCAGACTCACAAGAGTCAGGAACTATGGGCAGTGCCTGTTGCTCAGCAGATTCTGAGCAATCAAAAACATTGTATAGGAGGTGTTGATAGGCCTTCAGGTTGACTCCAGGTTGGCTTATGAAGTATATCATGTACATGCATAGGGAACTGGTTTGAGCCAATTTCTTTGGCCCTATGTGTCTATCCTATTACCTAAGAGGACCTGCTATGCATGAAGATCCAGTAATTCAACAAATACACTTAACTGAAATGTAAAGGCATAAAAAGGACCATTTAAGGAACAAGAGAAGCATCTAATTTTGAGGATTTTAGTCATAGTCAACTTTTTGTGTAACAGTACCTAAGGTAATCTCTATGAGTCTTTATTTTTTAATTGAAGTTTCATATATATAACACCTGGCTACAGCTTCTAATCCCTCTACTTCTCCAAGTCCATCATCTACCTTCTGTTCCCATACCTCAATCCTCTTCTCCGTCTTTTCGGGAAATGGCAGGTCTACCATGGATATCAACAAAGCATGGCATATCAAGTTGCCATGTGTTGTATTAAGCCTAGACAAGGTGACCCATTATGAGGTATAGGGTCCCAAAAGCTAGCAAAAGAGTCAGAGATAGCCAATACTCCAAGTTAGGAGTCCAAAGAGAGGACCAAGCTACACCACTGTTACATATGTGCAGACTTCCTGGTTGTCAGTTCAGTCTCTGAGAGCCCTTATAAGCCCAGGTTAGTTGATAGTTGATTCTATGGGGGTTTTCTTGTGTCATTGACCTCTCTAGATCACATCATCCTTTTACCCATCTTCGGCAGGATTCTCTGAGCTGTAATGTAACTAATGTTTGACTATGAGTCTCTGTCTAATATTAGTTCCTGGATAAAATCTCTCTGATGACAGTTGGGCTAGGTACCATTCCTGTTACTCTTGGGTAGTGCTAGGCCAAGATAGTTAATAGCAACATTGAAATTTGTTGAAATGTGAATATTATCAGCCTGCTTTAACATTAACATTACCAGATAAACCTTTACAGTAATTTTTTAACTTTATTTTCTTATGTATGAATGAAAACTATTCTATATCAATGGAAACACATTTCTTGTTTAATGTGAATTAAAGTTTTTTTTAGTTGTGTACCGATGCTGGCAACTTGATCAGTTCAGACAATTGCTTTAATGTAAGGTTAAGCTTAAGATTTTTAAGAAGCTGATAGCTTGAATCTTTGTCATCAGATTAAAAAATTAATAATAACTGAATGTTTGATGCATTTACTCATGAAAAATATTATAAAACAAATATAAAAGAAATTCCAATTATTTTAGTTGAAATTCGTGTATAAGTACATTTTTATGATCTTGTCATTGAATTATTACACCCAGTCTTTGCTATAACATGCCTAAAAATACATCTACTCCAGTGACAATAATTTTATTACTATATATTAAAAGATAAACAAATGTGCTACTGAAATTCTGTAAATGAATGTATGTGTGAAATTTCTTGGATTGTGAGGTTTTCATCAACATTGTCATCAGCTGAATTATCAGCTATTGGCCTCTCAACTCTTCAAGAACAAGACCTCTCTAGAAAAGTGAACACAAAGTGCGGTGTAGCCTGTCATTGTCCTGAGCCTCCCTTGGTTAACCAGTACTGATTAATCTAAACATCTGTCTTTACTACATTCCTTCCCATTGTCTATCTCTGAAGTTGCAAAAAGTGCAGTGTAGCCTGTCATTGTCCTGAGCTTCCCTTGGTCAACCAGCACTGATTAATCTAAACATCTGTCTTTACTACATTCCTTCCCATTGTCTAACTCTGAAGCTGCATGAAAAAGAAAATATTTAGAGACATTAGCTTTAAACAAATTGTTTATATACACGAATTGTGTTATTTTTCACAGTGCTATTCTTACTGCTTTGTAAATTAGCATTTAATTCTTAAAATTAATGTTTCTTTTATCACTAAAACTAATTCCTATTACATTAGGAAGCATTTATACGATCTAAATTGAGGTAAATTAAATGTTTTCAATAAGATATGTATTATCACTTAATTATATATTATAATGTAATTATTGATAATATTTATAAATAAAAGCAATTGAAGATAGAAATATTAGTTCTAATTGTTCTTCAGTAAATTTCAGCATAGTGTCTAGATGCTCTAGTAATTATGCAAAAAACTGAGCAGATATCTTTTATTGAGAATATAAGAAAAGTGGTATGCAACCATTTTGTTATTAAATCAAGCTCCTAAATGATCCCTAAGTCTGTGATTATGATGTACTAAACAATAGCTTTGCTATTTTTGTACATGTACTCCTCTTAACTTAACAAAGCACAATTACAAATTTGTAATCTAAATATAATTTTATATAGTTGGACCATTTTCATTTTAAGTAATTGTATCAAAATAAAAAATTATTTATTATTTATTTATATTTATCTTGGAGTAAATAAATATCCAGTGCTAAGATTGTTTGCATTATTGGCATTGTAAATGACCAATTTTCAAGAAGAAATCTAAATAAAATAAATATTTAGGTGTAATTTAACCATCTTTACTTTGAAACCTGATGCAATTTTTATTGTTGGCAGTGGCAAAAGTTTTCAATTTGATATAGAATCTAGAGTTTCAGATATAAAAATACAAAGCCAGAAATTTCTAAAAATAATTATGTTGATAAAACTGTATTTATAGAGGGAAATAATTTTAATTAATAAGCCTATGCAATATCAGATTGAAATACTTCATACCACATACAACAAAGATTATGTCTAAAAACAGTAAATGGCAGCTCTAAAAAGAAGTTTTTCCTTGTTTTACTTTCCACAGTTATAAATTATAGTGTGAAATATTTTGTTATATCATGTAATATGTCTTTGAAATCATGTAGTTTCATGTGAAGTAATAAAATAAAACTCAAAAATGTGATAGTTTACTTTAAGAAAAAAGACAAGATTTTTAAGATATATTTCTTTTAAATATACATTGACCAAATTAAAAACATGTAATAAATTTATATTAATGACTTTCAAAATATCTAATAAAATATTTAAATGTTATTTGATATTTACCAAGTAAACTCACCTAAAAGACATATACAAAAATATAAAAATTCAAATCATATGTGAATTTATCTATTTTATGTATTAGTGAAAACTAGTAAAAATGCACAACTCAACATTTTAATAAGACTTACTATTTTTCCTTCAAGTTTTCATTTCTGCTTCAATGGTAAGTGTGACTGCATGGTCTGTTTCTCATTTAATTGTTCATGAACACTTATTAATTTGGGGCATGCATAATATTTTTAAATAATTCAACTGAGTCTCTTTTGATTTTTAATAATTTCATTTTATACTCTTAAAACTTGAGGCATTGTGTGGGAAAGTATTATTTCCATTAACAAAAAGCCCCAAGTTAATAAGTAAAATTCAAATTCTGCCACTATTACTTTAGAATCCCTGTTCTGAAAGAATGCTACAGTTCATGGGAGTTCACTGAGTTCATTGTAACATGGTCTTTAGATAAGTAACAGTGTCAAAGAATAAAACTTGATTTTGGTTTAAGTTGTAAGACTTCATGTAAAATAAGATTATAAACTACTCAAATGCAAGATATTAGTGTAGCTTTGATTGTGGTATTTCAACTATTATCTTACACAGTGAACAAAATCAAATATTTTTCATGATAAATCAGTTGTCAGTAGCAATTTTTATTTTTGTTTGATTTATTTGAGGGAAAAAGTTCAATTGTGAAGACTAAGTTAATTGAAGCCTCAATATTTTCTGAACTTGCACAATATTTTTAAGAGCAATGTTCTTGTTTCTACTAAAACATACTTCACATCAATGTGCCATCTTGGTGAGTGGCAGGACCACCCTATCATGAAAGGTACTCCACAACCCTAGATATGAATTCTCACATCCATCCCTGATTATATAATTCCAGAACTTTTAATAGAATTATATCTTTGAGAATATTTGAAGGCAACTATTTTATGTATAGTTACCTGAACTGAACACTTAAGTTTGCTTGTATTTTCTCCATTTCCTATGCCTTTAAATCTAATATTCTGTATATGCATATTTCTCAGTGAATCATTATTTTATCTTAAACTGTGTTAATTTCAGGTTAATTCCTTCAGTTCTCACTCACTTATTTCTAAGAGAGCTTGGTCTTTTTTCACCCAAACAGTGTCCTAATGAGGAGACTATTTTATGTGACAATAGATCAAAGTATCATCTCTCATTTATTTACACATGCACATAAATGTCACTGTTGTTTCATTTCATCTAATTCAATTTTTTTAAGTTTAAGTTCAAAAGAGAAAAGTTTTCAGTCACTTGCCCTTTAAATACAACATTATGAAAGTTTATGATACGATTACAGTGTTGCTTGAAAAAAAAATGCCAAAACCTTCTTCATAAATATTGATTTTAGAAACTGGTTAAATATTAAAATTAACATATTAATAAACATTTAGAGAATTGTGCAACTAACGCACAATTTCTCTAGGTAATTAGAGTTGATTGTAATAACAATATGTGATTTAGCCATTCAGTTAAATGTTTCTAGAAAGATTAGCAGGTACATAGAATTTTGGGTGTCCTCATAGTAAATGACCAACTTTTAAAGGATGTAATAAACACATCAGCACATATCCCTGAAACAAAATGAGAATTTCAAATTGTAGAGCATGGCAAAGTATATTATTAATAGAAAGCTAGGAACTGATAACATTCAACTAAGTGTTCTAAATGTGATAATTTTTTACCATTCAATCAAATATGATACATATATTAGTTTAACTATATATTTTAGTAGCTTTTATTAAAATAATTTTTTATACAACCTTAAAATGTCTTCTGGCCATGTATTTGTAATCTCATTTTCTTGTTAAGCAGAGGAAGAAGGATCACAATTTCCTGACCTGTATTAGCTAAAGAGTAACTTAGGCTAAAACGGATAACTAACTGAGCCCAAGATTCCCAGGGGAAAGAAAGGAAGTTGGGAACGTGTCTTAATGGAAGACTGCATACCTTGCATACAGAAAGCCTTACATCAAGTCCCAGTATAAATAATTAAGTAAGTAAGCAAGTAATAAATAAATAATTAATGTCATTATATTGCATTGCTTAGGTAACAATTCAATGGCCCCAGCCTATGTCAGATGTCATATTAAGCATGTCCATAAGTGTCCACATAATGATAAACCTTTACATGCCTAGAATATCTAATTTGACATCATAAAAGTTAAATAAAAATTATTTCACATAAACAAAAATTTAACAAGATTCAAAGCCAAAATGTCAAATTATAGGTTATTTTCCCAGTCTAATTGTATGTTTTGTTTTTTTTTTTTTTTTTCTGAAAGTTTTGCTTCCCATCCAAAACAAAAAACTATGGTAAAAGACACAGGAAAACATCACATGTATTTCTTTAAAAATAATATTAAATACCATTACATAAAATCCCTCTGGAAGCCATAGCAAAGAAACACTGGTTTTTAGCCTATTCTTTATAATCTATTTTTGCAGAATCATGAAGCTTCAAAGATAAAATTGTGAGACACAGAAATAATTAACAATTTTCCATATATTTTTTATGAAATGCTTATACAATCTACTAAAAGTATGACTATATTTTAAAACTTTCATAGAAGCAAGTAATATTTCCACATTTTGTGAAAATAAAATAGCTAATTACAAGAATGAGAACACTGACGTGTGAAGGATTAGGAGATTTAAGCTTAATTTCAATGCACTAATATTAGCAATCATTTGGTAGTACACTTAAACTTGAAAATTTTAGCTTATATATTATTATATTAATATCAATATTTCATTGAATTTACTTCAAATTATGACATATTTTGTCTCAAAGAAAAGGGAATTGAAATGAATATTTCTAAACGTAGGACCTGGATTATTTTTCATTATATTTTCTCAATTATCAAACTCAGTTGCCGAGTTTTTATTTAGCATTAATTACTATGTATAGTTCAGCAATAAGAAAAAAGCGGATTATTATCCCATGAAAATATTCTGACAAATTATTCTCAACTCAGATAGACATCAACAATTTGCATTAGTCTACTTTCCTCAACCACCCTTCTCTCAATTTCCCTTTTCTCGCCCTCTTTTTTTCCCCTCTTCCTCCACTTTATATTTTGTTTTATTTTTTTTCTCAAAATAAATTAACATTACCCAGATTAAATAACATATTAATTAAGTAGAAAAAAAATCTTTTTCTTCAAGTCAGTGGTTGAGAAACAAGGGAATCTAGTAATTACCTGACGTTGCTTGATATTATTTTAACATCTCAGAATTTTCTTTTGCTTTAGAAACTGTGTTAATTTAAGCTATTCAAATGTGCAGATTCAGTAAAGTTTCTAATTTAAAAATGCAATCTTGAGAAATATATCTTTCATCAAAGCCCAACATATTGCAAAAAATATTAAATTTGGAATACTCATATTTTCTAATTTGAAATCTTAAAGATATATATATATATATATATATATATATATATATATATATATTTTGATGAGTAGATTCAGGGAAAAACTTCAATCTTCAGGTCGGTTTCCTCCTTCTCTCTAATATTCCTATTTATAAATAAGAACATTACTTCATTTAATAATTTGGAGGATTTTCTTTAGGAAAAAATTTACAAATCTGTGATTTGTAAAATTATATAAATAGAAGGCAATTCCCCAATTTGATAGGAAACATTGACAAAATTAAATCAAAGGTATTATTGTCTTTAATGAAAAAATAATAAATCTTTCTTTTGTAAAAAGTTTTTCCAGAAAGACTATGTACAAGATTACTATTGTTATTGAACTAGGACTGGAGCTTTTGCCATCAATAAAAATCATACATATTCAGATATATAAAAATCAGATGTAAAATTCAGACAAATAAAATGTAACTAGATTTTTACATAAAAATATTTATTTTTGCTAATGACTTTTTCTGTATAGAAAATCCTAAAAAGAACCTCAAATATGCCAACATCTATAAAAGCCAAAAAGTGTGATAGTTGAGATATTTGACTAGGAGAAGTATATTAAAAGTAAACAAAATGAAAACAGAAACACCAAAAAAATAAAATAAAATAAAATAAAAAACAAAAGCAAAAAACAAAAACCAGGAGCAGAAGCTATTGAGATGAAGAGTTCTCCTTGCTCTTCTAGATTCCCAGAGTTTGGTTTCTAGAAATCAAACAAAACAGCTTCTTTCTACATGAGCACCCACACAAATAAAACATACATTAATTAACTTATAAACACAAACATAAAACATTCATAGGTACTCCCAATGTACAAAAGATGTATAAGAAATAAATTTTTATTATTTTATAAAATAATGAAACATTTAAAAATTATTTTAAGAGAGTAATTCTGTTCTCAAAGCATCACCTGGAACTAAATATAAGTTAATATGTTCAAAATATTTTCTTATATATTTATTCATTTTATTTTTTGTAACTTAGCAGTTAGTATACTAATAAAACATGGTATACAGCATCTGAGATGATCCCTAATTTGTCAACTTCTTCATCGTTACCCATATCATAGAAAAGAACAAAGTCTAGAGAAACTTTGTAAAAATAGTTATATAGAAAGCTATGCGGTATCTTAACTGATATCGAGTGAAGCATCCATTTGTTTTTGTCTTAATGTATATCTTTGTACCATTTGATGAAAATATATTGTACACTTTGATAGTCCACAAATCATCTAAATGTGAAATAACAATCAAGGAAGGAAGGGAGAGGGAACAGGGGGATACATAGATCAAATGACATTTTTTAAAATAAAATTTAAAAAATTTAAAAAGGTTTTTGTGTGAGGGGGACTCATGTCTTTTTATTTGTTCTTTTAATTTTTTTTTTATTTTTTTCCCTTAGAGTACTTTTACAGTGAGGCAGGTTTCCAAGTTATTTCTTTGAATAGATGGTCTCTACTTCTTCCCAATATTGCTATCCACTAACGCCATGACCCACGAAGCTGAAGATTGGAAAAGTCCATGTGCTTTGTGAAAACATATACATACAAGAAGCAGCTGAAGAAGGCTGTATCTTATTTGTGAATTGAGGATTGGAAGTCACAATTTAAACAAGAACCTACAAATCCTTTATGGTTGTTTGCAATCATGTTATAGTCTTCAAGTGTCAGTTTCTTTTTTTCATTATGGCTTTCTTTTTTCTTTTTCTTTTTTCTTTTTTAGCACATCATAAAGCTGAGATGTTAAGAATCCTAGATTTATTTGTCAAAGTAATAAAAGCACTTGAATTCTCCTTCAGTGGACGGCTTACTTTCTTTTAAATCTTCTAAACTAAGCTTTATTTTCAGTGCCCTCTTGTATAAGCTAACTAAATGAGAGTTAAACTGTGGTGGGGTTTTTGATAGCCTTGTGAGGTTAGTTCTCTACAAAAACAATACCTGAAAACCATAAGAGATTTTAATCCTGATAGAAGGTATGTATACTGTGCATATGTGTCAAATATGCTTTCGTAAAATGTAGAAAACAGCCCTTTTGAAGTACTACCAATACTATTGAAGATTATTTTGAGAAACATTTTTTAAATTAATACCAACAAAAGAAAATATCACAACAGACTCCTTTCTCATATTTATTATGTACTTATCTATGAATTAACCCATCTATCCATCTATTTATCTATTTTCTTTCTTTAAAATTTAATTTTATTTAAAATTGTATACCTAGTGCTATTTTCAACTCAATAAAATATCTCTCAACATTGAGTTTGAGTTTAGATTTTATCATAATTACCCCTTTGAAACACATGCAATTCCAAAATGGTTCTTTGTTTCTCCTCTTTCATTAGCTATAGCATTTCTACATTTAATTTTAAGCATCATTTTTTATCTCCATTTTACTCTTCTACCATTCATTTCATTATTTCAAAGTTGACCAGATATATTTCCACACTGGTACTCAATTTTCACAAACATTTTTTTTTCTTTGTCATGTCTAATCAAACAAACAAATTATTTTAGAAAAATCAAATTTTAAATATTCTTAATTGCATAATTAATAGTAAACATCTCTTCAAAATCACGAATACTCTTTTAAAGACCTCCATATCAACAAAGACTTAACATGTTCTTTGCTGTCCATTCTTCTCTCTTCTGACTGATGATGTCTCTCTATGAATATGTCAATATAATGTCCATGCAAATCTTTTCTTTAGGCTTGCTCAAGTAGTTTTAGTCTTTTATGTTTACCCAACATCAAGCTGAGATGAATTGCTGTAGTAAGAATTTTCTGGCCTGGACTTTTGGACATAGCCTCAAAGTTTAGGCCTGCAGATCCACAGACCCACAGAGATGCACAGATGTTTACAAAAGTTTTAGGCTAATCATCCTAAGGCCCAGGCATATAACTTGCTGACTCTTTATCCTTAATCTAACCCATGACTCTTATCCTGTTCAGCCATGTGGCTCTGTACCTTTTCTCAGAGCAGTATAGTTGTCCTCTGTTTCTTATGGCTTCTCCCTGGCATTCTGCTCTGTTCTGCCTGTTCCTAGAGTCTGCTTAGTCTGATAGCCCCACCTACACTTCCTGTCTGCCTTTGGCCAATCAGCATTTTTTATTAAACTCATAGGTGGGGACAGTTATTTACAATGGAACAACATAATCTCCCTACAAATTGCTACTTTTTTAAAACAGAATTTATTCCTTTGTTTTTACACTTAACGTGAAAATAACAGATTAAAACAAATAATCAAAGAAATAAAACAAAAAGCGTTTTTGCTTTTAGAATTAAGATGTTTCTGAAGTATTCATCTCTGAGGCACCTCAAAGGGAAATTTAAAATTCAAGCAGTAAATTGTATGAAAAATTTCAACAAAAATGAGGAGATCTGCTATGAGTTTGTCTCTTTTAGACATGAAGAAAGACATGCTCATTAAATCACAACAATATGGCTTCCTAAATAAGACCTGAACAATCACAATACAAGTGGACATGGCAAAAGGGATGGATGAAATCTTGTGGGGGCCCATCTCTAGATTAAAAGTTTTTGGAAATTAAGGACGAGAGAATGGGAAATTTAGCCTTTCTCATGTATAAACCCCCAAATTACTTGTAAAATAGCAAATCCTTATCCCTACCAAAATATATAGACAAACAACCCTAAAAAGACTCAGCCAACGTTACCTTAGTTTGAGAATAGTGAATAAGTCTATATCTTAATGGAAAAGTGAGTGGCACAACCCATCTGTTACCACTGATACTGAAGAGTGAAATACAACTTATTCCAAGAGTACAACTATATATATATATATTGATCAGAATAAATTGAGAGAAGATGATAACATGAGCATATTCAAATTAGATCAATAAAACTAGTCCAAAAATTATCTGACATCAGACTGAGGAAAAGGCAGAGTTTGGATTCCTTAAGGAATTAAGTATCTAAAACAGGGTTCCCATCAACCTGTCATATGAGAACCCAGTGTATGTGCCAAGAAACCAAGAGAGACTCTTTCCATCTGTCCAATCAGCTTCTGATTGGCTGGGTCTCAGCTGTTGACACTGCCTACTAAAATTCCCTAATGTTGGCCCATCTGCCCAGAAGCAATTCTGCTCTTAACTTTTCTGTAATCCCTGACACTTCACCCATATAGCTTGACTGATCCCTAAGAAGCAACATCAGACCTCTTAGAGGAACGTCACCCCATTAGTTATCATATTTCTAAAGAGACTTTATTTGTATCTCTTAGACTCTCTGATTTATATTTATACACATATAAGATATATATACTGTCATGTATAATCTGCAAATTAATATTTGTAATTAAGATTTAAACTAAAATATAGCCTGTGTTGCCTCAGGTAGGACCCTAGGGAAAATGGGACTATTTAGAAAACTGCTCCTAAGGCAGCTGCCATACTAAGTGAAGCAACACTCTTCAATAAGTTCCAAAATTTCAGAAGATACAAATATATGTATTTATGCTTCAAATAACGCACCCATGATAAGGCTAATATTGATTTCTTAACTATTATTTTTATATTACTTTCTTTTCTTTCTTTTCCCTTCCTTCCTTCCTTCCTTCCTTCCTTCCTTCCTTCCTTCCTTCCTTCCTTCCTTCCTTCCTTCCTTCCTTCTTTCCTTCCTTTCCTTTTGCTCAGGAGATTTATTGTAAACAGGACAACGCTAGGGAGCCACCACACTGGCAGTGTCACATGCTCTTACACATCAACTGACTAAAATGATTTTTCACAAATCTCCCTTGCTAAGCTTGAGCACATAGCAGTCTCTGAGTAGTCTGTTCTTGTTCATGGACCACAACTTGGATAAATCCGTCAGGATGCCAAGTGTCACAGAGGAGTTCTGAAGCACACTGAACAACACGTGCAGGTTCACGGAAGATAACACGGATCTGTTTTCCAATCTCTTCAGGTGCCCCTTTTCTCATACAAAAGACATGCTTTTAACTGTACCCATCTTTTGAAAAGAAGCTACCTCGATCTCAATGCCCACAGCCTTGTACTTCATCCTCAGCGCCTGCCACAAAGCTACAGCAGTGTAGTTTCCAAAAAAAAAGGACTCACATCAAAATGAATAACTCAGTTATCCAGAAAACCAAAGTGTCAAGTCTCTTGAAAACAAACCGAGAATATCGTGGACTGGAGTTGGCCAGTGGTATCAGTGATCCATCCCATCACGGACAAATCAGCAGCAGCAGCACTTGACGTGCACATAGGTTCATTGTCAGACCCTCTAAATATTGCTGGCTTAAGTCATTTTTGCTAACTTATGCTGTTTGGGGGAACAAAGAAATATCCTAAGGAAAATAAATACAACCAGTTTCTCAGTGAACATTCTGGAAGTTCAAATGCCTTTCCAAGCGGAGAGCATACTTACTACAGTTTAGATTTTTCTCATGAACACTTTGAAGGAGCCCTGGACAGGTTTGCCCTGTTTTTCTTGAGTCCCTTGTGTGATGCATGTTGTAAAGACAGAGAGATTAATACAGTGAATTCAGAGCATGAGAAGAATGTGATGAACAATACCTGGAGACTCTTCCAGTTTAAAAAAAAAAAAAAAAAAAAAAAAAGCTCACGGGAATCCCAAACACCCCTTCAGCAAATTTGGGACAGGAAATAAATTTACTCTAGAGATTTGACCCAAATAAGAAGACATCAATGTAAGGCAAGAGCTCCTGAAATTTCATTGTACATATTATTCATCCAATCTTATGGCAATTTTTGTTTTAGGTCGAGAATCTTTAGACAACCTGACTGATTTGGTGGTGAAGTTATTTTCTGAAGTAGAGAATAAAAATGTCCCTTTGCCTGAATTTCCTGAGCATCCTTTCCAAGAAGAATATCTTAAACAACTTTATAAAATCATATCCATTAAAGATATTAAGAATTTGTATGTGACATTTCTCATACAAAACCTTGTAGCAGTACTACAAATCTAATCCTAATCATTATCTTTGTTATCTATTTGGTAATGAAGACCCTGGAAGCCTGTTGTCAAAACTCAAATCAAAGGGCTGGCTAAATACCCTGGTTGGTGGACAGAAGGAAGTCGCCTGGGGTTTTATGTTTTTCATCAGTAATGTGGACTTAACTGAAGAAGGGTTATTGCATGTTGAAGATATAATTTTGCACATGTTTCAATACATTCAGAAGCTATGTGCAGAAAGACCTCAAGGATGGTTTTCCAAGAGTGCAAATACATGAATGCTGATGTTTTTAGGTTTATAGATAAAAGAGTGAACATTAGACTACATAGCCAATGTTGCGAAAAAAAAATTACTTTATTATCCCCTAAAAGGAGTACTCACAGCTGGAAGAATTTAGACCCGACTTTATAGACGTGGTTCTTGATAAGCTCTGACAAGAAAATGTTCAGGTGGCAATAGTTTCCAAATCATTTGAAAGGAAAACTGACCACACAGAACAATGGTATGGAGCCCATACAAGAATGAATCTATACCGGAGAAAGTCATTCAGAAATAGCAAAATGCTGAACTAAATGGGAAATTTAAACATTCAACAGAGAATGAAATTATGCCTACAAGTATTGAGATTTTGCCATTAGAAAAAGATGCAGCACAACACCATACCCTGCTCTTTTTAAGGATATAGCCCTCAGTAAGCTGTGGTTCATGCAAGATGATAATTTTTTCTTGCCTAAGCTTGTATCAACTTTGGGTTTTTCAGCATATTTGTTTATGTGGACACCTTGCACTGTAACATGGCATATTTGTACCTTAAAGTCCTCAAAGACTCACTGACTGAGTATGCATATGCAGCAGAGCTAGTGGGCCTGAGCTATGACTTCCAAAATACCATCCATACTGGGAGGGATTGGGAGGAGACAAGGAAGGGTGAGCAGGGGGATACAAGGATTAAAAAAAAACATTTTTAATATAAAAATAATATAATAAAGAAAAAATTTCCAAGTTGAGCAGCCTCACCAGCATGCCATGTGCTACCTCCACTTCCTGATGACTGAAGTGACCCAGACAAAAGATGAGTTAAAAAAAGTCCTAGTAATGTTACCCTCCCCCGACTTAAGGCCTTTATTCCTCAGCTACTATCAAGGCTGCACATTGCAGCCCTTCTTCATAGTACTTTCCATTTAATCCCACCATTCAGAGACCTCTGATGCCACATGAAGTCTTTTGGGGGCCAATATGCTTCTATATATCTTCTTTATTTTCCAAATTTTAAAGTATATATTTTTGAAATATTCCCTTGTGGTACTTTGAATTCTACTGGAGTTTCTTCTATCCATTTTCTTCTCATTTCTAATTTTATTCCTAATGTCTTCTAGCGCTGCATCTGGTTACTTTTACTGTAGCACTGTCAATCTTGGGCACCTTGTCACTGAACCAGCATTTTATTTGGTTGGTTCTACATATCAATGTTTCCTTTTGTCTTTGCTTCACTTGAGTCATGGTTTGGTATGCCCTTTTCTAGGATCTAGAAGTACATTATTAAATAATTTATTTGAGAGCTCTTAGGTAGATATAAGTTTTCATATTAGAAATGAATGGATTGTTTTTCCAAGGTTCTCTGTGGTCGGATTCAGGTGTCAGCTGATAAGATCCAAGGATGCTTATCCAGTGTCCTGGGCCCCTGAAGGGGGAGTGGCCAACCCCATTGATAAGGGGCTGATGGGACCCTGGGAGGCTCGTTTGCCTGGTTCCTGGCTGCTAGAGAGACTGAGTTTGAATCCATCGACCATCCTTTGGATACTCCAGTATATAGTTCATGCGCCACTATAAGCTGTTACCTATATCGTGAGTGTTGGTTTATATTTTAATAAATATTAATCTTGGACTGGTGCCTTGTAAGTGAAACTCCACCTATATGGTACCCGATGGAGTAGGGGTTTTACTTTTGTTTCAACAGGGAAAGAAAAGATATGGGTACCAACAAATTAATAAAGGTCCACTTCGAAAAGGAGTCCCTTCCTGAGGAGAAGTAATTGCTCATCCCTGATATGACAAATGGATACATGGTAAGGAAAACACATTTAACAAACCTGGGGCAGGGTCTCAATTTTGTCTTTATAGGAAAATAAATACAACTGTTTTTAAGACATTGACTAGACATTGAATAATTAGTCACCTGCAATAAAGGAGAGATTGATGATGAAGGAATGTAAATGATGGACTATGAGACCAACTGATACACATATGCACTACTGGGTAATCTCTCAATTCTTACTGCTTTGCATCTTGCATCTACACCTCAAAAAAAAAGTGGTCCTAATTTGACTATTATTAGGGCTGGATTTTGATTGGGAGCAAGTGGCTTTCTCCCTCTCTAAACCCAAGCATATTGGTAAAGAAAGTGTTAGAAATTCTGTCTTGTATCAGAAAAGCCACCTGGTGTGGGACAGAAGACAATGTTTAGGGACCAATATTATTGTGACTTCATCTTAAACCTTGTTTCTCTCTGTATCTGTACCTTTCAAACATCTTGTCTGCATACAGTCTCCTAAAGTCATAAAAGATATGAATATCTTCTTTGAGTATCAACAATGCTTAAGTTTTTCATTGTAAATAACATTGCCTCCTTCAACAAATCCTACCGGCGTACGACACCAAAACTGGTGCCATCCCACCACAGCTCTCAGATGTGATATCATTTTCACTCTAGAAACTTTAAAATTTTTTCTCCAGTTTCTTTGAAATTATATTCTTAAGTTAAAAATATCTGAAAATAATGTCAACGTAATTCTTGTAGACACAGTTTTTCTAATTTAAGTGTGTATTCTTTTCCAAATACTCAGATACTGGCTGGTTTGTCCCCAGTAGAACAGCATAGGGATCATATAGAGAGTGTTAGAATAGCTGCCCTTGGACCAATTAGAGAGTTTCTAAGGGGTATTGAGGCAATACTAATGAAAGAGGTTTATTAGAAAAGTCTAGATTATTACAAAGTTACTGTTTGCCATTCTATATGGTGATGTGATATCTCACACTCAAATATGCATATGCTGATTTGTAATATACTATCATACAGTCCAAACAAAGGACAATGAAAGGTGGCAAAGTGATTAAGAACTCTCCTCTTCCAATGTGATGATATGAATTAATCTATTTTCACTATAAAATTTCCCACCATTAGCTATATTGTTTCACTGATGAAAAAACAAAGATCTATCTCTAAACATCCTTGCTCATATTTGGGGCTCATTTCCTATTTCCTTCAAGTAACCAACCAGTCACTTAAATTTATAACATTAATATTAATTTTATAGAAGGATAAAAGGTTATAATACATTTTATTATGCAGATGTTGTAATGACCAGTTTTCATATCTATCCACATGCAGAGATAAATTTCCATTAGACAATTCTCTAGTTCCTCTTCTTTGTCAACATCTTATCACATCTCAAGATCATTATAGTTACATTCTCAGGTGTTCTGATAGAAAAAGACCCATTAAGTTTTATATATAGTGAAGAGAGAGGCATGTGTATCTTTTATTTGCAGACTAAATTAGTTTTTAAGGATACAGTTTGAAAATGCAAAATCTTAGAATATTTCCTTATTATTAGATTATAAAGTAATGTTGTATATGACAAATATCAAATTGATTAGATTATCAAATCTTCACTTTCCCAGTTATGAAGGAGCAATAAGTTCCTATGTTTTAAGAAGTATTGTTAATTATTTGAAAAAAAAAAAACAAAACATGTAAAGACTACTGTGTTTGGTAATGTTGACAGCCATACCAAAGAAATAAAGTAACCAGATTAAAGTCTCTGAACTCATGAACATTAAATCACTTGAGAATAAAAGAGTAAATAAATAAGCAATATTGTCTCAGATATCACTATTACTTTGAAATAAATATAGGGAATGCTAATTCTAATCTGCGAGAAGAGGCAAGGTCACTTGATTGCAAACGATGGGAAAGAAATAGTAACCTCAATATAAAAGTCTCTGTGAAAAGTTTCCTAAATGAAGGATTGTAGAGAGATTCACATTCTGAGGCAACAATTATCCTAACTTGTCTTGGAAATATTAAAGAAGGCTCATAGGGCAAGAACAGGTTGACAGACTGACAAACAGTAGAAAGACATAAGAGCAGTTATTCTCCACAAATCTCTTGGCAATGGTAACAGAAACCTCAACAAACACAGTTTTGAGGTACTGACTGTAGTTACTGAGCTCCTTTAGATATCGTAAATATTTCTGGGAATCTTGAGTGGAACACACTTTAGCATGCAATCTCATATAGATGTTTATGGATTGGGTTACTGTTTGTTTCTCAGAGAAATACAAATGTAAATAATCAGTTGGAACTAAGAAGGAATATTCGAAAACTCCTTTAGAGTATAAAAGTAATAAAAAGGTTATATGACAAAATATAATTTCTTTATTCTAAGGAAATTTCAACAAAATTATGATGTTTACATTGCTAAACATCTTGATTTTTTACCAACTTTAGAAGTAAGAAAGCAGTTAATCAGACTTTATATTTTACCTGGTTGTTATGATGTGCATAACAGAAAAAAAAATAAGAGTGAAGGCAATTAGAAGATGATGTTATGTTTGGGAAAGAGAAAGTTTCTCTGAGAAGAAGGTAACATTAATTTAAAGTGAGTCAGCTGAATAAATAATGCTACTAATGTAAAGCATTCCTTCTGGAAGATGTAGATATTTACACCTTCCTGTAATCTGAGCACTCTTGAGGCTGAAGCAGAGAGATTAGGAATTTGAGACCAGCTTGATACACAGTGAGATATTGTCTCAAATAAAAAACAAAAATAACAGAAAAAAAACCTTTCACTAAAATATGTCTGCTGCAAAGTTTGAAAGTATTACTCAACAGCTGAGGTATTAAAATAGATGCTTTTATGGATATAACAAAATTATTGGAAATATTTATAGTACTGAAAATAAATCTTAATAACCAAAAGTTTTGAATAAGTTTTATCTGCCCAAGTGAAGAAATAGTAGTAAAGCAAGTGGCTGCAAATGCCATTTCCTAAAATGACATCTCATTTCTTTCTGTACTGGCCACTCTTAGAAAAATGGTAATCTGAAGAGAAAGACTCATAAGATAAACATTGAGAGCCAAATCAAATATTTTTTTTTTTTTAGCTCAATCTTTACTTATGGAAAAATGTCTAAATTAGAAGTTGTGGAAGAGAAAGATTCCCAATAATTTTCTTCAACCCATCTCTTAGCAGTACCACCCTTGTATCTGTGGGGTACAAATATTCATATGCTGGCATGCTCAGATACTCAACTTTCCAACCAGAAACATCAGCAATCTCAGGTATTTCAAACCTAAGGGCTCTACGCACTAACAACAGAGGACAATCTGTTAAGGATGATACACCCAGATATCTTGTTCCTTTCAACTTTTCCTATAAAGAGGAATAAACTCGTATTCTAAGAAGATCAGAGTATAAAGATAAAAGAATTTTCATCAGAAAATCCTTCGCATCTTAGAATATCATAAAAAGAAAATTCACAAGAAGTAACCAGTATGACACTTTCCAAATGTTTTCTTCCTTATAGCCATCATTGATGACTCACCACTCAGAAAGTGATGATGTAACCCAAAGAGAATTCATGAAGGTTTTTGCGATACAAAACAAGTCTTATATACTCATTTACAATAAACAATAACATAATTGGGAGTAATTTTGCAGCAATTTATAAAATAATTTTGATAATAGCATTTTTAAAAGATAGTTTTGCAAGGTGGAGATCCACATAAAGTAAACATGGCAGGAACAAACCAGTGTGTCACAGAACATGATACTATTAAGGATTGACAACTTTGCAATAGGCTTATTAGTCAAAAGCAAATCACTAGTTCTACTGTACTCAAGGACACTACTCATTAATGTAGCTCAAACAGTTTATGCTACATCTTCCCCAACACATATACTTTTATAAACCTCTGCAAAATACCAGATTTCAAAATCACTATTGGAAAACGCATGTGAAACTATATAATTTGAATCCGCAGTTTAAATATATATAATATAAATTTGTGCAGACTTTAAATCATAGTTCACACATTCACACTATCGAATGTATTCAGTATAATGTTTAAGTATATTTCAAAACTTTAATTTTAAATCAATGTATGCTCTTAAAATATCTTCATTCCAAAGAATAAAGCACATTATATTTTCAATATTAGAAACAGGAGGTTTTAGAATTTGAAAAGGAAAGCAAAACCTATAGAATGTGGGTTATTTTTCAATGTATGAATTATGAAAAAGGAAAGAAAAAGCTTGGAGAAAGTCTTCTGATGATGAACACTAACAAAGTAATTGCTTGAAGTTAGCCAAGTAAGTGTATTCATTCAGAGAGAGAAATCATTTCTAGTAAACTGCCATGGTGGATACGTATGAAAATCTCAGTACTCCTGCCGTTTTCTTTTTTTCCACTTAAAATTTTGTTTCTAGTGAAATTAAAAAGATTTCACAGATGTTGTACGCATTATCACATAGCGCAAAGAATAAAGGGAAAACTTCACCTTTCGTCAACTCACTCAAATAAGCAAGGATTGAAAGCTGCTTTCCCATCAGACATTTAGCACAATCCAAACACTAGTTGACTTTATTTGCTTAATGAATAAATTTAGATTTCATTTGAGGAAATTTTAAAGCCAGAGCTAGAGGAAAGCAGGGCCATATGCAAAAATAGATGTAGAAAGAACAACAGAAAAAGAAAATAGAAACAATGGCAAACAATTTAGAAAGAATACTTTAGTTTGTGTGTAATGAGAGGAAAGAATGTATGAAACAACACTTCCAGGATAGAATTACTTCTAATTTGTATTATTATTATTTAGTCCTAAATAAGTCATGGAATGTAATTTTGCAGTGTTTTGAGTATGTGCACACATTTATATCCTCCATATTTTAGATGTATATGCAAATGTTTCATCACTTAGTGAAAGCCAGAAGTATTTGAAACTCTCAGTATTATAAAAATGCACCCAAATAATCAGTAGAACACACCGTGCTCAAAAAGAAAGCACATAGAAGAGACTAATATTTGTTTTTAGATATTATAAAAATAACACAGACATCTTACATGTTATAAAAATAGAGAAAGTAGAAATAAAAATAAAGAGTACGATACAAAAAATATATCAAGAAAATATATGTACAGTTTTGTTTGTTTGTTAACAAGTGGATCAGGTGGTTGAAAAACATGGTCCACAAGAGGTCTGAGGACCTCAGAGCAGTACTCAAATGCCACAAGATGGCAGGAGAGAACTGACCCCAGAAAGTTGTGACTTCCGTGACTAACACAGACAACAAACACACACATACACACACACAACACACCACACACATACACACAAACACCCATACACACACACAGAAAATGAATAAATGAACAATACATAAATAATTTTTGTTTTGTTTATAAAATGGGTTCAGTGAGATGCCTTAGCAATTAAAAACACTCTTCTTCTAAAGGAGCTAGTTCAATTCCCAGAATTTGTATGTTATTTCACAACCATTTATAACTATAATTCCATTGGTTCCAATGCCCTTTTATACCTTTCTCAGGCAATGAGCACGCATGTGCAGCACAGGCATACTTGCAAGCAAATTGTAAATACACATTTAAAAAAAAAGATAATTTCCATTGGATAACAGTGGGCTAAGTAGTTAAAAAAAAAAACCTAAAAATAATTGTTTGTATTTGCATTTTGGAAACCTAGAGATTTAGGCCTTCACTTAATAACATAGTAAGTATATAATCCAGCTCTCTTGGGTTAAACTTCATATTTAATGTTATTGAAATGGATTTAATGAGACAAACACAAACATTTTCAAGTATACTCCATTTTTGGGGGGGTACATTTTTTAAATTATATAATCATTTCCACAAATAACTTGCAGAACATGTACTTAACTCCGAGAAGGACTTTGCTCTCACTCTCATCTCCTGTCATAGACATCTTCTACTTTTTGTCTACATAACTTACATTTCCATGACATTTTATACATAAATTCAGACAATACATGTATTCCCTTGTGTCTCATTGTTTCAACTTAACATATGTATTGAGATGCATCCATGTTTTTGAATTTAACAATTTTTGGTTTTGACTTGATTTGACAACTATTGCTATGTGAATAAACCACATTTTGTCTATCTGCTCATTCTTTGATAAACAATTAGATTGTTTCTCTCTCTAGTTTTTATCTCTTGAAGGATTGCTGGACTACTAATGGTTGTTATGATAGTAGATGTCATTTTTCTCAAGCTTACAGGCACTGATAAGTTTCATTTTCTCTAGTAAATGACCTCATATCCACACACAAAAAATATATGTGAATAAATAAACATTTGATGATTCAGGAACCAAAAAAGAAACACACATATACATACACACATTTGTATAATGTACATGCAACAAAATATGAATATACAATAACACTTATATGTATGTAAATATAAAATTATATAAACCATACAAATATGTCATGTATAAAATGCTTTGAGACATCCATGTTATAAAGTATGTGCACACAGTCAGACAGACACACACATATACTTGAGCAGTGTTACCTTCTCTCTTTTCCCAATCCTCCCCTCTCATTTCCTGTACTCTTTCCTCTTCTCCTGTCTCTGCCAGAGGACAACTTCCGGTATCATCCATCAAGTGCTAGCTAGCATTTTGACAAAACAAGTCAGAATACACAGGATCCTTCGGTCACATCTTTTCAGCATGATTCCATATATTAGCTGAGTTTTCTGTTCTGCCAGCCAATTACAAGTAATTACAATTATTATTAATTTTTAATATTAAGCCAACATCTTAGGCTTATTACCTATTAGCTCCTAAAATTAAATAAAACTGTACTTCTTATCTACATTAGACCACATGAAGCAGTACCTTTCCTCAGCATGGCATAATTATCTTGATTTTCCCTGAGTCTCTTGGCAATTCTGCCCTTTTTTTTCTCCCAGTACTCTCTACATATCTGAAAGACCCCCCCTCCCAAGCCCTTTCTGCATAGCTCTTGTTTATTTAGATTTTTGCTAAACTAATGAGAGCCACACATCTTCATAGTGGACAAAAAGATTATTCTACAACACATGGAAGTGAACCATGGAATCTTCTTCCAGCTACCAATCACGGCAGAAAGAATGTAAGGCAATATGGGATAAGAACAACTGAATTATCGTAGTTTATCAAATAATACAGCAGCATTTTATCTTAAATCATGGAAAATGATAAATTAGAATTAACTAAATATAGCATTTCGACATTCATTCTGAAAAAATATAAAAAAGTTTTACAACAAGAAAAATTCTAATATATTTTGACATTGATATTTCTCAACTTTTATATTTCCTACAGTATTATAAAACGATAATAATAAATGGAGGAAAACTATGTATGATATTCTCTTTATCTCCTTTACTAACCAGTTTGTGTTTTCTCTTATAAAATATAGTGATTGGTGAGCTGAACATTCACACAAATTAATGAATAGCTGTTTTTGTTGGTTTCATTTTGTTTAGAGTGAGAGTAAATCTTTTTCATTTTTTTTTTATTGAAAATAGATTCCTGTTTCATAATATAGATTCTGATGATTCTTTCTCCTCCTTCTGCTCCTAGTTCCTCTGTACCTTCTTCTCCTCTCTGGAGCCACCCCTTTCTGTCTCTCATTATAGTATTTGATTCTGAGAGATAACAACCAAACAAAGCTAAATAAGATACAATCAGGTAAAGCACATTCTTATCACATAAACCCTGACAAGACAAAATAACAGAAGAAATAGAACATCAGGGGCACAATCAGGAATCAGAGTCCCACAAACATAGTAACCTGAAAGATACAGTACACAATCTGAGTCCTGGGGCAGACCCGTGTAGGCACTGTGCTTACCACTTTATTCTGAGTTCATGATCCTTGCTTAGTTGATTCATAGGGCCTTGTTCTCCTGATGCCTTCCATCCTCTATGACCCTTATATGCTTTCCATCTCCTGTTCCGTGGGTTTTCTGAAGGAAAGAATATGATAAAGACAATCAATTTGGAGCTGTCTATTCCTGGGACACTACATAATGTCTGTTTGTGTTTCTACATCGGTTCCCAGGCACTACAAGAGGAACCTTCTCTGATGGTGGCTGAGTAAGATACTGATCTAAGAGTATACTATAACAACATTAGCAGTCGTTTTATTGATATTTTATAATATAAGTAATGTTTGCTTTTACTCTAAGTCTCTGGGGTATCTATTCTTTGGTTCTTGGTCACCCAAGCAGTGTCTGCTATAGGCTTTGTCTTGTGAGGTGGGCCTAAAGTCTTCTCAGATATTGGCTTGCTACTCCCACAAGGATTATGCCACTATTGCCCTAGTATGTCTTGTAGGCAATATAGATGGTAGGATAAAGGTTTTATGCCTCAGTTCTTTGTATGACGGACTGTAGGTCAAAAGTTTTGTGTCACAGTTTATATGTTCCCCTATGGTTATCCCAGAGAGTACATTCTCTCAAAGACAATAGAGTGAAGGCTCTATGTGAGAAAAATCTCAGTTTTTCCACACTCAGTGAGTGGTTTCTGTGGGTGCTGTTTTTGGTGTCATGGGTGTTGACTGCCCAATTGTCAATTTGTAGAGAACAACTCATTGTCTCAGCAACTGCCTCATATGATTGATGATTTTAATGGCACCTCCTTGGACAATATTCAATGAATGCAACCTAGTCCTGCTACTGGAAGCCTCATTGATGATAAAAGACGGTCACTTGAGACTCAGAGTTCTCATTATTAGGAGAACTCAGTATCACCTTCAGAAAATATAGTAATTTTGCATACCAGTAGGTTTCCATATCATCCTTCAAATTCCCCTCAATTCCATCTGTCTCTTTATGTATACTTTCTCTCAGTTTTCTCTCTACTTCTAATCCCCACCTGATCTTCTAGTTCCTGCCCCACTCAACCCTCATTTCTCCTGAAAAATCTATTTTCTTCTCCCAGGAACATACATGTGACCCACCCACGCACATGTACCATAGTACCTGTTTTGTGTCAGGAGGTTTTGTTGGATTTAATTATTTTTTTAACTGATATATTCATTTATTCTATTGTATCTACAATGCCTGACACTCTCTCTTTCTTCTCTTATTTTCTATGATTGAATCTTGCCTCTGTAGTTCTTATTAAAATTCTTAAATTGTTCATTTTCAGAATTTTTATGTCTTTAACAGTTTTATCTATTTCCTCCAACTTTTTTTCCTGCACTTACTTCTTGCATGTACTTAAAGGATTTATTAATTTACTCTATAAAGATCTCCATCATCTTGGTATATAGTTGATTTTAAGGTCTTCTTGTGCTTCAGCTCTGTTGAAACATTCAGGAACTACTGTGGTAGGATAGCTGGGCTCTAGTGGAGACATGTTCTCATAGGTGTTATTAAATGTGTTTTTACACTGGCATTTAGGCATCTGGATTAGGGATGAGTGTAGGTCTAAATTTATTTTGTGGGGATGGGTGGGTATTTTTCTTCCTGAGTTTATGTTTCCTCTCTGGCTTTTTGAAGAGTTTGATGCATGTGTATTTGTTGGCAGATTTTTTTTTTCTTGTCTGTGGAAATGGTAATTTTGAGCACTGGTGGTTCCATGTAAAATATGTTTCTAGATACTGGAAGCAGATAGTTAGGCATACAGATAAGCTAGGGGACTGGAGGAATTCACAGGATGGAGGAGAGCTGAGTGTTCAACCAGGATGTTCCTAGTTAATCTCCCTGAAACGAGAAGAGAGGTTACCCTAACGGGGGTCTGCTATAGCACTGGGATGAGACTGAGTGAGGGGTTGGATCTGGAGACAAAGAACGAAGGGTAAAGATCTACAAATGATGAACAAATCCAGTTCCTAGGCAGGAATGGTTTATGGGTTAGCACAGAATGCCTGATGGAGATGGGGCCTTAGATAAAGCAACAAATGGAAGAATGGAGATTAGGAGGGCCTGGTCTGAATGGTCCACAGTGTAAGTGGGTAGAAAAAAAGGAATCCTGCAAAAAAAGGGAATAAGACTGGAGCTTAGATTTGGAGGCAGGTAGGGAGTGGATAATTTCTTCAGTTTTCTTCATGTTTTCTTGGCCTTCTTAAGATGATTTTTTTGGTAGGGAATGGGAGGATGTTATAACAAAATGGGTTTGGGGAAGGAAGGTTGAGGGAGAAGACCTTTATGCTCTCTTGAAGATGAGGGCAGAGAGAAGGAGACACAGCATGTTTTCTGCTATAGTGCTGGGTGTGAGACTGGGGATCTGGGATCTGGAGAGGGAGAAGTGTGTTTGCACCTTCAGCTGACTCGTATTCAACAAATAACAGTTTCAAGGAACTTCGAAGGGTAAAGTTCGGAGGGGATAATTGAAAATTCAAATATGAAGCTTAGTTTTGAATATGATTATGAAAATCCTTATTTTTAATTATCTGATTGATCAGAGAAACTGTTCTGTATGAACCTAGTTGACAGGAGAGACACAAACATCCATATTTTATATGAAAAACACAGCTATTGTTAATAGTAGTTAATGATTTGGAACATTATATATGCTTATATATTAATTTACATGCATTCTTCACATTAACGTATACCATTATTCAAAATAGGTTTAGATTTTTTTTCTCTTCTGGTATTTTTTAATGACATTCAATCACTGAAAATCATATTGAAATCATTATAATTAGTTTTTTATATTTGTTTTTTTGTTTCTATTTTGCAGAAATGGTAGTTGTTCTGGATAAGCATACATTAAACATTTTACTCAATTCTTTAAAAAGTTACTTTTTACTGTCACAAAAGAGAAAAAAAGTAAGGTTTTTGATCTTTTTGTTTGATTGTATTTTTTTAAAAGACACATATCTCCCTAACATATTTACAATATAAAAGAATGTATGATGAGTATTTTCTTCACGAATAAAATAAATAAAAACTTGTGTTTGTTTTCTTAACATTTAATATTTTCAGTCTAAATAGTAAGCCAAAATAAATGCATAGTGTCTCATCCTTATGTACTTTTTCTCTAACATTTATTAGTCAGTCTTATAATTAGGCAATCTTCAGTTTCTATATAAATAAGGGATACAGTGACAATAAAGAGGATATTGTGATTCTATATCCCAATTCAAAATATATTCCAATATCTCTTTTTTGTTGTTTGTTTATCATTTTTATTTTTATTTATTTAATTTTTAAACAGAAAGAACTTTCAGGAATTTTAGAGATGCACTGTTGTGTTATTTTCTTTCTCCAACATGGGCAAAATATCTGCCACACATAGTATGAAGACAGCCATAGCATCAGGGTTTATGGTCTATTGTCCACTAGCTCAATTGTTCTGGGACAGTGATTAGGCAGATAATCATGGAAGGAGGAAGGCACATGAAAGGAGAGCTCTTTACCTCAGTACAGAGAAGGGAAGAGGGCAAGATGAAGGAGTATGCTGCTTATAGACATGATTGCTTCCTGATATCTACTTCAATCATATTTGTTCATATATCAATTCAGATGAATTGACAAACTAAATTGACATCTCATGAAAGATTCAACTCTCAATAATACCAGCAGGTGGGGAGAAGGAATCCTTCAGCACCCGAGCCTTTGTGAGTAATGTTTTTCATTCATTCTACGACATCATGAAACCAGGGAAGAAAAGGAAAACTCTGTGCTGAATTTTATGATTTATTTAGATAGTTAAGATGGTGGTTGAGTAACTAATAAAATAGAGTTGAATAACTTCAAAAAAAGAACTTGAATATATTTAAGAAATTTAGAAGGAAGAAAGAAACTGAATTTTAGAAAGCAGAATAGTCACCTGATTGTGAAATACACATGTACAAATCTATGACTACTGTATTAACAGACATGGGGACATAACGCACAGCCCCACAACTGCTTCCTTTTCCTTTACATTTTTTCTTATAAGTTAAAACTGTGTTTTATGAAAAGGAAATTTTACGGAATAGAGATTTTGCATTGGAATTAAGTTTCTGTTAAAAAATTATGTTTGGCGTTTGAAAAGCATTGAGAATTTTATTAAGATAATTCAACCTTTTATAACTTAATTTTTAAACTTTTTCTGGTGGTATATAATTCATTGAAAATATTATCAGATCTGTGGCCTCTACGAGTTGGGGACCTCGGTGCACTTACTCCTTTAGGCATTGTTACACAATTTGAAAACCTACATTTTTAATGCCTACAGAATTGCTCCAAATTCCTCCACTGATATTATTCTCTTTGGTTTATTCTCTACTTTTACCTTTTCTTTGAAATTTCCCTGATAAATCAATATTTATTATTAATGAAGTTTGCTAGAAAGGCACTCTATGTGGTATAGCAGTATAAATGTGACTATATATACAAATCTTAAATCCCCAGCTATCAAAGTTCAAAGGGAAATTTATGTCTAACAACAAAATACTCAAATTAATAATTTGTCCATTATATTTCATTATATTTATATAGTATTTATAATGACTTACAATTAGATGGCTGGATATACTATATTTTCTAAATACTGACATGACAATAACACACAGTTAAGATAGATAAAAACTAATGAAATTTCATTTTAAATGTATTTGAAAATCTTCAATATGTAAAGTACAGGTATTGTACAATACACAGAAAGAAACAACCAAAAGAAACACAAGAATATGGCAAAGATATTAAAGTGCTTGTGGTGTAAGCACCACCATGCACATGAGAGTTATGTTTAAAGGTCTAAGACTATACTCCCAGTGAAGAGAACAATCAGCCAACTCCACATGATGATGGCTGAGGCCTGCCTTGATGAGAAGTTTGTTTTGAAAAATAAGTTGGAGAAAAACAGTCGAAAACAGCCAATGTTGATCCCTGGCTTCTACCTGGAATTTTACAAATATGCATACACACTTCACATACGCATTCATACACATACAAACAAGCATAATCACCAAACATGCACACACACACAGAGTCACACACGCACAGAGTCACACACAGAGTCTCTCTCTCTCTCTCACACACACACACACACATGCACACAGGCACACAGGCACACACACACAGAATCACACACACACAGAGTCACACACACACAGAGTCACACACACGCAGAACACACATACACAGGCACACACAAACACAAGCACACACACACACCTGAGAAATTAAAAGAATAAATTAAAATACTAGACATAGAATAGCGCTTAAGAACAGTGGATGTTCTTTCATAAGACCCAAGTTGATTACCAGCACCTACCTGGCCACTCCAAACTCCAGTTACAAAATAACTAATACAATCTTCTGGCCTCTAAAGGCAGCAGGCATTCACTTTGTGCACAGGGATGTATATAGACAAAGTAAAAACAAGCATTAAGTAAGGAATTAATTACATAAATAAACAAATCTTTCATATAGATGAACAAGAAATATATTACATATATATTCCAAGAATAAAGATTTGAAATTTAATAAAATGCATTATAAATGGTCACAACAGGGTGACACAGAGACGAGATAAATCAAGTGACCTTTAATTAAAAAAATACAACACTGACAGAGGGGAAGACTGTCACACTCCAAGTATGGTATAGGGGCCTATAGGTTACAGAACAGTGAGTCATTAATGGACTGAACGTCAGAAAAGAAAAGAGAGACAGTGAAAACAAGATATCAAAAAATATTGAAAAGACACCAATACGGCTAGTAACATATCTACCCATCTGTGGCCACGGGGATTGAAAAATAAAAAAATCTCACATAGTCCAGGAAAACTGCATCACTGAGCACAAAATATTGAACATTCTTTAGTTTAGAGTATATACATTACATCATACACGTATACACATGTTATTTCCTTCAGGATTTCACACAGTGAGCTTTCAATGTATTTACTATTTCTACCCCCCCCCCCCCCCACATGGCAGAGAAAAAAATGTTTTAAGATTAGCTAGGGCAACAAGACCATAGAAGGGAATCAAGGGATACAAATTGTAAAGGAAGAAGTCAAACTTTCATACTTGTACATGACATGATAGTATGTATAAGTGACTCCAGAGACTCTACCAGGGAAGCCCTAAAGCTGCTAAACACCCTCAGTTATGTGGCAAGATTCAAGATTAACTAAAAAAAAAAAAAAAAAAAAAAAAAATCAGTAGCCCTCCTATATACAAATAACAAAGGGGCTGAGAAAGAATTCAGAGAAACTTCACCCAATACAGTAGCCTCAAAAAGTAAAAAGATACATTGGGGTAACTCTAACAAAGCAAGTGAAGGACCTATATGACAAGAATTTTAGGTATTCAAAGAAAGAAATTGAAGAAGGTATCAGAAAATGGAAAAGAATCTCCCATGCTCATGCATAGGTAGAAGAAACAGAATAAAAATAGCAATCTATAAAGCAATCTACATTCGATGAAATCCCCATAAAAATCACAACACAACTCTTCAGAGACCTTGAACAAATACCATTAAAATTTATATGTAAAAAACAAGATAAGTAAAATAATACTGTACAATAAAGCAACTTCTGGAGAAATCGCCATCCTTGACTTCAAGCTCTACTATAGAACCATAGTAATAAAAGCAGCTTAGTATTGCATAAAACTGACATTTGTACCAATAGAACTGAGTTTAAGACATTAAACACCTGACTTTTGACAAAGAAGCCAAAATTGTACAATGGAAAAGAGAAAACGTCTTCAACACATAGTGCTGGCATAGTTGGATGTCAACATGAATAATATTGAGAACAGATCCCTATCTATTGTCATGCATAAAACTCAAACCCAAATGAATCAAATAACCTCAGTGTAAATCCAGTTATATTGAACCTACAGATTAGAGAAAGTAGGAAGTATCCTTGAATGCACTGGCACAAGAAATGATTCCCTAAATATAGCACCAGGAGCACAAACAGTGAGAGTAGCAATTCACAAATGGTGCCTCCTGAAACTTACTTAGAAGCCTTTGTAAGACAAAGGACATGGTCAATAAGCCACAATGGCAGCCTACAGAATGGAAATGGATCTTTAACAGCCCCACATCCAACAAAAGGCAAGTCTCTGAAATCTGTAAAGAACTCAAGAAATTGGATATACAAAAAAAAAAAAAAAAAAAAACCAACAAATAATTCAATTCAAAAATACGGTTCAGATCTAAACAGAGCATTCTCAACAGAAAATTCAAGTGGCTGCAAGACATTGAAGGAAGTGCTATTAGGGAAACACATATATAAAAATGTCTCTGAGGAACCATATACCTGTCAGAATGCCTCAGATTAAAAAAAATAATAAAACAAAACACTGATGACAGCTTATATTAAGAATATGGGGAGACGGGGTAACAGCCCTCCACTCCTTGTGGAAGTGAAATCTGGTACAGCTACTCTGAAAATAAATATGGTGGTTTCTCAGAAAATTGGAACTTAATATACCTCAAGACCCAATGATGCCACTTTTAGACATATACCCAAGTGATGCTCAATGATACCACAAGGATACTTGCTCAACTATGTTCATAGCAGCATTATTCATAATAGCCAGGAACAACCCAGATGCCCCTCAACCAGAAAATGGATAAAGAAATAGTACATATACACTCAAACAAAAATCAAAAACAAAACTGATGTGGGAATGTCTTTCTGTATGCTGTGAATAGTAATCTTTAAATAAAGGAGCTGTTTTGGCCCATGACAGGCACCATAGGAAAAGTAGGAGGAGGCATCAGAGTAGTAGGTAGGAGGAGCAGAGTGGAGTCAGACAGACTGAGCCAGAAGCCCAAAGGAGCAACATGTAAGGAACACAGGTGAGCCACGGGCCACGTGGCAGGAAAGAGTAATAAAAATGGGTTGAGTTAAGATGTAAGAGCTAGCTACCAATGTGCTTGAGCCATAGGCCAAACAGCATAAAGTTAATATAAGTGTCTGAGTCATTTATGGGGGGCTGAGCAACAGCAGAGGGCAGCTAAGGGGTCTGGAGCTATAGGTCTGGGCCTCTGGCTGTCCGGGACCAAGAACCACATTGTAACACAAAACAAAACAGTGACATCATGAAATTTGTAGGTAGCGCATGGAATTAAAAAATATTCTGAGTGACATAACCCAGATCCAGAAAGACCAACAGGTATGTATTCAGTCATAAGTGAATACTAGATATAAAACAAAAATAACTAGACTACAACCCACAGTTCCAGAGAAGCCAGCTACTAAAGAGAACTCTAAGAGGGATACATGACCTTCTCTTTAAAGGGAAAATAGATGAAATCTCTGGAGTAAACTGGAGGTGAGGGGGGCAACAGAAAGGAAGGGATGAGAGATGAGACGATCAGGGAACATGAAGATTGAATTGAGGAAGGGATGAAGATGAAGAGCAGTAAAAGAGATCTTAATAAAGGGAGACATTGCACAGTTATGGAGAAACCAAGTGAAAGTAAAATCCCAGGAACCCACAAAGATGACTCCATCTTAGACTACTAGCAATAGTACAGAGGAAGGTGCTTGAACTGGCCTAACTTGTAAGCAGATTGCTGAATACTCTGTCATCACAGAGCCTTCATCCACTGTCATATGGAAGCAATGCATAGATCCACAGTCAAGCAAGCACCAGGTCAAGCTCCAGGAGTCCAGATAAACAGAGGGAAGATGGATTATATGACTATCAGGTTCAAGATCTTGATAGGGAAATCTACAAAGACAACTGAACCAAGCTCATGGACACTCATAAGCTTTAGACCAACAGCTGTGAAGCCTGCATGGGACCAGACTAGGCTCTCTGCCTAAGAGAGACAGTTGTTCTGAAAAGTATATATATATTTGAAAGTTAAGTATGGGGAAAGAATATATTTACAGTCTTTCTTCAATATTTCTGTCAAATGAAGTTATTTGTCATCTCTTGGCCCCCACAGGTTTCTTATTTGAAATAAAATTAAATATAGTATCTATATAGTAATTCCTATCTCTTCAAATACTTGGACATTTCTCTCCAACAGTAGATACCACTTCACTCATTCAGTAATATTAAAAAGACTATTATTTCTACAAACTGTAGTAGGAGATTTCTGTTCCAGATCTTTTGGGCCTAGCTTCAAGGTTTAGGCCTGCAGACCCACAGACCCGCTGAGACACACAGATGTTTACAATTAGTTTTAGGCTGATCGGCCTCAGGCCCACACATATAACTTGCTAACTCTGTACCCTTCATCTAACCCATGATTCTTCCTGTTCGCCATGTGGCTCGGTACCTTTCTTTAGAGCAGCATAGTTGTCCTCTGCTTCTTCCGGCTTCTCTCTGGCATTCTGTCCTGTGCATCCTGTTTTCAAAAGTTTTCTTAGTCTGGTAGCTCCGACCACACTTCCTGCCTGCCTTTGGCCAATCAGCACTTTTTAATTAAACCAGTGGGTGGGACAATTATTTACAACATTATGAAACAACACAATCCCCTACAACAAACCATACAAAAATGAGCTCTTTTATCTGAAAACTTTAGAGATGTAATTTAGTTTCTGATATTATTTTTTAAAATATATTTTAAGGTTAATTATGTCTTGTCTGTCTGTTATCATGAACTCATGAGCACCCATACCCACAGAAGAGAGAAAAGAGATGCCTCTGCAGCAGAAGTTAAATGAAGTGTGAGCTTCCCGGAATAGATTTTGAAACCTGAACTTGAGTCTTCTAGAAGAGCGAAACAAGCTCTTAGCTGCGAAGATATTTCTTCATCACTAGATAATTTCAGTTATTTAAATGAATTTCCTCAAAAGCACAAGCATCAGTGGGAATAGAGTTCAGCGCCCTTTTAAACTCATTTAAACATCATTTGATGAATGTCACCCTTGTCACTCATTTGCATATGGTGCTTCTATTCATTCACAGTATATTCATGGATACTTTAGTATTTTTTCCAAATATTGGTAGTTTTAGCTTTTTCTTTCTGTCAGATTTTATGTTTTTTCAGCACTATTTAACAAGAAACATTTACTAGATATGTACTTAATAAATTTCAACTAAAATAAATTTACGTTTTAATATCTGTCTTCAATCTCTCTATCATCTGTTCAGCTATGTATCTGTCTTTCCAACCATTAGTTTAAAATTTTAGTGCCATTTATTTTCCAGATAGTTGTTACTTTATAATTAATACTTATTAATTAATGAGGAGCATGATATAAGATTATAATTTTGAATAGTACACATAGAGAGATCGAAACAGTCATTATGGCTTAGTTTTTTCTCATTTAATGATGATGGGTTTTAGGGATCCCCTTCTGAGTTATTTGTCCTTTTGTTTCAAAGCCAGTCCTCTTTAATTCATCTTCTTTACTCTCTAGGCTAACAAAAGAGAAACAGGACTATTAAATAGCAGTATGTGATCTACAGTTCATTAATGTATGGAAAGTTATGTTGATAGGAGGTGATTCATTTTCTGTGTTTAGGCAAAATGTGTGATTAAAGTGTTATTTATTTTCAGACAGGGATATCTGAAACACGTTAAAACTATATGTCAAACTTCATGTCTACAATAGTGGTGAAAATAAGCACACTTCTATTGCAAACATTTCATTGTATGTCTTCAAAGGCACTGATTTCTCAGCATCTCATCTCCCTGAAAACTCTTCCATGAACCTATGATTTAGGAACTTTAATTAACTTCATTTTATAAATGAGAAATCTGGGGCTCAATGATATAATTAACTTTCCCCAAATCATAAGGCAAACAAATGTGTGATCCATGATTCCCATTCAAGCGCTGTGATACAGGAACCCTCATTTAAACCACTACCTGCTACTGCCTACCAATACTTCTTTTATAATGTCCCCTTGGAAACATATACAATGGTAACTTACAGCATGATATTTTGCTGATAAGTTTTATGGCAAGTTTTGTGCCATGTTTTAGTACAGTGACACCCACAGGAGCTGTTATGTCTTCTAGGACCATTTTTCCCAATATTAAATGGTTCTGTACTCTGTAAAATATTCTACTAATCTTGGACTATATTTAAAAAATTAAAAACTTTTTCAGAATAAGTTTTTTGTTTGTGATTTCCCAAGATATCACCTATACAATAGATATCCTCAAGAAATGTCCCATAAATTATTAAACAAACCTCTGGCACACTATTATAAGAAAGGTACTAAGTCTAGTTGCAACATGTTTTAATGTTATGAAAAAGTTATTTTTATTCTCTATTTAAATAAAATATTTTGCTTGTCAAAGAAACTTTAAAGTGAATCTTCTGTACATTAAGAAGAAATACTTAAAAATATTATTGAAAACACCTGCATTTATTATTATATTTTTAGTTTTCTTTCCTTATTTATGTAAGTAATTGCCATTATGTTTGGTTTTCAGAGACCAGGTACATTTTTACATATAAACTATACTCAACAAAGCAGTGAAACTCTTTTCTCTGAACCTTATTTAATCAAACTGTAATAGTTATGTGTTAAATATACCATGTTGCTTTATATTCATTTAAAATTTGGTATTATTAATTTATGTAGTTATGAATATTGTATTTATGTATAACCAAGTTATTTAATTTTATATTAGAACAGTATCTGACTTAATATCCTTCTGTGATTTATTTTTACATATGCACAATACTTTCAGTTTTATATTGATTAACCCTATAGTTGATTAGTTGTTTTATTACCAATTGATAAAAAAACTATAAGTTTATAAGAGCTTTGTCTGAATTCATTTTGTCTCACTGGCTACAATTTGTATCCTTTGTGTGCATGTAAATGTATATGTAACACTTCCGATATGTATGTATTTCTGATATATTGTGAGTTTCTCATTTAGAAGCCAGAACATGCCATCTAGTATCCTGATATTTCATTGTCTAACATAATCCTTCAGACAGGGATCCATCACTGAACTTGGAATAAGTTATTGGCCAGCAAGCATCAATTATCTTTTCACTCTGCTTTGCTCACTTCCCATAGTACTGAGACCAGAGGCAGGTATAGCCAATTTTATCTTGTACATGATTTCAATTCATGTCCTATGTGCAAGCACCAAGCACCACATCATCTCCCCAACAATACTTTGTATTTACATTTTAAAAATAATTCTTTTCTATTTCTAGAACATATTTACTATCCTGGTCTATCTATGACCGCTGCTTGAGTCCACATTAACAGAATTTCACTAAATCTTTTTACGTAATTCATGTTTTAATGCAGACAAAACACTTAAATATTACATTTTAATCATCCTCCTGAAGATATTTTAATTACAATGAAAGTATCTTAATGAGAATATTTACTTATTAGAGATTAGTACTGTAAATGTATTTCCATAGTATTCTCAAATTTCAGTAACTACAGTTAAGTAATGTTTTGATTTCTGTTTGACTTACATTATTACAGCTGTTTTATGATGGGAGTTTTACGTCCTTTTATAGGTAATGAGGGTTATTTGATTATGAATGTAAATCAGTTGTAAAGTAATAAATACTTGAGAATTTATAGTATTTTTTATGCATTAATGCTTCCTCTGTACTTTTCCTTTAAATACATTACACACATTTTTGTATGTTACTTCAAATATTACTTAATTTTCTACTTCAAATATTAATTTCTGCTTATTTCACTGACAAACTTTTAGAGTGTCATTTTATTTTTTATCATGTCATTTGTTGAAAAGTTAATAAGTTATTTACTATATTTTGTGTGTATCCTTATGCATATGCCTCAATAAGCATTTTTATATGCTAATATCATAAATATGTTCTCTTATATGGCTGGTTAGAAGAAATGATATTGTAGGTTAAAGCATTTTCGTGATTTCAGTCACAAAGTAAAGAATGAATATAAAAAAAAATGACTTCCAAAAGTTGTTTTATGACCTCAAAATGTTGACAATGGCATGCATATACTTGCAGATACACACACAAACACACACATACACAAACACACACACAACACCTATCATTATATTAATATAACTAGAAATAAATTAAATATAATTTTCAAGACCTCTTTAATGATTCATTAAAATGGTTACATATTTGTTTTAAAATTTCAGTTTCTTAAAATTCCCCAAATTTTTTGTGGATTTTATAATTTTTTCAATAAATTTTGATTCATCTATAATTACATATGTATGTTTACTTTTTCTTCCTTAGGTTTATAATATCTGAATTCTTTATAATGTCATATAAAAGTTCTCATGCCCCTGTAAATTAGTGCCTGGACACTAATGCAGTTTAAATCTTTCATTTATTTGACATACATAAAAATGTCTGCATAAATTTTTCTACTTTTTTCTTCAACAATAAATATTTCATAGTGCTAACAACTACAGATTCTTTAGAAACAATATTTAGGTTTTTACACACAGAGACAAAATTTTAGTTGAAACTTAATGAAGATTATTTTTTGCTGAAAGTGACATATAGGATTATTTGTAGTATAAGTTTTTGGCCATGTATGGCCCTGAAATCGGGATCAGCAATCCCAAATAACCACACAAAGTCTTATATCAATTACTTTCTGTTTGGCCTATGGCTCAATCATAGTTCTTGCTAACTCTAACTCTTAAACTAACCCTTCAAATGGCTTAGTACATTTTCCCAGAGAAGCTTTGTTGTCTTTTTTCTTCTGTGTCTGTCTGGCATCTCTGCTCTGCTCTTCCTCTTCCCTGAGTGTTCTTAATCAGATAGCCCTGTTCATACTTCTTATCTGCCTTCTGGCCAATCAGTGTTTTATTAAGTCAGTAGGAGAGATGAATGTTTATAATGTACAAGAGCAAATTCCCACAGCATTATTGCCTTGATTTCATTGATAAATATATAATATATTAATTATTTACTATATTTTCCTTAGAATATGCATATTTTCATCTTCTTATTTTTAATATATAATTATTTTCTATATTTATTCTATGGTATATATAGTAAGGTAATTAATTTTTAAACATTGGCTTTAGATTCATTAGGTTACCCAAATAAATTTATAAATTTTAATCATTTGCCTATAGAGTTCTTTATTGTTTCACTACATTTTGTTTGAAACTTGGTCTCACTTTGTATTACAAGTTATTCTGGAACTCTGCAACACAGACTAGTTTTGTGGATTCTGGTGCATTCTGAAAATATAAAGATTATTCATTCATTTTTAAAATGCAATGGTGATATCTATTTGAACTATTTGATTTATAGTCATGATACAAAAATACCTCAGCAAGCATAACTTAAAGATAAAATTTATTTGACTGTTTTGGTGTTTGAAATGTATAGATATGTTGTAGTAGACATTCTGTTTTGACCTCTAAAGTGGCAATAGAAGGTGACACATCCTGGAGGTGGGAGAGCCTGTGTAAGAAATAACTTGCATCCAAATAGGAAGGTTGAGAAATAGTCTGTTTCCACAACAGCTTTTGAGGACATATTTTCATAACAAAAGTAATATTCTTAAAGTTTTCATAACATTCCAAAACTTCAATTTATATCAAAGCCTTTAGCAGTGGGTATTTGAGAAACTCTTCTCACATTCAAAAGCTAGCATTTATTGTTTCTATTCTTACTGATACTTCTTCCTATGCTTTACTTTTAAAAACCCTTGAACTTATCAATAAATACCTTATGAATGGAACTTCTGCCTGAATTAAATACAGTTTATAAAGTGATTCTAATGTCTTGGCTTCAATTTTTTGACCTGTATATGTAAAAGCTGGAACATGAATTCATAGAATCATCAGCCTGTAATCATGACTTCTTAATAAAGAATCACAAATTGGTGTAACTATACAATTTCTATATAGGTAAGTTTGTTCCCCCTCCTTCCCCCTTAGCTTTAATCATGAATATATCTATACAAGAAAAAAAAAACATGTATTTCAAAGGCAGTTATTTTCATTGCAACACATGGCATTATTCTATATTCTATACTTTCATTTTACTTTTAATTACTACAAATTTTTGTTTGTTTGCTTTTATGGTGGTTTTTTTTTTTTTTTTCAAATCTGGCAGTGTTGCTGTCCAATGCTGCATTGGACAATCTTCTGATGAAATAATCTTTAGAACACCTTACAGGAATTCTCTATTTTAAGGGCTCAGACTTGTTCACTTCTCCATGTAATGTCACCAAAAGCAGAGTAGGGGAAGATGTATTATGGAGAGCACTCTCCATGACATGATAAGATGGTTGTACTCATGAAATATGCAACTCTAATTTCCTAAACAATAAATGAAGAATACCAAGGAATTCCAGTTCTCAGCAATTGTTGAGGATTGTCTCATGACACTCCACTTCTGTTGAAGAGCTGCTGCCCCTTGATAGCTTCTGGGAAAAGAAAAATCATTTAAGGTATGGTCAGTGAACACAATTAGATTCCCCATACTCCAATGTCCCCTACACTATTGACTCTGAGGCTAGCAATAATTGACTTCAGTGGTTTTCTTAAATATATATTTGGGTTTTGGCAGGTTGGGGGTGAAGAAAATGGGAAAACTTGATCCAATTATATTGTACATATGTAATTTTCAAATAATAGATAATAAATAAAATAAAAAAGAAACTACTTTTTGCTTAAGTTTGATAAAGAGTGGATACAACATGACAAACATGTTGAAGATGTAATGGTAATAGACTGATTTGGATAGACAATGAAAATTAGGTTTGTCCAAATTTTCTTGGTTTGTAGGTTAATACATGATAATCTTTGAACAGAAGCTGGAACACTTAGAAAAGATGGTTTCAACAAGGATGAGTAGGAATCAACATTCTGGATTCAATGGTTTGCTTGGGGTAAAAGCCTCTTCTTTCTATGACTCCATAGTACTATTTGGTAGAAATATTTTGATATCAAAGACTCTTCTCAAGAGAAATATTTGAAGAGGTTACTTGGTAACTTTTTTTTTTAATTAGCAGGGCACAGAGTGGAGACAAGATGGAGAAAATATACGAAATTACAAACAAGTAGTATGGTAAATTTATTACATCTAATTCCATCAATATTTTAAACTAAGAATACCACAAAATATAGCTCATTTTTTTTACCATAACATAATAATGAATAAGACTAAACTTTTCTATTTGCTTATAATCCACTGAGATAAATCTGTATTGCCACAATTCATGAAACCATTCTTTGGAACACATTTTACTGACTTAAGTAGCTGCCTTCTCCAGGAGTCATCAAATATTAGTAATTCCTAAGTTGATGGTGGGAAACAAAGTCCTTCAACATAGAATGTTGACTGAATTGGTCTTATGCAGATCTTGTGCAGGCAGTAACTGTTCTCTCATATTTAGAAGACACTGTTTGCTACAATACTTCCACATCTCTAGATTTTACAACATTTCTTCTACTTCTATAGCATTTTCTGTGAGCCTTGACATGAGAAGGTAATGATTAGACAAATGTTATATTTTTTAACTGAACAAATAGAAGACACGGATTCACTGACATACTTTCTGAGCTTCTTCTTTAAGCACTGTTGTATGCTTCTTGAATGATTTTCTTTGATAAAACATGAGAAATGAAGCTTGATACTATGTATATTTATCAAAACAACAGTTTATGAGTGGCCTAGCCAGGGAGCTGGGGACAGATTTACAGTGACAGGCATATGTTGTCTCCTGCATAGCAGGTTTTAAATCCAATCAGGAAGCTTGATTCATTAGCTCAATAACACTGTTGCTATGATTGCATTCATGACCATGTCTGTCCAGGATGGCCATTACCATAGCTCATATTGTTCACAACTTGGTAGAATATTCATGAATTCTCCCCCAGTAGGTTGCAAGCACCATCTGGTACTATGAAAGCTAGCCAGTAAGAAGAACGTTTCCAGGTTGATTTGAAATAGATATCTTTCAAATTAGACAAGTTTGTCATAGAAAGAGTATCTGTCTAAATTTTTTTCATGTAAATCTGTCTCACCTACCTTCAAGGGTAGAGGTACTAAGATAAGAATCACCAAGATGTCTTATTATCAGGCTTCACAACACCTTGTCCTAACTCCCACAAAAAGCACATGGGAATCATTTATAGTCTTTGTCCTAAAATATCAGTCACCATTTTAAAAGTAACAATAGAGTAAAGTATTTCAGATACAACATCTGTGATTTATTCAACCCACCTCCCACCAGATAGGGGCATTAAACTCAGAATTGAATTACCCCTCGAGTAATACTCATGTCTACTGGCACTTTGCAGAATGACAAGTCAGAACACAGAATGACCATGACTTCTTAGCTATACAAGCCTTTCACTCCTTGATCAATTATTTCTTTGCTTTCATCTAGAGCTATGTCATGCCTGATCTTGTAAAGTAGCTTAGTTGATTTAAATCATTTTCTGAATTTCCTGCATTACTTCCCATTGCTTTACTTGGGAAAAGTTGCTGAACTTAATATTTTGGAATTCCCAGAGTCCAGGTCCATTACAAAAAGATACAAAAGAAAAGAATGACCTGACTTTAATTCTAGGCATTTGTTTACTATTTTTATTTTAATAGTTTGTAATATATAATTTAAAAAAGTCATCTTCTAATTTTTTACAGATCTATGCAGCTTTCAATATACAAACCTATTTGACCAGACTATCTCTCAGGAGTTGTCTATGTTTTCTGACTTTGACAAGCAACCAGATTTCCTAATGATTCTTAAACCTTCAATGTATATGGATTGCTTTCTAATTATATCAGTTATGGAAGGCACCATACAGTAAGTTGCTTTTGGAATTTGACCAGTTGTGGCTTCCTATAATGATCTCTGTTTAATGCAAACATAAATATCATTGACTGTGGCGGGATTAAGGTGTCAGCCCATAAGGTCAGAAGATGCTTACCCAGGAGCCCAGGACCCTAGAGGGGGTGTGGCCAACCTGGAGTGGGTGTGACCAACCCCATTGATAAGTGGCTGCTGGGACAGGAGGACTCTCTCTTCCTGGTTCTTGGCTTCTGGCTGTTGGAGAGACAGAATCGGAATCCATTGTCTGTCCATCGCTCAGATACTCCAGTCCCTGTTCAGGTGCTACTATTACCTGTTACTAATATTGTGAGTGTTGATTTATATTCTAATAAATATTTATCTTGGACTGGTGCCTTGTAAGTAAAACTCCATCTACAATTGACAAATAATGAAATTTATGCTTGTTTTTAGATATGAAGGTAAGTGTTTAGAATATAGTAGAAATTATACTGGTTTAGGAAAATGATGATAGCAGTTTTTGTCTATTCTCAGTGTCCTTATTGGTTAAATTTACAATGTCAGGCATGAATGTTCTCCTACTCAGCAGGATTTTAATCTAATTAGGTCTGAGGATATAAACGCCATTGTGGAACCTGTTGTAATATCTTGCCATACACATCATTACTGTTTGGGGTGGGATTTTTTGTGGTTTTTGATGGATAGAACTATTGTTTTGTTTTCTCCATTTTGAACTAACATGGCTCCTTCCTAAGCTATGACAACTATTATTATATGAGAAGTCCTCGAAGTCAAATAAAGATTGATTCCCCTAAATCCTGAGTCTGGTGTGTATGGTAACCTTAACAATAAGGTTACAGTAGTTTAATGAGAACAACTCCTATAGGATATACATTTGACTGCTTGGACTTCAGTTGGGGAAACTGTTTTGGAAGAATTAAGAAGCATGGCCTTGTTGGAGGATGTATGTCACTAGAGTAGGCTCTGACATTTCAAAAGCCCAGTAGCTGTCTCTCTCCCTAGTGCTAGATAATCAGTCCCATGCCTGTCTGCCTGCTCTCACAACTCTAGTACCATCTGAAACAAAAGAATCAAAACTGAACACTTTTTTTTTTTACAAGTTGCCTTTGTCATGGTTCCTTTTTTCAACAATAAAAAATAACAATAACACAACAGGGGTCTCACCATTTTCTGGATGGCACCAACTTCATTTTTAAATCGTGGTAAGGTGAAATATTTTATTAAGTTATGGTTGTATATTCTCATTGTTATCAGAAAATTAATGATCTGGTTGTATTTTGGGTTCACGAGCCTGTTTGGACTTCATAGTGTGGGTGTGTAGCTGTTCTTCCATCATCACTGAAAACAATCCTTTATTGGGGAATTGATTTCTCAACAGAGATAGTTCTGCTCTTGAGAAATGAACATGGAGCAATACAGAAATTTTAATATATCTTAATAATAAAGCAAATGATGATAGACTTTATAAGCATGTCACCTGCAAATCCACATTTTATTAATATCTTTAGAGGCTAAGACTTAGGACGTGTACTATCAAATAAACTCCATAAATTTTTGAATACTTATAGGTTCTAAACTATAAAATTTTTGAGCTTAATAATCAGTTAAAATTATATATTTATTTTTTAATTAATCATGGAATTCATATAAATATATAGTGAAAAATCTTGGTTTTTATTAAATTATATGTAATATATCCTACTATTATAACTAATTAAAAGTATTTAAGTTAAATAATCTTTTGAGAACGAGAAATAACATTAACTATTTTTTCATATCTCTAATAACATTTATGCTTTTAGAAAATAATTTCTTAACTCATTTCAAAATATAGTATATAGCACTATTATACCACTATTAAATTTAAATTACTTTAATTTTATAATTTACTGTTAAGGTTTACTTATTTTATTGTTTTAAGTATCTTCATTTTGTGTGTTTGTTCAGGCCTATTTGTGTGTGTGTGTGTGTGTGTGTGTGTGTGTGGTGTGCTAAGTGTATATCTGCATAAGCCTCAACATGCAATAGGAGGATCGTTAACCTTAAGCATTGGTCTTGAATTTCTTCCCTGCCTGGTGATGAGATTGCTTCTTGCTTGTCCACACTTGGATGGCTGTCCAGAAGCTTATTGGTAACCTCCTATCTCTACATCTCCTTATAGAAACATTAGGATTGCCATCATATATGACCACACCAGCCCTATGTGAGCTCTAGGGATTTAATCTCTAGTCTTCACACTTGCATAGCAAGCAATTTACCCCACAGAGCAATATCCACAGCCTTATTTTATATTTTATTTTAAAATATTAACTAAGTTTATTTGCTACACTAGACCAAAGCAAGACCTTGTTCCATAAAATAATGTATGTTTCCTTATTAGTTTAAAAACACTAAATCAATTTTTTAAAACTAAACTTGAGTGTCTATTATCATAATACTTAGAATATATTACTAGCAGTTTTTTTCCTATTTCTCTAACTTCTGTTAAGTAAGACATAATTTGAATCTATTTATAATAGTAATTATAAGTATTTAAATTCAGGATAAGAGGAACACTTTCCGGGTTTTCTCTCTGTGTCAAATGTTCTAAGTAAAAGGTGTCAATCATTCAGATTATTTGATTTCTGCCTTAAGGCTTTAGTACTTTACTGACTATTCATTGTTAGCATGAAGTCAACTTGAATGTCTTACTTTTCATTTTTGGTTATTCATGGAACTCAGCAGGAATTTTAAAGCTGCTTATGCTAGAATTAGATACCTCCTACTTTTCTCAGCCAGAAACTAATAAAAAGAAAAAGCACTATACTGAAAACATGATTACAAATTCAAAACACAGTTTAAACTTATTTTAAAATAGGTTCTTCACATAAAAAAAAAAAACAAATGCATTTTTAAATTCTTTTCAGGGATTGGGAGTATTGAAACTCAGTTACTATGCTTTTCTTTTTATATAGAAGTTATCTTTTCAATGAAGAAAATAATTTAATGTGTTTTTCCATACCACATCATTAAGTCTGTTTCTGAATTGTACAAATTTTGGAGATTAAATATACAAATAGTTTAAAAAGATTGCTGTTATTTAGAAAACCATAAAGATTGTGTCATTGCTGTTGAATAAAGACTGAACCATTACACTTCTTTTAATGAAGTGAAAGTCATACTAAAAGGCATTGCTGTTTAAGCAGTAGTCATATGATTAATTTCTAGCATAATACTAAAATAAGATGCAATTTTTGTCAAAGCAAAAATCTAATTATATTGTAGTTTCTAATTGACTATATTCTAGAATTATTTATCACTTCATTTCAGAGAAAAGAACAGAGCAATGTTTATGAGGGGAAGAACAGAGCAAGCTGAAAGGAGGGCTGAGGTTATCGGAACTGCAGGATATATCTGGTTGGTGATCACAGTGTCTGCGTCCTATAAAGATGCAGAGCTTAGGAAGAATCTCATAAAGTAGCTTCATGTTATGTGTGCTCAAAACTATAGGAACTCATATTGCAATCCTGTTTATGCTATTAAATGTTCTCTATTCTGTTTTCACTATGGTGTTTTGGAGACAAAAGGAGGAATCGAAGACAAATCAATGTCCTTTGGGACAAACATTTAACATGAAGACAAGAAAGAACACAGAATAAATTTACCTTCTTAAAAATTGTAGGTAAATATGCATTTTGTCATTATTTTATTTCTTAAGTTTTATTGATGTGTATTAATGAGTTGAACCAAAAATCTCACAAACACCTTTCATGGTTCATTTCTGTCAAAATTTTTCTAATATTCACCTAAAACACTCATCATTTGCTTCTAATTCCAATACATCAAATGAGGAAAAAAAAAGAAAAAACTTTAAGAAATATATCTCAGATTTACTGTATTTTTCCTGAAGTATAATTGACTTAGGGCTGTTCCAGTCTATACCACACAGGATTTGCTTATACTATATATTAAGTTCTTTCATTCTTGGAGCAATAATATAAACAGATAGCATTTTCCTGTACTATCTAAGATTAACAATTTTATATAGATTAATACAAGCTATTTATTTGAACTCTGTTTTATTGATTCAATAAATAGTTGTTTCAAATATGACAAAATGAATGATAGAAAACCTTCCCATTTATCAGCTGTTTTAGCATATGTGTTAAACCAAGTACCATAGATGGAGTAATATAGACACACTTATTTATTTCCAAACAACTGGAAAAAGTTAACCCAAGCTAGCCCACCAGCATGTGATTCTTTGGTGAATCTTACTTCCTGGTTTTTGGATAGATTACTTGCTGTTTTGTTTTATACTCATGATATAGTAAACAGGATAAAGGCTCCTTCTACTTCTTCTACCATCTAACATTAATCCCAAAATGTGTGTTCCATTGTCATGAACCTACTAACTTCCAAAAGGCTCCATCTTCAATCACATTAAGAAACAAAATTTCCACAAAGGATTTTTTTTTTCTTTTATGAGGAGGTGTGAGGGAGTCCAAGCATTCAGTCCATAACTGTACTTCTAGATTGTTTATGTTTTAATGAAATTATTGGCCCCCCAAGTTCATGTAAGACTATCTTATTATTGTATAGTTATACACATACTTCTCTTTTAGTAGTCCTGATTAAAAGAAGATTAGTTTTGAACATTAATGAGTTCACTCTTTGTGGACTTTTGTGTTGACTGCCTTTCATGAAATTTCAGCATTCTGTACATGTGCTCTGTACCTTGGGCCTATGAAGGCTAATGCTACATTTTTATTTATTTATTTATTTATTTATTTATTTATTTATTTATTTATTTATTTATTTATTTATTTTGGCAAATGCCTTTTTATGCTATATCCTTTAGTTTACATTCATTTAAAATTTTTTGGAACTTTCTTTAATGAGGTCTTAAGAATCAGTGTTTCTATGAAAATACCATGCCTTATTAACTGGTTTTCCTTCCAGAAATCACAGACATTAAACAGAAAATGCTTCAAGTTGTTGATATGAGGCATCCAATATATCCCACCACATTAGCGAAGAGAAAATGGTGGGGCATGAGAATCCTGTCCCTAAGCTCCAGGAAAAAGGATTATTTCCTAGATAAGAAAACTTGGGTCCACAGTTAAATTATCATATGTACATTTACTAGATGCCTTTCCATCTGCTCTGTGAGTTGTAAGATTATATGAGCAAGACGGAGTAGAGTACAAAAAATAGTTTCACTCTTTTTTGTGAGCTGAAAATGTAGGCCATAGATGGTGGGTCATATAAAATTTATTTCATTTGGTTTTGTCTTGTGTACAATATTACATGTTTTGTAAATAATTTAGAAACTTCTAAGATTTTTTTTTCAGTTGGAGGGATTGTAACACATGTTTTATTTGCCATATTGCCTAACACACGATATTCTTCCTGAGATCATAACCTTTCTTTTTATTTAAATATAATATCAAGATGGGATAGTCATGGCTCAGCTAGTAAATTGCTGGTCATTCAATCAAGAGTCTCTGGATCTGGATCACAATGACCAACACAAACATTAACATCACTGTAGTTCAATATATACAAATATCAGAATAGTTAGTTAGAATCTGTTGACAATCTAATCTAGCTGAATTGGTGAGTTCAGTATTCACTGTGAGAACCTATATAAATAGATAAAGAAAAATTAAGGAAGACACCCAAATTGACCTCTGACCTCAATATAACTTACCCATTAATCTTAGAACACATATATTTCTCTCTCTCTCTAGTTCTCTCTCTTATACACACAGGAACATGCATGCGTGCTCACAAGCTCTCTCTCACACACAAACACACAGACACATATACACATGCACACATAGTGCCACCATCAACAACAACAATAAAATGTCATAGTCCTTGGCATTTTCAACAATGCATTTGTTACAAGGTTGCCGAACCATGAACTATTAAATAGAAAGCTAAGGATGGTATTGGAATAGGATATCTCCCTTTGAGTAGTGTTGTCAGTCATCCAATATATCCCACAAAACCCATGCATGCTGTGTTCAGTGCACATGGCTGACCACCAGAACTTTAGTGGAAGAATCTATTGCTGAAGATACAGTGTGATTTCGTCAATGTTCCCTCCTGAGAGCCAGATTTCACAGTTCCATAAAGTACTAGGCAGACTGGTATGAGAGAAAGCTTTTGATATACCAATGAAGTAAAAAGATCCTAGAAAATCATTAATAAAGAATTTAAAGGTGAAATTAGAAAAAACAGCAAAGTATAAAATAAATATAATAAGATATAAGCTTTAGATTCTTGATTTAATTTTACCTGTATTAGATTATACTCTTATTACAAAATATCTGAGTTATTCAACTTAAACTGCAGAATGGCCTTTTTATACAAAAATTGAGTTTTTCACACATATATTGTGCTGTTTGGCCTGTAGTAACATGGCATCTCATCCTAGCAGGTGTCTGTGATAGAGAAGCTTTTGATTTCATTGCCAGTAGGAAGCAGGCAGAAAAAGAGGTTACACAACTCAAATTCTTTAAGGTCATGCTTTCACTAACAGAGAATATCCAATCTGGCATCATGTCTTAGAGATTTTACTATACCCAATGCTTTCAAAAACTGTGGACCAGTCATTTAAGATAGAAGAATTTGGTGGGCATTCATGTAAACCATTGAGCTGTTTATATTAAAATTACATTAAATGCTTGATCAAAACATGTCAGTGACTAATGAAACATTTTCATTTATAAATAGTAAGGATCAACTCTATAGCATTTACAAAACTGTCTTACTTTTTAAATACATATACTGCTACGAATTATATGGTGGAAAAAAGATATGATTGTGAAAACTAGCTAAATAAATTATCTCATGTACATTATTATTAGACAATGAGGATATTGAGCAGAGTATTTCCATAGTTGCACAAGAACATTGCTTAATGCTGAATAGAAGTTCCAGGCAATACACTTTAGAAAAGAAATCATCCCTTGTTCACTTATTTTCATTGGTTATTCCAATAGAGGCAATAGCAAAGTAATTTAATGTATATTTATTAATTGTAAATGACTTATTCATGACCTTAATGCGATATTATTAGGATATCTTAATCTTATCTAGACATATGCTCATGTCTCAATGATACCCCTTCAACTAATGCCTATAATAAAATCCTGATGTTTTTCTCATCTCCTGTTCTCCACAAAGCTTAAATCTATATATCAAAATTTCAACTCAACACACAGTTGCCTCAGATTTTAGTGACTTGATAATATGGAAGCTGGTTGTTATCATTAGATGGACAGAAATGTTTGAGGTTAAACATTTATGGAGCTTGCCATCATCTGTTAGATAAGGATAAACCATAGCTTTATGTATCTTTGAGAAAATATTACAGTCCAAATAAATTTTTTCTACTTTGCTGCAATATTTATTATTCTCTGCTACAAAATTTGTTGTTAATGAAGTAGACTGTGGAGTGACAAGCTTAGACCATTTTCTCTTCATTATTATCTAATACCTGTTTTGATGTTATTTATTTGTTTTCTCTTTTGACTCATGAGGTAGCTTTATTTATATTTTAATTTAAATGTATGTATTAAAATACATAATTTTAGGCAGCTTTTCTCATCCTTGTGAAGAAATTTATATTATATTTGATGTTATACACAAATGAAATAGTATTTCAAAAGTTAATGTCTTCTGGATAAAGTCCAAGGTGATCTTATATATTACCAAATTTATCCTACATAAAATATAATTTTAGTAGGGTTCTGTTGTTCATAATTCAGGTATCACTAATGATACTTCCTCATGAAATCATGGTTTAATAGTAAGCAGGTCTTTGGACATTGTGATCAGGGTGGGTTATGACAATGTCTAAAGATATGGATTAATATTTTCAAACTTAAGAGCATTACTGTAATATGAATGCAGTATAGCTATTATGAAATTATTGGTGTATAAAACTGTGAATACTGCTAACAAAATACAAAATAAAATATGCAAGTTATATTAATTTATTAATTTCATAATAATGCTTTTTAAACATTAGTTCATGGAAAGTAGCATGATTACATGATTGGCAAATAAGTCAACACCATAACATATATGCCTTTGATTATGATTCACTGACCAGAGTCTGTAATTATATAAAATAAACATAGATTGTATATTTTAACTAGTAAAGCTAGAAAATCTAATCCAAACTTTCTTGTTGCTTTATTTTTTTAATTGATGTCTCTAGTGTATAAATATAAATTTAGGGAGATCCAATCACATTTAATGTAGACTTTTATGTCATATAATGCTTGAAATATTTCATTTTCAAATCTTCCTCGTTAATTTTAAAAGTTATTTTTCTTGTTTGCCAAGTTGAACATTAACATACAAATTTCATCTTTCAAAACACACATAGGCCTTTATTAAGCCAGGTGACCACTATAGCATATAATGTTCATAAATATAAATATTTTTTAAAATAACATTGTTGTTGAAAATCTATCTAAAGAAGCATGAGTGGATTTTTTTTAAAAAAAATTGTCTGGAACTTGAGATCGTGTCAAAGAGTGCTAACTAACTGGTCTCTGAGAATGTAAACATGCTTACTTTATACTGAAGCAGCTAAAAGCTTAAAGCTCATCTAAGCTCCTATATAAAAAATCGTGAAACATAAAGTTGTTTTAAAACTATCACATCTATTTATTTAAGTATAAAATTACACATATTTATGGATTTCCTTTTTTGTATACCTTATATAGTTTAACAATATGGACAATGGATTGAAAATATCATGGAAATTTGCACTTGAATTTGATGTTATTGAACTTGAAACCCAGCAATAGTGGCCCATGCCTATAAAAAATTCAAGATCTTATTCAACTGCACTGTAAGACCTAGTTCAGTATGACCTACAGTATAAAACCTCTCAAAATAACAACAGAATAAAAAATAGTAAGATAAAATAGTGTCATAGATAAAATTCTATCTTGTGAGTAGAAAAAAACTTACAAATATACCACCTCTGGATAGTGATATAAGCATGAGATTATACTTCTGTTTTTATTTTGATTGAAAATAGGCTCTTCTCATAGAATACACCTCAAACACATTTTTTCCACTTTCTACTCCTCCCAGCCCCTCCCAAAGACCAGTCTCTCCCACATTCACTACTTCTCTTTCTCCTTTCAGAAAGGTTCTGTCCTCCAAGAGACGAAAACTGAACAACACAAAACAAGATAAAATAAATCAAAAGAAGACCTGATATCAAGGCTGGACAAGCAACCCAATATGAGGAACATCTGCTCCCTCTGGAAGGGTTTTACAACAATATAACACTAATAGACATAACATCTAGACTGAGGACTTGGTGTAGACCTTTCCACGCGCCATGGTTGACAGTTCAGTGTCTCTGAGCCCATATGAGCCCTGCTGAGTTAATTTTTTGGGCTACATTCTCCTGATGTCCCCAAACCTTCTGATTCCTGAAATCTGTGCCCCACCCCCACGCCCCAGGCTACAAAGACTTGATGGAGACCTCCAATTTAGATCTCCTGATACATAACGCTTTTCTCTAGCTCTAGCTCCATATGCTGCTCGAAGCAGCCTCTTTGATGACAGCTGGATAAGACGCTGATGTGTCAGTGAATATAGCAGAGTATCATTAGGAATCATCTCACTATCATTTTCTTTTGTTAGCCGTGTTTGGAACTACCCTACATATCAGGGCTATCCAGTCTCTGGTGGTATAGGGTCTGAGCTTTGTCTCTTGGAGTTGGCCTCAGGGTAAACATGACATTGGTTTTGCTCCCACAAGTTCTGTGGAACCGTTACACCAACCCATCTTGCAGGCTGGAAAGATAGTAGGTCAAAAAACAGCTAGAGTTGGGAAGAGGACTTGGGGGGATAAGTGGAAAATTCGTGCAGTGGAAGCTTCCTGGAATCTATGAGGATAACCCTAGTGAAGAATACTAGTAATGGAGGATAATCAGTCTAAATTGGCCTCCTTTTGAATCCAAGCAAGGCTTCCAGGAGCAGGATTGACTTACATTTGGTTGAGCTGTTGGCCAAGACAGTCCCATGGAGATCTCTAAACAACCCAGGCTGATGCAAGGACTTTAATCTTTGAAAATGACATCAGGGACCCCATTGTTGAGGACATCTACATAGCTCATTGAACTCAGAGAGATTGAACTGCTGCCTGAATGGAGCCTTCACTCCTAATCTCTTTGAAGGCTATGGAAAGAGAAACCTGGAAAATACCCAAGCAAGAGAATTTCAACTGTAAATCTACAGAGGTCATAGGTAGTAGAGGAAAAGATACTGTTGCCACTTCTCTAAAGAGTGTAATTCTTAACTGTACCTTAGATTACGATCCTTATACCCACAGATAAGTATAGCTCTCACCCAACATCAAAAAAGTTTCGTTTTCAGAGAGGCAGAGACCATTACAGAAAGATGAATAAGACAAAATTCAGAGAACAACTGACCGTGGGGTGTCCAGACTCAAGTGATGTATCTACAACAGAACTCCTACACTTAAGACTAAAAGAAAATGGCATAAAAGAGGGACCTACAGAGTGAATGACCCAGGACAGGAAGATTGAATCTTCTAGATATGACAGGAAAACAACAACCAAAAATATTCAACAACGTAATCACTTAAACAGGGACAACAGCAGTTGACAAACTAAGGTGGATGGACACCACCACTATATGAAGAGCTACAGGAAAATAACAACTTCTGAAAGAGGAAGTATTAGTCTTCTCCAAAGATGAGACCTCAAAACGATATCCAATGCCAGGCTTTTGGTCATAAAAAAAAAAAAAAAAAAAAAAAAGCTTAGAACACTAACAAAGTAAATGGACTCATCTGGTCACATTTACATATTGATTAGTGTGTGTTTGTGTGGTGTGTGTTTGTGGGATGTGTGTATGTGTGTGTGTGTGTGTGTGTGTGTGAGAGAGAGAGAGAGAGAGAGAGAGAGAGAGAGAGAGAGAGAGAGAGAGAGAATTAATGAATAAGAGAACATGGATTTGACAGGAAACAAGAAGTGGCACAAGAGTAGATAAAATAGGAATAAAAATGAAAATGTTATAGTTATATTCTACTGAAAAATTTAAAAGTAAGTAGATGAAAAATCAAGGTAGTGATCCAGCAAGCTAAATAATACGTCTAATTTGCCTGGCCAACGTAGAATGTACTTTAAGCATTTATATTCTATACAAGTATTTCTACTTAAGGTGATTGCTGAAAGAAAAAGATAAAGGGATTTCAGAGAGATATTCATAAGTAAACATGTTCATCACAGCACAAGAACATGAATAAAAAAGCAAATCTGCATAAATTATGCTTCAACATACCAAGGTACTTCTGCACCCTGTCATATTTTCCGTCAGAAGCACTAAACTGAAGACTTATACAATGAATCAAGTAAATAACACTCTTTTCCAGCTAACTATGCATTTTTGCCAACTCGCTCAGGAATATTAGAAATGGATACAATGGATTAATTTATTATTGATGGTTATAAAATCCTATTGCTTATGTGTTGGTCCTTTAGTTATAAAGAAAAATAATAATAGCTTTTAGAATTATTTAGAACTTCTAGGTTAATATTTTCTACTAAATTCTGTTTTCACATTGGTAAAAATAACCTTTTAATAGCTTAAAGTCTTATTTTTGTCAAAAGTATGATCCTTTCTAATGATGGATAATACATGAAAAAATACAAATCTCTCTAAATAAGAGATTTGCAAATTTTTGAACTACAAATGAAGGTTTGTTTTTACTCCCTGTGTTATGCTCCCAAATTAGCTCACAGAATCCACTCTGTACTTATATTTTACAACTTATTTTAACTACAGCATATAAAAACTAAACATCGCTGGTATGTGTGCTATACCAGCTGTGGGGCCATTTTAATCTACTACATTGAGATCCTCTTTACCTGCACCTCATATTTTTCAACACTTATCTATTTTTATTTTTTGACTTTGCTATGTTTTCCTTTTTCAGTTTGAAGTAAAATAGTGGTCTGTGACTCAAAGAGAGGAAAAGGTATACATGAGCTAAATAACGCAGTGTGAAATCATCCGCAAATCTCTCAAAATAGGCACAGAGCTGTTGATGTTCTCAATGTTGAAGCAGCAAATGGGATAAGGAAATTCTAGGGCACAGAGGTATACGCCTTACTTTTAATGTTGCATTTCAAACTTAAAATTTATAATGAGGAGAGTATATGTCAATATCAAATAAAGTGATTATTTATGATTATAAGAAAATGTTTGAGGTGGATGAATTTTACACACAAGAACAATGTGCTTATTTCCGTTTTTGGATCCTAAAATCCCAAACAGTATGGTGCAGACTCTGGCAGCTCCCCACCCCCACTTGGCATTGTCCTTTCATAGCAGATGGCAAAACTGGGAGCTCAGATGTAGGAGCAATTTTTACAGCTCAAGCCAAAAAGAAAGATAGAGAGGCTCGAGTCCCACATCTCTTATCGTGTGTTACCTCCTCCCCATAGCGACACCCTGGAGACAAAGTTTTAACACATAGACTTTGTGGGTGATGTATACAAACCACAACATAAAAATTCTGCTTTCATCTTCATCTCCCCTTCTCTCCTCTTGTCTCCCATTCTCTGTGTTGTATTCCCTACTATTGGGAAATAAAGTTGGCCACCCAACTCTGCAACCTTGAATCATATCATCACAGCCTTTTAAGACTGACGCCTTGTTGAGTTAGGCAACTGTCCTCAGATCTGTGTTTCTTGCTGCCATGTATTCATAATTTGAGATCACTGACACTGGGTTCAGGAGATGCTGGCTCCAGTACAGGTCTAATAGATTGTACTGCACTTCTTGGCTTAGCACTGCAGAAATTCGGCAGACACTAGCTTTGTGATGCCAGTCTGAGGGCTGGCAAGATGAACAACATAGCAAGGGTCTGTCTTACTGGTGCCTGAAGGTTTCTGAATCTAGCCCCAACTCCAGACATTTCACCACCAAGTGTGGTTTCTTTGGAGTCTCAACACAACAGGCAGAAATGTATAGCTAACATTCACCCCCAAAGTTCATGTTGGCAATGAGTAGAATTAGTACTGGAGAGAAAAGTGGGATTTCCAGTACCAGATCTCACAAAGGCAGGCCTGGTACTAGAATTCAGTCTAATGACCACACTAAATTTCTTATCATTCATCTTTGCTAAGTTATCTGAATTGACGAAGGAATGACTTAGGCAATTTCTTCTTTCATTTTACAATTTATGTGTGAGCTCACATCAGCAGGCTGAGAAACAAAAGCTTTGTATATCCTAAATAATCTATTACCTATAGCCTGTTCTTTTAAAAATAGTTTTGTTAAGATCTTGCAAATTTTTGCCTGGCTTCCTTAGGTTTTGTTACTGAGATTTGATATCAAAATGGCTATTAAAATGAGGTCCCTTAGAAACAACTGATGGAGATATAACTAAGCTACTACCTTGCTCTAACTTTATATATTGACTTTCACTTTTTAAATGTTCCTTGAGAATTTTATATACAAAATAATGTTCTTGGATAAAATACATCATCCAATTTTTGACCTTTAATTCCTTACCTATAGTCTCATTGCTTTTCATATCAAATTTAAATATTTTCCTTTCGTCAGGTTTTTCATTTATGTTGTTAAACCACTGAGGTCAATGAATAGCCCCTATAGGACATGGGTATTGGAACACCTATAAAGGCATAGGTATTACAGCAGGAAAACAACCTTTAGTTGTATCTAGCTATGTCTGCAAACTTCAGTAGTGACTGGCCTGGGAAGATATTGGCAATTTGCTTCTCAGAGAAGTATCTCTTCCACTGAAGTTTATGTGTCTCCACTTTTGTCCTTTCCTAGGGGCCATATAGCACAAAATAGACAGAAAATTTTCAATTGTCACTTAGTAAAATATATGTTTTTCCTTTGCTCATCATTACTTTCTTAAATGTTTCATTATCATTTTTTGAAGAAGTGCAATCTTGCTCTGAATATACTCATCCCTCTATCAAATCCTTCCAAATCCCTCCCCACACACTGTGTTCCATATATACAAACTTAGTATCCTCATATTCAAAAAATCTATCTTGTCTAACATGCTGTGTGTTTTCCCATGGATATGTGGCTACTCATATTTCTTGGTTTCATATTTTTTTCAGCATTCTATAAGTTCCTTCCTTACATGCATGATGGTATCTTTGCTGCACAGAAACATTCTAGTTTCATTATGCTCCATTTATCATGAGTGAGTCTTAATACCTAAGATAGTATGATCCTGTTCAGAAGGCTTTTATCTGTACCTATAAGTTCAAACATATTTTGTACTTTTTTCTTCTATCAGATTCAGTTTATCAGATGTTATGCTTAGGTCCTTAATCTACTTGCAGTTGAGTTTTGTGCAAGGTGATAGATAAAGATCTAGTTTCATTATTCTACACACAGCTTTTCAAGTTTTACCTCCACCTCTGACTCTTTTTACTATTGATTACTGTCCATGGAGCATCTCTCTACTAATATATGTACATGAATATTTATCCACTTACCTCCAGATTGCTTGCCCAGATATCTGTAGTTTCCCTGTGTAAACTCATTGTCACTTTGGTTGTATTTTTTTTTTTATTTCAAGTCTATTTATTTCATTCTGTTAAATGGAAAAAAAAATCACCTTGTATATTCCTCTTACATTTTAAGGTCAGTTTATAGTTGCTTATTATTAGTCATGGAAGATTTATATAGTTTCCTTTTGACAGGCTACATAGGAAATCATGGCATTTATACACAAGGAATGTTTTATTCAGTCATTCTCAAACATAGCAGTTATTTTCACATTCTATTCATTGAACTGTTGAGTATTTTCAGTCTTATGTTTTAAAATGTGGAAGAAAATACATATTTGCCTTGTTTGTGGTCTGCTGTAACATGGTATAGTATTAACTGCAAGCTTTGCTTTTGTTTTAGAAAGATTGCTCACTAGGTTGGTATTAGCAACTCTTATCCCATGTCTGCTTTTTCTCTCTGCTGGACTTAATTCTTGTGGGTGGAGTTATGTTTAGATGTTCAAGTAAATAAAGAAATTAGTCTACCTTGCATGCAGTTTACATATCTATCTATATGTACATAATATGTTCACTTTATACTTTTTCTGTATTTACATAATAGTAAAATATTTTTTTTCAAATTTAAAATTTATTTAAAATGGATACAAAATGTTACTCATTTTGAGCACTATTATGGGAAATTACAAAATATTTAGACATTTTTGCAGTTTAAGTAAGATAAAACAATACTTCAATTAGTATTTGTTTATATACCAAGACTAAAACATTTTTTAAGTTACGTGTACTTACCACACTACAGAATTACTTCCCCAAACTTACTTCAGTGTCTACAATTTCTTACCCCAGATTCTACTATTTAAAATTTATTCTCAATTTGTTGAAAACAGTCTGGTTCATTTTTCATGTCCGGGTAAGAATATCTGTGCCTCATTTACTTTATTTGACGTAGCAGTACTAGTATTATCTATAAAGTTTATCATAAGTGACAGGAATTTGTTCTTGCTATAATTGAATAGAACTTTATTGTGTATGTGTACAACATGTATTTTATCAATTCATCAGTTGATGGCATATGCTGTTTTCATTTTGTAACTGTATTAAATGCAAATAAATAATTTTATTCAGACACATTTCCAAGTTCATTTTCTTTGGTTCAAAAATGACTGTAAAAACAGATTTGTAAAGGTCTATCTGATTCTTAAATCAGAAATTTCTGCAGATTCGCAATATCATTCTGATAGTAGGAAGAACACATAAAATTTTAGCATGAACTACTTATAGTGTCTTGCGTATAATGCTTCAAAATTGTCCTCTTATGATTATCAAGGAAATTATACTCCATAAAATTCAAATTATTTTTTGTAAAATTTTGGATTCCAACAATGCTGAGTGGTTAATTTTATCATTACTAGACAAAGAAAAAAATGAACTCAAAGCGATGAAATTTCTCAGTTACAGATGTGCTCGATCAGTCCAAAGGCAACTAAATATGTTCTAGAACAGAATATTTTCTTCAGAGTTCAAAAAATGAAACACCTTCATCTTAAATTGCTTTGTCAGTATTCTATCACAACAGGAAGAGTGAATATGATTTTTAAAACTGATATTAAGAAATGCTTCCATTTTTCTGATAAACCAAATCATGTAGAACTTAGGCCACTGAAATTACTTTGATGCGAAATGTGGAAGAGTTTTCAGAAGTAAACTATAGCATTATAGTGCAATAAACAGAATTGAAAGAATTATTATATGGGCAGACCTGAAAACTGCAAGCATGTGGGCTGTAGAGATCTGGCTCATGAAGTTCCCAAGGGTTACAGAGACATTATTGAGACCCAGGCTTGAGGTCATCAAGGGTATGATTTGGCAGAGTATAAGTAGTGTCCAACAGAGTCATTTTTAATCACAAAAAGATTAAATCTTCATAATATAACTGATTATAAAAATGTAATTTGCAGAAAACTTAAATAGAAAATCATGTAATAGAAAATACTTGGATAAAAATGTGTATACTTTTATGTAATTTTTTTAAAAGGTTGTATATGATTAATGTGTTGCATGAGATAATTGTACAAATGTGAGTTTGGTTCTTAAAACAGAAAAAGAATATTAATTGTCAAAATAAAATTGAGCAAATTAAATTTCAAATAGACACAGCTAAATAATTGTCAAGTTTTCACTAATAAAAACAATGTCATTCTGGATAGAATTTAGAGAACAGTCAACCAGTCTTAACTAAAAGAGGTAAAATTAGTTAATATGATTTGGAAAGTCACTCACCACTCATTATGTGCATTACTAAAGTAAGAATTTTGGTTATTTCAGGGAAATTAGAACCATAAGATTACTTTATGAATTAAGTTCATTAATTATGCAATTGTACCTTTAAATGGATAGATTCATATACATGTTCATTTTTCAAAATATATTAGCTAGGTATGAATTTGGTAAATCCATGTTATGCTCTATTCTACAAAATCTTATGATTTGGAAAAAAAATAACAAGGAAAAGCCCTTCTTAGGAACAACTAAATTCTAAAGATGAAAAAATGGCAATATACATCATTTACCAGTTTCAGAAGGAAATATAAATATGTGGGGAGGGAGAGACTGCTTAGTTATTAAAAACAGTTGTTGCTGGTATAGAGAACCGAGTTTCCCAGTACCCATTGGCTTATACTTGTTTTCTTTTCTTTTCTTTTTTTTTTTTTTTTTAAAAAAAAAAAAAAAAAAACCCAAACCAGTCACTTCTGGCCTCTTTGAGCACCACACATTCACATAATGCACAAACATTTATTTGTTCAGAGAGGGAGATATTATAAATGAATTGATTTTATTTTTGTAGCTACAAAAATCAGTGATTTATTCTACATGAATTGGCCAATTCTATTATGTCATATCCACAAGCATTCATTCTTCTGGAAATAAATAATACTCATTTAAGTAGATTTAAATGGATATCAATTGATTTACTGTGCTCTAAACACATGCAATTTTCATAAAATCATTTCCAGAATACTAAATGTATTATAGAAATAAGGTTTAAGGGTGTGTTTATGAGTGCTTCATGATCACCTTAAATGAATTTGATAGAAAAATTAGGTGTTCTGTGCCATAACATAAATACATGTAGTTTCTTGTGTAATATTAAGATCCTTTGTAAAAAAACATTCACTGTGGATAGATTTTCTATGTTTTCCTGTGAAATGCATGATAAGAAAATACATAATAAGTTGATATGAAAAAATGTGTTTTGTGAAAAATCAAATGAAATATCCTAACATTTTGAATTTTGTATAATGAGAAAAATATAAACAAATGGTTTTTATATATCTGATATGTAGTATACTTAAACCCATAGATTACTTATAATTATACATTTAGCTATGAAAATGATTAATGTTTATAACACAGCTGCAAACAAACATTACTTAAAAGAAGACATTTAAATGCTGAAATAATTATTTTTTATGTATGAGACAGATCTTTCTTCAGATATTAAAAAAGGATTCATTGTACTCTTCTTTGAAAAATACAGTTTTATTGATATATAAAAGAACACAATAAACATAACACTATTTCCTTTATAGTCTCTATCATGTTTAGAGAAATGCAATTCTATATATTTATTGCATAATCGTATTGCTTGAATTTTGAAAATATTATTCAATTTATAAAGCTTTTTATAGTGTCACAATTTTCTAAAATGTAACTAGATGAATAACGAATTTAATGCCTATTCTTTTGTTGTTTATTTACTTGACATTTTTAAAATTTATTGAGTGTTCAGTAAATATTAACTTCTATCAATTGTAGTAGGCACAAAATATGTAGTTTAATAGATGAATTTTATTACTAGTTTTCCTAAAAATACTGACAGGAGTTGATGGTAATAATTGTAACAGGTTTCTCAATAAAGATTTAAGCCTATTTAGTTAACCTATGAAGTAGTATACGTTCCTGTTTTATCATATAAATTCAAATTAATATTTGATTTTAAGTTGACATTTTTCAAGTTTGGATCCATGAACTTTGACAACTAGTTGAGATTCTATTTAATGATACCCTGCACTGAGAAATAACTTTTACTGATTATGCAAGTTGATTCTGTATCCTGCCATATTGCTGAACTTTTAAAATCAACTCTAAAAGTTTTTATTTTTCTTTTCCAGTGGAGTTGGGATCATTAATCTAAAGTATCATGTTACCTTGTAATAGTTTTCTGGTGTAACATATTTATTGAGTGAATATCTCTCCATGTACATAGAAAGGGAATTTACTAGAGTGTCTTATAAGTTGTGATCTAGCCAGTACAACAATAGATGTCTCCAATGGAAGTTCCAAGAAACAGTACTTGTTCAATTCATGAAGTTGAAAGTCTCAGTTGGTTTTCAGTATGAGCCATAATCCAGAAGAAGCAGGCTCTAATTCCAATTAAGGAATAAGTTAGGTGGGAGCAAGAGCAAGTAGACCAAAAATGAACTAGTTTCCTTTTTCCATGTCCTTAATATAGGCTGCCAGCAGAAGGTGTTGGCCACAATAGAGGTGGATTTTCCTTCCTTGAAAGATATGGATTGACATTAAGTTTTTATTCAACTAATTTAGTTAAGAAACGATTCCTCACAGCTGTACCAGCTATTTGGGTTTAAGTTAATTTTGAATATAGTCAGGTTGAAAGCCAAGAATAGATATCACACACCTGCAAACAGAAATAGTTTGGCTTCAGTTTTGCCTGTTTGCTCCCCTTTAATTTCTTCCCATTGCCTTATTGCTCCCACTGAAAATTTACCAAATGTACTGAGAATGTTCCCTGCAGAGAGAAAGATCTTCAACAAAACCCATGATGCCAGGTAGGAGAAGTAGAATGGGGATTAAAACCTGGCCAATTATTACAGAGAGAGAAGGAGGATGAGTACAAGATGAGAAGTGAAAAATTAATAGCGAGTGTGTCTGAAAATTTTATATAATAGTCTTGGAATTACTATCTAAGATTCTATAATACACATAAGTTCATGTGTAAATAAAAATACGTAGTTTATATTATTTTTTTTTTCATCTTGCCAAAGAATGTTCCAAAGACCATCTACCACATCCCCAATATTTGCTATGGCCCTCTTTTGAGTCATTGATCAGGAGTGGACAATAAATTTACTAAACAGTTCAGATTATTGCTGTTGCCATTGTCTCTCCACCAGTCTCTATTACAGAAGATACCATGTATACTAGATGCAGAACCCAGAGGACCCAAAACTGTAACTGACCTAAAATCCACCCCCCTGAAGACTAACTTTTATCCTACATGATAGTCCCATGAAAGTTTTTAAAAAGAGAAGCAACCAAGTCTTTCTCAACTATGTATGAACCACAGCAAAGGACCACATGATACGGTAACCCTAAGGACTTAGTATGGCACAAGTACCATGGTGGTAACCAACAGTTTTCTTATTGAACTTAAGATCCTCTCAATAAGAGGATAAAAAAAGACTTGGTACTGGAAATCTCATCAACAACCCAGTAAATTCACAGTTCTTCAAGAAGCTTTTGTGATTTTTTTAAATTATTATTAATCCAGCAGAATCTCTAACTACATTCTAAATACTAGCCCTCACCTCTAAGCAAGGAAGCTTCTCTTTCAGCAAATGGAGACCATTACAGAAAACTAAAAGCAATGAAAATGTAGAGTTATGGAGGTCAGATTCAACAGACAGATTTGCAAATCAATTCCCATACTGAAGTTTTAAGAAGCATTGCTAAATAAAGGAAAAAAGGTGTAATAACCTGTGGATCAAGAAATTTGTTGTAAGATCTTGTCTCCTAGGAAGATTGGAAGCTATAACCATAAAGTGTCACCAACACAACTGTCTAAACTGAAGCTGAGAAAAGATAACAGCAGTACATATACTAAAGTAGACAGGTGAAAGCCCTTGAGACTCCAATCCTACACAAAAACCCAGAGAGCTAAAAAATGCTGAGATCAGGAAATACAATATTCCCCAGGGAAGAGTTCAGCAATCAGTTATAGAATAACAAGTGGTCATCCCTGAAAAAATACATATAAGAAACACTATACAGGACAAGCATGGTTTATTTATGTGCTTAGGAAAATACCTGTGTAATATTTAAGTGGAAATTACTAATAATTAAAAAACACATGATTTTGAAGAAAAAAGCATGAAGAGTATATGAGAGGCTTGACAGAAGGAATGAAAAGGGGAAATGATGTGATTATTATATAATGGCTTAGCATTTTCCTCCAAAAGTCCAGCTTTTCCCTGTAGGGGTATTGTGTTGTTTCATGGTAAATAACTGTCCCACCCACTGGTTTAATAAAAAGCTCTGATTGGCCAAAGGCAGGCAGGAAGTGTGGGTGGGGCTACCAGACTAAAAACTCTGAGAACAGGAAGCACAGACCAGTATTCCTGACGGAACGCCAAGGAGAAGCCAGTGGAAGTAGAGGACAACCATGTTGCTCTAAAGAAAAGATGCCCAGCCTCATGTCTGAACAGGAAGAATCATGGGTTAGATGAAGGGTACAGAGTTAGCAAGCTATATGCCTGGGCCTGAGGCTGATCAGCCAAAAACTATTGAAAGCATCTGTGTGTCTCTGTGGGACTGTGGGACTGTGGGTCTTAAACATTGAGGTTAGGCCATAAACCTCTTACTACATTTATCCCCAGCACTTTCTGTCTCTCAGAAATCCTAAGAGTTTCAGATATATGTTTCAAAATCATTCCATTTTGTCTGCTTTTTCTTGGGAGAAAGGATGACTATCACTTGATACCTATATCCAAAATTAAAAGGCTCCAAGTAATTTAACTGTACAACTAAACTTTTTATCAATTACGTGCTATATCAATTTCATGCTAATAAATAGAAAAGTGACAAAATCTTGAACATTCTAAATAGTCTAACTTAAATAAACTTTCGTAGTATACAAACAAAAAATGAATTTCAGCTGTACAAAAGGTATTCCCTGTTCCTGTAGATAGTTGTGAACTCCGATCTATCATCTTACTCTTTACATTAAAATGCAACAGACACATTTTAGTGTTTTGGGACATATCATACTGATCTCTCTTTGCCAAGTTAATTATGTCCATTTTAGTGAGTTACTCTTAAAAAAATTGTGCTCACAATATTTAGTTCATATTTCACTTAACTTGTGAAATTCATCTATTTATTTGTACATCATGACCACAGCCTCCTCCTACAGCTTCACCTCCCAGTCCTTCTCCTCCATTCCTTCTTGCCATTCTCTAATCCCCTCATCTCTCATCTCCTTCCAAAGAAGTTAAGTCTCTTATAGGTCTTATTTAAACCTGGCATATCAAGGTACAATAAGACTAAGCAATTCCCATGTATGAAGGCTGCACAACGTAACCAATATAAATGTAGTATTCCAAAATCCAGGAGAAAAATAAAGACTGCCCCTATTTCTGCTGTTAAGAGTCCCATTAGAAAACACATATATGTTCTTTAAATCAATATTTTTTAAATGATTAGTGCTTTAAATACATTGTATTTTATAATATTTTGTTTTTTATAAATACACAAGGAAGAAAAATGAAAGTTGTATTTAGGGTTGGTTTATTTTGTAGCATTTCTTATTTTTATAAAATCCTATTTTCCTGCAACTGCCTAAGATGGATGCTTTCCTGAGTGGAAACTTTCCTGTCTCTACAAATCAAACCACTTTACAATATTGAGTCTTAGTAAAGCCTTAGGCACATACTTTGCTTTGTTTGTTTTCACAGTTACATTTTTTTTTTTATTAAACACACGAGAATCCTTCACTTTCACTGGTATATATGACCTTATTTTTTCGTGAAAGCTTCAGCTTTCTAGACACCTATTTTCACAGTTCATGGAAACATTTTATACCATAGTAAAATACTTGACTGTGAAGGAAAACAATTAGGAAGACCTAGAGTAAACTGTAATGCCACCAACTTAATTCTCACCACAAGGAAACAGTACTCACTGATTTTTTTTTTAAACATGGAAGGTATAATAAAAGAAAGAAATACTTACAAAATAGATTTGGGGCAAAAGAAAATTAGCTTCGAAAGAGCTTAAAATTAGTTCTTTAAATGAACTTAGAAGGTTGTATTTGTATATTTACGAGTAATCTAATCATTTAAATAACAAAAATATGAAAAAGTCATGAAATTTAGAGAGAACAAAGTGATTAATAGGAAGGGGAAAAGAGAGGAAAAATGAGGAAATAAAACAATTATACTATACTTTTAAAAACAAAAAAATCATAAATAAAAAGTTGTAAACAAAATTAAAAACATGAACATTGCATAGAAGAACAGTTACTACTTAGGTCATCAGGGGTGTATCATGGGGAATGCTCTGTGTGGAGCAATATTCAAGTTCCATTGTGGAGTGTGAGAATGTAATTGCAATGAATTATCAGCAGAATATTCTGGAAATTGACTTTCTAAGGTACCAGGTGGTAACTGAGGAAACATGTCACTACAAGTGAGTCAGAAGTGATGTGAAGATGGCATAAACTCGGGATGTTGCTCTTGCATATCTACCCATATCCCTTTCAAATATATAAGCTCTTTTTTATTGACTGTTTGATATGGAATATTTTTCTGTCTGCTGTGAATATACTTTATTACCACTTGTTAATAAGAAAGTTATGCTGGCCTATGGCAAAGCAGCTTAGAGGCATGTTAGAAATGCAAGCAGAGATAAAAAGGAGGGTGGAGTCAGGAGGTGCTGCAGGCTGCCACTCAGAAAGCAAAATGTCATGAAACACAAGTAAAGTCACAGAGCATATGGCAGTAAAATAAATTAATAGAAATGTGTTAAGTCATAAGAGCTAGTTGGTAATGAGCCTGAGCCATAGGCCTAACAGTTAGTAATTTATATAAGCCTCTGAATGATGATAAGCAGCTAAAGGACTGTGGGTGGGACATCTTTGTCCTGACCAAGGTACCCACATGACAGGAAAATTTCAGGCTACAGCTGTTGTTAGAGTTATGTATGTATACATTGCTCAATTTGTAAATGCATTTTGTTCAGTATGTATAATGTTATTTGCATGTATTTTTTCAGATTTGATCATTTGATGTTGGATTAAATTCCTATTGTTAGTTTTTGTATTTTAATTTATTATTGCTAATTTGTCTTATCATATGGTTTGTAGCATATTTGTCTTATTTTTATATGTTGATTTTGGGGTGAATGGATGGTATTTTTTTAGTTTTATTTTATTTATGTTTTCATTATTTTTGTCCATTGTTAAGATGCCTGCCATAGGGCAAGTCAGTTTTTTATAATTAATGAATGATATTTATAGTATATAGAAAGACATCTCACATTATATGTTTTGCTTAATAAAATGGAAGTTTTTATTTTTAACATAGTAAAATTATATATTATAAAGTAGTTATTAAGTAAGAATTATAGTTATAATATTTCATTTACTTGAATTAGCAATTTTTTTGTAAGTAGGAATATGAATGACTACTTCGGATAATTTTGCTAAAATTTAGAGGTTTGTTTATGTAATTTGTATGGTTAGTTTATATAGTATATTGTTAAACAGTTAATGTAGAAATAGTTTTTGTTAAGTGGTCACTTTAATTTTTGTTATAAAGAAAGTATGTTGTATATGGAGTATTTTGATTTTTTTTGAAGTAGATTGGTGTTGTGAGTAGACATCTTTCATTGTTTAAAAAGCCAAGCCAAAATTTTTTTATTACACTCAACCACGATGTCTGGCTTAAATACACACATGCCTGCACATATGGAAAACTTTGCAATAAACAAGCGTTACATGGATATACACATGCAAAAATAAAATAAACACACAGTAGTTGGCCAGAATGTTACACCAATGTAGCCAGACTTGGACATTTTCAATGAGAATTTTGAACACTTTGTCTTCCTATGACTTACATTTTTACTTGCATTCTAAGCATAGTTCTGATGTGGAAATGCCTTTTTGTATGCTGTGAATCTCAATCTTTAAATAAAGGAGCTGTTTTGGCCCTTGACAGGCACCATAGAAAAAGTAGACAGAAGAATCAGAATAGATAGGAGAAGCAGGGCAGGGCAGAGTCAGACCGACCGAGCTGAAGCCCAAAGGAGCAACATGTAAAGAACACAGGTGAGCCACAGGCCACGTGGCAGACAGATTAATAGAAATGGGTTGAGTTAAGATGTAAGAGCTAGCTAACAATGTGCCTAAGCCATAGGCCAACCAGCATGAATCTGAGTCATTTTGGGGGTCCTGAGCAGTGGGCGGCTAAGGGGGTCTGGCACAACAGGGTCTGGGTCTCTGGCTGCCCAGGACCAAGAAACCCACTACTACATTGTTCAGAATCTGATGATTTCCCATCGTAACACCTTCAAATGATATATACTGAATTCCAATGAATTGTGTACACTCTGATGTGGAACATAAATCACTTGCATTTTTATTCAATGCTTTCTTATCTTTTCCTTGACCACAGACCAGATTTTCTTTTATAAAGACTGCATTTCTTTTTGTATAAATAGACTAACTTTTCTATGAAAATATAGCACTTGTATATTGAAGTTAATGCTACATATCACATATTTGTAATCTAACTAGTTAATATCTATACTAATATTGTTTTCACATATTAGAAATGTGATACTAAAATAGTATTTAATTAAATATTATAAAATCAGATATTTAGTATCTAAAAATTCTTAACCAAACTTTTAAGTATTTTGTATGTTTTGGCATTTCTATATTATTCAAAACATTGTTAAAAATACAATTATTGTTATCTGTAAGTTTGTGTCTTTTTAACATAAGCACACATGAGTGGTGATGCCCCTGGAAGCTACAGACATATGATGAAGCTTGGCTTGGGGCTAGAGTGACAGGCAGGCATAGTCACCCATCCAGCATGAGTGTTGAGAATAAAGATCAGGTTATCTCCTTGAGCAGAATAGAATTCTGTTTTAACTACTGAGCTATTTCTCCATCAATTAAAGTGGTTTTAATTATTAAATATTACTTTAATTAAACTCTGTGTATGTATGTGTATTCAACACATGTTTATATGTGTGCATAAGGATTCCTTTCTGCTTCTGTGTTTGCCTGAATATATGTGGAGATCAGAGGTTGGCACCAGGTATTTTCCTTAGTCACTGAACTGATATTGCTCAGCAGGAACTTTACTGGTTAGGATGACTTCCTTTAAATATTTGTTGCATATATAATTTTAAAAGAAAGTGAAACCATAAGAAATTATTTAAAAAAGAAAACATTTCAGTTAACTAATACTCTCCAGCTCCTAGAAAAGGAGATTGGTATGAGCTGGTTTTATATTCATCTGTCCTTTCCTAAGATCTGGCATGTTTTACTGTATTAACATTGTTTGCACAATTTTGTGATATTTCATTTCTTTTTTATTCTCCTTAATATGCAAGATTTTAAACTAGTTATGAAAAAGGGAATAATATTTATTTGTATTTTTAAATATCTAGTTATTTCAACCAAAATTGTACAAATGTAGCAGTGGGGTTTCTTTGGTCCCGGGTGGCCAGAGGCCCAGACCCACAGACCTGCCGCCCGAGACCCCTTAGCAGCCCAGCCGCCAGCCGGTGCTGCTCAGGCCTTTAGAAATGATTCAGACACTTATATTAACTTTATGCTGTTTGGTCTATGACTCAGGCACATTGCTATCTAGCTCTTACAACTTAACTCAACCCATTTCTATTAATCTGTCTACCACATGGCCTGTGGCTCACCTGTGCTCCTTACATGTTGCTCCTTTGGGCTTCAGCTCAGTCTGTCCATGACTCTGCCCTTCTCCTAACTATGCTCTGATTTCTCCTCCTACTTCTTCTATGGTGCCTGTCATGGCCCAAAACAGCTTCTTTATTTAAAGATTGATATTCACAGCATGCAGAAAGACATTCCTACATCACCTCCCCCTTTCCGTCTAATCAAAAGGGAAGGTTTCAATTTTAACATAGCAAAATTACATATAACAAAATAGCTATCAAGCAAGAATTACAGTTACAATATTTAGTCTATTTGTATTTAGCAAAATTAAAGAAAATACTCCTATCATCTACCTTATCTTTATGAATCTAAAGTTTTATATCAATATACCTTTTAAATGACTAAGAAAAACTGTACCTACAACTATCTAATTTTCAACTATATCAAAGACCACAGAAGGATATATTTACCCAAGTAAACCAGAAGTGCAAGCGACTTCTAAAATCTAGAAAGGACAGAGATGACACCTATATGCCTGGACAGTCACCCAAAGTTCCTTTATAAAGTTGGGCATCCATCAGCCTACAGGCCCAGAGTCTCATTTCATTTCAGTGAAGCAGGAAAGCTGCTCTTCCCATTCTTGCACAGTTCATCAGTTGCTTCTCCTTGAGTCCTGAAGAATGTCTGACAGTTTCCTCTGTAAAGTAGGAACCTGAATGTTCAGAGGTCATCTTCCTATGGAACCTGCATGTCCAGTTTATACAGCATACTGTCAAGCAGTCAATATAAGAACAGGTTCTTGTCCAGTGGCTAACCGTTGCCACATATAGACTCCATATGAAGTTTCTTCGATGCCCATTTTTCTCTTGAAGAAGATTGGTGCTGCCAGGAGCAAATCTGTCTCACTGTCCAGAAAAGTCTAAGCTCTTAAAACATTTTAAATGCCATATTCTGTAGGCCTTAGAAGTATTTGAAGATTACCTACCTAACTGAAATACATCTTTGTGTACCTAAAAATCTAATTAGCATGCATTTCTTATTTATACATTACAATTTTAGATCAGTTACACAAACATCATATCTTAAACAAGAATAGAAAAATACATACAGCATAAGAGAATTGACCTTAAATTTCTATCAATAAACCAAAAGCCATACCAATGTAAAACATTTTGAGATTAATAGCTGATTTTCTGATTTAAATAAATTCAATAATCTAACCTTTTAAAAAATCATTCATATACCATATCCCCTTTTTCTTCTTAGAAAGAGATTAACTATAACCATTAACCATTTATAATAAAGACAAACATTTTGGGAATTTGGGCATAGTTTTCCATTACTACTTCTTGCTGATTATGGGGCATTGAAAATCTCACGGATTGTTGAGACTGGATCATAGTCTGCAGCTCTGAATCTTATCTGGCCATCTCTTCTCATCAGAGGTTATTTAGGGGGTCTTGGTTGATGAAACCATATTTGCCTGGAAGCAATCCACAAGTTCTCATCTTCTGTGGAAACAAAAGCAGAACTCTTCCAGAGCAACAAATCCTTAGACACAAATATTAAAATCAAAATACCTTTAAAATATATATTCTTGTTTATCTTAGTAGCCTTTGGATTTGCAATCCATTGTCGTTCTGCAGTTAGCACACTAACAGTTAAAAAATTAAAAGAAAACACAATAACAACCCAAATCCAGATTTTGTGTCTATTTTCCATCTTTACGTGGCTTATATTTTTATTACTCTATTTCTCTTTTTAAAGACTTTATCTTCTATCTTTTCTCTCTGAAGACTATGTACCTTCTCTCTTTTCTCTCTGAAGACTATGTACCTTTTACACAGATTTTAACCTGTTTACAGGTTTTTCTTTTCATCTGAATCTGTTTCATTGTGAATCCTTAGTCATCTAATCAGAAGAGCTTTTAAAATACACTCTCTTAAAGAGCTGCAGTTCTCTTAAAGGGACTGCCTCTCTGTTTCTGGCAGGCAAACAGAGCATACCCAAGATAATGATGCTACTGAGAAACCATCTTTGATACCTTTTTGTTCAAAATAAACAGAAATCTAAAATCAATCACATGCTACTGAGTCTTCTGTGAGATCTCAGGAACCCACCTGATTGCAGCTTACACTGCCTGCCAGCAGTCTGCTGTGCCATTTTGAATCTGACCTGGACGCCAGGCCTTCTTTGTACAATGATCCACTTCATATATACAATTTCGAAGCCGCCTTTGCTCAGTTTTTGCGAAAACCCTTTTTAAACTTTCTCAGGCATTAAGTAGATATTGGATCCACATTGGACGCCATATGTAGCAGTAGGGATTCTTGGTCTCAGGCAACCAGAGGTCCGAGACCCACAGACCTGCCACCCTAGACCGCTTAGTCACCCTGCTGCCTGCAACAGCTTCTCAGGCCCCAGAAATGACTCAGACACTTATATTAACTTCATGCTGTTTGGTCTATAGCTCAGGCACATTGCTAGCTAGTTCTTATGTCTTAAATCAACCCACTTCTATTAATCTGTCTGCCACTAGGCCTGTGGCTCACCTGTGTTCCTTATGTGTTTCTTCTTGGGCGGCTGGCTCAATCTGCCTGACTCCACCCTGCTTCTCCTACCTATGCTCTGATTTCTCCTACTTTTTCTATGGTGCCTGTCATGGCCCAAAACAGCTTCTTTATTTAAAGATTGATATTCACAGCATATAGAAAGGCATTCCCACATCATACAAATGCTAAATTCGTTTCATTATAATAACTACTTTCCAAAATATATTTTTAACTATTATCCTTAATAAAAAAGAGTATTTATGCACATTGAAATGATTATTAAAAAGACTATATATATGTATATATATATATATATATATATATATATTTGAAGGTTTATTTTTATTTGATAAAACATAGTACATTTATTCTTACAGATTCAAGTTTAAATTTGATATTTAGGTGTTGATTAAAAACTGGCTGTCTTAGTTGGACTATCTATTCCTGTGAAAAAACTCTATGACCAAGAAAACTTTTTTAGGAAAATTTTAGTTGAGGGGGCTCACTTACAGTTTTAAATTACAATCAATTATCACTATGTCAGGGTGCGTACAGACAGATGTAGTGGTAGAAAAGTAACTATGAGTCATACACTTTGCAGGCATACAGGGAGTTGGCTGATATAAAGCCTGCCCTACAATGACTCTCTCAAGCAAGGCCAACCCATGCTAAGAAAGCCACGTATCCTAATAGTACCATTCCTTATGAGATTATGAGGGCCAATTCATTCAAACTACCACACTGAGTGTTCTATTTTTAGGCTTACTCTCTCAGTACATCCTTCATTCCTAAAATAGATAATAACATATTTGACGATCCATTACTTATTATTGCATAATTCTATACATTAAAACTATTATATTTGGTTCAGAAGCTTTAATGAATATCTGGATTTTTTTAAACTTGGAATTAGTTAATTTTTATCATCCATTTCCCATAATATTTTATCAAACACAAGATAAATATGTTTAATAAAATTATATTTTACTAATTATTCAAAATTCTGGGAATTTTCTCTAAATTATATTTTATTCTAATTTCCAGTCTACATTTTTAATATTTATCATTATTTATGTTGTTTTAGATTGTGTGTAATTTTCACATATAATTTTTTAATTTAAATATCTTTTATTACCTTCATAATTCATTTTCTACCATTAAGCTATTGTCAAATAATCCATGGGTTATCATTTAGTTTTTGGTTTTGCCAATATGTCATAATTACAACTTTCTACTTATTCTGTCTCCTCTATAACCGTGATTAATGGAAATGTCCTCACGATTATTCCTCACTAGGAAAGCTTTCACTGTATCACAAACATAAAATTTAAAATTTGTGAATCATTGACGAAGTGTATATTATTTGTCAAAATACATAAAAGTAAGATTCCAGGCATTTAGCTGTAACCTCAACACTTGGTTTATAAAAGCAAGAAAAGCAAACTCTAAAGACATTGTCAGATACATAACGAAGCTGGAGTCTTCTTGTTTTAAAATAGAAAAGGGGAAAAGTAGTGGAATTATGTTGTTACAATGTAAGTAATTGCCCTGCCTACTGGTTTTAAAAAATGCTGACAGGCCAAGGGCAGAGAGGAAGTGTGGTCATGGCTACCAGACTAAGAAAACTCTGGGAACAGGAAGAACAAGGCAGAAATGACACAGAGAAGGTAAAAGAAGCAGAGGACAATTATACTTCTCTGAGAAAAGGTACCGAGCTGCATGGCTGAACAGGCTAAAAACCATGGATTAGTTTAAGAGCAAGAGCTTGCAAGTTATATGCCTGGGCCCCAGGTCAATCAGCATAAAATGAATGTGTCTGTGTGTTTCAGTGGGACTATGGGACAGTGGGTCAGAAAGTCTGGGCATAGGCTGGAAACTCCAGCCAGAAACCTAATACAACAAAAAATAAATATGAATACTTAAGCAAATTAACAAAATGAAGAAGAGTTATACTTAAAATATAAAATTCTGTAAAGAATAATTTCACAATTTATTAATATAACTATAAAAGAATTTAAATTCACTGTAACAGTAGTTGAATTTAGTTCGAAATTTAATAAATGATTCTTTCAAAATAAAACATCAAAAATTGTTTAAGGTAAAACTTTTATGCAATAATAAATATTTTAAACAATAGTTTATATATTGTTCATATTATTTTTTCATCTTTTCACGTAGCCCAAAATTCAATGTTGTGGTATTTGAAAGTCAGCCTTTTGGGAAGTTATGGAGACTGGAAGAGGTGATATAAAATAGGATAGGCCCATAGGGCCAAAGAAATTGGCTGAAAGCAGTTGCCAAGACATGCATATAATGTGTATATAATCTACTTCTCTATGATACAACCCCAGAGTCTGCATGATGATTGGAGTCACTGTCCAATGATCCTGATTGCTCGGAATCTGCCTACCAAGCAGCATTGCACAGAGATTCTGATCACTTGGGATCTTCCAAGCAACAGACAATGTCTGATATCCTGATTGTGCTCAGCCAATGCGGAACAGCCACACAATACCACCTGATTCTGACATAGCCTGGGTGATAGGAAGAGGGTACATAATGATCTACCTATTGTTGAATAAACAAGTTAGTTCTTTGCTTTTCAACTGACTTCTGAAGTCTGTGTCATTGACTCTCCTGCTTCTTACTCCCTCCTGTAGGGAACTGTTAGGACCAGGCAACACAGCTACAAATCTTATGACTAAAGCAAAGGTAGAGCACTTCTCAAGTGTAACTCCCTTATTAAACACACCACATAGTTCCAGTGGTATAATTCACAACTAAAAGGTAGACATATAAAACAAAGAAGTAGTCATCAATTATCACTTTAATTTCCTAAGTTCTAGCCTCTGGAACTATATAAAACACATTTAAATTCTTTTAACTCTTGAATATGCAACACTTAGAAGACTAAAGAGCTAACCACAAGAAGGCAGGCAAATGGTCTTGTATTATAGCAGTCTAACTAAATAATAGGCATTTTATATTTAAATTGCATTTTTTACAGATTGTTTTTCAACACTGGTTCTCATTTTTTATGATGTAATATATTAATAAGTATATCCTCATATATCATATATATAGCTCATGTTTATATGTTGACTCTGGAGTTTGGGACTACTAGTATAAGCCAATAGACTAAGAGTAAGCCATACATATTTTTTGATGTTCACATTTTTTATACCATTTGAAGTTTCTCAAATAATGATTATAGAACACATATATATAATTTACACATATATATAATTTAACACATATATATATAATTTATTATTTAATTAACTTAATCTTGTTATGATTAAACCTTAAGAGCAAAGTAACTTAGAGAAGAATGAATGTATGTAGCCTTAGGATTCTGGAGAGTAAACAGTCTATCATGATAGGCAGCATGGCAAAGACTGACAGGAAGGACAGGCAGAGTAGAAAGCCAGGAAAACTAAAGTAGGATTAAACTATGAACTCTCAAAGTCCACACCCAATGGTGTACTTCCTCCAGCATGACATCACCTCTTAAACTCCCCTAAAGAGTGCTACCAAATTCCATGATCACAAGGATACTCTTTAAAATATAGCCTACACTAAAGTTAAAATTTAATGATTCTAAAAATTAGTTCTTTAATTACAAGGTATTTATCAGAAAAATATTGTGGAAATGTTGCCCTCACCAAAAATAGATCAAACACTGGAGTTACACACATAATTCTAGGATTGCAAATATTTAGTTTTACGTCATATGAGTTTTCAAGCGTGGAACAAATGTATTTATATTATAATGAAAAGTACGTATACAGCAAGAAATTTTCAAACACTTCAGTCTTAATCCACTTGCATAGAATTGTTTTATCTGTTCTAGGGGCAGTGTTTTCTTAGTTTCATGCCAAAATAAAGAAGACTAAGTACAATGTAAAATAGTATATGAATTTCGGTACCTCTAGCTTATATAAATATCACATTTCATCATTATTTCTTTCACTAGAAAATTTTTATGTTGTATTTTATATATTATGATTCTGAAATGTTGAGTTATATTTTTAAGATTCATTAAACACTAAGTTTCTATATTTGAAGGCATAACTGTTTCAACTGTCTATATTTATATTAACGGGAAAACAGTAAGACAATAATAAATACTCTAAGCTTACCTAAATAATTAACTCATCACTGAGGAAATAATGGTGAATTACATTAACAAATTGATTTAATGTTAAGAATGTACATCATTCTGAAACAATAATTTCATTGTTGCAGAAATGTTATGAGAGATTATTTGTCAAACTGCTGACATAAATCTCTATATAAAATTATTTTAATAATTTCAATTACGACTGATATTTTGCCAAGTCTATATTTAATACAATAAATTCAAGGACTAATTGAAAAATGTAATTGTGTATCATCAAATCAGAAGTCACCCGTATTAATCAAGACCTATTAAGAGTTGTAAAAGTTTTTAAGGACTCAATAATTTAGGTTTAACTCCACCTCAATCTGATTTCTAGTGTTGATTAACAAATATGGCTATATTTTCGCCATAGCAATTTTGTATCTCTTTTATTACACAATTATACTACAGTCAAATTTGGTCCAAATTTTTATTTGTACACCCTCTAATGATCTATAGATGGACAACTTTTTTACAGCAACATTGTAATATTTGATTGTATATCAGGAAAATACTTTCAAAAACTGTTTGTAAAATGAAGCCTAAAGAAATATTTTAATTGTAATTTTGATAATTGTTTCAGAAAGTAGGAAAGTTGTTTTTGAATTTTAGATATGTTTGTTGTGAGAGCCTTCTGTCTGTTAGATTTTATTACAAGATATATCCAAGTATCTAATTTTTGTTGCTGACAATGTCTTTTAAAGCTGGCCATCATGTAGCCAATGCTAATTTTATTCACTTACCTGGAGTGTATTTGACATCAGAATAAAACTAAAACTATATTCTTGGAGACCAAGACAGGGAGAAAATGAGGAAGCCAGAAATAAGATGAAGAGAAAATAGATACCCAAAACCATCAAGATAGGAGCATCTGAATGTTCGTTGAAAGAAGTATGTGGCTAGCAAAGTTAGATCTGAATTTAAGAGTTAGGAGGTTTTAATGATGATTTTAGTGGTAAGGACATTCAGACATAGTTCAGACTAATTGCTGACTTCTGGGGTCAGATGCAATTAAGAAATGGGCTTACAGTTGTTGGAGGAGGATTCATCTTAAATATTATTTAAAATATGCATGTACTAATGCATAGGTTGCAAAACTTCAAATCCAAAATTGACTGTGGACTATCTGTATTTGGCCACACTTGATTTTCAAACTGATTTATTGCATGAGATTTTTTTTTTTACATACATACATGCACACCATTATAATATATATACACATATACATATATATATACATATACACACATGTGTCTACATATATATATATATATATATTTAAGAAGTTTAAACACACAAATTTTATTTGTAATCATAATTGCACACGTTTTCAGTGTTTACAAAGTTATCAAAATATAATTGAAATATTTTCATATTTACTTTTGCTGTATGAATTAACCCAATTTGTACCTGGTATTCTTTTAACAAGAAAGGGAAGAAATTTGAAAACACAACTCACGGATACAGTGAGGGCTTTCCGTCCATGAAGTCCTAAGTGCTAGAACACATCCTATAGCAGAACTCTTGTGAGACTAACTTCATTCAAGCATCATTCATGTCCAGCACTTTTTCAGTTTCCAAGTCTAGTGATGATATGTCTCTCTTTTCTGTGGATCACTTTTAAATCCTTTCATTTTTATATCTTCTTAAATTATCATGTTTAAAAATAAAGATATTTTAGAATAAACTCACATGCTGTGGTAAAATGTTATGGGGCCTTCAGAATGATCTGAAGCATGCGATGCTCAAGCAATAATAAAAATTGTCAAATGAACCAGCACCCCAAAAATCTTATCAAGTCACCAAAGAAACAATATAAAGTTTTATCACACAGATGTGTTACTTTATTCTGTCCAAGTGTATATTTAACTGGTAGTCTGTTCTTATTTTTTCGTCAATATAGGATCCTTATACTACCTATTTGGTATGATTTTTAGAAATATCTACTATCAAGTCAAAAATAATGCAAGTATTGTAACCGAAGTTCAGAATGTTGTGCTTATTCTAAATTGACACCGTCAATCAATGAATTAAAAATAACATAAAGTCAAAATATTCTACTGATAATCATTCTTTAAACTTGAAGACGCTATTTAATTTAAATGCTCTCTTTAGCTTAGTTGCTAAAAGGATGAAAACGTGCAATTTTTTGTTGGGGGGAGGCATTTGAGGGTAGGAATAATTTCAACAATCACAGCTGAAGTACTTATCCAGTTGTCAGGTTGATTCTATATCATTTTGTTTGGCTTTATATCTCTTTATAAATTGTTTGTGCTTAAAAGCACTCTACATGCTAGGAATTTCATCAGTCATTAAATTTTTTGGCAAATGTTTTTTCTGAGTGCTCCTAAATATAACCTATAAACAAAGCCACAGAATGAATGGTGCAGGTTGAACAATGTTCTGCCCTAATGGTTCTACAGTCTTTAATGGATACCATAAGAGTTATGTTTAGGGGATTTTTCTCTCCTTGAAGCTTTGGGAAATATATGAGTAAATATAGCTGAATTTCCACAAGAGGGCTTCATGCTTCAAATCAGCATTATCATTCTTATTTGGCAACATGCCCAGAAAAGCACATTGCTTGTTAGCTTATTGAATCAAAACCTTTCTGATGAGATATTATACCTGTTTTGGGGAAGTATTTTCAGAAGTACTTATTTGGACTTATTTTTACATTGTATGAAAATATAACCACATATGTATAAAGACTAACTATCCCTACATGTTGGAATCTTTTTATATTATTCACATACATATAACTGTAATTATTTCTCTTTAAGGGTTTTTTAAAGATAATTTCTTTAAGTTTATAAGTCAGTGTTATTACAGGAAAGAGAAACTAGAATATGTGTGTATTTTTGCATGTACAGTCATATTTTATAAAACATATTTTATAATAGATCTTAGTGACTTCATATACACAGGCTTTTTGGAACATATGAATAGAATATATAAATATGTGGAGTATTTAATTTTACATATAAAATATTATATATTAAGATATATATATATATAATCCAGCTATATGTTTGAAAATATTCCTACTATTTAGAAATAGATTCATTATGTGAAAATGACTACTGCGTACCCAAGTTTACTCTTCTCTCCTGTAAGAGCTTAGAAGATAAAACTGAGAAAAATTCAAATGATAGATTGTTTTATGAAATTTCTGAGGAAGTATTGAAAGTCCTTAAAATGTTCCCTACGTGATATTCATGTGATACATAAGTTAAGAATCCCTGGTTTATGGTGAGCTGAAGCTGAATAATCAACTGAGATAAACAAGAGATTAACACCACTTTGCTACATTAGGATAATCAACACTACTTGTCTTTGGGATGAAATTTTCTGAATATTTATTTAGTATTTAATCAGGATAAGCACACAGAGTCTGTAGTCAAGGATGAATCTCAAACTGGAAATCAAATTTTAAAATGTGTAAGAGTTTTTAATGTCATAATTGTTTGGTGAGCAGCTAAAACTCTCTCGATTGTAACTACCCAGAAGAGTCAATTGTGGAAAATGTAGCATTGGGGCTGCTATCACCGTGTTATTACGACCACAGGTACAATAGCTGTGACGTGGAGATCTTATGAGCTTACCAGACAAACTATGTCTGCTGTGGATATCAAAGTCAGAAAATTGGAAACTCAAAGCAACTTTGGAGTCATGATTTTTTGAGTGAGTTTCAGATGTTGGACATTGAGATATTTATCTTAATCGATCTTGGATTAAGGAATTTAAATATTATGATTGTATAGGAGATCACAGTTAAGAGACTGATATTTTTATAAAGTCTTTTGAAACTTTAAAAGACTGTGTGATTTTTCAAAGTTTGTGTTTCATATTGTGATATTAGTATATAATTTTAATGACAAGCAAGTAAAAGGTGATTGTTTAAAGTGTTGTGTTTCTATGTAAGTTGACAAAAAGTTGAATGCCATAGATAGCTTCACTTGATACCTAGAGAAGATTAAACCACAACTGAAAAATTGTGTCCACAAGATTAGCCAGTGAATAATCTACAGGATATTTTCTTAATTGCTAATGCATATAAGAGATCCTCTCTACCACAGTAATGCCACACCTAGGCACATGGGACTTCCAACATGTAACTAAGCCAGTAAACAGCATTTTTCTATAATCTCTGACTTGCTTCCTGTGTTCTAGTTTCCTGTTATGGGTTTGTATCTTGCCTTTCCTCAGTGTTGTCCTGTAGCTTTTATAGTAAAATAAACCCATTTTCCTCCAAATTGCTTCTGGTACATGTTTATCACAATATCAAAAAGAAAATCACAACACTAACTATGTATGTCAGTTATGACCAATAGCAAACAATTAGCTGTTCAGTGTTTATGTATTATTAATTTGTAAGAGCCAATTTAAGCAATTTACCTGCACTAAGGACCAACATCATCATGGAATTTTCATTTAAAAAAATCAAATATGCTTATGGTTCTTAAATTTGCCTACTAATCTTCTAAAGATCTGTTTTGTTTCTTCCTAACAAAATCTACTAGGGTTTAAGACAAGGTAACAAGGTCATTGAGTGACATTATCGTAAAATATGCCTAAGAGAAGGAATAATGTGCCCCTTTCTTTGAAATATTATTTCTTTAATAATATTTTCACCACTTTATTTAGTGTGTTTCACTTTCATGGCCTCTGTTTACTGCAATGAGAAACTAGCTTAGTGAGGGTGAGAGCCGCAGAATGTACTAGGATAGATATAATCATTTGAAAGGCCATGCAATAATATGTCATTTGAGCAAAATTGTATTAGCAGAGTCCCTCTGAGGCTATGACCTCTCTAATCATGTGTTTTTGGCTAGGTTTACAGTACCAAGCAACTGTTACCCTGTTAAGTTGACCTTAAGTCCAATCAGACAGCTACGGATTAGTTCCAAGAAAGCAATGCCAGGACTTTGCTATGGGGCATGTTATACCAGGTTGTCCTCTACTTTTGTTCACACGATTTAGGCCAGGGGAGGAATCCTGATAACTTTTCTCCCCTGTCAGAATGAATAGCAACTTTTGATACTCTGAGAGCTAAGCATCAGGGATACGGATTATATGTCAGCATAGCTTCCTTTCTCTAATTCTGTGACTAAATATGTATATTATGTTTTCAGACCCATGGAACTTTAAATAAGAGTGGCCAGCAAGGCTGTAATAACTAGAGAATGTATGTGATCACTATAAAATCATGGACATGACAGAATTATAGATGCAGCATTTCTTTGTTTCCTGAACAAGACCTGTACAAGACCACTCTAGTCAATCTTCTGGCAAAGATGTGAAAAAGGACCTTGTGCCATCTCCCCAACTCAAAGATCTATAGGGCATCTTTGGCTAATGAGAATAAGTAAGTCAGTTTTCCTCAGCAACAAGCTCCCTCAAATGCTGAAAATATTAGAGTGAGCAGTCTTACATCCATGTGAAGATAGGAAAGATTAATTGGACTGGTAAATTTCATATGTAGTTTTGTGAATGTATTAAGTGTTATAAATACTAATAATTATTGATAAAGCAGGCATGAATATGAAGAGGAGATGTCTGTTAAGGGACATGAAAAGAGATGACAGAGAAATGTAAGGGTAAATACAATCAAAAGACACTGTATTGATGCATGCAATTTCAAGTGATTTTTCCATTTAAAATTTGCACATGATTTTGAAGCATTATTACATGAGATCAACGTTTTGCACCTTAAAAAAACAAACATCATGTACATAACATATGATTACTTCAAATGTTATAATAAATTGTTGGATATTTCTTTTTTGGACAGATAATCACATGAGGCTCAGAAACCTCATATAATTCTGAGACAGGACTAACTAATATCAAAATTAAGGAAACTGCATGTATAATATTTCAAAGGTAATAACTATAACAATAATAATAATAATATGTTTTGGGTTATAGGAAGATCTAAAGAGAAAAGTTGAGTGGAGAAATATAACTTACAGATAGAAAATCATAACAAAAGATTCAGGAGTAATTTGGATCCCAAAAAGAAGTCTTTGAATGGATTTGAGTAAGAAATGTTCTCCTGTCCACCTTACAGGGCATAATAGTTTTAAAAAATGTTCTAGCTACTTACCCGAGAACGGCTGGAGAGAGGTGAACTGTGGAATGTTATTCAAGGAGGACTGGGGGCTGATGAGAATGTTGGGGACACAGGAAAGCAGATAAAAGTCCTAAGTGAAGCCTAAAGATAATATGCCATCATCTTTAAACATATCTTTTAAATAGTTACAATATAAATTTCATACACAATAATGATTTTAATTAGAAAGTCTTGGTTTTACTGTTAAAATAATTGTGGATATTTCTACCTAAGCAACTTGAAATGGAGTAAATAAATGATAATATTCCTTTTTTTTGTTTTTATTTCATTTCAGTGTTGTAACTGACCTTCAATATACTATCTACATGTTACAGAAGCAACTTCCTTCAGACAACTGGAAATAATGTTTACTAGGAATTATGTTTTAAAATATAATGAAATATATGTATTTAAAGATACTTAGGTTGCAATCTTCTTCTAGGCTGAAACCAGGGAAGTCTCTTGGGATGAATTATTTTGTAGATTGAAATCTGTTTAAACGCAGTTCTGTACTGGAACTGTTGAATATTTCCTCTCTTTTATTTAATCATATAATCTTTAGCCTGTTTTGTTCACCTGCATCTATGATTCTTCTGTACTTTATCACTGTGATTGTTCATGACCAATTTTCCTCCTTAATAAAAACCTTCTTATTCTCAGAAAGAGGCTTTCAAGCTGATGAGCTCTCTCTATTTATTATCCTCATCATAAAGTCTCCGGTGGAATGCTATTCGGTTATCATTAGCAATCCAGGTGAGTCTATTGAACCTGCATCGTAGGGACAATCTGTGCCTGATGAAATGCTTCAACTTCCAGTTAGGGAAATTTTGTTCAATCAATATAAAGTGCTGAGGTGACACATCCTGTTTTAAACTGTGCCCAGTGTTTTAAAGTAGTCGACTATGATACTCAATGTCAAGGTACTATAATGATGTATTTAAGTTTGAAATGCCTTACTGAATTTAAGTACAATGAATTCACTGTTTTCAAGTGATAATTATAAGTTTGACTTTACAGAAGTTTGGCAGAGCCTTACCATTTTTCCAGCAATTCTAAGAGTGAGCTCTATTTTTCTTAACAGTCTGTATTAGGAGATCTTTTCAGCCCTTTCAAGCAAAATAACAGAAGGAAACAGATAAGTGTTTTTCTTTTCATGTGTATGTACATGGTACATTTGATTTTACTATAAAAATGTTCATAATTTTACAAGAAATAAACAAGGTGGCATATTCAAGGTGTCTTCTAAATGTAAAAATATCTTGAGGGAAGATATAAGACAAACATTTTTGTTGGGGAATATAAGGGCAAATCATCCACTTCCAAATGAATAAATCAAACAGTAAATACTAAGTTCTGGCACAATTGAAACATTGTAAATATTTCTTTGCTCAAATTAAATGAACACATTAAAAGGAAAAAAAACCAAATGTTTAAATCTAATTCATTTTAATAAAGTTTTTTTAATCTAATGTAGGAGAATTCATTGTCATCTAAATATACAGCCAATGTTCATTACCAATCTATCCCTAAGAAAGTATAACCATTTAAAATTCTGTCAACATCTTTAGAATAATGTGCTAGTCATTTATAATTTTCTGTATTGGCCTGGCTTTCTTCCCAATAATACTGACTACTTGATAAACACATATTTAGTATTGGAATTCTCTAATCGGACACTCAAATTGAAGCCAAGAACCACAGTCTCCGACTGAAAGAAAACTGAAAAGTGGAGACTGCAATCTAAAGTTTATTTTTAATTTTTTTAACCTTTCCACATGCACTCAAGACCTGAACACCCATCACGATTAAATAAATAATTAAAAAAAACATAATGTTGAAAATATAAATAATTTTCTCTATTGGTTTAAGTAGCTATGCATATAATGAGGAGCTATAAAGTTATTTCTAACTTTTCTGTATTAAATAATTATTTATTGTGTGGTTAAAGGGCGTGGGTGTGGAAGCCAGAAGGGAATTGATGAGAGTCAATGATCACTTTCTCCCCTGTGTTTTCAAGACAGTCAAACTCAGGTTGTGATGGTTAAGGGAAGACCCTTTACCTGCACTGCCATCACAATGACCCGTAGCTTTAAGTTTTGAACCAAAAAAATGTAATTAACTATAGTAAAACCTGTATGATGTAACTTCCTCATTAGCAGAAACAAACTCATATCATTTATGGGAAAACTAAGTCTGAGTTGATCATGCCCAGACAGCTCTGTTATCATTATAACCTAAGAAATGTCAATAAATAATAATAATAATAATAATAATAATAATAATAATAATAATAAAATATCTTCCATTTACATTGTTTAAGTAATTTATGATAGTTAATCTTCACCATCGATCTGACATTTACAATCACCATAGAAAGATGCCTCTTGCTATAAATATAAAAGTGTCTCCGAAAATACATTTATATAAGTAAGAAACTCTAACCTTGAATGTGAGCAGAACTATGGCTATGGCTGTTCTCAACCCTAATAGAAAGAGGGGAGTCTGCCTCCATCTCTCTCCATGTACTGACTGCTGAGGCAATGCCATCAACTCCACCAGCTTTTTCTCTTTCTCTTTTCCATTGGCTCAAAAAGGGAGCCTCATAAACCCTAAAAAGTGAGCCTTGTAAACCCTTACTCCTGGTTTGTCATGTGTGTGTGTGTGTGTGTGTGTGTGTGTGTGTGTGTGAGAGAGAGAGAGAGAGAGAGAGAGAGAGAGAGAGAGAGAGAGAGAGAGAGAGAGAGAGAGAGAAGTAACTAGTATAGTACCTTAATGAAAGGCTTGCATATATGCAGAAGTTAGCACTTGATAGATTTGGACAGTAGGTTACTATAAACAAAACTGTTGAATACAGCAGGACAGACTACTGTATAATTTTAAATAAGAAAAAAAAAAGTTTTAGAACTGATGAAAAACATTGCCGTGATATCAGGGCACAGGACAAAGAAATACCAAATTTTAAGTACATGCAGCCTTTCACTTAGAAATGTTAACCAAAATCTTACGAATTTACATGCAAATTCTGTAAAATACTGGCTTCCATTCTATATTCAGGGATTGACTGACCACTGTGCTAGGTATGATAATGAGACAACTGCTTTGTTACTACTTTGATCTCCTCTAAGGGTTCATTAAATTGGTTTTATCATTAATATTTATAAGTTGAGAAATGGAGGCTTAGAAAGGTTAAGTTAATTGATCAAGATCAGTCAATTAGAAAAGTAGAAAAAGACAGTTTTTCTCCAAAATCTATCTTGAAATGGAAGCAATAAAAGAATGGTTTCCTTTTTTTGTAATATATTTTTCAATAATAAAATTTTCAAAAATAAGAATAAGCATAGCAACAGCACTCTAAATTTCCAGTTGACTACATCATATAATACTCTGGGACTTTTGTTTATATTTAGAGTATTTTTCCTTAAAATATTTTATTTACTTTTATATTATGTGAATCAATGCTGCTCCTGCACATACGTGAGTGCATCACATGCTTGCAATGACCATGAAGGACAAAAAAGTGTGAAAGATCCCTTTGTACTTGAGTTTAAAACGACTGTGTGCCACCATGTCAATAATAGGAACTGAATCTGGGTGCTCTCACAGGCACTTACTACTTAACTGCTAAGCCATCTCTCCCCCTCCCAATTATACATTGTACATAAAACACTTCTTTAAAAATACATCTTAATATTTTTTTATATTTATTTATTTGTTTCTTTTTAGTTTTATATTTAAAAGTTTTGTTTTACTTACCAACCATGGTTTTCTTCCCTCCTCTCCTCCTATTTTAGCCACAAGCTTTCCCCACCCCACCATCCAGTCTTCAGAGACGATAAGGCCTCCCACAGAAAGTCAACAAAGTCTGACATACCAAGTTGAGACAGGATCAAGTTACTTTCCATGTACCAAGGCTTCTGTTCAAGGTATCTATCTCCCTATTGGTTCCAAAATGCCTGTAAAAGATCATCTAACTAAAGAATCCAGAATATTTGTTTAAATAGTATTTAATAAATTATCCTTTATATACTCTGAGAGTACTCATTCTTTCTTATTTATTTATTTTTCATTCTGACCACAGATTCCTTTCTCTCTTCTCTTCACATTCCCTTGCTTAATTTCTCCTCTGCTAGGCACATCCCTCAATCTACTCCTCCTCTGTTTCTGTAAAGAAAACGGCAGGCCTCCCATGGGTATCAATAAAGCATGGTATATCAAGTTGCTGTAAGACCAAATACCTGGTCTCATACTAAAATTAGACAAGGCAATCCTCTCTGAGGAGCCAGCCAAAGCATTAGAGACAGCCCTTGCTTCCATTGTTAGGAGTCCCACAATGCAAGCAAGTGAAACAATTGTCACATGTATGTAGACGCTCTGCATGGGTCCCAGGCAGGTTCACCGGTTATTAGTTCATCCTCTGTGAGTTCTTGTATCCAGGTTAGTTGTTTCTGTAATTTTTCCTGTAATGACCTTGACTTCCTGGATCCTACAATTCTTCCTCCCTCTCTTCAGCAAGATTCTTCGAGCTCAGGCTATGTTTGGCTGTGGTGCTCTGCCTTTGTTTCCATCAGTTACCGGATGAAGGAAGGCTCTCTGACACAATTGGGGTGGTCATTAGTCTAAAATGCGGATATGGCCAGTTCAGGATGGGTATCCACTATTCCTGGGGCTATCTTCATAGACTCATAAAAGTTTCTCTTGAATCAGGTTTCTGCCTGACCTTGAAATGCCTCCCTTTCCAGTCATCTCTGACAATGCTTTCCTGTTTCATTTTCACTCCGACCTGATCCCTCAAGTTCTCAGGCCTTTCGGCATCAAGTCCACTCAGGAAATCTTCTACTTCTCCTTAACCAGAAAGATTCATGCATCCTCTGCCCTTTCCCCTCTGCCCTGGGCCCTCCTTGTTAGCTAGCCTCTCTGGGTCTGTGAATTAGTGAATTATAGCATGGTTATTCTTTACTTCACACCCAATATCCACATGTAAAAGAATACACACCATGCTTGGGTCAGGGTTACCTTACGTAGGATGATTTTTTTTTTTTTTTTTAGTTCCATCCATTTACTTTCGATTTTTCTGATCTCATTTTTAACAACTGAGTAATATTTCATTTTGTAAATGGAGTACTTACTCGATCCTTTATCTGAGTGGTATAAAAGTTTTCAGATTCTGGATATTATCAATAAATTTGCTATGAATATAGTTGAGATATGTCTTTATTGTATGATTAAGAATCCTTTGGGTATATGCCCAATAGTGATATAGCTGGGTCTTGATGTAGATATTCCCCAATATTCTGAGAAACCACCATATATATGTCCAGAGTGGTTACACAAGTTTGCACTTCCACCCACAATAGAGGTTTATTCCTCTATCTTCACAGAATGCACTGGAACAAGAGACAACTTCCTGAGATAACATCAGTAGCACAATCAGTTAATAAATGGGACTTCATGAAACTAAAAGCTTCTGTCAGACAAAGGATATAGCCAATAGGTCAAAACAGCAGCCTAGAGAACGGGAAAAGAGCTTCAGCAACTACATGTATGGCAGAGGGCTGATCTACAAAATATATAAATGACTCAAAAAATCAGATGTAAAAAATAATTTAATTAAAAAATTGATGGATTCCTAAAGAGAGAATTCTCAACAAAACAATCTTACATTGCAGAGGAACAAAGGAATGTTCAACATCCTTCAAAATCAGGGCAATGCAAATCAAAAAAATTCTGAGATTCCATCTTACACCTGTCAGAATGGCTAAGATCAAAAACACAGATGAGAGTATTCATTTTTAAATAAGCCTGGAGCCAAGAAAACATTGTTAGTTCCTCCACTAATGAATGCATGAGGATTGCCCATGGTGTTTTTAAGCTTTAACATGAGGCAGATGCCTGAATAAACAGTGCAATGTAACACAAGATACACCACAGTGTCTACTATCTTTCCACAAATATGATTTTTTCTTTTGTTATGCCTGGATTTTTCAAACAAGACAGCCAACAGGTATCCATACTGCTATACTACCATAGAAAGGAGAAACAAACCTGAGCAGTGTACACACACACACACACACACACACACACACACACACACACACACACACACACACACTAATGCACATGCATATGGATGCATGTGCACATTTGTATGTATACACAGTGTTTAAGTCATCTTATTATCATGCCTCTGATTGATTTCTCTTTTATTTTTTATCCTCTGTGTATGTTTATGATACACCTGAAAACCGAGCCACATCATGTAAAATTATAAAGTACTTCACAGAAGCATTGCATTTAGCACACAGAATCTAAATTGTGTGCCCAACACTAATGAGAATCAACCCATTCTGATATCAGGTAAGATTTGTAAATGATGTTTTTGTATTTTTTGTCTTTATAAATTTCGATGTTCTTTTATTTGTGCAATCTATGAATACAAACACTATTTTCAAAAATATCATAAATATCAATGTATTAGATTCCATTAAGTTATTTAATATACCTACTCAATTTTGAATAGCAGTAAATTAACATGAAGGGGAACACATTCTTAATCCAATCAGGAAATATAAATATTTCTAGTTTCCATGTGTGTAAATGGATCCCTCTCCCTACCAGTTAAAATTGACTTTCTTAGATACAGTTTAATGGATATTTTTTAATAAGTCTATCATCTTTCCTAGATGAGATAAAAAGAGTCAAATAATAAATGTAGGAAATATTTGTATTCACATAAGAGACAAATGTGAATCACTTTGTCAATGAGAAGGTATGCACAAGTAGGAATTCCTTTACTTTTCTGTTTTTCACATCACTGTGGTATGCATGTGTGTGTGTGTGTGTGTGTGTGTGTGTGTGTGTGTTTGTATGTATGTGTATGTGTGTGCTGGTTCACATATATATTGCACATATTTTCATTTAGCTACACATTAGCTTGTGAGCAATTGCATATGGAGGCTCGAAGCATACATTGGGATTCTTTCTTATACATTGAAGTACTAGCTCTTATTGAAACAGAGCTTGTCCAAAGATTCAGTGTATCTAGCTTGCCAGCTTATTTTGGTAACTCCTTGTCTCTACTTTCCAAGCACTGAAATTACAAATGGAGCACAATGCCCAACTACTGTTTTTGTGGATGAGAAATCCCCAGGCTCTTTATCTATCCAGTAATCTACCAGTGCTCTGGAAATATCTTTTGATCAGTTAACATATTTAATATCCAAATGATACAAATAAAAAATGTACACAAAAGCCCAGGTTTCAAGAAGTGTACCAAGATGGGAGATAGATGTACTGGCTGATGGAACTGAAACTCAGGTGTGTACAGTTCAGGTTTAGTTAAACAGGATTGAAGCTTCAAATAATGTTGCTGCAGCAAAAAAATTTGTCAGTCTATCTACCTTAAAGATTACTAGAATACAAAGACTCCTGCAGAAGGCCTATACTTCATATGCTCAGCATGAAGTTCAACAAGAATGGAGGGACTCTAAGTTTATACTCCCCAAAATAATATAATCTCAGAAGTTCTCTTCCTGTGCTGGATCATGGCTGGCTCTCTGGTTTAAAAAAAAAATACAAAAAGTAGTGATGTAGAGAGGTAATGTAGATTAGGAAACTGGGATGCTTTGTTCAACTTTTGCCCATAACAATCATAAGACTTGAAAATTCAACTCAGAACATTAAAATAGAAAAGGAAAGTAATTTGCTTAGATTACATTCCATGAAAGTAAGCAGCAAAGTCCAGAGAAATGGTTGAGTAGTTAACAGCTCTTATTGTTCTTGCACATGACATGAGTATAGTTCCTAGAATTTTTATCTGCTGTCTTACAGCCTTCTATAAATTCAAATCCAGGGAATATGACATTCTCTTTGGGTATTCATAGGAATTCAAACTTATGTCCTCGTACACACATATACACACTGTTGGTGTTTAATAGAGTTTCAGAAGCTTTGGAGATATCAGAGGGAATCTACCCACAGTCTATGTGGGGGGTTAGTAAAAGTTCCAGAAGTCCCAGAGCTCTAACCACAGTCAGTCTAGGAAAATCAGAGTGGTGATTCAAACCTTTAATCCCAGCACAGGGAGTATCCTGGGAGTAGTGACCTATACCCTTAATTCCAACTGAGTCAAGGTCACTTCAGATTATAGAAAGAATTCCAGGCTCTCAAGCAGGTGTGGTGGGGCCATGCCTTAATTACCAAAAGTAAACTTAAGATGGGATTCAAACACAGAAAAAGCCATTCCAAGGGAATCAAGGCTGAGGAAGCTAGAAGACAGCTGGGTAAGATTTGACTGTGGTGTTTATTCCCTCTAGTATCTCCAACTTCTTCAGAGATCTATCCCTGAGTCTAATTCTTTCGTGGGACAACACACAAACATATATACACATAAATAAAAAATATTTACAAATTCTGAATGGCAACAGAAGTTACATTCATTTATTCATATGCAAGCAATTTGAAAAATATGTCACTTTTATAATTTATTGATAACTATAGGGATGTACACACATTCTTACTCTTGTCAGAAAACTATTGAAGCCAGATCAAAACCTGGTGTCCCATCATGTTCTATGTGCCATTGGATGGGTCTATATATGGTTACAAGACTAAGTAATAGGTTTGCCTACATCATAGTACAATCGGTAGAGTAGCAATAGGGAGCCACAAAATGAAGGACAGACCAGCATTTTTGGAAAATGACAGTAGGAGAAATAATCTAGAGTAAAAAATTGCTAAATTGAATGTCATAAATTTTTTTCTTAATTCTCTGAAGAAATACATATGATCTGCACTGTGTTCTCTCTTGCCTAATTTTCAATTTGTTTGTAGTAAGATGTCATGATTAAGACAATAGAAGAGTTTATTTGGGGCTTGGTTTTAAAGGGTTAGAATCAATGGTGACTTTGGTTGGTTAGAGGGCTGGGGAGACAGACCAGGGTCATAACAGGCTCATATGTAGCCCTGCCAGAGACCGGACATTAGTTTCTGTTTACTGGAACTTACTGGATATTACTGGAGCTTACTAGAGTTGAGCAAGCAGTCCTGAGAAAGCCCACATTTCAGGGGCAACCAAGCAGCAGGTGCCTCACAACAACACTAGAGGCACCTAACAATCATATAAAAACCCATACAATATTTCCTTAAACCTACCAATCAGCCCTAAACTAACCTACCCTCCCAGAAAGTCTCTTAATCCTCCTTTGGAGCCTTTGAACCTCTCTCATAGTTGCCATTTTTTCATTTTGTCAGACGGTTTGACCCAGCATGCTGGGAGTTTTAATAAATGCTCTTGCTGATTGCTTATGTAACTGGTGGTCTTTTGTGGAACTTCTTGTGGATCCTAACAGTGGAAAGCATGGCTGTAGACAGGCATGCACAACACTGCTGCAGTAACGGAGAAACCAGACAGGGAGAGCTAACCGGGAATAGGATGGACTTTGAAACCCCAAACTCTGGCTCCAATGACATAGCTTCTCAACAACACCATATCTAACAAACTTTCCCACAGTGTCCCATTAAATGCAAATGAACTATTTAGATAAATAAGCCTGTGTGTTCCATTTTTATTTAATCTAATACATGTCTCATTTTTGCAAACTTGGAATTTGCAGAAATGCTCTCATTTGTTAGACTTTGTTAATAATATGTCAATTATTGAAATTAAATCACTGATATTTAAGAAATTAGATGACTAAAGTTCAGAGACATTTAACTTTAGAGAATATCAAAAAAATTATTACATATTATTTTATTTGTATTTTGAAAAAAATACAATGATTTTTACTCATATAAAAAGATTATTAACTATGTTGTATAATTTCCACCTTTATAGTTATTATTTCTTTATGATGAAGAAAGCCTACCATTTTAAATCATGGTTTTGCAACAATTCACATTTACACTGAAAAGCAAAAGAAATAAGCAAAGTGAGGAAAAACCTGAACTTACACAAAGACATCCACATCTCTCTGCCTAGAAAAAGATCCCTTGCTCTCATACTCAGAGCAGCTTCTGGGGCTTCTGGAATAGATCATTATACATAGCATTCTAATGTCCCCAGAAAAAACACACTTCACAGTAAGAAAAAACCAGAGTGACAGAAAGCTCTAAGATCACACAGTGAAGTCCACACTATGCTCACAAGACGACTTCAATAATCCTGCTCATCATTTTCTGCAAGAAATTTCTGTGGATTTTCATCTTAAAATTAAAACTCGATTGTATAGTGCTGAGAATGGCAAAAAGGAAAATGGTCCATTAACTTAGGTTCACAGTTCTCATATTCATAACGCCAACAAACAGAACAAGAATGAAGTGTTTCATAGCTGCAGTTATGGACAGAAAATTTAGATTCAGCTTTAGGAAATAGGAACCTGTTCATATAAACTGTGCAGCCCTGAAACCCATATTCCCACCACAACTTACCCAGTTGAACTGTACAAAAGAAAAAATAAAAAGACAGACCAAGGACAACCTCTGGAAAAAAAATATGTTTCTTGTAAATTTATTTCCAAATAGTTGGATAAATAGTCAGACAGAACTCAGTGGAAAAGGAAATCAAATTATCAGTATGGAAAAACAAAGAAAACAAAATTCTTTAGTAAAAATTATGGAATTCCTGCGTGTTGAACAAAGACAAATATTATACATTTCCTGTCACTATGGCACTTATGTTGTTCATAAATTCAAAAAATAAAGTTTTCTTATACAAGTAAATGTTAATATATTACTAAATAAGGTAAATTCTATGCAATTATTTCCTTTTCTTTGAATAAACCACAGTCTACATTAAAATGAATTATATATAATTTTTTAAGTTTTCATTACATTTTATACTAAAATCATGAAGTGTGGTGATATATTATGTATTTAATAAAACCAGTATGGAATATCAGAGGACAGGCCCATCTCTCCAGCCTTTTGTTTTTGTTTTGTTTTTGAGACAGTTTTCTGTATAACAACCCTAGCTGTCCTATAACTTGCTTTGTAGACAACGCTGACCTTGAACCCACAGAGATTCTCTTGCCTCTGCCTCCCAGTGTTAATATTAATATTGTGTGGCACCTCTGCCTGGCTTGACTGCGAGTAGATCTGTTCTCTGATATTACAGGCTAGCTTTATCAAATATATAATATATCACCATAATTAAGTATACTTTAAAGTATATTGCAATATTTGGAAATGTTTTAGGCTATATTTTAAAGTATTAAGCAGTCCAAACCTATGGTGGAAAACTCTCCCCACCCATAGGCCAGTCCAGCATCTCTATCCCCTAAATAATTTCAACTGCCCCTCCCCAACTCATCACCATATCATGGCTAGCAGTCTTCCCCACACTGTCCCAAGAAGCCTCCCAATCAGAGGCAGGCCATCTTCCTGAAACCAGAGATCAGGTCAGCATCCTGAATCCCAGAGACCAGTTAAACTTTGAAAACCAGGTAGAAACCTAATATGCCCCCTGAAGAAAGCTCATCATCTGAACTCTAGAAAACCCATGGCCTTATTAGAAGGCAGTCATATATGTGGTCAATACTTCAGCCCCAAAATTTGGCAGCAACCATCTGCTGGATCAGAGGCCATTAAAGCCAGCAGGAGTCCAGCATCCAACACAGACAGGGACCTTCTAATTAGCCAAAGACCATGGGATCGAGAAGATCAGAGAGGATATAGAAATTATAAAGGAAACACAAATCCAACATAGACAAATTTAGAAATTAGCCTCTAGACCTGTAATTTCCAAATGCAGAGGCCTAAATGTAAGTGGAAAAGAATACAAACAGTCATAGCCAGGGCAATATGTTATAACCAGAGGCCAGCTATCTCACTAAAAATTTCCTGAATATTTCAACATAGAAAACTCACAAGATAACAATCTTAAATTAGCATTATGATGATCATGGAGGTTCTTAAATAAAAAACAACAACAACAAAAAAATTCTTTTAATAAAATCAAGGAAAAGATACCCCCAAAATAATCAATAAATCTCTTTAAGAATGTCAAGAAATCCAAGATCAGAACAAACATTTAAAGAAAACGATCCAAGAAATGAAAACTGAAATAGAAGCAATAAATAAAAGAGACTGAGGGAATTTAGAAAATAGAAAATCTGGATAGTAAAAAAGAACTATAGATTTAAGCCATTGCCAACAAAATTCAAGAGAAGAGAATCTCAGGCACTGAAGATGAAAAAGTAGGTTTATCAGTCAAAGAAAATGTTACAACTAAACCTTAAAAAAAAAAACAACCCAAAACTTCTAACAGAAAACATCCAGAAAATCTAGAACACAATGAAAATAATAAAACTATAGGAATAGAAGGTGAGATTCGCAGTTCAAAACTAAACAAAATAATGTACTTAGCAAAATCATGAAAGAAAATTTACCTAAGCTAAAAGGGAAATGCTTACAAAGGAACAAGTAGCTTACAGAAAACCAGTAAAACATAATCAGAAATCAAATGCCCTGTGTTGTGTAATAATCAATACAACAAATTCACAAAACAAGTAAAGAATATTAAAAGCTAAAAAAGAAAATAGTCAAAAGAAAAATTTCAAGTAACATATAATAGCAGACCTATAAGAATTATATCTTTTCAACTATGACGCTAAATAGTAGGAGGGCCTGAGCAGAGGTATTGAGACTCTAAGAGACCCTGGATAAGAGAGCAGATTAATATAAACAGCAACATATTCAATCACCATAGATATAGAAAACAAGATATTCCATAACAAAGCCAAATATAAACACTATTTATCTACAAATCTAATACTTCAGAAGTTAATAGGAGAAAAACCTCAACCCAAGAATGAAGTGAAATGCACACATAAAGGCACAAAACAACAGATAATCTTATTCCAACAAAATAAAAAAGGTAAACACACACACACACACACACACACACACACTACCCTCACCACCACCACCAAGGTAAGAAAAAAAACTCAGTGATCATTAGTATCTTTCAGTATGAATGGACTCAATTCCCCAGTAAAAGGACAGGAACTGACAGAGTGGATATGAACACAGAACCCATCCTCTACTGTAGTCAAGAAATACAGTCCAACATCAGAGACAAATATCACTTCAGAGTAAAGGTTGAGAAAAAAAAATTTCCAGTCAAAAGTACGTAACAAGCAAGTAGGTGTAGCTATTTTAATATCTAACAAGATAGACTTCACAACAAACTTAATCAGAAGAATTTGAGAAGGGTATTTTATACTCATCAAAAGAAAACTCTACCAAGATAATGTCTTCATTCTAAAAATGTATGCAACAAATATAAGAATGCTCACATGTATAAAAGAAGCACGATTAAAGCTTAAATCACATATTGAACCTCATACATTAATAGTGGAAGTACTTCAGCACTGAACACTCACCAATGGACAAGTATCCAGACAGAGACTAAACAGAGATATCACAAAAATGAACAGAAGCTATAACCCAAATGGCCATAATAGAAATACACAGACCATTTCACCAAAAGAATATATCTTCTTAGCAGCTCATGAAAAATTTTCAGAAATTGAACCCATACTTGGTTGCAAAGCAAGTCTCAACAGATACAACAAAATTGAAATAAAGCCCTGTACACTATCAGACCACCTTGGATTAAAATCAGATGTCAAAAACAACGAAAAGCCTACAAATTCATGAAAACAGAATAACTCTTGTGGGAGATTATGTTGTGTTCCATTGTAAATAATTTTCCCACCCACTGGTTTAATAAAAAGCACTGACTGGCCAAAGGCAGGCAGGAAGTGAGGGCGGGGCTACCAGACTAAGAAAACTCAGAGAACAGGAAGCACAGAGAACTCCAGAGAGAAGCCGAAAGAAGCAGAGGACAACCATGCTGCTGTGAGAAAAGGTACCGAGCCCCATGGCTGAACAAGAGACATGGGTTAGATGAAGGGTAGAGAGCTAGCAAGTTATATGCCTGAGCCTTAGGCTGATCAGCTGAAAACTAATGAAAGCATCTGTGTGTCTCTGTGGGTCTGCGGGTCTGCGGGTCTTTGGGTCTAAACCTTGAGGTTAGGCCCAGAAAGTTCAGGCCAGAAACCTCTTACTACAAACTCTCTACTGAATTACCAGTGGGTCAGAGCTGAACTAAGGAAAGAATTCAAAAAAAAAAAAAAAGATCAATAAAAGTAAATGGGCCCAAACATAGGGGACACAATGAAATCAGAGCCAAGAGGAAAGTTCTTACCACTAAATGCATGGTTAAAGAAATTAGGGAAGGGAGCTATGCTCAACACTATACCAACACCACACAATGAAGAGGAGACCCACAGAGTTGGCTCACCAGAGCTCTTGGGAGCTCACTGACTCCAAAATAACCTCTGAGCAAACTTTACAGAAAGGAACTAATCCCTCCAAATGTAAATGACAGTTGAACTGTGTGGGCTGTTTGTGGAGCTTCTGGCACTAGGATTAGAATTTATTCCTGGTGCAAGCACTGGCTTTGGGGGCCTAACCCTACAGAGGAACACCTACTCTGCCTTGATACTGGAGGGAGGGACTTGGACCTTCCTCGACTGGAAATGGCTGATGAGCTGACTCACCTTGGAATTCGTTGCCCTACCTCAAAATAAATGGGGGGATGTGTTGGAGGAGCAGCTGAGGGAGGAGAAGGAGAAAGGGAGAGAGGGCATGAGAAAAAAACATTTTAAATAAAAAATAATAAAATTTAATAGAAAAATTAGGGAATTCTCATACTAGTGGCTTAACAGCACATCTGAATGACCTAGAACAAAAAGAAATAGGTACACTATAGAAGAATAGAAAGCAGAAAATACCCAAATTTGGGGCTGAAATCAATAAAAAAATAAATAAACAAAAAAAAATACAAAAAAGGGAGACAAATAGTTGGTTCTTTGGAAAAAAATCTACCAGCTAGACAAACTCTTATCCAAACTAAGTAAAAAACAGAAAGACAATATCAAAATAAAAAAAAAAATCAGGAAAAGAGCAAGATAACAACAGACAAGAAGGAAGCCCAAAGAATTATCCAGACATTATTCAAAAACCTATAGAGTAGGCGTAACTTACCCACAAGGACACCAATACCAGATAGATATTTATTAGAATATAAACCAACACTCACGGTACAGGCAACAGAGTATAATAGCACCTGAACAGGGACCAGAGTCTGCAGACGGACGGACCACGTGAGCCTCCCTCCAGCAGCCAGGAACCAGGAAGAGAGCCTCTCAGCGTCCCGGCAGCCCCTTATCAAGGGTTTGGCCACACCCCCTCCAGGAGCCCAGGACCCTGGATAAGCTTCTCTGGACCCCACCAGCTGACACCCGAATCCCACAACATCTCCCCCCTTTTTCTAACTAAGAAGGTTCTAAACTAAGACTATGTACAGTAGGAATTATTATGAGGTAGTATCTAGGAGAGGTCAAAGTATAATTGCTAATCAAAGCCTAACTTATATAAGGTACATCTAATAGTTCTAGAATATTGGTAGATAGTAGGGTGTATAGATTATTTTAAAGGGTTAATCTGGGAAAGTGAGAATCTAACACCTGAGTGTTCTTATCTAAGGGATACTAGGGTGAAAACCTTAAACATCTATTCTTCAACCTCTTCAAGACCTGAGAAGGAAGGTGAATTTGTCTGAAAGACAGAAGTACATGGAAGCAGCTACTTCCAAAATTTGGGAGAGGACAGCAACACAGCTACCTGGACAATCACCTCTGGATTTGTGTACCGTTAGAGCATCTATCGGATTGGCTATAGGCCAATGGCATCTGACAGATCTTTTCACAAGCAGAACAATTTTGAAGGGACTGTCTTATCCTGTCTAGGCAGGTTTCGTCAGTCTCCATCTATCAACTTGTTCATCCAGCTTGACATCATGTGTGTACTGTCAGCAATCAAGGTAAGGACAGTTCCTTACTCAGCCGGCCATTTTTTGCCAAAAGGACCAACTCCAAAGGAGTATCCTTGATGCTCAACACCATCTCGTGAAGGGAGCAGTGACACCAGGAGTCGTCGTGTCTCTCGTGGCCAAATTTTAAATGTTAAATGCCATATTCTCTGGGTCTATGAAACGGTTGAAGATTCTTGTCCATCTATGATATTCTAACCTGTATCTGACATGACTGGGATATGATACCTTAAGTAGTGTTGACTGCAGATCTTATCGTCTTAAGGAATAAACCCTGTACTAAAAATTAGAATACCTATATAAGGGGTGTACAATCTCTGAACAATGACCCTTAGTAGAACTATCGAACATTAGCCAGGGGTATTTTACCAGGTAAAGTGTCCACAGCATTTTAGACATGTAAATACATATATATCATCTAAACAGAGGTATATAAAACATCTTGTGCATATATCATAACTAGTGCAATCATACATTATATCTAGTATAGTTAAATGAAGGTAGTAATTGCATAGTATACATGACAATGATGTGCAAATATTTTAAACAAAGGTAGAAGCATACATAAAATATAGCAATTTCAAATTCAGCTTTACATAATAGTTACAGATTCAGATTTATATCGAAGTACAAGTTGCTTTGGTTACATAAAACAATCTCAGATTAAGCTTTGTACCAATGTACAAATTGTCACAATTAAACATATAAAATGATTTTGCATTAGTATCAATATATAGATATCTATGACAGTGCAGATTGTCTTTAGCTTAGCCCATACATTTAGCTAAAATGAAGTATAGGTAGGTAGAACAGTCTACCTTTATCTATCCTATCTATTCCCCCTCTTTTCTAAAAAAAAATCTCTGATGCTATATTATAGTTTTGTCTTTAACCCAGTTTTACCCACAACCTTTGGAGCATAAAACTTATTGGAAAAGGGGGCGTAGTCATTTATAAGGTTGCTTCCTGCTGACTTAAGGGCGATGGCATCTCCTTGGGATCCTGTAAAAGCTAAAACAATGGTTAGTTCTTAATGGACTGACCACATACATCTATAACCATTTTTAGGATAGTGGTTAACTCCATCTGGAAACTTAATTAGCAGTGTGATCTGAAGGATAATCATAAGGAGCTAACTTGCAGCTGTTTTTGAATAATCTAATTCTTGAAAGCAATTATTGATTGGTGCGCACCAGGTTCTTGATTTTTCTATTTTTGTCTCTGCTGTCAGTCTATCTGTCTCTTATTCTCTCTCTCTCATACTCTTTCTTCTATTTTTGTTTTTCTAGCAGGAGTTGTTCCGGTGGAGGCCCCATCTTGGTTTCAGATTCTTTGTAGATAGCTGATAGGAGGAAATGTTATTTACAGTGGAAAACTTAAGCATTGTAGAAATTCAAAAGATATTTATATCTTTCATGACTTTAGGAGACTGGAAGCAGACAGAACGAGATGTTTGAGAGGTACAGAAACAGGGAGGAACGAGGTTTAAGATGAAGTCACAGTAATATTGGTCCCTAAATATTTTGCCTTCTGTCTCACACCAGGTGGCTTTTATGATGTGAGACAGAATTTTTCATATTCTTTTACCAATATGCTTGGGTTTAGAGAGGGAGAAAGCCACAAGTTCCCAATCCAAATCCAGCCTTATAAATAGTCAAATCAGGACCATTTTTTTTTTTTTGAGATGTAGATGCAAGATGTAAAGCAGTAAAAATTGAGGAATTACCCAATATTGCATGTGTGTATCAGTTGGTCTCGTAGTCCGTCTTGTACATCCCTTAATCCTCAGTCTGTCTTCTATTGCAGGTGAGTAATTATTCAATGTTTAGTATCCATTTTCCTGTAAAGACAAAACTGAGAGACCCTGCCCCAGGTTTGTTAAGTGTGTTTTCCTTACCACGCATCCGTTTGTCATGTCAGGGATGAGCAGTTACTTTTCTTGTTCAGGAAGAGACTCCTTTTCGAAGCGGGCTTTTATTAGTTTTGTTGGTACCCATATCTTTTCTGTCCCTGTTGAAACAAGAGCAAAACCCCTACCCCATCGAAGCGCATACCCTGGCTTCCATTCGGAAGTCAACACATCTTTGAAGTAAATGGGTTGATTTAACTCAGAAGATTTTTCTACTACCCAATGTCTCTCAGCAGCTGAAGTTCCCTTTTCATCAGCATTAAGAAAATTTAAAGTCAATAAGGCACTATGCAACCTCTCTCTGGGCTTTTTCATTTCTTTCTTTTGTTTATAAAGCATCTCTTTTAATGTGCGGTGAGATCTCTCCACGACTGCCTGTCCTGTAGGATTGTGTGGTATCCCTGTAATATGCTTTATATCATAGTATGCAAAAATTATCTTCATTTTTCGGGAGACGTAAGCTGGAGCATTGTCAGTCTTAATCTGAGTGGGAATTCCCAATATGGCCATGGCTTCCAAAAGGTGAGTAAGTACAGCATCAGCATTTTCAGAACTCAGGGCAGTCGCCCATTGCATTCCAGAATAGGTGTCAATAGTATGATGTACATATTTCATCTTTCCGAATTCTGGAAAGTGAAACACATCCATTTGCCATATCTCATTTCCATGTGTACCCTTAGGATTAGTTCCTGCAGGTAAAGATGGTTGGTTATAGAAAGAGCAAGTGTCACATTTTTTTACTATTTCCTTTGCTTCAATCCAAGTGATGGGAAAACTCTTCTTCAGCCCTTTGCTGTTAACATGATGCTTTTCATGAAATTCTGTGGCCTTTAGCACACTCCCTATTAGCAACCGATCTATTTCCTCATTACCCTGCGCTAGAGGGCCTGGGAGGCCCGTGTGTGCCCTGATATGTGTTATGTACATAGGATGTATCCTACCTCTGATGATGTCTTGTAGTTGTATGAATAGTAAGGTCAAGTCTGTATCATCGTGAATGAAGTCAGCAGTTTCAATATGTGAAACAACTCTTTCTGCGTATTGAGAGTCAGTAATTAAGTTAAGAGGTTCTGTGAAATCCAACAACACCATAATAATCGCATATAGTTCTGACTTTTGAACAGAGTTATAAGGGCTCTGAGCCACTTTAGTTAGGTTTTCAGACTTGTAGCCAGCCTTCCCTAAATTGTTTGCGTCTGTATAAAATATAGGGGCTCCAGAAATTGGTTCATCTTGTACTACACGAGGAAAGATCCAATTAGTTTCCTTTATAAATTGAATTCTCTTGTTTTGGGGATATTTATTATTAATTTCTCCTAAAAAGTCACTGCAAGCCTTTTGCCAAGGTTCACTGTCTGCCCATAATCGTTCAATTTCTTCATTAGTCAGAGGCACAACAATTTCTGCAGGGTCCTTTCCAGTCAATTGGCGGAGTCTCAATTTACCTTTAAAAATCAGATCAGCAATTTTTTCGATATATGTCTTCATCTTTTTGCTTGGCCTATGTGGCAGAAATATCCATTCTAATATGATGCTTTCTCTTTGCATTAAGATTCCTGTTGGAGATTGTCTTGAGGGTAAAATAACAAGTATGCATTCCAGGTCTGGATCCACACGATCCACATGTGTTTCTTGAAGTTTTCTTTCTACCAACTCTAATTCTTTCTCGGCCTCATCAGATAGTTTTCTTGGACTATTTAAACCCTTGTCACCTTCTAAAGTCTTGAATAAATTAACTAGTTCATAGTTTTTTATACCAATCATGGGCCGTATATGAGCAATATCTCCTAGTAGCTTTTGAAAATCGTTAAGAGTCTTCAATTTATCTCTATTTAATTTTACCTTTTGTGGTCTAATTTTTTGTAAACCTATCTTATATCCTAAATAATTGATAGAATCTCCCCTCTGTACCTTTTCTGGAGCAATTTGCAGTCCCCAATTAGGCAATACTTTCTGTAGTTCTTCAAACAATGTTTCTAATGTCTGTGGGTTTGGGTCTGCCAACAAAATATCATCCATATAATGGTAAATGATAGATTGTGGGAAGCGCTTGCGCAGTATTTCTAGTGGTTGTTGTACAAAATATTGGCATAAGGTGGGACTATTTAACATTCCTTGGGGCAGGACTCTCCATTGGTACCTCTTAGCTGGCCCTGAATTATTAAGAGTAGGCACTGTAAAAGCAAATTTCTCTTTGTCTTGTTCCTGTAAAGGTATGGTAAAAAAACAATCTTTCAAGTCAATAACTGTAATAGGCCATCCTTTAGGTAGCAGAGAAGGCAGGGGAATACCAGTTTGTAAGGAGCCCATAGGTTGAATCACCTTATTAATTGCTCTTAAATCTGTCACCATCCTCCATTTTCCAGATTTCTTCTTGACAACAAAAACAGGAGAATTCCATGGACTGGTTGATTCTTCAATATGCTGAGCCTGTAACTGCTCCTGTACCAACTGTTCCAAAGCCTGAAGTTTTTCTTTTGTCAAAGGCCATTGTTGAACCCAAATAGGCTTTTCCGTTAACCATTTTAAAGGCAGTGCTGTGAGTGTCTTATTAAGAGGGCGATTCTTTTGTACAACTTGAATGGCTGGTGAATTATTGTCATTTTTGGAAACATAGTTGAGCCTCCGGCTGACATCATAACCAGGAGGGATTTTAATCTGGGTATTCCATTGCATTAGGAGGTCGCGACCCCACAGATTCACTGCTATATCAGCCATATATGGCTTCAACCGTCCTTTCTGACCTTCTGGTCCTATGCATTCAAGCCACCTCACACTCTGTTTCACCTGAGATATTGTTCCAATACCCAGAAATTGGATATCTACTGTCTGTAAAGGCCATCTCGGATGCCAGGACCGTGGGGTTATGATCGAAACATCAGCCCCCGTGTCGACTAAACCCTGGATATAAATATTGTCTATCAGTACACCCAATTTTGGTCTTTGTTCATTTATCGAAGTCTGCCAAAATATTCGTTTCGTAATTTTCTTTGGAGTTTCTGAATCTTCTTTTGAATTTATGTTATCATCTGATATTGTATGTTTTTCAAGATCAGGTATTGGGTGTTCTATTCGTCTTGAGAATGCTGGTCTTCTACTACAACCGGATATGATCTCACCATCCTCGAATTTGGAGACTGATTTTGGGGGGCTTCCCGGGGGAAGCCCCGAAAGGCGTTTCCCGATGGCAGAGGGTTGCCTTCTTTATCTCTGGTAGATCTACATTCATTGGTCCAATGCCGTCCCTTGCCACATCTTCTGCATAATCCAGAAGGCAATGGCCTTCTGTTCGAATTAAACCTAGATTGGGCATCGTTTCTAAAAGTACTTTGTGTACAGTTTCGTCTTACATGGCCTTGTCTACCACAGTTGAAACAAGTGATTCCTTGGTTCCTCTTCCTTACCTTATCAATGGCTTGGTCTACCCAATTGTCTTCATTACTATGGAGAGGTTCAGCATTGATTGTATATTGAATCCATTCTTCTAGAGGTGCGGCTCTGATTTTTAAAGGCAGAAGCATTCTTCTACATTCCGGATTAGCATGATCAAAGGCCAGAGAAAGTATTATTTGCTTTCTAGCTTCTGGATCTGATATTGCTCTATTTACAGCCGTGGTAAGCCTGTGTAGAAAGTCAGTATAAGGCTCTTTCAAACCTTGTTTGACCTTAGCATAATGCTCAACTTTTTGACCTGGGTCTAAAATCTTTTCCCATGCATTAAGTGCGGCCGTACGGCATAGCAATAAAGTATGTTCGTCATAAGTAGTTTGAGTCTTCACGTCAGCAAACATTCCTTCACCAAGGATTTGGTCCTGAGAAGCAAAGAAACCCCTAATTCTTCCTTGGTGTTCTAAGGTCCTGGCTTCCTCTCTAAACCAGCTTCTCCACTGCAAATTTTGGCTTTGGTCCAAGACGGCAGCCGTTAGCTGCATCCAATCGAAGGGGAGGATTCGGTTTTTTGCAGACCATGAATTCAGGAGCTGCTTTACATAAGTAGAGTGAATACCATACATGGATATTGCCTCTTTAAAATCTTTGATGTCTTTCATATGTAGTGGCTCATAACTATACTCTACATATTCTGAGGAACCCCCTGGTGCCATCTTGGTCTGAATAGTAGCTGGGAACAATAGTGGTGGTGAAGGAGGTATCCCCGTGATGTTTACAACTTTATGTAAAGTATTTCCAGTACCATAACACCCCATTGGGGGTTGACCTGAACTGTTCTGAGCATAAGATGTATCATTGCCCTTTTGTAGTGTTGCAATATGGTCCTCACATTCTTTCATTTTGCATATAATGGGTTCCCATTCTTGGATTTTGGACATTACGGATTCCCATTCCTGGAATTTGGACATTGCAGGTACAAATTCTTGTATTTCGGATACCATCTGTCTCAAAGTTTGACTTTCTTGATGAAGTGATTCTTCTAAAGACCTCGCCGAGTTAGCAATTTTGAGATCTACATCATTAACATAATTAATGATTTTCTCGTCCACTTTATTAATGTGGTCAACAAGTTTCTTGTTCTCATCAGTTACGTAGAGTTTATATTGTTCTAGGTCTAAAGACCTCGCCGAGTTAGCAATTTTCAGATCTACATCATTAACATAATTAATGATTTTTTCATCCAGTTTATTAATGTGGTCAATAAGTTTCTTGTTTTCATCAGTTACGTAGAGTTTATATTGTTCTAGTACAGTGTTATCATTATGTGAAAGCTTGTTGTAACCAGTTTGTAGCATATCCATCGTTTTAGACATAGCAGAGTCTAATTCACATATCCTGGACAACAGCTGCTGATTTAAGGTCTGCATCTGCTTAACGTCATCTGACAGTGTAGCGTTTGATGATTCTATAATACCAAGTTTGGATGGTAATTGAAAGTTCAGATTCGTGACCTCAGTCATCACCCTTCTATTGTGGAACACAACATACAGAAACAGACCAAGAAATAGTAAAACTGGGGTACTGAATACCTCAAGATACTCATTTAAAAACTTGTCAACCATCGTGGAAAAATATATACCAAATTCCTCAAAAGAATAGTTGTCAGCCATTACCTCAATCCAGGTGCAATGACGCTGTGTGGTCAGAAGGTGTCACAATAACGTTTAGTGCCCTGCTGTATGGCCGATGTAGAGACACTCAGCACGCTATTCACAGATCCTAGGTGTTAAAGGGTCTCAGCAGACAAAATAGAATCTTTGGAAAAAACAAATTCTCACAAGTCAAGACAGGATGTTAATTACAAGATAGAATGGTTTTAGTTATCTTTGTTCACCTACAGGAGTAATTCACAATTGTCCCAGGTTACAGGGGTTAGGGGCGGAGCTGCTGCTTGAATCTGCAGTTTTTGGGTCAAACTCAGCCAGCCAGGTTGGGGGAAGGGCGCTCGTGCAGCCGCAGTTCAAACTCAATTAAAATGAACTGAGCAGCGGTACAGCTAGGGGCGGAAGCAAGCAGCCCGGGTCTCAGCCGTTTAGCTAGGCAGAGAGCCGCGCGCTGGGGGAGGGGTGAAGTTACCGATCGCGTGCGCAGCAGGCAGACAGCCAGGGTCAGCCTTTAAGCTAGGCAGCAGAGCCGCAGCCGCGCGACTGGTTGAAAGGCAGAGATACCGACCGCGCGCGCGCGCAGCGGTTAGACAGACCGACCGCGCAGCAGTTCCTACAGCGGAGCCGCAGCCGCGCGACTGGTTGAAAGGCAGAGATACCGACCGCGCGCGGTTAGACAGACCGACCGCGCAGCCATTCCTACAGCGGAGCCGCAGCCGCGCGACTGGTTGAAAGGCAGAGATACCGACCGCGCGCAGCAGCAGTTCCTACAGCGGAGCCGCAGCCGTGCGACTGGTTGAAAGGCAGAGATACCGACCGCGCAGCAGTTCCTACAGCTAGGCAGCGGGCCCTGGCCGCGCGCAGCTCTCGCGGCTGATTAGCGCGGCCGAACCAACCAGCCAAAGATGGAGCCTAAGCCGTTTGGAAGTCACCTCTCACTATCAAACCCGCATGCATAGGGCTGGATACGACTTGCCCACAGTCAAACCTGACCTGAGTGCGTTCTAAGCCCGACCCGCGGGTCCGGGGCGTTGGGCGCCAGAAGTAGGCGTAACTTACCCACAAGGACACCAATACCAGATAGATATTTATTAGAATATAAACCAACACTCACGGTACAGGCAACAGAGTATAATAGCACCTGAACAGGGACCAGAGTCTGCAGACGGACGGACCACGTGAGCCTCCCTCCAGCAGCCAGGAACCAGGAAGAGAGCCTCTCAGCGTCCCGGCAGCCCCTTATCAAGGGTTTGGCCACACCCCCTCCAGGAGCCCAGGACCCTGGATAAGCTTCTCTGGACCCCACCAGCTGACACCCGAATCCCACAACACTATAGTCTGCAGAATTTGAAAATATTAAATAAATGAACAATTTTCTCAGTAGATAACACTGAATCATGATTAGATAAATAATTTAAATAGACCTGTTACCCCCAAAAGTAGACACAGTCATTAACAGTCTTCTAACAAAAAAAAAAAATATCTAGATAGTATAAGTCCAGAAATCTATAAGACCTTCAAAGAAAAGTTAATATAATACTTTTCACATTATTCCAAAAATAGAAGCAGAATAAGCATCCCCAAATTTATTTTTAAGTGCACAAACATAATAATAAGCAAACTACTCAAAGATATTTTTTAAAAAAGAGAATTGCACATCAACTTCACTTATGAACATTTACTCATAAAAACAATTTATTAACACATCAAAATGATCATTTGTCTTGATCAAGTGAGCTTCATTCCAGAAGTGGAGGGATTGTTCCATTTATGAAAATGTGTCAATGTAATCCACTATATAAACAAGTTTAAAAAAATGACCATTCCATTACATGCTGAAAAAGAATACTTTGATAAAACCTAATAATTCTTCATTTTAAGTCTTAGAGAGATCAGGGATATAAGGGGAATTATAAATAATAAATACAATACTGAGCAAGCATCAGATTAAACAGAGGGAAAGTCAGAGCAGTTTCACTAAAATCAGAATCAAGGCAAGGCTGTTCACTCTCTCCATGTCTATTCTGCACTCAAATTTCTAGCTAGAGCAATAAGACGACTGAAGGACATCAAGGAGATACACATTTAAAAAGAAGTCAAAGTGTTACTAGATGATATCATAGTACATATAGGTGACTGTAAAAGCCCTACAAGAGAAATTCTACAGCTGATTAACACCACTAGTTAAGTGACTGGATTCAAGATTAAGTGAGAAAAAAATAAATCAGTACCCTTGTATATATAAATGCATCGAGAAAGAAATGAAAAAAATACACTCTTTACAATAGCCAGAAATAATGTAACTCTATCCAAGCAAATAAAGAGGCTGTATGAGAACTATAAAATGTTGAAGAAATTAGAGAACATATCAGAAAATTTAAATTTCTCTCATGTTCATGAATTATTAGGATTAACATAGTAAAATGACCATCTTACTAAAAGCAACCTATAGATTCAACACAATTCCCTCTAAAATCTCAATGTAACTTTTTATAGACTTTGAAGGAATAATACTCAACTTCATATGAAAAACAAAAAACAAAAACCCTCAGGATTGCTAAAAAAAAAATCCCGTACAGCAAAAGAGTTTCAAGATGTATCACCATCCCATATTTCCCACTTTACTACAGGGATATAGGTTCAAAAACACCTTTGTATTGGCATAAAACCAGACACATGATTCAATGCAATCAGACTGAAGACCCATAAATCCACACACAGAAGACCCTAAGTTTTGACCCAGAAGTCAAATGGTGCAATGAAAAAGAAAGCATCTTTAATAAACGGTATTGACATAACTGAAGGTCTACATATAGAAGAACACAAATAGATCCATATCTATCACCATGAACATAACTCAAGTCTAAGTGCATCAAAGATCCCAACATAACCCAGTTATGCTGAACCCAATAGAAGAGAATGTGGTAAATAGCCTGAAGGCATTGACAAGAGAGACATCATCCATAACACAAGTCACATGGACACTAATATCAACACAATAAATAGGACTCCACAAAACTTAAAAGGTTATGTAAGGAAAAGGATACTGTCACTAGAACAAAACTGCAACCTACAGAATGGGAAAATATCTTCACCATCCCCACATCTCACAGAAGTCTGATTTCCAAAATATATAAATAAATTTAAAAAATTATCAAAAAGACAAAAACCTCAATTTAAAAATGAAGTACAGATATGAACAGAGAATTCTCAACAAAGTAAGCTTAATGGCTGAGCAACACTTTAAGAGATGTTCAACATCTTTAGCCATCAGGGAAATGCAAATCAATATGATGCTGAGATTTCATTGTATACTTGGCAGAATGGTTAAGATTAGAAACATAACCGATATCTTATAATGAGTTTGTGGTGAGTGTGTGGAGTAAGGGGAATGCTCTTTAATTGCTGATGGGAGTAAAAACATGTACATCCATGTGATAAATCAATATGGTGGTTTCTCTGAAAATGGGTTAATCCTATCTTCCCTAAGACTCAGATATACCACTCTTGGTCATGCACCCAAAAGATGCTCAATCATACCATGAGTACACTTGCACAACTACATTCAAAGTAGTTGTATTTATAACAGCCAGAACTTGAAAACAACCTAGATCTCTCTTACCTGAAGAATGGATAAAGAAAATGTGGTAGTTTTACACAATGGATTATTATTTATGTGTTCAAAACAATGACATTATGAAATTTGAAGGCAAATGTATAGAACTAGAAAAAATATTATGGGTGAGGTAACTCAGACTCAGAAAGACAAACATGACATGTACTCACAAGTGGAAATTAGTTGTAAAGGACAACCATGCTACAATTTAGAGACCCAGAGAGTCTAGGTAACAAGGATACCCCAAGGAGGGCACTTGGATCTTACTTCAAAAGGGATACAAAAGAGATTGCATGAGTGAATGAAGGTGAGTGGAGAAGGATTGGGTGGTGGCAGGGTCAGGGGCAGAATACTGAGAGCCAACTGGAAAAAGCAGGTGTTTTGAGGTCAAGTAGAAGCCTGGTTTGAGTGAAAATTCAAAGAAAATACAAGGATGATCCCAGTTAAGACTACTACACATATGTAGCCTGAACTGTACATCTCCTGGGACCAGACAAGACTTTCAGTGGAGACCCATACCACATGGAGTGAGCTCAGCCCTGACATTGCCTAGAGAATAAGGACCCAGGGTCAGGATGGCCAAGATACCCAGGATAGAAACAAATAAGATTAGAAGATAAAAATGTCAGTGTAATGATGTTTACTATACTCATGGAGATCTACTATACTCACAGATTGGTACCTAGCTCTATAGTCATCAGAGAGGCTTCATCTAGCACCTAGTGGTAACAGATACTGAGACCTATAGTCAAGCACTAGGTAGAGCTTAAGAAATCTTTATGAGGAGAGGGAGAAGAGATTATAGGAGGCAGAAGTTTCAACGACATCATAAGAGAACCAACAGAGTCAACTAAGCTGGGTTCATAGGAGCTCATAGAGACTGAACTGACAACCAGGGAGCCTGCATGGAACTGAAATAGGACCTCTACATATATGAAACAGTTATATATAGCTTGTTCTTCTTTTGGGATTCCTAGTGGGAGAAGGGGCTGTCTCTAATGCTTTTATTGGCTTTTGAAGCCCTATTTCTCATACTGGATTGAATTGCCCACCATTAATATAAAGCAAGGTGTTAGTCTTATTGCAACTTGATATGTTTTGATGAGATTCAAGGGAGGCCTGCTCGTTTCTGAATAAAAATGGAGTTGGAGAGGATTGAAGTGGCAGAAGGGAAGTGTGAAAGTGGGGGGGGGCAACTAGGAGGAGAGGAGGCAGGGGAAACTTCCCTCTGCATGTAAATAATTTTTAAAGGGAAAATAATAAACTAATTAAGATTTTAGTAGAGAATATAAATAACATGTATAATTGTCAATTTTTTGCGCAATAAAGATAACAGATTTCTATCTGTATGTTTAATTGGTGAAATATATGATGAACTCACTAATTTTTATTTTTCTTTCATTTAAATAGTTGTTTTGCTTGGATTGTTTTCTATAAAACATTTCATTAAGTTCAATAATCATACTCATACAAAATTAGACAAATTTCTTAATATTTATATTTTCAGCACTGTAGAAGTTCAGCAAATTGTCTTCATTGAATTGATCTGGGGCTTAGAGATGAGTCAGTGTGTAAGGATTCTTGTTATGTAAACAAGGAGAGATGCTGTACTTGATGCCAGCACCATGAAAGGGAAGGAAAGAGAAGTTCTGGGGCTTGTTGGCTGATAGTTTAGCTCTATCTTCATCAAGGGTCCTTTCACAAAGTAGTAAAGCACAGAGTGATAGATAGAGTAAAACACCAGCTATCCTCTGTAAACTAGGTACCGTCACAGTCACACATCCTATCAGTCATACACACAAACACAAGCACACATAGACGCACATATACACATAGGCACACATGGGCACAAATGCACACTCAAACACACACAGGCACACATATATAATACAGACAACCAGGAACACACATGTACAGAGACACACAGGTTCACACAGGAGCACATATGCATACAGGAACACATCCATGTACACACACAGGTACACATAAACACACAGACAAACATACACATACAGACTCATAGTCACACAGGTACACATAGGTGCCCACAGGCACACATACACAGAGAGAGAGAAAGAGAGAGGGGGAAAGAAGGAGGGAGGGAGGGAGGGAGAGAGACCAACCAGAGAGAGAGAGAGAGAGAAACTGCCCCTTCATTCCTAAAAGACCTCATGATAATGCATTAGTATCCCACAAGCCTTTACTGCTGGTGTGAACAGTTACATACAAGGAAAAGAACACTGTATTTGATAGCCTATCATCTGGGAACCTGGTTAATATTCTTTCCACGTTGTGTGTTGGTACTCATTTGTAAGGAAAAAAAATGAAAATTACAAAAGTGGAGTAATGGGTTAGTTTTCACAAGTTAAAAATAAGTCTTGTGTTTAACATTTATATTAAACATTCTATTTTTGCTTAATCTATCACCTTTGGTTTTACTCTTTGGTTCTGCTTGTCTCATCCTCAGTAATAACTAATAAAATGCCAACATTTACCACCAAATTTGTAGACATTTCTAAATCATTGCTAGGAAAAATAGTAAGTTGTAAAAACCTCCCTCATTTGAGCTGTTTCTGCTGCAATAAAATTGTACGTCAGGCACACAGATTAGTATTCACAAATGTGTACTTGTAGATTTTAGAAAGAAGATCAGAGCTTCTTGGATAAATGAAAGAGAGAATAAAGAAGACACTTAGAGCTTTAGTCCAACTGAGATAATCCAGAAATGAGATTGTTAAAAGAAGCAAATAATTATTAGACTGAGCACAAGGGACATTGACTAAGAACTCTAACCAATAGTACCTATGAAAAACTACTGTTAGAATTTGGAAAGTGCCTAGGCAAGTGTCTTCTCTGATCTGCCATGCCTGAACCATGAGAAGAGCACACCTAGAATATATGGTAAGTCATCGGGCTTTATCCTGGGACATGCTTAGTGAAAACTAAAAGCCACCCATTGATTTTAGTAATGTGAGTTTTAACAGCCGCTTTGATGAGATGATTCCCTCAGAGATTGGGGAACACATACTTTGTACCAGAGACAGAAACCAAACCACACCAAAAACAAACAAACAACAAACAAATCTTTGAGAATGGTAGGGATTATACAATACTTTCAAATAAATTATCAGACTAAGGAGTAGAGAAATTTAGTGGTAAGGAGATAGAAACCCAGTGAAGGTTATTCTGAAGAAGAAATGCATAGTTATACAGCATCATAAATGACTAAACACAAATACGTCATTTGGGAATAAGGGATGATTATTTTGGTCAGACACAAATATAGTTTAACTTTTAACTTTTGAGACATATTCAGTAGTGCAATTCGTTCCGGGCATGACTCATAAAAAGCAGAATGTGCCATAGGGAAAGGCTGCCTTTATTATTCTTTTTCCACTCAAGGTCTCAAAAGCCCCTAATTTGTTTTTCTACAACTTGTCCAGGTTAAGACTTGAGATGACTGTAGGTGGTGACATTCTTCTCATTAGCTCTAACCTAAACATTTCTTCTCTTCTGTGAAGCAACTAAAGATTTAAAAATAGGATTTTGTTGTTGAAGAAGGAACCAGGCAAGTGCTGAAACTCGGAAAATGTTGATACTTCATCATTCTTTCTAAGACAATGTATCATGTATCCAACACAAAACATATATTATTGTAGGCATTTTTTTTTTTGGTTTTGCTCCACCTTTTGTAAGAAAATACATAGGAAAAAATTACCATTTTATAAAATTGGCTGTGTGTATTGTTATTGATAAAACTTATATTAGATGTAATTGATAAAATTTACATTTGATGTAATTATTATTGAAGACACAATAAAAGGAAAATCACTAGAAAATATAATTATATTATTTTAAAATTTTATTAATCTTTGGTTAATCAGGCACCCTGTATTTTGTAAAGTTTTTAATTTTTTTTTACCACTTCATGGTTCATATTTTCTTACTTCAGATTTGTTTTGACAGTGGTGCATTTTAATGTTACAGTGAAAATTTATCTTATCAGCTGTGAAGGTTGATTATTAGAATAGTGGAAACTGTTTCCTTCAAGATCTATAGAGGTGACTTGATGGTTAAAGGGCACACTGCTCTTACAGAGGACCTTAGTTCAGTCCCTATCATTCAGGTCAGGTGGTGGCATACAACTATCTCTAATTCCACTTTCAAAAGTACTAGTGTTTTTATGGATGCCATGGGAAACTGGGAGGACATGATACAATGCAAGTGCATAAATGCCCACGTGTGCAAGCACTTGTGCAAACACACAGACATAGACACACACAGAACCATACACACACACAGTTATTTAAATAATTTTCTCTCACATATCAAAAATGATAAAGTGTATGGTTGCTTCTTTTTGTAGATAGGTTTAAATAATATATTTTCCAAGAGTATAATTTTGCTAAAAATACTAGGAGGAAAGATTAAACTTAATGTCAAATGTATTGAAAATTTGAATGTGAATGGAGAACAAATAACTGGAAATAGTAACACAAGTTACCAAAATATAAATTCAATTCTTTTTCTGAAGAGATTTGACAATAGAGCATGGGTACAGGGATATGAATAATTTCGGTTGCTGACTTCACTACATCTGGAATCCACTAAACTGGAAGAAGCTCAGTACATTTGTGAAGTAATTTTTCTTCATTAGATTATTTATGGTGGGAAGATCCCCTCTAAAAGATAAGCAATTAATAAATGGAACCTCTTGAAACTAAAAAACTTTCTGTCCATAAAAGGACACTGTCATTCTACAGAAGAGGTATTATACTGAATAAAAAGAATATTAACAGTGAAATATTTGGCAGAGGATTTATATCTTTACTATGCAAAGAGTATAAAGCACTAAATATCATGAAATTAAAGAAAAAGTACACTTAAAAATGGACAGGATTTTGAGGGCAGTGGAAACATAATCAAATATATTGTATGTATAAATATTCAATTAGAGTAAATTATATTTACTACTTCAATTAGATTAAAATATATTTAAAATTTGAAAATCAGGTAGAAACTAAACAAGGAATCCTCAAAAGATGGCGTAAAAATAAAAGGACAACACATACTGGAATGTATGGGGATGAGAAATACATATTTACTGCTGGTTCAGTCACACTGGAAATCAGCATGTAGATTCAACAAAGATGTAGAAGTAGGTCTACCACATAATCCAGCTACACTATGCTTGGACATCTACTTAGCATCAACTATTATTTGAATTAAAATGCATTTTATTACATAAAAGTAAGAATTGAGATTATATAAACAGCAAAAATTTAAAGATTAATAAACTATCTCTTTGGAGATAGGAAGGTAACTTTAAACAATGCTACATAAAAAGATTATTTCAGTGTAATCAATTATCCTTTAATAACTCCCATAAAAATTACGATACAAATATTTAACTTATACAAAGGCAAAAAAGCTTACATGTCTTAGATTTATGCATCAAAATTATCAGCAACATTACAAACAGGTGTATTTTAAAATAAAATGCTAAGTATTACAGAAAGTAAACACAGTCATTTTCTTTATGAATTTTTCACTTTTAGAATTCAAAATGCAAACTTGTTGATCATATTTCAAATAACAGTACTTGGAAAATTTAAAATATCTATGAGAATTGACAATTTTCTAGATAAGTACTGCACATCAAAATTAAATCAAGATCAGATGAATGATTTAAATAGGCCTATAACCCCTAAGGAAAGAGAAGCGGTCACTAAAAGTCTTCCAACAACAACAAAAAAAGAAAGGCCAGGCCTACATGCTTTCAGTTCAGAATTTTACCAGAAATTCTGTTGTTTTAACTGTTTACTTGTTGAATTAAGTAGGATCATAAACCAGTATATATATATATAATTTGTTTATTCTTTTTATGTAATAAACACGCAATAATTAATGTGTTATTTTTATAATTTTATAATTTTATAGTTATTGTGTTATAATTTCAGTATGGTATTTACATCATACTGAAATTGTAGCTTAGTTTTAGTTCTTTTGAAAATTATTTTCAGTTCCAAAATTATATTTAATTTTGGAGTTACTAAATGATATTTCATGAATTACTAAATAATGTTTATAATGGATGAAAAATCATACTTTTCTTTGGAGTTAAAATAAGCTATGAAAACTGTACTTTCTATTGGTGATTTATTACTAAAATAATTGTATGAGTCTATTACGCATAATAGTCTACTATTTATAAAAGTTAAAATTTATTCTCATGTATTAAATTTCTCTAAATAGATACATACACAATTTTAGCAAGAAAAAATATTGATCCTGCCAAGTTTGTTGCCAACACTCTTACATTAATTAAAGGGTTAATTGAAAGATCTCATGAATAATTTTATTCTAAAACATTTATTGAATCTCATTAGTGCTAGAAACTACGGCATACAATATCTTATCCTCATATTAAGACCACGTTATACAAATGAAAGGAACGAGTGACCATTAGCTCTTATGCTGGTAAAGGGAAAATCTGAATTCTTAAGGAGTAATATTCAGAACCTAAGCTACATTTTAAACAGTGTTTTTCTTCCTAGGGCCTGCTAATTTCCCTTTCTTCTGTGAAGGATAGCCTTGTATTAGATTGTACATGTAATTGCACATCACTCCTTCTTGAACTACTAAATTATTTTTAAAATTCTCTGTATTTCTTTTCATTCTGAGCAAAAACTTCAGCAATACATTATTACTGATTGTGTAGTTAAAATACTTTTGTTTCTCCTTGAATAAGGCTAAAGAGCTTATGCTTATTCCTGATCTGGTAATGGGAGACACAAGATTTCTGAGTATGTTAGAACTGAAAAAGAAAAAAATCAAGTACATACAATAACCTTTTCATTCTCCAAGAAAGCATAGACATTTACAGAGAAAGAACATTGCAAAGACAATGGATTTTCTGCAGAGTTAGTGAATCTGAGGAAGGTTAATGGCATGAATTGCAAGAATTCTGATGTACAGACATAATTGAGAGAGTCTGAAAAAGCCTGAAGGGTGACATGAAAACATCTGCCTCTTCATGTTAATGGCTGTCTCTCACTCTAGTATATTTTCCCCGTGTTAATAGCACATTTGGTAAAATATTATATACTCATTAATCTGAGGTTAAAGGAATATGACTATTAATTATAAACAGCGTTCTTTTTATTTCCCCTGTAATGTTTCTTTTCAGATCCAAGATTAGGACAGTGCTCTATCTGATGTTGAAAGACATACCATGAACAATATTCTCTTGTTTTTATGGAAGTACTTTCTTTTTTTACTTATTTCCATACCGATTGAAATTTAGTTATTCTCATAAGAAATATTGCTGATTATTTTTACCAATGCTATTTAACTAGAACTTCATAATGTATTTAAATATAAGTGAACATGTAGTTGGCTAGATTAGAAAAGTTCTGGAAATTGAATAAGGTGCCTAGCGTGTGGGTGAATGATAGAATTCACCACTGTGGTAGATTTTTTTTTTTTTTTTTTTTTTTTTTTTTTGCCTGTTAACAGCAAAAATTCAGGCAAGGAACTTCCTATATGGTGGGGAGAGTTATGGTGAGACACTGGTAATTGAAAGTAATTTCTACTGAGCATTTAAAGTAAAATAAAACCTTCATCAAAGAAATACAAGGAGCTGTTCTTTGAATGAACAGAAAAAGACATTCCCTGCTGAGGTAGAAATTTCCTAAGTGAGGTTTCAAGTGAGGTCAGTGCAGTGTGGCTAACACATCCATTTTAGTCCTGTGGAGCCCTGTGTAGAGGATACAATTTAAATGACTGGAATCTGATTCTGACATTAAATCCCTTCATTTTGTGAGAAATATATATTAAGAATATTTAAAATATATAAAATATATGCCCCCAAACTTTAATTTTTATGTAATTCTTTTAACTTTACATATCAAGCTCAGTTTCTGCTTCTTCTGCCTTCCCACATCCATTCACAACCAAGCCGCCCCCACACCCCATGCATCCAGGCTGAGCAAGGTGTCTTACCACAGAGAATGTCTTCCAGAAAGCTAGCTCAAGCACCTGGGTTAAGTCCTGGTCTCACTGCCAGGGGTCCCCAAAACAGATCAAGTCATGCAACTGTCACCCACATTCAGAAGGCCTAGTTCTATCCATGAAGGCTTCCCACATGTCAGTTCAGAGTTCATTAGCTCCTGCTAGTTGGATTAGATGTCTCTAGTTCCCCATCATTATCTTGAACCTTCTTGTTCTTTATTTTTGTTTGTTTTTTAAAAGTTTATTAATTATTAATAAAATAACTTTTACATACCCTCCACTGTAGTAGTGAGGTTTCTAGGTCCCGGGCAGCCAGAGATCCAGACCCACAGACCTGCCGCCTGAGACCCCTTAACCACCCAGCCACCAGCCACTCAGACCCCCAGAAATGACTCAGATGCTTATATTAACTTCATGCTGTTTGGCCTATGGCTCAGACACATTGCTAGCTAGCTCTTACATCTTAAATCAACCCATTTTTATTAATCTGTCTGCCACGTGGCCCATGGCTCACCTGTGTTCCTTACATGTTTCTTCTTGGGTGGCTTACTCGATCTGCTTCTGACTCTGCCCTTCCTTTCCTACCTATTCTGATTCCTCCTCCTACTTCTTCTATGGTGCCTGTCATGGCCCAAAACAGCTCCTTTATTTAAAGATTGAGATTCACAGCATACAGAAAGGCATTCCCATACCACTCCACTCCTCCACCTTCCCATTATCTTGCTAACCCTTCCCCCTCTCCCCCCAACCTTACCTCCCATGTACTCCTCAAAGGGGTAAGGCTTCTCTTGAGCAGTCATCATGGGCTAACTTACCATGCTGAGGCAGGACCCATTTCTTCTTCCCTGTATCAAGTCTGTGCAAGGCATCCCACCATAGTTAGTGGGCTCTAAAAAGCCAGTTCAGGTATCTGGAATAATTCTTGGTCTCATATCCAGGAGGCCCACAAACAGATCAATCTACACAACTATCACCCTCTTTCAGAGGGGCTAGTGTGGTCCCATGCTGGTTCTTCATCTGTCAATCTGGAGTCTGTGACCTCCCATTTGTTCAGGTCAGCTGTGTCTGTGGTTTTCTTCCCTGTGCTTTTGGCCACCCTTCCCCCTTGCTCCTCTAGTTACTCTTCCCTCTCTTCAACTGAATACCATGAATTTAGCCAAGTGACTGTGAATGTCTGTATCTTTTTTGCATCAGTCATTGGACGTAGGTTCCATTAGAGTAGACATCAATTTGACTACAGGGGAATGCTAATTCAGGAACCCTTTACACTATTGCTAGGAGTCTTTTCTGGGACTCCTGTGTGTAGGGGTATTGTGTTGTTTCATGGTAAACAATTATCCCACCCACTGGTTTAATAAAAAAGCGCTGATTGGCCAAAGGCAGACAGGAAGTGTGGGCGGGACTACCAGACTAAAACAGGAAGCACGGAGCAGAATGCCAGGGAGAACAACAGAGAGAAGCCAGAAGAAGCAGAGGACAACCACACTGCTCTAAGAAAAGGTACCGAGCCTCATGGCTGAACAGGATGAGTCATGGGTTAGATGAAGTGTAAAGAGGTAGCAAGTTATATGCCTGGGCCTTAGGCCATCAGCTTAAAACTATTGAAAGCATCTGTGTGTCTCTGTGGGACTGTGGGACTGTGGGTCTGTGGGTCAGTGGGTCCTAAACCTTGAGGTTAGGCCTGAAAATCCAGGCCAGAAACCTCGTACTACACCTGTGGATTTCTCTAGCACAAGGTTTCTCCCTAACCCCTAATAGTTCACTCTGTCAGATTATCTCTTTCGTTGCTCATTTCTCTCCCTCCTCCAACTAAGCCTTCTTAAACCCTTGTGTCCCATACCCTATCCTCTCACCTCCATACACCAATCCCCACATTCACCTTTACTCAGGAGATCTTAACTATTTCTCTATCCTGGGGCAATCAATGTATCCCTTTTAGGATCCTCCATTTTATTTCTCTGTGGTTGTGGAATCTAGCCTGTTCATCCTTTGCCATGTGTTTACTATTGACTTGTGTGTGAGTACATACCCTCTTTGTCTTTATGGGTCTGGGTTAAGTCATTCAGATTGATTTTTTTCTAGTTTCATCCATTTGTTTACAAATTTCATGATTTTATTTTATTCTTCAGTTGATGGGCATATAGGTTGTTTTCAGGTTCTTGTTACTACAAATATTGCTGTTATGAACATACTTGAGCATATTTTTAGCTACTGGAAAAAAATGATGCTTCCCTAATTTTTTTGTTTTTTCTGCTCTGCGGTTTTCCTGTTATTGCTGCCAACCCCAGGGGGCATTAGTCATAGGACTTTCTACGACCTCGGGTGTGGGGTGACTAGGAGGAAGTATTGAGAGGTATAAAAGAGTGTGTTGAATAAAGCTTGGCTCTCTTTTTATGATCCTGGATGATGGAACCTGATGACTCCTGAGTGCTGATTTAACCTCGACGTCCCTCACCGGACTTGGTGCACTCTAGCTGAACGTGACATTTTATCATTTGCATATAAGAGGGCTTCTGAATTTTTGTGTCAATTTTTTATTCTTCCACATTACTGAAGGTGTTTAAGTGCTTGCTGTATGAGTTCTCCCGTAGGTCACTTATGTATACTTTTTCCTTTCCAGTTGGTATCCCATAATCTCCATATGTTGTCTTTTTGGTCTAAATTAAAGTTTGAGTACTATATTAATTAAATATGTAGAAAGTAGAGAACTTTGTTTTGTTTCTGATTTTAGTGGAATCACTTTGAGTTCCTCTCCATTTCTCTTATACTACCTCCTCCATTTATTCAACTGAACAACAGGAGCTAGGCCCAGTGCTTGGTTGTAGATCGTTGCATCTGCTTCCATCATTTACTAGATGTAGGTTCTATGATGTCAATTAGGATAGTCATTAACATGATTGTCAGGATAGGATAGTTCAGGTACCCTCTCCACTATTGCTAGTAGTCTTAGCTGAGGTCATCCTTTTCTGGGATTTTTTCCTTAGCACCAGGTTTCTCGCTCACTCCATTAGGGCTTCCCTATCAAGACATCTCTTTCATTGTGCTCTTCCACCCCCCCCCAACTTGGTCATCTTAATCCCTCGTGTTCCCACCATTCTTAGGGTACTCATATTTACCTAACTTCTCTGGGGTTGTGGATTGTAGCCTAGTTATCTTTTGCTTTGAATTTAATATCCACTTTTGAATAAGTATATACAATGCTTCATTTTCTGGGCCTGGATTGCCTCTCTCAGGATTTTTTTTTCTTGTTCTACTCATAAGCTTTCAAATTTCATGATGTCATTGTTTTTTGTTTTTTTTTTTTTTTTTTTTTTTTTATTACTGTGTAATACTCAAGTATTAAATGGACCACAATTTTTTTCATTCATTTCTTGGTGAAGGGGCATCTAAGTTGTTTCAAGGTCTGGCTATTATAAGTAACACTGCTTTGAACATAACTGAGCTAGTGTCCTTGTGGTACAATTGAGCATCTTTTGAGTTTATGCCAGTACATTCTGTATGTCTGGATTTGTGTATTGTGATTGTTTAAATTCTGTTTTGTCATGGGATATCTTCTTTTCTCCATCTCTAGTAACTAAAATGCTTCTCTGGATATAATAGTCTGGACTGGCATCCATGGTCTCCTAGCATGTCTCAAAGTTTGGCCACAGTTTGGCTTTTAGAGTTCCATTAGGAAGTTCACTTTAATTATGATAAGTCTGCCTTTATATGTCAATTGGTCTTTTTCTTTTGCTGCTCTGAATATTTTTTTATTCTGTATAGTTAGTGTTTTGATTAGTATGTGGAAGAGTTTTTTAATCCAATTTATTTTGTGTTCTAAAAGCTTCTTGTATCTTCATAGGCATTTCCTTCTTTAGATTGGAAAGTTTTCTACTATAGTTCTGTTGAATATATTTTCTGTGCTTTTGAGCTGGAATTCTTTTCCTTCTTTTTTCGCTGCTATGGCCTTTTTATGGTGTCTGATTTTTTTTTGGATGTTTTATTTGTTGGATTTAATAATTTTCTTGATCAGTAAATCGATTTCTTCTATCATAGCTTCAATGTCTAAGGTTCCCTCTTTCTTCTCTTTTGGTTATGTTTGCACCGGTAGCTCCTATTCATTTACCTAGATTTTTCATTTCCATTGGTTTTTGTTTTCTTCAATGCATGCATTTAATTTTTAAATCTTGAACTGTTTGATTTCACTTGTTTGATTGGCTTTTATCCCCCATGCTTTTGCTAAAGGATTTATTGATTTCTTCCAGTTTTTTTCCTACCATTTTTTAAAGGATATTTTAATTTCCTCATTAAGAGACTCCATAATTTTCATAAGGTTAAATTTAAGGTCATTTTTTAATGCTTCTTCTACATTGGAATGTTCAGGTCTTGCTGTTGTAGAATCATTAGGTTCTGTTTATGTCAAATTGTTCTTTATGGTGTGTTTAATATATTCTTACACTGTCGTCAACCCATCTTTCCCTCCAATTAGTGTAGGTGGGGCCTGTGGGTCAAGTGGTTGCTAATGATTGGGCAGTTGTTGGCAGTGATACGATACCATTGCATGGTCTCTGGGGTTACATACAGTGTGTGGGAGGGGAACAGAAAAATAATTTAAGAATAAATTATTTCTGGTGTGTGATAACTATGTCTCATGCATCTTCTTTTCAGTTAATAAAATGATGATTCTGCCAATGGTTTGTGTCAGAAGCTTAAATCATATGTTTCTGAAATTGTTAATAGTCTACATACGGTTGTTCTGGCATACTGATAGCTAGCTGTGTCTTCAAAGTTGTTTTTTTTAAATTTTATTACTTCTAACTGTTTCTGAGGATAAATTGTCATAGTAACCCCACACCTAACCTCATTTACACTTGGGTTATGGATTTTAGAGATTTCTCTCATGGTCTTATACAAAAATCTATTTTCTGTCTTCTCTAAAAACAGTCAAATAGACTTCCAGAGAATTATTGTTTTAACTAAGCAACTGAACTTATAATTTGTTCATTTATTTTTAAAGCCAATTTGAAATTGAGAGGAATTTAATATTCAACAGCAATTTTATATATTTATTTTTAAAACAATATTGTGAACGTTGATGTTGACAAACCAAAGTAAGGACTTCAATGAATTAGAAAAACTGTAGAATGTGAAAGAAGATTCTTGGGAAATACAATTTGAAAAATTTGTCATGTATTTTAGAATACTGTATGTTATGCTAACAAATATCTAGGATTGGTTCTTCTCATTATTCAATCTCATACATGTTAATTTTTAAAATACTATTTTTAAAGTAAATATTTTTATAAAATACTGAACAATATTTTTGCTAGAACATTCAATATTATTTATAAGGCCATTAGCTAAACTCATACTATTATGTCTAAAAATATTTTTGTTAGTATAAATCTAGACATCCCTTAAATATGTTATTTTGTCTTTAATTTTAGGAGAACAGAGACATATCTTGATGAATTTTACTTCACTTTCCCTTACTTCAAAAATAGTCTTGTCTCTAAGCACAGAAGCTTTGGGTTCATCAGTGCCATTTTATCTATGCTCTGAGTTTTGGTTGTCAAAGGACGGTAGAGGGAAAGAAGTTCATCTTTCAGCTTACCATCCTCTGTCCCCATAAAACTGCATATTCTTTCTACTTCTCTAGACATACATTTAATGAAATATTTTGCTTAAAAGGAAACCCTGGCAGCTTAAAAAAAATGTCCAGGCTTTACCCATATTCAAGAAACCTACAGCCAATGAAGGTGAGAGACACATGTCTTTAATATCCTCTCTAATCTTTATATCACTGGATTTCCACATAAGACGGTGACTATTTTGGTCTTTGGAAATAAAATTTTTTTCATTTTTAGCTTCCAGTTGAGTAAGGCAAAAGGATATTGGTGTTTTCTTTGCTGTTCCTGAAAACTTCTTTCCTCTTTCTCTCCTCAAAATCTCCATGCTGAAGTCTAAATCATTACTTCCCAAATGCCATTTTTATTATTATAAAAGTCCATCAGTTTTGTTTCTGCTTTCACATCCATATTAATTTTTTTACTCTAGTCTTAATTTTTGACCAATTATACAACATTATAGAAATCTTACTACAGCATAATGTCAGAATTCCATGAATACTTCTCCAAACATAAACTTTAAAATTTTATCTGACTCAATGAATTACATTTTTTTGGAGCTACCTCTTTCTGTGTGCAACATCCTAACTGTGTTTTATAACAGCATTATAGCCATTGTTTCATTTTTATATGATAGCTTTAGTTTTTAAATAGCTGTTCAAATATACCATGACTAATCATTTATTTACTCTACAAAAATACAGAAAACTCAAATGTTCTTCTTTCATTTATTTTTATATTTAATTGCATATGAATACACAGTATATTCTCATTAATTTACTTGGTTTCCTTATGAATTCCACACCAATACCAAATTGTTCTTTTAATTTACACAGTTATTACACCTATGTGGCCACAAAAACTTAGTCACAAGTGTCCTTATAGGGCTTGCTTTCAAAGTGAGGTCTAGGGCTGTCCATTAGATATAATTTGCTTTCCAAGTTCAAATATTCTACTTATTCCTGAAAATAATGTAATAATTAGAGAAATAGAAACTAGGAATTTGAGAGTGAAATGGGCGGGCTTTATAGGGAGTTGCTGGAGGGAGAAGATAGATAGACAAAATGTAATTATGTTTTAATTTTAAAATATTATTTTAAAATACTTTGTATTCGGACAGTAGTGGTGTCTGCTCTTTGAGTATTTTTTTTATGTTGAATCTTCAATAATGAAAGATGTGCTTTAGATATATAGTTAAAATCCCTCAAAGGGGGTATATATTTTTTCCAATTCCTTTAAAAAAGAGTAGTACCTGCCTCCTTGAGTGCACTGGATTTAAGCATTCTGAAGATATAATTTAAAGACAAATAGATAAATGTGTAATCTCCAGAGAGTACTTATGGGAGTATTCACAAAGTTTTAAGTCCACTGAGAGTATTTCTATTTTTGTCTTCCCTCATTTGCCTTCCATACTAAGTATTAGTGATGATTATTATATTTAGTAAAGTTAATTAAATCATAATGATATCTTTAAAAATATTGTTTAACAAAAAGCTGGGTAGGGCTGGTGAGATGGTTTATCCGGAAAAGGCATGCACTCTCAATCCTGACAAACTGAATTTATAGTGGAAAGAGATAGATAGTTCCCACAAGTCATGTTCTGACCTCCATATGGTACATGAATATGCGTGCACGTGGGCACACACACACACACACACACACACACACACACACACACACAGTCACATACACAAACCGCACATAAATTTTAAGAAAACTACACTAAAATAAAAATGTTTGAACTGTGTTGTGCTCTAAATGTAAAATATACTTTAGATTCTGAATGTGAATTATAAAAATTTCTGAGTAATTTTTCATATTTATGACATGCTAAAATGGTAATATTTTGTATATATTGAGTCAAGTAAAATATTCATATTTTATAAAACACTGGCTTATCATTTAGATTTTTCTCCTTAGCTCTTTTATTTTCTCATCTTCATTCACCTTGCTCCTCACTGTAGTGAAAACATTTTATCTATTGATAACTATTATCTCTTCAAGTCATATTTATGCCAGCCTTGTTATGTGTCTTATATCATTTTGAAAAGATTAACTAACATCCCTCAGCTGACTTCAACTAATACAAATTCTACAAATAAATATGGCAGAATTTACATAGCCAAGAATTGTAATGTAACACCACCTGTCAAGAAACAGGTAGAAATATTGCTAAAGTTTGATGCTGGACGTTATAATAAAATTCTGTCTCAAAATATAAATATATCAGCAATATTAATCAGTCAATTAATTATTGAATGTAGCAGTTCATCACTATAAATTATATTTTTCCTTCAGGTACATAATCAAGCATTTAACATCTTTGTTATCACCATTAATGCTTTTACAATATACCATCAAAATTCTAGGTTGTATAACTAACCCAAATATTTCTTCTGTTTATATTACAGATTCTTGAAATAATTTATGTCCTTTACTGCCTCCAATTATTCAACCTGTTCTCCATTCTGACATGAATGCCATAAAATGAATAGTTTCTCCGAAATCTACTATATTTTATCACTATATTTACTCTGTGCTCTGGGACTAAGTGTTTGTGTCCATTACATCAACATTAATGTTTAAATCATTGTTTTGAAATTGTTTGTTAGCTGACAATTATACTTCTAGATTTTGAACTCTAATGTCTAATTTCTTACACATCTTTTACTATTAATTTTTCCCAAATATAAAGTTGTCTATACACACATATTCTACCACCCACTCACTATCTCAGGGATTATAATTCCATCTTTCCAGGTACCCAGGCCAAATATGCCAGAGTTTCTGTTTTCTGTCTTTCTGTTCTTAAAGCATCTTTCTCTTATCCTTATTCCTTCTGCTATTTTTATTATTAGTTATACTTATTAAAACCAATATTGTAAATTTACTTGGATATACTTGAAAATTTAGAAAAATATGCTAAATAACTTAAGTTTTTTAGTTTCTCTATAGTCATGCTAGTTTTTTGTGTTAGGAGACATTAGTTTGAATTCTACAGTTTTTGATGAATATATATGTTAGGTCCTAAAGTTCCGTACACTTTGCTGAAACTGAAAGCAGTACATTCTTTTTGTAGTTGAATAATAATTTTCTCTTTATATCACTCATTTTCTTTATCACTGAATCCACTGAAGACTATCAAGTTTTATTCTATCTCTAGGCTATGACAAACTGTTCTTCAACAATGACAAAAACGGTATAGTAAGTACTTCTTTGATGTGACAATTTTCCTTCTGTTTATTCCCTGAAGTAGGATTATTTGGTGTATTTTGTAGAGGGAGCACAGCTAACTATCCTGACGGACCTACAGTTGCCATGGTCCAGGTTAATGTGCATGGGCATGCACACTGGCCACTTCCTGCTTAACCAGCTTGGAGTGGACTACAGAGAGAGAGAGAGAGAGAGAGAGAGAGAGAGAGAGAGAGAGAGAGAGAGAGAGAGAGAGGAGAGGGAGAGGGAGAGGGAGAGGAAGGAGAGGGGAGAGGGAGAGGGAGAGGGAGAGGGAGAGGGAGAGGGAGAGGGAGAGAGGGAGAGAGAGAGAGAGAGAGAGAGAGAGAGAGAGAGAGAGAGAGAGAGAGAGAGAGAGAGAGAGAGAACACACAGCTAGGGGAGTCCCTGGGAGCCAATGAGAAATTGGGAAATATGCCCCATATGAGCAATAAAGGAGTCTGCTGTCTGCTTTAAAGGAGTTTACCCTTTGCATTTAATCAGGGTGCTTTTTGCTTTTGGCCTGAACCAGGTCTCTGCACCATTGACACAATTGTTTCTTGGCCCTTCCCATAAAGAGCATCCAGATACAATGGCTGTAGTAGTGGGGTTCTCGGGTCCCAGGTGGCTGGAGGCCCAGAGACCCACAGACCTGCCGCCCCAGACTGCTTAGGCACCTACTGCTCAGGCCCCCAGAAATGACTCAGATGTTTATATTAACTTCATACTGTTTGGCCTATGGCTCAGGCACATTGCTAGCTAGCTCTTACATCTTAAATCAACCCATTTCTATTAATCTGTTGGCCACATGGCCCGTGGCTCACCTGTGTTCCTTACATGTCTCTTCTTGGGTGGCTTGCTCGATCGATCTGCCTCTGACTCTGCCCTGCTTCTCCTACCTATGCTCTGATTTCTCCTCCTACTTCTTCTATGGTGCCTGCCATGGCCCAAAACAGCTCCTTTATTTAAAGATTGAGATTCACAGCATACATAAACACATTCCCACATCACTTCCCCCTTTCTGTCTAATCAAAAAGGAAGGTTTCAATTTTAACATAGCAAAATTACATATAACAAAATAGCTATCAAGCAAGAATTACAGTTATAATATCTAGTCTATTTGTATTTAGCAAAATTAAAGAAAATACTCTATCATCTATTTTATCTTTATGAATCTAAAGTTTCATAACTAATATATCTTTCAAATGACTAAGAAAAACTATGCCTATAACTATCTAATCTTCAATTACATCAAAGACCACAGAAGGATATATTTACCCAAGTAAACCAGAAGTGTAAGAAACTTCTAAAATCTAGAAAGGACAGAGATGACACCTATAAGCCTGGACAGTCAACCAAAGTTCCTTTATAAAGTTGGGGCATCCATTTTCAGCCTACAGGCCCAAAGTCACTTTTCATTTCAGTGAAGCAGGAAATCTGCTCTTCCCATTCTGACACAGTTCATCCGTTGCTTCTCCTTGAGCCCTGAAGAATGTCTGACAATTTTCTCTGTAAAGCAGTTACCTGAATGACCATCTTGGCTTGTTCTGCCAAAGTTCAGAGGTCATCTTCTTATGGAACCTGCATGTCCAGTTTAAACAGCATACTGTCAAGCAGTCAATATAAGAACAGGTCCTTATCCAGTGGCTTACCATTACCACAAATAGAGTACACTCCATATGGAGTTTCTTCGATGCCCATTTTTCTCTTGAAGAAGATTGGTGCTGCCAGGAACAAATCTGTTTCACTGTCCAGAAAAGTCTAAGTTCTTAAAACATTTTAAATGCCATATTCTTTAGGTCTTAGAAGTATTTGAAGATTACCTACCTAATTGAAATATATCTTTGTATACTTAAAAATCCTAACTAACCTAACTATAAGTTTGATTATCAAAGTTGACTATTAACCTTCATTTCTTAATTATACACTACAACTTTAAATCAGTTACATGAACATCATACCTTAAACAAGAATAGAAAAACACATACAGCATAACAAAATTGACCTTAAATTTGTATCAATAAACCAAAATCTATACCAATGTAAAGCATTTTGAGATTAACAGCTGATTTCCTGATCTAAGTAAATTCAATAATCTAATTTTTTAAAAAATTATTTATATACCATATCCCCTTTTTCTTCTTATAAAGAGATTAACTATGAACATTAACCATTTATAATGAAAACAAACATTTAGAAACAATATTTGGGGGATTTGGGTGTAGTTATCTATTATTACTTCCTGCTGATTAAGGGGCGTTGAAAATCTCACAGATTGTTGAGACTGGATCATAATCTGCAGCCATGAAGCTGATCTGGGCATCTCTTCTCATCAGAGGTTTTCTTCAGGGGGTCTTGGTTGATGGAACCATATTTGCCTGGAAGCAATCCACAGGTTCTCGTCTTCTGTGGAAACAAAAGCAGAACTCTTCCAAAGCAATAAATCCTTAAACATAATTTTCAAAATCAAAATACCTTTAAAACATATTTTGTTTTAACTTAGTAGCCTTTGCATTTGTAATCCATTGTCTTTTTGCAGTTAGCTCATTAACAGTTAACAAATTAAAAGAAAACACAATAACAACCAAAATCCAGATTTTGTGTCTATTTTCCATCTTTGCGTGGCTTATTATATTTTTATTACTCTATTTCTCTCTTTAAAGACTTTTTCTAACCTCTTTCTTTTCTCTCTGAAGCCTATGTACCTTTTACACACATTTAACCCACTTACAGGTTTTTCTTTTCATCTGAATCTGTTTTATTGTGAATCCTTAATCATCTTCTAACTAGAAGAGCTTTTTAAAATACTCTCACTCTCTTGCAACATAGTTTTTGTAGATACTGTTGAGTCAGTAAGTTCTCTTAAAGGGACCACGTGTTTGTGGCCAGCAAACAGAGCAGACTTCGGAGAATGCTGCTACTAAGAAACCGTCTTTGTTTCTTTTTTGTTCAAAATAAATAGAAATTTAAAATCAATCACATGCTACTGAGTCTTCTGTGAGATTTCAGGAACCAGCCTGATTGCAGCTTACACTGCCTTCTGCCAGTCCGCAGGCGCCATTTTGAATGTGACCCAGATGCCACGATTTCTTTGTACAAAGACCCACTTCGTATACACAATTTGGAAGCTGCCTTTTCTCAGTTTCTGTGATCTAGAACTCTTTTTAATCTTTCTTAGGCTTTAAGTGGATAATCGACCCATGTTGGAATGCGCCATCTGTAGTAGTGGGTGGGGTTCTCAGTCCTGGGCAGCTAGAGGCCCAGAGACCCACAGACCTGCCGCCTGAGACCGCTTAGCTGCCCAGCCGCCCGGGTCCCCAGAAACGACTCAGACACTTCTATTAACTATATGCTATTTGGCCTATTGCTCAGGCACATTGCTAGCTAGCTCTTACATCTTAAATCAACCCATTTCTATTAATCTGTCTGCCACGTGGCCCGTGGCTCACCTGTGCTCTTACATGTTGCTCAGCTTGATCTGTCTCTGACTCTGCCCTGTTTCTCCTACCTATGCTTTGATTTCTCCTCCTACTTCTTCTATGGTGCCTGCCATGGCCCAAAACAGCTCCTTTATTTAAAGATTGAGATTCACAGCATACATAGACGCATTCCCACATCAAATGGCCTCTAACATCATTTAACTTCCCCTCCCCTCCTCTCCTCTCCTCTCCTCTCCTCTCCTCTCCTCTCCTCTCCTCTCCTCTCCTCCCCTCCCCTCCCCTCCCCCCTCCCCTCCCCTCCCGTCCTCTTCTCTTCCTTCCTCTTTCCTTCTTTCCTTCTGTCTTTCTTTCTTTCTCTCTTTCTTCCTTTTTTGTTCTTTTTAGAGTCTGTACTGTTTTCTCCAAAGCCTTTTGTGCTTAATCCTTTTTCTCAAGCCATGTGTAAGAGTTCTCTTTTCCTTACTTCCTCATGAGCATTCATTATGTAATGCTTTTTGGCCTGTGTATTTAATCCTGAAACTCACAAGGTTGGGGGACGTCCAGCTGATCTATGCGCTAGCTTCATGCTTTCCAGGACTACATAATGAGACCCTGTCTTAAAATAACAACAAATAAATATAATTTCCCAGAATTAGAATAAACAAAACTATTACTGGATGATCAGATACTTGAGAAACTTGAGAAGTTTCTTGAAAGAAAGAGCTTTCAGTGTTAATAAAGGATAGTAGGCAAACTTGGGAAGTTGTCCTCTTGAGGTGATACACTCATTTTATTTCTCCAATAGCATTCTTTATACATCTTTTTGTGACTCACTCAACTTCAGCCAATGAAGCCTCCTTGCTCTCTCCCTAACACACTGAATGTTTTGCTTTGCTATCAAAATGAATTTGTTAGCTGCTGTGTTGTCTTGACTATTTTAAATGGCTACCTCTTTGATTTCCTTTTAGTTTTCTCAGGAGCAGTTGTTTTTTTTTTTTCCTAAATATAAAGACTGTGTCCCTCTTTCATAATCACTTTGAACCATTCTATTGCCTCAAGCTTTATATTAGGTTACAAGCATCATCACAATTATTTTGAAGAAACAAGAAATACAGTACTTGAAATTTAGAAAATTTACAATTCTAATCTATATTGTACATCTGTGAGAACAGTAGAAAACTGTCTTCACTGCTCATCTTTCTCTTTAGCCTCCAATTCTCTAAGTTCCAAAGACAAATATCTTTATTTTTCTAAATGGCTTTTTAAAGATGTTTCATAGAGCAATATAACTGGTAAACTGATTAAACAAATTAGGTAATAGTAATTAATTAAACCATATGTAAGAGGAAGCAATATGAGAAGCCATGACAAGTCTGTATCATACATAAAGAAATAGAGAGCAACACTGGTGTCATACATTAGTAAGGAAATAACCAGCTATGCTGCATTGATAACACTAGTGAGCCCAAGTTCTCAAAAGCTTTCTTTTACCACAAAATCTATAAGATGTCAATTGTGAAAACAAATACATCCTAAGGTCACTAAAGTTTACTGTTGGTAGCAATTTCTGTGATATTTAAATTAATAAATGTTTAATGGATAGTTACCTGTAAAATTACACATATTCTTTAATATGCCAATGTACATTGTACAGCTTAAAATAAAGAATTCATTTTATTTGTAAGTATATTTCCCTAAAGATTCACTTCATGCTCCCCATTATTTTTGATTGATTAACATGATGGGAAGCCAACTAGTACTTAAGCTAAATGAAAGACACAAGTCATCACTGAGATAGAGGACTGGAGAATGTCATCATCCATCCATGAAACACATAAGTTTTCACGATATTACACTGTAATGAGGAGGCTGTAAAAAAAAATGAATGAAAGTTACTCCCTCCTCAGTGTCACATTATTTTACATAGACAATACTGTGCTTTATAAACGAAATGCCAATTCTTCTCTCCTCTGATGCTGGAAGTCATGTAATCCCAAAGCTCATATATTTGAAGAAGAAAAGTTTTATATTGACTCTGGCAACATAACAGATCAAGCTGCAATTTGTGCAGATGGAGAAATCCCACTTCAAGAACAAAGAAACAAAGAAAAATATTTCTTTTAAGAAAAGACATAAATCTTAGTGATAAATAGATGAACATACCTTATTTTTACACATCCTTTGGCCAAAAACCATTTTCAACTTACTGTAAAAAAGGATGTGAAGAGCCTTATTTTTGTAGAAGATAAATTAAAAATCTTTCCATGTAAGACAATGGGGGATTCTTTGAAAGGAAGGGGAATAATGGATCTAATAATCAAAATGTGTCTTATAAAGAAATGGTACGTATTAAGTGCATGTGGGAGAAGTATTTTCAGTGAGATAACTGTAAGGAGTCTCCCTGTTCCTCCAACCAGCTTCCAAATAACAATATAGAATATTTTTATTTTTTTTTAAAAAAGGAAAAAAAAAACTTTACCAAAACACAAAAGTGCCAAATTTGAAGAGAGTAGGGACAAGTAATCCATGCAATAGAAATAAAAATCTGTGTGGTGGGGCTTAGTTGACACAGGGGCTGGCGTTTTGGTCATAACCCCACAATCATGGCATTGAAGGTGACCTTTACAGGCAGTAGATATTCAGTTTCTAGGTATTGGAACAATATCTCAGGTGAAATAGAGTATAAGATGGCTTTAATGCTTAGGACCAGAAGGCCAGAAAGGATGGTTTAAGTCATATATGGCTGACATAGCGGTGAATCTGTGGGGTTGTGCCCTTCTACTGCATGGAATACCCAGATTAAAATCCCTCCAGGATCTTATATCAACTGGAGACTCAATTATGTTTCCAAAAGTGATGCTTTAAGGTGCTATGAAGAAAATTCACCAACTGTTCAAGTTGTACAAAAGAATTGCCCAATAATCACAGAACCTAAAAGGACATGCACAGTGCTGCTTTTGAGATGGTTAACAGAAAAGCCTATTTGGGTTCAGCAATGACCTTTGACAAAAGAAATGCTTCAGTCTTCAAAACAGTTAGTACAAGAACAGTTACAGGCTCAGCTTATCAAAGAATCAACCAGTCCATGGAATTCTCCTGTTTTTGTTGTCAAGAGAAAATCTGGAAAATGAAGGATGGTGATGGATCTAAGAGCAATTAATAAAGTGATTCAACCTATGGGCACTTTACAATCTGATATTTGTCTGACTTTCCTGTTACCTAATGGATGGCCTATTACAGTTGTTGATTTGAAGGATTGTGTTTTTTTTACCATAGCTTTATAGGAACAGGACAAAGAGAAATTTGCTTTTACAGTGCCTAATCTTATTAATTCATGTCCAGTTAAGAAGTTCCAATGGAGGGTGCTTCCTCAAGGAATGTTGAATAATCCCACTTTATGCCAATATTTTGTACAACAACCACTAGAAATACTGCGCGAGCACTTCCCACAATCTATCATTTACCATTATATGGATGATATTTTGTTGGCAGACCCAAACCCAAAAACATTAGAAACATTGTTTGAAGAACTAAGGAAAATATTACCTGATTGGGGACTACAGATTGCTCCAGAGAAAGTTCAAAGGGGAGATTCTATCAATTATTTAGTATATAAAATAGGTTTACAGAAAATTAGGCCCCAAAAGGTGAAATTGAATAGAGATAAATTGAGGACTCTTAGTGATTTTCAAATGCTACTTGGGGAATATTGTAGTATGAGGTTTCTGGCACGACTTTCAGGCCTAGCCTCAAGGTTTAGACCCGCAGATCCCCAGACATGCAGAGACACACAGATGTTTACAACAGTTTGAGGTGGATCGACTTAAGGCCCAGGCATATAACTTGCTAACTGTTTACCCTTAAACTAACCCATGTCTCTTATCTTGTTCATCCATATGGTTGGGTATCTTTTCTTAGAGCAGCATAGTTGTCCTCTGCTTCTTCCAGCTTCTCTCTGGAGTTCTGCTCTATACTTTCTGTTCTCAGAGTTTTCTTAGTCTGGTAGCCCCACACATACTTCCTGCATGCCTTTGGCCAATCAGTGCTTTTATTAGAATGAATAGTTCTGCCACATAGACCAAGCAAGAAGCTGAAAACATATATCAAATAATTTCTGATCTGATTTCTAAAGGTAAATTCAGACTTTATCAATTGACTGAAAAGGACCCTGCAGAAATTGTTGTGCCTTTGACTAATGAAGGAATTTATTTATTATGGGCAGACAAGTGAACCTTTGCAAAAGGCTTGTAGTGATTTTTTAGGAGAGATTAATAATAAATATCCTTGAAGTAAGAGCATTCAATTTATAAAGGAAACTAATTGAATCTTTCCTCATGTGGTACAGTATAAACCCATTTCTGGAGCTCTTGCATTTTATACTGATGCGAACAACTTAGGAAAGGCTGGTTACAAATCGGAAAACTTAATTAAGGTGGCTCATAGCCCTTATAACTCTGTTCAGAAGTCAGAACTATATTCAATTATTATGGTGTTGTTGGATTTTACAGAGCCTCTCAACATAATTACTGATTCTCAGTATGCAGAAGGAGTTGTTTTACATATTGAAACTGCTGACTTCATTCCTGATGATACAGATTTGACCATACTATTCATACAACTACAGGATATCATCAGAGATAGGATACATCCTATGTACATAATACATATCAGGGCACACACTGGTCTCCCATGACCTCTAGCGCAAGGTAATGATGAAATTGATTGGTTGCTAACAGGAAACATGCTAGAGGCCACACCAATCAATGATTGCTTTTAGAAAATAGATTATTCAAAAATGGATAGCTCTCTATGATTATCCTTCAAGTCACATTTCTAATAAGAGTTCCAGATAGATGTAGTACGAGGCTTCTGGCTCTGATTTTTGGGACTATCCTCAAGGTTTAGGCCCACAGACCCCTAGACAAGCAGAGACACACAGATGTTTATAATAGTTTTTAGGCTGATCAGCCTAAGGCTCAGGCATATAACTTGCTAGCTCTCTACCCTTCATCTAATCTATGACTCATCCTGTTCAGCCATGGAGCTCGTTACCTTTTCTCACAACAGCATAGTTGTCTTCTGCTTCAAATCTAATATTCTTTTTCCCACTTATGTATAACAACTTATAAACAACACTGTAAATAAACACGAACATCCAAAATCCATGCTTTGGGAATGTGGGCATCATTATCTAGGCTACTTCCTGCTAAATAGGGGCATTGGCAATCTCAAGGGAATCTAAAGAAAAATGTAGGACTATGCACAAGTCTTTAGTGAGTAGTCTGTGAGGCTGGGTTGTCTCAGCCAGTCTCTTTGAAATTGCTCTGAAAACGCAGCTCTGGAAACTTCAACAGAGGTGCTCTGGAATGCTGAATCATCTGGTCCATCCATTTCCAATGGAGATTTTTCAGGGGGTTTTCCTCTATCAAACTTTATGTTCTTTATCCAGGAAGAAACCACAGTTTCTGATTTTCTGTGAAAATAAAAGGAAAGCCTCTTCTCCAAAGTAGCGTATCTTTGCATTTCGATTTTAAAGTAAACTCATTTACAAAATACATAGGTTGAATTAATCCAACAGTATTTATAATTAACTGTCTTTTATCAGCTTTTACTACTTCATTTTCAGTCAAGAAACTTAAAAATAAAACAATAATATACAGTATCCAGACATTCGTTGTATTTTCAATCTTTACATTGCTTATTTTTATTTATTTTATTTTACTCTATTGATTTTTTAAGGGCTTTCTCTACCTTTTCTTTTTCTAAGCCTATGTATATATATTTTCAACACTCTCTAAGCCATTTAGACTTTTTTTAAAAACTGTCTTTACTGTATATTTATTTCTTAACTTTTTCTATCTCTGACAACACCTTTGTTTGGCTAGGGTGATTGACTCCACCCACATTCTTCCATTTCTTTCTGTTTCTGAACAGAACAATAATACAGCCTCAAGGATCTCTTTTAAATAAGAGAAAGGGAAATAGATAGGATAGATAAAGGTAGATTGTTCTACCTACCTATAAACAATTTTTAGTTGAATATATGGGCTATGCTAAAGACAGTTTGTGCTGGCATAGATATTTGTATATTGATACAAATGTGAAATCATTTTATATGTTTGTTTGAGACAATGTGTACATTGGTACAAAGTTAATTCTGAAATTTCTTTATATAAGCAAAGCAACTTGTACATTGATATAAAACTGAATCTGTAACTGTTATATTTTATATATACTTCTACCTCTGTTTAAAATATTTGCACGTTATTGTCATGTCCACTATACAATTATTACCTCCATTTAACTATACTAGACATAATGTATTATTGCACTAGTTGTGATATATGCACAAGATGTTTTATATAACTCTGTTTGGATGATATATATGTATATATATACATATATATATATCATATGTATGTATGTCTAAAATACTGTTGACACTTCACATGGTATATATACCTCTGGCTAATGTTTGATAGTCATACTAAAAGTCATTGTTTAATGATTATACACCCTTTATACATATTCTAATATTATAGTACAGGTTTTAATCCTTAGGACAATAAAAACTGCAGTCAACATTACTTAAGTTGCCATGTCAGAGTCATCTCAGATACAGGTTAGAATATCATAGATTGACAGGAGTCTTCAACCATTTCATAGACTCAGAGAATATGGCATTTAACATTTGTTATTATTTGGAATTCAGCCGTGAGAGACGTGATGACTCCTGGTGTCACTGCTCCTTTCCCGAGATGGTGTTGAGCATCAAGGATACTCTTTTGGAGTTTGTCCTTTTGGCAGAAAATGGCCACTTGTGTAAAGAACTGCCCTTACCTTGATTGCTGAAGTACACACATGATGTCCAAGCTGGATTAACAAGATGACAAATGGAGACTGATGAAACTTGCCTGGACAGGATAAGACAGTTCTTCCAAAATTGCCCTGCTTGTGTATAGATTTGGCAGATACCATAGTCCTGTAGCCAATATGATGGGTGCTCCAATGGCACACAAAACCATAGGTATTGTCCAGGTAGCTGTGCCACTGTCCTCTCCAAAATTTTGGAAGCTACTACCTGCATGTACTTCTGACTTTAAGGTGATACATTTTCCTTCTCAGGTCTTGAAGGGGTTGAAGAATAGGTAATTAAGGTTACTACCCTATTATCCCTTAGCAAGGAACATTCATATGTTGGATTTTCAGTTTCCCAGATCAACATTTTTGAAGTAATTTATATACTCTATCATCTATCAATATTATAGAAATATATGATGTACTTTATATGTGTTAGATTTTGGTTGTAATTTGTGCCTTATCCTCTCCTAGATACTACCTCATAATAATCCCTATTATATATAGTCTTAGTTAGACAAAAGGGGAGATGTGGTGGGATTCAGGTGTCAACTGATAAGGTCCAAAGATGCCCATCCAGAGTCCTGGGCTCTGGAAGGAAGAGTGGCCTACTCTATTCCTAAGGGGCTGCTGGGATCTTGGAAAGCCCTGTTTCCTAGTTCCAGACTACTGGAGAAACTGGTTTGGCATCCATTGTTCACTGTGTGGAAATCTAGTCTATCAGGTTTCTATATAAGCTGTTACCTGTATCATGAGTATTGGCTTATATTTTAATAAATATTAATCTGGAAAAAAATGTGACCCCCAAAATCCCAGTAGCTTTTTATTAATAGGGTTGGCCACTCCCCCTTATGGACCCTGGTACCTTGGATAGGCGTCTTTGGACCTTATCAGCTGACACCTGAATCCCACCACAAATCTGTTTACCAAGAGCAGAGAACCAGAGGACATGAGAAATAGTTCATTTGCAATCTGATCTAGAATATGGGGGAGAAACTCCCAATTTGTCTCTACCTTACCTGTGCTGATGATAAATTTTATAGAAGAGGTTGCACAGAAACAGGAGCTGCACATTGTGGACTTCGGCTATGAGATGTCTTTCCCACAAGGAAGATTGTCCTATAGGTTCAGGACTTCAGCTTGTTCTTGCCTCCAATGTGGTACAACTAGAGCTAGTAGATTCTAGGTAACCAAGAGCTGAAGGCTTTTGGTCTGAATTTATACATATCTCAAATTTTAAAATAAGATGAAGGGAACTATATACACTAAATACACATTTTAAGGCACTTCAGTGTTCCTACTTTATATGTCTGTATTATTAAGGGTATTTTCAAAAATTATTATTAAACACAGAAAAGCACGGTTATAGAGTTAATGACAATTATTAGCAACTTAATGTTTTATGTGTATACTTAAATGACTTTTAGTGGTTAAAAAGCCTGCCATGTAAACTAATCTATGGATAATTGGATTTGAACGGATGTTTTTTCAGGCCAATCCTTAAGAAATAATGTTCTCTGATTTAGCACAATCTTCAGAAAATGACTATTAAGAAGAAAGAATGAATATAGGAAAATTAAGTAAGGAGGCTCATGTTATACATTTTTACAGTTTTTAAATGATTTTAAATACAATATATATTTTACTTTTTAGAGATTTCTATTTTTCCATGTTAGCTGTGGCTCCTAATCATATTTTCTTTTTATGTTATGTATCTCAGCAATAATTCTCCCAAGTTATCATTGTCCAAAGCATACAAATTGTAGGTATTTTATTTATAAAAACCTAAAACTATGTTAACCATTTCTTTTAAAGTAGCTGAGGAATTATTTAGTGATTATTAACTCTAATTTTTAAGTGATGTAACAATGCATTCATTCAAATAAGCAAGCTTCAAAGAAAACTGACATTTATATAAGAAGAACACAATGAGTTTGTTTGATTGGTTATGCAGTTTACATATATATACATATATATATGTATATAGTTATGTATGTGATCTTATGAATATGTATATATATACATACATACACACACATATACACATGTATTTATATGTATACCTGATAAATGAGACCTGCATCTACTATCAAATCTCCTTCACTTCAGAATTTCATAAGGTTTTGACTGAGTAAGCTGGCTTTGATCCTAATCTATCCTGAAAAAAAAAAAGAAATAAAATCTACCTTTAAGCAAACTACCTTTTTTTTTTTCTTTTTAGTAACTTACACCTGTGCCATGGTAATCGTAGAATAGTGAAATATCTCCATTTCTCATTGCAATCATGTACAATCGTCTCGTCTAGAGCACTTACCAAAATTGTTTGAGATTTAAGCAGTGAATTACCATCTTTCAGCTGTTAAATTCAGGTGCCAAGGATCCTTAGTTTCACTAAGAGTACTTAGGTATAATGAGCCTTCAACGAATACTGACTGGGGAGTGTGTATATCAAGGACAGAGTTGAAAGACTCATTTGGAACAAATATAATTTATATTTGAACACAAAACCAATGCAAGGGGCTTCAGTAATACCCAAATTCCCAATGAATATGAATCTCACTATATTAAGAGAAAATAAGAAAAGTAATCATAGAACTTTGAAAATTGGAAACAATTTAAATAATTATAAGCATAAATTAAATAGTTGTAAACATAATGTAAATAGTAGACAAATAGGAGCAAAAGCACACAAGCATGAAATCCTTATCTTTGGAACTCCACCATTATTCTTATGGTAAAGTTTTCAAAATAAATGTAATGTAAATAAGAAACCTGGTAAATGTGCTTTACAAAATAATTTGAATATCTGCCAGTGAAAATTGTACTTAATGTTAAAAATATTTACTTAATAATTTAAAATAAATAAAATAAGTTTATAATTGGCTAACTTATTGATTACTCATGAATTCTTGAGCATTTACAATATCATTAATACTCATTTAATCTAAGCATATTGACAGACATCATATTTCTCTTCTTCATAGGTTAAAGTAAACGCTATTATTTAATGTATTTTTAATCAAACCATGACTTCAACAAAAAGGAAATAGAAATGCATCAAAAAAATTAGCAAAGAAAATATCAACAGGTAAGGCATTTATGTTTAGTACTTACATTGCCAAAGTCTCACTAGACAAATTGACTTCCTGGGGAACTGGAAAGTTCCAGCCACAGGATAAGAGCTAAAAAATTTCCTGGTATTTCATATTCAGTTTATAGAAGTGTCACTGTTTCCCATCAGGCTGCTAGATATTAGTTTCTAGAAGAGTCTGGTTCTGATCCCAGTGGTGAATTCCATGTACACTAATTTTGTGGTTCCTCCAATACCTTAGTAAGTGTCAAGTTCCCATTAGTTAATATTATACACCAAAGCCTGGCTGGTAACATCATGACTACTCATGGTACCTCTAGATATTTGAACATTTAAACTCAAAAAATATAAACAGAAAACAGAAAAGGTTTACTGAAGGGCAAGACACATCAGCAAGGCACAGTGTGATTTGGAAGATATTAACGTAAGCTACCTGCTATAAAATTGGATAATTAAGTTTTAATGCACTTGAAATTATGAAATTTTCTAATTATATTCCTTTTGTATGAGATGCAAGAAAGCTTTCTAATGTTGGTCAACAAATCTTATAAAGGTGATGACTGGCAGACCAAAAATATACCAATTGAGCTTTAAAAAAAATAAAATTAACTAATAAGTGTGTGTGTGTATATGCACATATATATATGTTGCATTGTCACTGTTTTGTAAGAGCACTCACTCTTGACAAGAGAAAAGCTACAGTAGGCATTTCTCTTACACTATTTTTATTTGCTAAAATTTTAAAAAGGAAAAGGAGTATAAGTGCACATCTTGTATAATTATGTAAGAAAATACCTAATAAGTAATGTCATCATAGATTTCCATATAATCTCTTGATAGAGAACGTAACATTTTACTCTCCTCTAGTCTTCATGGGTTTATGACATATTCATGCTATAAACTGTATTTGTAAAATATGTTCAAAATATTCTACAACAATCAGTGATTTCCTACTTGAACAAAACCATAGCCCATCTCCAAATCTAACATCCTAATGTTAATTGTTTTTTTGTGAGACCACCATAATTCTAAGGATTCAACTTGGAAAAAATCTGTTTATTACATCTTTCAAAACAAATTTTATCTCTTTATGACTAAGACACAATATAACCAACATTTTATACAAAATCATTGTTCCTATTTTTTATTCTCATCTTGACACTGGCTGCATATTGGAATATAATTAAAATTATCCTTTATTGAAAGTGTGAAATTATTCTCTCTGTTTTATAACAATGCTAGTTTTCTTTTTCTCTAATTCAACATAGAGCGGGTATAAACGTGGCAAGCTCATTATTTGTTTTGTTTCATTCATATTTACTCATAAACCATATATGGCTTACACTTGGCAATTAATCATTTGTTGAGGCAAAATATTTTCAATAGAAGCACACAAAGCAAAAAAATACTTTATCTGGCAAAGAGTTTTTCATTTGTTTATTTCAGCATTATCTTTATAAACATACACTTTATTTTACTGAATTAAGTCATTGGAATTTAATATGGCATGTTACAATGGTTCACACCGAGAATAGGAAAAAAACATTAATAATCGTCAGTTATCCAACTGTTCATTGAATTCTTTTATATTTCTTTATGGAATTTGTTTTGTGAATAAATATTTAGTGCTATAAATGAGACGGCATCAACTCAGAGATATTACTCTTCCTAAGAAAATCCAGAGTGTGTTTCAAAAGATAAATATGGACATAGCACTTGCCTTAAGATGCTTTAGTGGTAACCTGTTCTTTAGACTGAAATCAGAGTCTTTTAGTAAGGGCTTCAGAAATGGCTGTCTTTTTGTGTCTCACCTCTTTTCCCATTTAATAAACCACTTGCACTAGCCTATTGACTTATTTAACAACTATATTTCATTCAAGCTCATATAAGAGAAGAAAATAAATCTGTTTGGGTTCATCTCCTCAGATGTATACACAAATGTTACTTGAAAAAAAATTAAAATAACAGATCTCCAATTCATTTATTATTATGATAACAAAAAAACAAAACAAAAAATGAAAAATTAAATACAGATCTAAATATAAAATACAGATCTAAATATAAAAGCTAAAACTCTTGAAAAAATATTTGAAAATTTTCACCTTCTAGTATCTTGGATGCCTTACATGAGACAGTAAAGCAGAAAACTCAAAATAAAAATAACCACTAATATTTAACATTTTAAAAGTTAAATAAGGAAATTTACATTTCAAGCTCAGGGTAAAATAGTGGAAAGACAAGGAACACACAGCAAAAAAAAAAAAAATTAAAAAATGTATCTGGCAAAGATCTTATACCAAAGTGCATAATTCTTCTAACTCATTTGTAAGTCAAAAAGAGTTACATATTTCAAGATACACTTCATTCATACAATAACTAATTTATTTGTACACATTATATGTGGGTGCAAATATATGACAGCTATGGACATAAGCTCTGAAAAGCTGATGAATATCATTAGTCATTAGAATTATATAATTATATAATATTAGTCATTAGAATTATATAATTATATAATATTCTAATTAGAATTAGAATGTTACACTATCATATACCTGTTCACATGGATTAAGATAAAGCTTGCTAATGTCTATTCTTGTTAGAATATGAATCCAAGGAATTCCTATTTATTGTTGTTAGGAATATAAAAATACAATCAACTGGGTTGCTTAATTTAGTATTAGTCTTGCAAGAATAACGATCTTAGAAATCATCGTTTAAACTCTCAGAAAATTATCATACACAAATAATTCATAATATAGAAATTCTACCCATAAAATTCATATTCTACACTGTAAAAGTATTACCAATTTAGGAATGCTTGTCATAAAATTATCTAAAATATTATTTTAATGTGAAACACTATTAGATAAGTTAAGCAAATGTTGGTACAAAAATTTTAAAACTAACCTAGTAGATAGTTCAACATTTATAAGGTGAGGTATAATGTGATCAAATATAAGGTAAATAATTTTAGAGAAAAATGATCTGGGATTGGGGAGAGATGGCTCATAAAATAATAGTATTGATTTTTTCTTGCAGAAGATCAGATTTGGTTACAAACACACACATTAGATGACTCATAACATCTAGAAATAATTGTTCCAGAAGAATCAAAGTTTCTCTTCATCTACCCATATTATTTTCCACACAATTTAGCTTCACTTAATTTTTCTACATGAGGAATATGAGAACAAAGCTTTGGGATTCTCATGTATATAGAAAAGCTTTTTTTTATCATGCTTTTACATATGTATGTATGATACATATAGTGTTCTATTTGGTGATAACTATTCATAGTTTCTATCAGGTCTTGGCTCATTGTTTATTAACATACCTCTTGCTTTTAGAAAATTTAACTTTATGTTAATAGTAAATGTTATATTGTTTATATTATTCTTCATTTGCTTTTGTTTGCAATTATTCTTCATTTGCTTTGGTTTGCAATAAGTATATTGATGCTTCATAAGAAAAATACAAGCAATAATCTTTTGGTACCCAATCAAATTTAAGTTAAAACCAATTTTCTAAAGCAATATTAGAATAAAAATAATTTTGAGATTTTTCTTGATCAAAAACAGCTATCTACCTTTTATCATATTTTATTAAATGTATTATATTTTATTAAATGTAAAATTACTAAATTCACTTTGAAAAATAAAATTTTATGAAAACTATTATTCTGTATTCACATTAAAACATAATATTTTCTTTACAAACTAATTCAGTCGTACAAAGAATAAACAAAAAAATGATTCTGTGCTAAAGAGCAAGTTGAGGGTCAGAGGACTTGTCTGTGTGTGGGGCCTCAGGTTCAGACCTTTTCTCCATCCTGAGTGGTAGAGGAGGAGGTATTTTAACAACTGAAACATAAACATGCACTGAACTTGAAGTTACATTTACTAATGAGAAATTATAATTCTCTTTCTATTCCTACTCTTAAAAAAAAAGTTTTATCATGGATTGGAGCGGCTGTGACTCATGATTATAGAAGGTAAACTTCAATCTACTAGACTGAAATTCACATTACCCCTTGAAATTAATCCCAAGTATTTGATTTCATTAGTGAGGAATGACTCTATTCCTCCTGCTTGCCTCCACAGTAAGTTCTGTTCTACTCTGTCTGGGAAAGAGGTTGATATTTTAAGAATAATTTTGTATGAATGTAAAATAATACTTGACTTGAAAGTGTTCTCTAAAAGATGAAAGAAATAATTTTAGGCATCATGTTTTTTTTATTTCTATGAAGAGTTTCTCAGACAAATATTTAGATTTATCTAAATTTATCCAGTATTCACCTTTTTCTTGATCAAATTAATTCACTCTTAATTTTCAGTTTGTATATTTTTGAGTTTGTTAAGTACTAACTGTGATCGTATGAATAGTTCCCTTTGTATAGTTGCATTTAAAATACTGGAAATTAGTTATCATCTCTCCATGTATCTATCTGTATATCTATCTATCTATGAATCTATATATTTATCTATAATCTTTATATATTTTATTACAAATTCTACATTATTCTTGTTTAATTTCTCTAAAGCTCTCTATAAACTTTTGTACTCTATACTTAGAACATATATACTTTCTAGTTATATTAAAATATTATTTTGTCAGAACTGGGTAGCTGGCTCATTGGATAAGCATGTTTGCTGTAAAGATGTGCTGAACTTGATCCTTGGAAACCATGTAGTGGGGAAAATAATCAGCTCTTCCACAATGTCCTCTGTCTGATCTTTACACATTTACTATGACATATGCACACATACACAGATATACACATAAATTCATAAATGTAAGACAATTTAAAAATTTGTTTTGGTAATAATTTTGCATTAGTTAGGATGAATTTTCAATTGTTCGAAAATTGAGGAGTTCATCTTCAAAGTTTTCAAACATTTTACCTTTTAGAGAAATATGCTTAAATTTACTTTATCCTCTTTGAAACATATATATATATGTATATATATATGTTATGCAGATATATATTGATATATTATGATAACACAAAAATATCAACAGTATGTTTTGGATTTTTAGAAGATTAATATGGGATTTATTATTAAATCATGTTAAAAGTAATAATAATTTTGGTGTTTAATAAAAACATTTGGCATAAGTTCTAAAAGTAAATCTTTTCAATACATAATTTCTTAAAATTATAATCTTAAAAATAACTCTAAGTCTAATTGTTCCATAATTTTTATCTTTAGTCTATACTTATGTACAGTCAGATCTAACAGGTCATAGATGGGAAATGTTTTTTTCTTTCTTTCGGTATAGGAATGCATCTGCTTTAATTGTATATTTGTGAAAAACAGACACTTTCCAATTTTCCTGTTTCTAAAATATTTCAGAAATTATTCTTATGAATAATACAGAAATATATTATTTGTGGCAAATAAAAAAACACATGAGTATACTTGTTTTAAAAAGTCAATAATAAGGCTCCTTATACAGCCAGAAAATGTTCTAAAATATTCTATATTTTATTTTATGTAAGAAGAATTAATAGGATTAAAAATCTTTGGATTAGTGGCTGAAAATTCAAAGGTTTATGCCTATAATTTTATTTTGTAAAAGATTAAACATGCTTAATAATGTTAGAAATTACCTTACCTCAGTAGAAAATTCAAATTATTTTTTTAAAAAAACTATATGAGTCTTAAATCAGATTTCCATTCATTTTCGTTTGCCCTCTAACACATTCTTAAAGATTTCAATTTTTCAACTATACTTTCTTCAAAATATTTAAAAAACTCTCTATAAAATTTTCTTTCTAAAATTTGGAGACTAATTTTTCTTTAGTCAGCACAAAATTTGTATGAGTCTGTGAACCTAAATGGAGACACGCCCTGAAGTCAGCAGTAACTATAAGTTAAGTTAATATACCATTATGTAAGTGTTCAACTTACCTTTACCTTCACTATTCTCCCTCCATAGCTTCAATCCCTTATTTTGCCTGTTTTAATATTCACTGTAACAGGCTACTAATTGCATCCTCTTACTTAACTTTCGTAAAGTTTTTTTAAACAGACCTATTTGTACAGGTGAGAGTAATTAGTAATAGACAGTCTCCAATCAGCAATTAGCTCCAATTAAGACTTGCCAGCTGCTCAGTCTTGCCTATGCTGGCTTCCTTCAGCTGCGTTCATTGCCAAAGCTGGATCACAAGTCAAGATAAAATTTCCGAATCATTCATGTCTCATCACTCTAATGTACAAACTTTTTGATTACACTATACCTCCCATTTTCAAAGCTTATTATGTACTTGTGTGGGGTCTCAAACACATGCAGCTGTAGATCCATCAGTGTCCAGGTGCAAGTTTTAGAGAATAAAGTATCTATTTTAGTTTGATGGGAACAACCTAGCAGAAGGAATTCAAAGTAAGGCAAAGGTCAAACCTTTCTTAATTTAGCAAGAAAATTGGAAAGAATAAATATTGTCTGATTTTCTAGTGAAAATAATCCAAGGCAAACAAGTTGTTAACTTTTGTTATTGTGAGAAAATATCCAGGAAAATCAACTTAAATTAGGAAAAGACCTATTTGGCTCACTGTTTCAGAATTAGGAAACATTGTGGAATCTTCTTGTTAGTTTAGCATTCAGTGAGGCATCCTGCCATGGCAACAATGTATAGTGGAGTAAAAATGTACATATCTTGGCAACCTGGAAGCAGAGAGAGGAGGGGAGGAAAAGAATTCCCCTTATCATCCTAATGAGGACATGCCCCTAAAGTAAGGTGCATTCTCCAGCTAGGACTGATCTCAGAAAACTTCCATCACTTCCCAACAACAACTGAGCCTGCAATCATGTACAGGGCTTTGGAAGATTTTTTACAAATGATAGCATTACATAAATGTAAAGCACAGAATTATGCATAAAAGTTTATCATCACATATAAGTTAATATAATCATAAATATATATCAATTATTTTATTGTTATGGGGCAAGCACAATAGTAGAAAGGCAGAGGGAAAGAAGGGCAAATAAAAGAAAGTAGAAACTCATTTCGCTTTAAGAATGCATGCAACTGTTTTTATCTAGTTGCTTTTAACACGTGTTTGCTTCAATCTACAGAGAGAACTTACAGATAAAAAGAACTAAATACAATTATAAAAATTAAAACATAAATACTTAAATTGAGAGTATCAAATGATAAACTTGACAACCCTATTGTGGTAAGAGCATGTAATCCATTTTTTAATCTTCCAAGAAGTAATGCTTTGAGTGCTGAGATCAGAGCTGTGAGTCCTGGTATTAATTATTAACCATTGACTCTGCTGAAAATACCCTAACATAAATAAGAAAGAATGGATTCATTCTGGCTTATTGTTTGTGAGGTCTACAGGTAATCATGGTTGGAAGGTATGGACGAGGTTACAGAAGGATGGGTAACAGGAGAATAAAGCTGGCTGATGCCAATTTTACTCACAAGGGAAGCAGGCATAGAATGGGACAGGACTGGTTGGAGCTGTAAACCTTCACCTCTTCCCTAGTGACTCAAGGCTCCACCTCCCAAAGGTTCTCTCACCTTCATAAACAGCAAAACAAGTGCAGACAAAGTAGTCAAACACAAAGACTGTGGAGATATTTACTATTCAAGCTATCACATGCTCTCTCTCTCTCTCTCTCTCTCTCTCTCTCTCTCTCTCTCTCTGTGTGTGTGTGTGTGTGTGTGTGTGTATGTGTGTGTGTGTAAAAATATGCAACCCATAGTGAGAGTATGGCTCAATCCTAAAGGAATGCTTTTCCATAGTGTGAGGTTGGCTTTCATTCCCAGCACACACTCACATACAAGGTGTGGTGCCTAAGTCTGTCCAGGTCATTTTCACCAACTGGAAAAAGACTTTGTTTTCTATGGTGTGCCTTGTTTTTCAACAAACATTGGCTACTGTGTTTACGGGGTCAATTGTTTGGCATATTATCTTTAAAATATTTAATTCTATGTTAAAAATCACATAAAAAGGATAATGAACACTTTTCAGTGAGCTGTAGTCTGAAAGTTTCTCTTCCCCACCTGGCCAGTCCACAGATATTTAGTCCCAAATAACCACACAAAGGCTTGTATTAATTACAACTGTTTGGCCTATGGCTCAAGCTTATTACTTGCTAACTCTTACTCATATGATTCTTAGTCATGTTTACCTTCGAGGCTTGGCTACCACCTTTGTTCAGTACAACATTCTCTTGCTGCTTCCTCTGAATCTGGCTAGCATCTCCTCTGTTCTTTCTCTTCCCAAAAGTCTTCTATTCTGATTATCCCATCTCCTTGTTCTGCCAGCCTTCTGACAAATCACTGTTTTATCAGACAATTACAACCGAAAAAAAATGTTTAAAGCATTATCCTACACGTAACTTTCTTTATATATCTCTGCACACATTATATTTTATTAATATAAAAATCCCACAAAAATCCAAGAAAATTTTGTCATTATTAGTAAACCTTTATGTCAGGATGTTTTAAAATTTTCCTCACTATATTTACTTCATTTTAAATATTAGTTGCTTAGGGGTGTAGGTTTTATTATTTATTGATTTATTTATGTTTTTACAGTATTTAAAATAAAATCCAGGTTTACAATTGTATGATTCATCAACGCCCTTCCCTTAGTGCTCAGGAACCTGCAAAAGGCAAGGCAGAAAGATTTTAAAAGTCAGTGAGGATAGAGCATACCGAGGAAAGAAAGCATTGTAAACGCAATCAGACTGACGCACATAGGAACTCACAGACAGGGTGAAAGCATGCACAGGGTCTGTGCGGGTCTAAGAGACATGGAATCCCTGGGCTGAAGGGGGAAGAAGATCCATGACTCCATCCCTAACCTAGAAGCTCTCTCCCTCTGATAATCACTTGCAAAGCAAAATTTAGTTTTCTTCAGTTAAGTTTAATTGGTTATTCAAACCAATGTGGACAGTGAATCTCTTGCCAGGGGATGGAGGGTAATGGAGTGTGATCTGTGGAGATTTTGTGTATCGTAAAAGCTTTTCTGAGGACATATATGTCTGCCTTTCTCCCATTCTTTCCTTCCTCCCTCCCTCCCTCCCTCCCTCCCTCCCTCCCTCCCTTCCTTCCTTCCTCCTTCCCTCCTTCCCTCCCTTATTTCCTCCGTTCCTGACACTTATTCTCTCTCTCTCTCTCTCTCTCTCTCTCTCTCTCTCTCTCTCTCTCTCTCTCTCTCTCTCTCTCTCTCTCTCTCTCTCTCTCTCTTCCCTTCAGCCCTTCCTCCTCCTCCTCCTTCTTCTCTCTCCCCCTTGAAGTTAATTTTTATGTATTATGGTTTCCAGATTTGTAATTTTAAGGAACTTGTGGATGACGTTTGTGCCTGCATCTACGTGTTTCTTGTTCTTTTTCTTTGACTATTTAATTTGTTTGCTTTGTCCCATTCTTTAACTTATTTTCAATTATAATATAACTGCTTTGGCCTATTCTATTTTTGTTTTATGTTATTTTTCATTTTATTTATTTTTATAAGCATGTTTATTTTGAGCTATTTTTCACTTTTATATTATATCATATTTATTTTTAGATGCCTTTTTGCAATTTAACACCAAAAGAAATAATCTGTGGACCCAATGGGTAAAGAGGTAAATTTAGAAGGATTTGGGTGCAGGAAAACTGTAATCAGAGTATATTTTATGAAAAACATTAACTTTCAGTACAAGAAAAAAATTTGTAAAAATTAAAATAAAATGCACTGTGTATGCCAGGCAAGTGTCATTCAGCAGAGCTATTGTATTGTAAGCACTGAGCTGTGTGGTATCACTCATTTAGCTAGGTAGAAAGAAATAGACAGACACAGCTAGATTTTCTTTAGTAACCAAAATGAAATCCAGTTCCTGTTTTCTTCACTAATACTTCACATTTCCTATCTATTTACATTATCAATAATTTTACTGTATAAATTAACATAGTTGCAAAAGGATTTTTTAAAAAATGTTTGCACCAAAGAACTTCTCACAGAATCAGGTTTAGCATACTTCCATAATTCCCATTTGTAAATGCTGACCAAATCCAATTCTGTCTGTTGTCTCCTAGCCAAGTATATTTTATTTAAATATTATAACACTATTTATGTAAACTGATTTTTCTACAAACATTTCAAAGATCAAGAGAATATGTCACTTAAATGTTTTAATAACCTAGAATTCTGTTGTGAAACAAATTTGCTCTTGATAGTACCAGTCTACTCCCAAGAGGATGATGTAAGTCAAAGACACTCTATTTGGAGTTTATCTTTTTCTTGGCAAAACTAGACTATTGGGCAAAAACTACCATTGCCTGGATTGCTAAAATGACACGTTGTCCAAACCAGATGAACACAAGCAAAAGTACCTGGTAAACTTACCAAGGCAGGGTAACATCATCTTTCAAATTTTCCTGCTTCTGAAAAATGGTCTGACAGACATTCTAGGCCTGTAGCCAAAAGTGGATGCCCGTTGTTGCAGACAAACTTTGTATGACTGCAGCTGTTTTTGTCATTTATCGCATATTTCGGAAGTTTCTTACTCACAGTTCTTGCTTACTCAGATAGTATTATTTTCCTTCTCAGGTCTTTGACGGAGCAAAAGTCCAGGTAGTTACAATTGCAATTCTCATTTATCTTAGCTGAAAACATATGTGGTACAAAACTTAGATTATTTAGGGTCTTTGGAACAATCTTTGTGATTTGCCAGTTACCTTTGGTCTGGTCGTTTGGAAGGTGTTTCTTGATGATATTGTTCATTGTTCTTGTTGATGGCTGTTCCATTTGTGTCTATCTTATGACCTTTTCTTCTTCTAAACAATATTTATTCTATATACCTATTCTATAAAGATTGTTTTAGGATTAGAGTCCTTTTATTTAGACAAAAAGGGAAAATTCATGTGAATTCCTTTCATTAAGCCACTGACTTTGGAGTAGAAAGTCCTAGGGTTTGGCCTTTCTTGGGTATGTGACCATTTAAGAGCATAGGAACAGGGGTAATGTGCTCTCTTGAATAGTCCAGGCAGGACCGTTGGTTTCTAACTCTCCTGGGCAGATCAGAAGACAAGGACATCTGGAAATAGTGGTATCTACGTTGTTTTGTATCCATGCATGTCCTATCTCCATTTTATACCTTAATAAATTTTGAGAACCTTTAACTGGCTTTCATGGGTTTTCAGAACAGAAATGGCTTTAAAGATGGAAAACTTTTATATTTGGTTTTTACAAGAAAGACTTATGAATGATAATTGGTAAGATGGATTTTACTCAACTAACTGTGAAAGCATGCAAAAAAAACCCACTGTTACCAAAACAACTACACAGTATCAGAGCAATAATTTAAACAAGTTTCATATTAACACCAAGAACAAAAATCTTAACAAGAATGATCACAGCAGTACAATTTTGGATTAACTATGGTATAGCTGTACAATGGCATATTAAATAGTAAGAAAGCTGAATGAGCCTCACATAAATACATGTTTGAATCTTAAATGCATATTGGTAGGTAAACAACTCAAACTTTTAAAGACTAAATAATGTGTTATCTTTTTTAGATAATTTACCATAATTTTTTTGAAATATAAATAGGACAACACTGAAAAATATATTAGTAGTTCCTGGAGGATTAGAACTGAAGAAAAATTTTTCATAAAAACTATTTGTGACATTTAAAGGCTGCAAGATTATATGCTACAGTGATAATGGACACTTATAATATAAGAATATCAAAACCCAAAAACAATGGGACACAAAGATTTAATATCAATATACACAAGACTTTAAAACGCTTCGAGCAATGAAGGTATTTGGAAATGACACACACATTGACAAGAAAGCGTAGGTGGTTCTAAATGTGTGAGAGTGCTGACCATAGTAAACTTAGAAGTAAGTATGTTTCTTAAAACTTTGAGAAAGTCCACAAGTGCAGCAAAACATTGCACTTCACTTGGTAGTGCTGTTTACTGTAGGAGTGTAGGCTAACAATTCTGATATTGCTAAATATAAATTCAACAATGAAGATGTTGAGTGGTAAGTGGTGGATGCTGGGTTTCCTTTGTGTGAGAGTTTTCAGCTACAGAAGTGAAAGAGATAAAATATCTATTGTAAGTGATTACTTAGGAACAAGAAAATAAACTCATATCTAGCTTTGCTTTGCTTGTCATATTAGAGCTGTTTTAGTATAATAATAGTAGTATAATAGCAATGGCTATACTAGAAAACTAATTTTGGTTCCTATAGCCATACTGGTAAGTAGAAGAAAAAATTACATATTGTAGAAGTAGATTATTCTAGGATTGGACTAGAAATATAAATCAATAAGTGGAGCACTTTGTCCCCGTTGATAGAGAATAATAAGAAAAATTGTAATGGAGAATCCAGAAGCCAACTAAAGAAGTAAAGAATAAATGGCCAGTTTGGACAATCACTGGCTAAAGTAGCACTAACTTAAAGCCCACGCTATAAATAAGTATTCATAAATTCAAACTGGTGTGAATAAATTATTGCTAACTAAATAAATAGATAAGAGATGTTATAAATTCATTCTAAGCAATTTAAAATTGCATATTGTTTCTCAGACGCCTCCCTAAAGTAGCCAATCTCTTACTTCTTGTGTGGAGGATGTCCAAACAACTCTTTCAAAATTTAAAGTTTATAAACAAGAAAAAAAAAAACAAAAACAAAAAACAACAACAAAAAAACAAAAGACAGAGAAACACTGTGGAGGCCAACCTGACAAGCATTTCTGAGAAGGTCTCACAAATTTAATATGACATCCGCTGCCGGATTTGGGAATGGAGTTGGGTATTAAATAAAAATTAATTAAAAAGGTAAAAAGGAAGAATAATCTATGAACTTTGGTTAAGAAAAGTGTACTAATAAATGTCCTCTAATTGTATCAAATAAACTGTATGGTCATGCAAATGGAATAAGAGGATCTTGATATAGACAACAGCTTACTCTCTGGGCTGCCTAAACTGATTTAATTTTTTAGAAAATGCTTATTTTTTTAAACACTATGACTATTCTCATGAAAGAAAATTATGTGTTGAAAGCCTATGCCATTTTTAAATTTTCTCTTTAAATGTTACTTAAAACTTAATTTCAAAACTCCATCAAAGAAATATTCCACCAAATCAAGGGCATTTTTTTCTCACTACCTTTTAATTAGTCTTTGAAGAAATCTAGCTAAACATGATGATAAATGGCTACTTCAACATTGTAACAATGTGGAATAAATATTAAAAATTCACTTAGTACACTTCTATACAAAATTGTTCCTTATTTTCTGAATTGGTGTTAAAAATGTTGTCTTGATCTCATTATAATAAATGTTCACACTGTAAAATAATAGTGGTTAAATGGAAATATTTTTATACATTCATAGAATATTTCATAGTAAAATTACTATTAAAACATATAAAAACTCAAATGATCGGAAATAGGATTAACATATAATCACACAATCCTCCTTCTTATTTCTTCAAAGTAATTTAAAGTCAGTTTGTCAGAGAAGGGACCACACTGCCATATAAAATGTAATGTAGTCTAGTTATGAAATGAATCTATATGCCCAACAATGAATGAATGGATAAGAAAATGTGGTACAAGTACATATTGGAATATTAATGAACTAGAAAATAAAATTTTATAATTTGCAACAGAATATATCAATATGGAGCCCACTACCCTATGTGAAATAACTAGGCATAGGCAGCGCTCCACATATTTTCATTCATAAGCAAAACTCAAAAACCATAAAAACAGATCTGCAAGAAGTGGCTGGGACAAACAAAAGTATATGTGTCAGATCCAAAAGTCTCAAGTGGAGAGATTCATTTGAGGTACATTTCCACTAAATAGCACAGTAAATATTAAAGTTAATAGTGTTTAATCCTAAGCATTTTCAGACATTGATATATTGACCATTTTAAAATAATTAAGTGAATTACATTGTATCCATAAATCACAATATTAATCATTGTCTCAAAAATGAATATATAGCAATAAATTGCTAATATAGAGTAAGTATTTTAAAACACTGAATAAAGATGCTGATATTCCATGCTTAGAATAAACTTTCAGAATTCTTTTTTGTTATTTTACATTCTGACCACAGTTTCTCCACCACCCATTTTCTTCTCCTCTTCCTGTTCCTCCTTCTCCTCCTTCTTCTTCATTCCCTCCACCTACCTCCCCTCTGGACCCCACCCAAACCTTCTTCTCCTCTGTTTCTGTTCAGAAAGGGGCAGAACCTCCATGGGTATCATCAAAACATGAAATATCAAGTTGCTCTATGTATAAGTACCTCCACTCATTAATGCACAGTGAGGCAATCCAGTCTGAAGACTGTTTTTCCAAGTGTCAGCAAAAGCATGAGGGACAGCTCCTGATACTACTGTTCAGAGTACCTCAAGTAGACCAAGCTACTCAGTTTAGGGGGGGCAGGCACATTGATGCCAGGCAGGCTCCCTGCTTGTTGGCTTTGATTCTTCGAATTCTCTGAGTTTCTATGGGTCACATTGTTTCTCTTGGTTTTCTTGTGGTGTTCTTGAGCCCTTAGTCTCTTACAATTTTTCCTCCCTCTCCTTAGCAGGAATCACCAAAGTTGGCCTAATGTTTGTCTGTGGGTCTCTACATTTGTTTTCATCCAGATTCTAAAAGAAAGTTAAACTCCATGATGTAGAATATCAACAGACAGCATTAGTTAGATTCATTATTTATTGTTGACTTGATTATGATTCTCAGTGATACTGTTATAACTTTTCACTGACTTTTAAATTACCAATTTTTCTCTCTCTTTCATTTTCATGGGATACATGTTTTGAGGTTTATACTGGTAAACTTTTCCATGGTGAAAATGCTACATGTTTATGCTTAAAATCATGATCCCTTGTTTTATTGGAAGAAAATCTTATATTCATAACAAAAGTGTTCTTTTTTAAGCAACCAAAATAAGTTGCTTTTTATGGGTGATATTTCCAACTGTGATGGTCACATGCCTGGAAACATGCTATGTGAGCATATACATTTCTATACTAACTACCTAAATTATAAATTCATTTGGTAAAAAATTTAAATATCACTTTTCCAAAAATATTATTGTGATTTGTTTATATTTACTTAATAAATTACACATTTTTCTTCTGACAAAATTTCAGTTATAGGTCTTCTGCAATCTAAAAGTTATGTTTAATTTTCATGACTGCATAGCTATATTTTTTATGTATATATTTTTTACGTTGAATTATCTTGCATATGACAAAAACATATCGTTGGATATTTTTATTGGTATATTTGTTGAGATTGCAAATATAAGGTTTTGTTGAAGAAAAACATTTTAACAACTCTACAAGATTTACTTTGGAATATTGATATAATTATGATTTATGTTTAGCTTTCTGAACCTCCATATATTCAAGATTAAGAATAAACAGTTTAGGATGAATTAAAACTCATTTTCTGTTCCATGTCCACATAGATATTAAAATCACCTGTGATATGAGGTTTGAGAAATTTAAATTATTGTTTAAAATATGCTGAAGAGTGTGTTGCCTCATGGAAACACTGCAAAAAAAAGTTGTTGTTCTACATTTTATCATTCAGTTACAAAGGAGTATTTTATTTCAAGGGACTAATACAATTCTACTTAAACCTTTAGTTTTTATCCAGCTTCAAATTTTTATAGAAATCTGGAAACAATTTATTAGTTAACATTCTAAAAAGCTAACATATTGCTCGAAAAATTGCCACTGCAGTTAAAATAAATTACTAAATTAAAGGTATTTATGTATAAAAAGCTTTCTGACAAGACATAATGTGACTCATTAATATGGGCCTTTTTTCTTGAGTTATCTGGCTTTCCATGCCATCATTTTCTCTATTTAACATGCTCTCTTCCAACTTTCATGAAAATCACCTTTCTTGGATGTTTAATGTATAGTCACAGTCAACCAGCTTTTTAAAAATCAAAACAAAACAAACCCAAAAAACCTCCAGGAGTATCATATAATAAAATTGCTTTTTTTTTTTGCATGAACTTATGTGAAATATAAAGCTTCAATGGGAAGACCTATATTCCACTTATCCCGTCTACACAAATCCAGTCATTTTCTGAAATTTGGCCAATTGCATCAGGAAGTTTCTTGGAAATCATTTATCTTGGGTGATGTTCCATGATACTTCCGCCAGTCAACAGGCCAATGGCCTCCAGCCCTCTGGGGATGTTCATATGATAGAGGAAAAAGTAGAATCATACTTTACCCAATGCATTAGCTACTTTTCCTTTATTTGTGACAAATATGATAACAAAGCATCTCCATGACTTAAGAATTTATTTGAGCTCACAGTTAAAGGGCACAGCATGTCTCAAAAAGGAAGTTAGCTTCAGAGTAAGAGATGGTCTAGATGGGAAAACAGAGACGTGAAGTTCATGTGATCATGTTCAGTCAGGAAGCAGAAAGGGGTGAAAATCAGATTGTCTCTTCTCCCATTTCCACAGTTTGTTCAAATTAGACAGTGCTGCCGCAGGACAGGGTCTTTCTTCCTCTGTTCAACCTTTCTGAAAGTATCTCAGGTGGGTCTACTTGGTGATGCTTAATCTTCTCAAGTTGATATTATAGAAATCTCACCAAGCTTCTCTTAGATCAAATGAATTTACCAGGCTAATAAAGAAAGAGGTAGGGAGGAAAATTTGAAAATGTGTAAATATGAGGAAACATTAAGAAACAGTAGATGATTAATGAAGTGAATCTAAATAATATGTATATAACTGTGTGCTTCTTTATCTATTATAAAATATGCCTGTATATGAATAAAAAATATAATGGCATTGTTTCTTAATCCCTTCATAATTTTTTAACACTTCAAATATGACTTAAATGCATTCAAATATGCTAGTAACATGCACAAAAATATGTGTAGATGTACAATATAAACTCTCATATTTTTCTACTGTATTAAACCTTAATAATTTCTTGGACTTTGATTTCTAGTTTTCTGTGTAGTATTTTAAGCATCAAGCATCTGTCTCACTTCCCTCTCTATGGTTCATTTAAATTAAACAATCTTCTAGTTCATTATAATTATTTGTTTAGAAAATATATCATTTTCAAACTATAACTAGGCAGTATTCTTTGGAAATATAAGTCAATACCTAATTAGTTTTTCTGAAATTGCTCTTATGAATCATATTAACATCAATATTAGAAACTATTATTAGTGCAATATAAGTTCTGATATGTTGATATTTGTAATTAACACTGTAAAGGGCTAGTGACAATTATTGTAAATACACATGTATCTGTTGGTCTAAAAATACAATAGATTTTATTATGGAGTAGAATCTTTCACATTTGATAAATTCTGTTTTCTTGTTATAAGAGACAACCATATGATTATAATAGTTGTGAGTATTCTAATTGTAAACTTTTAGTTGTCAAAGTAATATAGTCATGTTATGTTTTTGAGTTCCATAGTGCATAAGAGTTCTATTCAAATAATGATATAAATTGTAACCCATATTTAAGAAGAGACAGATAAGTAATTAGAAACTGGAGATATGTTTTAAATAGAATTTTTCATTTGTAACTAAAGAATACAATATTATTTAGTAGAAAGCTATGACTAAGGCTTATTGAACCAAAAGCCTACCATTGTTCTGAGGTTTCTACAGTTCAGACAAACTGAAATACTGTACTACTGCTATACCTCCCCATCTTACTTTAGCTTATTCTACTTGTTCAAGGGCTCACCTACAATTATTTGAATGATTAAAGTGTAGCTATATATCGTCTGGAATATAGTAATCTAATTTCAAATACAGTGACTCATTTGGTCACTGAAAAATTCTGGCTAATATGTGGAAGCTTAGCAGAGAATTTATGCATGCTTCTAGTTGTCTGTTGGACTCCGTGTATCTGGACATGATGATATAAGCTTCCACACAGCATGATGGAATCAGCATATTTATAGTTCTTATGTTGTTGTTTCTAGGGTTACAGAAGCATAAGTGGGACTAGGCCCAGACACATTACAAGACTAAGTTAATGCACACCTTAGACCATCTGGATTGCTAGTGAATTGAAGTGTTAGAAACATGTATGTACCAGGATGTCTTTCTTGAGAGTCATTTCTTATGCTAGACTGCTCATTTGCCCCTCTTATGTGAAATCCATTCAACACACAATGAAGCCATCCTTAATCTATCACAGAATTAAACTCAGATTTAAAAGTTTGATATACTATGTAACAAAGTGTCTCTTTCTCTCCCATCTTCTCTCTCCTATCTTTCTTTTTCAATCCTGCTTCTCCCTCTCATTGTTCCTCGATATCTTCTTGTTGGATGAATCCTAATTGATGTCTAATAAAAACCAAGAGCCAGAAATGGCAGTAAATGCTTAAAGACCAGAGAAACAGAAGAACAAGCCACTAGAGAAAGTTCTTACGACTACTGAATCCTCAGGCTAAAAGAGGTAGATCCTGTTTCTGGGAATCCTCAGACTAAAAGCTCCTGAGTCCTCAGCTGAAAGGGAAGTGCCTAACTCTTGTTTCCTCCCTCCTTAACTTTCTTTCTCTGCTGTCCATATCACTTCCTATCTCAACCTTCTTAGTACTGGTATTAAAGAAACGTGCTACCACTTCTTGGCTCTGTTTCTTTTTTAGTCTGTATTAATGCTACGTAGTCCAGGATGCCTCTGCCTTCAGAGTGCCAGGATTAAAGGTATGGGCCACCACTGCCTGACCTCTATGGCTAAGCTTGTCACTGGCTCTGTCCTCTAACCTTCAAACAATCTTTGTCAGATCACAAACAACATATCACCATATCTTCTACTGCTCTTTCCTTTCTTCTGCATCTTTCTGCTTCTGGTTCGCATTAAATTAGTAGCAGTTGTCTGCAACAAAATTATTTTTGCCATGATACATAACTTTCCACAGATCCAAGATGCTTTAGGATCTTGGAATATAATAGTAACCTCTTCCCACTGGTTAAATATAATATCAAACTAAACTGAGAACAGATAGTTGACATCACCCCTCCATCAGATTAGCAGCTCAAGTTTCTCAGTAATAAGGAATCTGTTTTTTTGTTGTTGTTTTGTTTTGTTTTGTTTTTGTTTATCTCAATGTAAAGTATCATTAATGATCTGCCAAAAAAAAAAAAAAAAAGATCCATCAAGTAAAGATCCTTATATATCTTCCACCAGGGTTCTAGCACACTCATCACTCAACTTGATTTATTAAGGTCAGTAAAAATGCCTGGAAGAGAGTAGTTATCACAGCATTTGGTATGAAAAGCAACACAAGACTTCACCTATACTTTATTCACTGCTTGGACCCTTTGTTCAGATTTTTCAGTTGGGAATTTTTCAAGAGATACCTCAGCCTGAAAGAGTGTGCAATTTGTCCTCTGCTGAGATTGTAAATGTGAAGGTTTTTTATTCTCTTCTGCTTTTTCATCTTGGAGGAGGACATGGTTTGTGACATCCCCTCAATGCCATTTTCAATGTTCTTTCTAGAATCAAAATACAGAGTTGTAGAGCACACTACCACCAGTTACATATACATAACAATTTGTAGACCTAACTCTGGAAGAGGGAGAAGAAAGATTCTAGGAACCAGAGGAGCAGGTAGTTTGTTTAGAAACTGTCTTCTAGGAAGGTCAGGAGATACTTTTAGATCCAATGTCAGTTGATTCAGTAAAAAGTGTGGTTGCCGACTCCATTTCCTGCCTAGACAAAATGAGGGGAGAGAGACTTGAGGTCTGTATGGTCTCTGAGGTTTCATAAAGTTGATCCTTAGGATGAACTAGTGAAGACTATGTACATGCATTACAAAAATATAAACACTGCTTTAATCCTCATGGGAACCAGCCATTAGACTCAGGAGCTGGTAGAAGGCTATCTGGACACAAACTCAGGCCATAGGACTGGTTACCCCATGATTTGTGTACTTGTCATGCTAAGCCTTGCCTATATATTTGTGTTTATCTGATCTCATGTTTTTTCATAATAGAAGAAAGAGTACAGGTTATCTGAAAAATCACTTTGGTATTTGGTAAAGATGGATGTTGATCATATCATCTTTCTTTTAGTACTGTAGAAACTGTCTGTTTAGTATCCTATTTATTACTTCATCAACTTGAGAAAGAGGCACTGTTGTCATGGAGAGATCACCCCTCCTATTATTCTAATACATAACACATTAATTAGATCAGGAATTACTAACCTGGGTTTAATAACAGATATCCTACATATCAGATATTTATATTATGACTCACCACCCCAGCAGCTAAGTTAGAGTTATGAAGTAACAACAAAAGTAATTTTATAGTTGGAGGTCACCATAGAATGGCTGACTGTATGAAAAGTCAGAGCAATAGGATGGTTGATAAATACAAGAGACAGACAGACACACAAACACACACATACACACACACACACACACACACACACACACACACACACACACACACAGAGAGAGAGAGAGAGAGAGAGAGAGAGAGAGAGAGAGAGAGAGAGAGAGAGAGAAGTTTGAGATCTGTGTTCTGCATGTGGTTTTGGTTTCATTCTTAAGTTTTCTATTTTCAGAAGAAACTTGCTTTCGTGAGTTGTTACTTGTGTGAGGCTTTAGGAAGGGAATGAGCAAGAAGGTTTGAATTACAAAGTGTTCTCCTTCATATGAAGCATAAAGACCTGAGTTTGATTTCAAGTCACACAAAAATCTGGCATAATAATATGGATTATAATCCCAGTGCTAGGGAGCTGAAGACAAGCAGATCTTTAGGGGTAATTAGACAGATGGGCAACTGAGCTTTCATTAAGAGACTGTCAAAAAATTAAATTAAATAATAAAAATAAAAATAAAAATGAAAGGAAGCTAAGGAATGACACCTAAGATTAACTTCCGACATACAGATGATCAGGGATACATACATACACACACACATACACACATACACACACATACACACACATACACACACACAAATACACACACACATACACACACATACACACACATACACACACACACATACACACACATACACACACATACACACACACAAATACACACACACATACACACACACACATACACACACACATACACACACAAATACACACACACATACACACACACACACACACACACACACACACACACGTACACACATCACACACTAATAAAATGCCAATAGTTGCTGTTGTGTTTTAAGGGTAGAGAGGAAAAATCAGAAAAGGTCCTTTTTTATTATTTTACTGAAGTTGCAATTGGGATTTTAATTTGATTGTCTTCAATAAATATCCTAAAACTATTCTACAGATAAAGTTGCAAAATCCAAATAAAAACTTTCGTATCTATTTATACATGAATTGATTCTCCAGTTCAAGTCCACTCAACCATTTTCTGAAAAGATAGAAATGTCTATAAATTTATACTCTTAAATATGTTGTTATATTTAGAGACAATAATTAAAATTACTTGCTTGTAACTGAGAATTGACTTATTGTTATTTGAATTGTCAAATATGTACAGTTGCTATCTACTAAACTATTGAAATCATAATTTCTAAGATACAATCTACTAACAGAATAGATATCTTTGTAGTTTAGCCTGAGTGTCTATATAGAACTCTTTAACTTACTGAATAAGCAAAACGTCTATTAAGATAAAGGTATGGTTAAAATTTGTGTTTGCTTGCTTCCATCACAACGTATTCAAAAGTGAGTATATTCAAACCTTACAGGTTTATTTTTTCATGGTTATGAATGCTAGATGTCTAGGACAAATTTATTCTTGTCCTTTTGCCTTTCTGCAATTTTTAGATTTCATAATTCTCCCTATATCTTTTAAAATAAGGTTTGATTTTTGTTAATGTATGTGTATGGGTAACTGCAGAGACCAAAAGAGGTTGTCAAATCTCCTACAGACAGTGCTGTAGCCATTTCTGAGTCACTATATGTGGGTACTGGGGCTTGAAGTCTGGTTCTCTGTGACAACAGTGCATTTCCCTTATCCACTAAGCTGTCTCTGGCCACTTCTACCCATGTGTTTTTCTTTAATCTAAATGTGTATAATAATCAATTTGACAGATCAAGTCATTCTCCAAATTTGTTTAGGGTCAGATGGAATATGATTGTTTCACTACAATGATCTTTCATAAAGTCCCTACCATCAAATAAAGTAATAGTCAAAAGGTGAATTTTGAGAAGACTCAGTTCACCCCATTAAACAATGTGAATCATTTAAGAATATTTCACAGCTCAAGCATCTCCAATTTTTCTAACAGAATAAACAAAGCTTCACAGTTCAGTTACTTAGTTTCAGTATATGAGGGTCTCTTCTTTATTTCCCCCAAGCTGGAGATGTTAGAATCAATCTTCTTCAATTCTTCTTTTAATGAGGGTGTTTCTAAAATCAAAATCTTCATTAAATTATTAAGTATTAACATGCATGCAAGATGTAAATCAGAAAACTTCATTAGGTTTAGGATTAGAACATGGATCAATCCATTTCTGCCAGTTGACCATTGACAAAAAAAATACAAATAATAAGAAGATAAAATGATAAAAGCATTTAGAGGGTGAAATGATGGGTTCATGAGCAGATGACAGATAGTTCAGAGCAAGACAAACATTTGGGACCCCCGCCTCATAACTAACACAAGGGGCTTTACATCCTGTAAATTTAGCATAATCAAATCCAGAGGCAATTTTCCTTACCAAAGGGAAAGGAAAGAGAGTGTACATGACTAAAATCCATGTGTTGTGCTGTAATAGTTACAGTGAAACTAAATATGTGCAGCAATTTCTATGAAATGATTAACAGAAAACATGTATCTTACAATGCCTGTAGTGTCACAGAAGAAACAGTATGATTAATAAAATCCAATTCAGGAGGCTAAAAATACCTTTATTATGCGGTATTAGTTGGGTCCTGGTTTAGTTTTATCATTATTGTAAGAAAGGATAGTACAGCAATGTTTACTGACAAATGTATTTGCATAGCTTCAGTTGCAGATTATTTTGTAAAAATGAAAACATTAAATGCTTTGTTATTTTACATTAAATAAAATAGCTACCATTGAAGTGTTTTGTAACCATGCATATCCCTACTCTTCAAGAATTAGAGAGCAAAGAATATTTGCATAATACTATACTTACAATTCCTCCTTATGCCTATGTTTGTTTTTCATTAAATATGTAAGATCCTCTAAAACTATCTAAAAAGCAATGTGCTGTAGGCTGAATTCTAAATTCTTATTTTTATTCCTAAGTTGCAAGTAGGTGAGCATGATCCCGAGAGAAGCATTGAATTCAGTCCCTAATGAATCAGAGAGCTCTCTTCTTCCATTATTACTTCCTCACTATTGATTAAATATCAATTTTGTCTCCACATTTGCTGTTTATTATTCATTATTTGTAATAATGTTCTATCAGATAGGTAACAATGTGTTATAGAGATTCTGTGAATTTCTTCATATCAATGAACCCACTGCCTACTTAATTTTATGTCATGTGCTGTACATGTTGTGAGATGCACAGATTTTGCCATTATTTATGTACTCCTATTTTGCTTTTATATTGGTGAGATAAATTGTCTTTTTATTTGATTGTGTCTGTTCACAAAATGTGTAGCCCTCTGTATCAATCAGAACAGAGTTTCCCAAATATGTGTCTTGCTCATGATATATTTTAGGGTTAGATTTGTCAGAATGTCAAAAGAAATTTCTAGAAGAAAATAAGCTGACTTTATAAGAGCAATTTCTTAATTTTCAAAACAAGTAAGTTTTCTATGTTTGTAGAATGAGGTATCTGATCTATCCCCAGTCCATAGTCCAGACCGGCAGACCAGAAATCCCACAAAATCACACAAACACTTATATTAATTCATGCTGCTTAGACTATGACTCAGGCATATTGCTAGCTAGCTCTTGCATCTTAATTCAACACATTTCATTAACCTGACTTGCCATGTGGCCCATGGCTTACCTGTGTAAATTATACATGTTGCTTCTTGGACAGCTGGGTGGTATCTCTTCTGACTCTGCCCTTCTTCCCCTATCTATGCTCCATATTCCCACCTACTTCTAATATGCCTGCTATAGGCCAAAAGAGATCATTTATTAAAGAACGATATTCATAACATACAGAAAGACATCCCACATCGTTTGTGTATTTCTGTATCTTGCTTTCTCTCTGACTATCTCTCCATCTCTGTCCTGCCTCTTGTTTTTCTCTGTGCATGCATGTGTGTATGCATGCATATGTGTGTGTGTGATCACACACATAAGTGTGTATGTCTCAGCAGTAGTGATCTACAATTCTCTACCACAATTTCCCATAATAAGGTGTGCTTTGTTTTAAATTCATAAATGTAGGATTGACTTAATATTTACTCTAATAATCTCCGTGGATAATGGGATAATGTCATAACTGAATTCTGTCCTTCTCAGGATGCTTCTTGACTTTTTTCTCCCCCACAAAGAATAGTTTCAGCTACCAATTTGGGTGATCATGTACTCAAGACTCTTTGGACACCCAGCAGGGGTTCTCAGGAGCCTATATTGTTTGGGTTAGCCCAGGCCCCTGTGACCTGCATGGCTGCTGTAGCTTCCCTCCCTGACAGAATGGTAGTAGCCTTGCATCTTTTACAGTGTGTCTTACTGACTGCTCAGTCATTGTAGCAACTGCTGTTCTGCTAGCTCTGCCATTCACCTATCTTTTCTCCATTTGCTCGGTATATCTGTTGCTTTTTTGATGTATTTGGATCAGCCAGCACTAATATAAGTATTCAAGGAAAGATTCCTCCAGAGAAGATTTTTGTTGAGAACTAGCATTGTACCACCAAGGGAGACAATACTGGTAGTGTCTCCCAGCTGATTCACTAAATGTGCTTGGGCATCTGCTTATACACATGAAGTTTGAATACTAACAGTCATTTATCTAAACCTGTTACAGCCTTGCCTCTTTGCAACAGTCACAGTTGTCCCTTGCCTAGCCCACCAAAGCAAGTGTTTTCCCTGTTGCCAGGATTGTAATGGTTTCAGAACCATCTGGATTTCATTCCAGCTTGACAGCAGGATGTTTGCTACAAACATTTTCAGGCAGCCTACACTGAGGCTCTACCTTCTCCAGCCAGGCAACCAGATACAATCTTTGTGTAGATGAATTAAGGTATCCGTATAGAGTGTTCAAGATGGCTAGTGACTGCAAAAGGACAGTCTTGCCACTGAATGATAAGACTGATGGTACTTTTGCTGACAGAAGCCTGGGTAAAAATGGTGAATCCAAAGGCCAAATCAGGAAATATTATTGCCTATCTCAAATATTTTAGTTTGTAGACAGGCAAATGGGAAATAAGGAAATGCTTACTATAAAAAGAACCCAGCATTAATACCAGTGGCTATTTTAACAAACCTTAACAGTGCTTATACCTACCTAGTGTATCAGGAAAAACTAGTTATTCACAGAAAATAGCCTAAGATTCCATGCTTTTTACAAAGGCTTCCTAAGGCTAGGTTAGTTACTTAAGAATTAATTGCACAGAAAGAACTCCATAAAGCTAAGTATTACTAAATGTGTTTGCTTCTTGGTAACTTGAACTTGAAAATGAAAATTATCCACTTGCCAGTTAATAGAAACATTTTCATCTGAAAAGATACTCTAAAAAAATGTCACGAGGTGGTAGCTGCAGATGCAGTATCTGTGGAGCAAAAGAATAGTAACACAAATTAATACTATTGAAATTTTGAGGTGACAGAAAAAGGATATGGCTGACCATTGCGGGGAAGTCGGGGAGCAGAAGAGTGAGGATGATGGGAAAGAGTAATATAGTAAAATGAAAGAAGACAAAAGAAAGTATAGGACAAAGAGGAAAGGCAGAAAAAATGGGAGGAAGAGGATAGCAAATTAGACAATATAATAATTATAATCTAAACCAACAATATACTGTTCCTGTGACAGAGCAAGATGTTCTATTGTCTGATACCTTGGTTTCATGGTTGTAGTAGATTCTTCTACCATCTTAACTTTTGCTGCTGAAAGAAAAAAAGAACTTAATGACAGTGTATATGACACTTTCGCTTACATTTTTACTCACTAAGATCCACAAAACAGGTACCATGAAAAGATACATATTAGATAATGTAGGCAGTAAAAACAGAGTATGACGTAATTAGATATAAATAGTTCTGTATTGTCATTATTTGCTTATGTATAAGGTTTCAGCTTTACTGAGGACACGTGAGCAGAGGAAGGTGAGATCAGTGCGCAGGCCAAAGTGAATCTAAAAAAGCCCAGCACTCATCAACCCTAAACAAAGAGCTATCGGTAATTGTGAACATTATAACTAAGTGCCGAGGAGTAAAAGCAACACATTTGTAAGCTAGTGTATGAATGACCATTTAAAATATGACTGATATTTATAATAAGAAGTCATTCATCTTTGAAAAATGATTTTCTGACTAATGGGGAAAATTGATGAATCTTAATATCATTCTGGTAACTGATAGAAGACTTTCACAAAAGAAGTATTTTATTCTGCTTATGTGGTGTGTTCAACCTTGGCCCATATCCATATAACTAAAGAAATAGAATAAAAAAGGAAAGAAATAAAGGTTTCAAGAGCTAGACATTAGAAGGGGTTGACATATCGTTCTATTTTTCAAGATTATGGGACTGTGGAGATGAATGATGTTTGGGAATGCATGTTTATTTTACTCAGAACCCAGGTCAATGGCTTGCAACCACATAGAGCCAACTACTTATCACTCTATGTCTGTCAAATCTAATTCTCTTTAATATACTCTGAAGACATCTGCATGTATACTCTCTCACACACACACACTAAAAAATAATAAAAGTAAATATAAAGGTATATCTAGAAATCACAAACAATATTTGTAAGACACTATAGATGGACTTGTTTCTTAGAAAAGATCAATGTGGTAGGGTACATTTGTTTCCCCAAGATTTCCATTTAAAAAGCAATGCTGAGAAGCTTCCTTTTTCATACTGTCTTGATTGATGCAGAAAAACATGACTGTACAAAGTGCAAGAATAAGCTACCTCTGACAGTACATTTCTATCAACCTCTTTGAGCCAAAGCTCAATGAACATCCAGAAAGAGGAGATGGGAAGAATAGAAAAGATAGATGGGGAGAAATGGTAGGAAATGCTGTCCTCTAGTCTGACATATTGCCATGGCAGTTATACACAGAACTCACAGCATCTCGAGTCACATGCACAGTATTATTCAGTTTAAACATTTATCATGCAATGGGGAGAACTACACAGGATAAGATGCTTTTGATAATTGGTTACTGCTTAGGGAGGGCAAGGTCTCCTTGACACAGTGGATAGTGCCACACACATGTAAATGTGGCATATTGGACCCAGTGTGAGCTAATATAATTAATTAATTGATTATGAAAGGAGGGCATGGAGTTTGGAAGGTGACGTAATGAGAGATTATGTAGGGAATAGGAAACTAAGATTTGGGGTTGAATATGATTGGGAAATACTTTATACATTAATGAAATTATCAAACAATACTTTTAAGTTTGTTTCAGAGTGTAGAAACAAGCTACAGAGCTATACAACTTCTATACATAGGCTCATTAATTCCTTCAGTTCTAATTGATAGGTTTCTATAAGTTCTATGTTGCAATCAGGTTGCTCCATTTTTCAGTGATAAATTATGTAAGCACTGAAAGTGCTTCAGTTGTGGAAGGATGTGTAACACATTTCTGCAGAATATTTTGTTCTCAAAACTGTTTCTAAGAAGAGCCAAAGCTAATTTTGGACAGTAGTTAGCAACAGACTGACTTATCTATTTGTAGGCATGTCTTTGGGGGTGAATAATGCATGGATGTTAAAGATCAAGTCCAAAGATCATTGTCTGTGCACAGTCTGCAAATCCAGATGAAAGCGAATATGTGTCACTTTGATCTAAACTGAAGAAGAAATGTCATACTGTTGAAAATCCAGCTACCCATTGGCTAAAATGTCACTTCCTCAGCAAAGGCAATAAATTCATTACGTTTATCATCCACAGACTATGTGGAACCAACACATCTCTAAAGCATAGTGAAATGTTTAGTCAGAAACGTATTGTATAATTTTAACTTTATTATATATATAAAGTATGTCTGTAAAAATTTATAAGAGAATTTCAATTGTATTTAATTATAAAATGTTGCTATTCTCAAGCAAAATATTTTTTAAGGAGGGAGAAGAATGAGCTATAGTGCCTTATTTAGTGTAGAAAGGCATATAGCGTTCGCTGAATTGAAATAAACTACTTATCAGTATAAGGTTTATAAATGATTGCAATTTAATGGGTTGAAACTAAGTGAGTTAGTTATTGAACATTATAGGCAGTGTACACAATATTTCTCAAATATAAACACTAAGACAAGTCTTAGGTATCATGGGTCTATTCTAATAAGAATAAACTGTTCTTAATCAAATGATTTTTTTTCACTGTAATGTATGTGAATTATCTTAATCAACAAAATATTAACAAGTTAAATATAATGCAAGATAATGTTAAGACATTTTATTTTATTATGTGAATGTGTTCCCGTGGGTGTTTATGTTGCTTACATTCATATGTGTACACATTCACGTGTGTGCCAAATAGCCTACACAGTTACTAACCTGATGAATTATATCTTTCTCAATACTCTACACTTTAATGTTTGGTACTGGAGATCTCAGTAAACTGAGAATTCAACAATTTGTCTAGAATAACTGGCCACCAAGCCCTCTAAGTATTCCTGTTTGTGCTTATGAACTTCTTGACCTGTAGACATGAGCTACCACACATAGTATATATGGGGGTGAATGCAGAGATGTACGTATAGCATCATATTTACACAGTGATCATTTTATCCATAGAGCCATCACCCCAGCCCAAGTGAAATATGTTGAATGCAATCTGTCTATTAGATTTACAAAGAATACTCACAGCTCCAGCAGGATGTTGACTTTCACTTATTTTTTGTATTAGGAATCTTTCAAAATTGGACTTAGAATATTGTGTTGTAGTTTTGAGAAGAGTATGTATATAACAGAATTCTTTTATTATTTCTACTTATTCTTTCTTTTCTACTACAACTCTGACTTTCATCAGTTCACAGCCCCAGGCCTGAACTAGTTTTTAAACTAATCATTACACTCTCATTCCTTTGTCATCTTGAGATCTTTGCCAGCCTACTTTGTAACCACGGATGTCCAGCCCTATGTGTTCTTACCACTGGTTTGCAAAATTGGAATTCCTATGTGTTTCTAGTGTTTAAAAGCTCTCAAAAAGTGTGTGTGTCGGGGGGGGAGTAATTTAAAATGAGTAGGAACAGAGGAATAACAATTTTTTCCCAAAAAGCTGTTCATGAAACTTGATATTGAGAGGCAATAATTCAGCATGGTGAATAAGAAGTCTTTCTCTGATCCTGGAGTCCAGGGTGAGGAATTATGCTGTATTTGGTCAAAGAGAAATTGGAACTGAAGCAAGAACCTCAATATACGATGCTCACAGATTTGTTTTTAAATAATTTACCTAGTTTCATTATCTGTTTTTAATGAACTTTAAAGAACAAATATTTTAACAAGAAGAATAGTGAATTTACCAGTATATGTTAAAAATACATGAATTAATATTTTATGGAATTAATTGTAATTCATATGAAATTATGCAACTATCTTGTGGCCACTTTGAATATGGAACATGCATAATTTAAATTATATACTTGTAGAGGAAAATAAAATATAGTTTCAGTAGCCTACTACACTTATTTAAGTACTATAAGCACAAAAATATGACGTACAACGGGTTACAACATGGTTTTAAAAGTAGCATTATTGAAATTTCAAAAATTCTAAGTGGAAATAAGATGATTTCTTAGTTAGCAAAGGGTTTGCCTTACAATCATTATATCTGGAATTCCATAATTCAGCAAGAATCTTAAAGGACAGCTGAGAAAATATGTGTTGTTGTTTTAGTGATGTGAAGGTAGATGGCCAAGGAGACAGGGTTGGGCTTGTTTACTGACATCCACACATGTTTGCAAATGCACAATGGTGCCTGTTCACACATACATGACCATGAATATACAGATATACACACTTTTGTCTCATATACATACATCTATATATGCAAAAATCTCAATTGAATCTAAATACATTAGAAAGGCATTTTAATGGACACATAAGTAACTGTTTATGATACAGTTTATAGTTAAACTATATATACTTCTGATAGCCCTGAGCATAAAAAGTTATTTACTCCTTAAACTGGAAAAGCCACAATTTTTGCAACATTATCTTAGTCTCATCCATTTATCCAGATCAATACTTGTTTCTAAAATGTAGAGTAGTTTAATTTTGGAAATACAATAATATGACATTTTTTGTTTTTTTCTAAATTAATTATGTCTGTCTCCGTGGGAAGTATATTCATCCATAAAATACATTTCAAAATATTAAAAGAAGACATTCACACTCTCCGTCTTCCCTTTGTTTACCTAGAAGTAGAATAAATCAGGGATACATAAAGACAACAAATGTTGCTCTATCTCCTTCTTGTCTACACTCAGGATGTAAGTTCTATTTCCCAGTTGTTGGTTACCATGACAGACTAGGGACAGCAGCAAACTCCTTGCCTCACATTCCTCCTGTATTGCTCTTCTTACCCTACTATGTCCCTGAAATATATTGTTCTGCAATGAAATTTTTCACACAGCCAGACCTCTTAATCAGTGTCTTGGAATACTTTATTTTTTTTCCTTTTGTGATTATAACATAATTAAATTATTTAACCCTTTCCTTTCCTCTTTCTAAGACCTCCCATATATCTCTTTGATCTCTTTCAAACTCATGAATTATTTTTAATTAATTCATAAATATATATATATTTATAGCTAAATACACATATATTCTTAAGTATAACCTATTCAGTAACTTTTAAGCTGAAAATTAATCTTGTAATATATATGCTAGTTATAAATTAATTTTAATTTTCTTTGTTAAACTATCTTTTACTATGGAATTTTAAAATATATGTTCTTATAAAGAATGAGAAGTTTGGTGAGAACATTTCTACTATAGAACAAGTAATATATACTCTTTCTTAGCTAAGACTTACAATATTTTGAAGATTAAATTTCATTTGATTTTGCCATAGGTTTGTATCCTATAACATAAAATAAGTATTTAAGTTTTATTTTTTTATAAAGAGAAATGCTCTTAAATACTTAAATTGTACATTGAATAACATTAAAATCTAATTAAATATTAAGATCAGATTTAAAATAAAATAATTTGTGAGATTCCGTTTTTTTAATTCACTTTAATTAATAAGTGGATTAATACGCCAATAAGTATAGAGTCATTTGCTGAGTATCTCTTTCAAGCTGTCCTAAATATTTGACAAGGACCTGTACTCATTTCTGTAATCATAAGATTTTTACTTTATTACATACCCTGGAAACCAGGACATTGATGAAAAATTTTAATTAATTAATTTATTATATAATATATCATGGCGGAAATTTTCTCCCTCGTCTTCTCCCAACTCCTCCCCATAAAATTTATCTGTTCCCTCCCCTCAGCCACTTCCCCTCCATCTCTGTTTTGGAAGGGGCGGATCTTTCATGACTATCAATGAAAAATATCAAGTTTCAGTAAAACTAAGCACCTTCCCATGTTAATGCAGAGGGGTAGGGTCCCAGAAACTGGTAAAAGAGTCTGAGGCAGTGTCCGTCTCCACTGTTAGAAGTCCCTATAAGTGGACCAAGATCTACTATATTTTTTTAACATTCATCTTCACTCCTTTATCAGTTAATAATCTGGGGTCACATGAGAGCACCAGTGGCTCATTTTAGTCCTATCTTAAACGCAAGTGGAGAGAAGTTCTTGTTTCCCCGAAGAACTTACTTTCTCTTGTGCTAGGACAGTTTGGTTCCATCCATACTTACATAATGTATGTGTGTGTGCTTTTCCCTGTGATATAATATGGCAAACAAAAACCAAAATTATACACCCCCTACTGTGGATGATAAAACATGTAACAAAGGCTGAATCATTTGTTAATAGTGGTCATTAAAAAATTTTCATAATATCTGTCTTTTTCTGGGTGGTTTGGGATAGTTGACATACTTTTCTGATAAATATGGCCTTCTATTAGAATAAAAAGATGCATTCAAAAATGCTGATAAATTGAAACATCTATTGAAATCCCTGATTATAGTATATATGTGATGAGAATATAAGTAAGCTGTGACAGAATGCACAGCCTTTGATACCTTTGATAGGGATGAAATTGGGGATCAGCAATCAACACAAACAACCAACATAAAATAAAGGTTACAATGAGAAAATAATATGAAGATGTTATCTTTTGCATTTGTCACTGTTTTATCAGAAAATGTGTAACATAGGGAGAGTAAAATAGAAGTTTTATTTTGCTAATTATTTATACACCAAACACCATCTTCGGAATCATAGGATTTAGAGCCATAAGAAGAATCATGCAGTGAAGAGGCAATAATGGGAGTAAAGATGATAGAATTTAGCCATCGGGTCCAATCTTTAATTCAGAATAAGGGAAAACACATTATTCAGTATTCAGATGGGGCCTGTTGTAATGAAACAGCACCAAAAAAAAAAATATGATAGCAAATACAAGCATTCAAGATTTGGAGGAGATTTACACAGTAATAATGTAAATCATGCTATAGCCTGCCTCACCAAAATGTGGAACACAAGGAAAAGTAGAAACAGTCTGAGTATTGTTCAAACACAAAAATCTCACATTAAGAGGGAAGAGAGGGGGAGCAGGGTGATACATGGATAAAAAGGACATTTTTTATTAAAAAATTATAAAATTAATAAAAAATATCAAGCACAGTAGAAAAAAATAACTGATACTTCAACCTGTTCAATGCAGCTGTAAGAAATATAGGGTAATTATGAAATACAGCAAATTTGTGGCAATCCCAAACCGACCCCTCAAAATAATTACAAGAGTTTCCATGAGGGACACTGCACAGCTAACAAGTTATTTGAGCCCATTGAAACCCATATTAAACTTAACTTTAAAACACTGAATAAAAAGAATAAAACTGCATACAGAGGTAGTATAAGGAGAGCCAATACATCCTGGAATGGCGCATAATAACCAACAGCACCACTCGGATATTATGTGTTGCGATGACCATCAATATCAGTATCTAGAAGACAACAGAGGAAGGACAAACTTAGTCATCCTTTTATTAAGGGTACTGAGTGTGTAAGAGGTAATATTTGGGGGCTAACTTACTACAACAGAGAGAATGACCTTCACAGTTGTGACCTTAAGAAAAGATCTTACTAGACTCTGGGAATGAGGATTTCCTAATTCTCATAGTTTGATGCGAAGTTGATTTCATAAGAGATGCTCAGACAAATATGTCAACTAGGTTTGAATGGTACCAAAGTATTCAGTAAGGGTTGAAGTAAAGGGAGACCAGGTGATGTAAAGCAAACACGGCAAAATATCTGTTGAGCCAGAATTCTTAGGTACAGATTTGCCAAGAAGCTAAATTTAACACTTGTGCGTCTCTGGGAAGCCTTAACATCTGTAAAGAGACTCAGTGAAAGGATGAAAGTAGAAGACAGAGCAGTATCATTGAAAAGCCGAGTGACTGAGCAGTTACTCCCCACTCCCAAAGGATGCTGTGAGCTTTCTTTCCCTCATCCTCATTTTCTTGTGTGAGAGAGTATAGCAAGGGTCAATACTGTCTTCTCAGTATGTGACCCTATCAGTAACCTGCTGTGACAGATTAAGAGATACTGACACAGAACCGTGACAGAGAATGTCGGAATCAGTTTGTTCAGCAACAAGTACACCAAGCAGAGAAAGCATGGTCTTGCTTCTCCTTCACCAGAATTGTAGAGGCAAATACTGGCAGAATATTTGTGGTAAATTTTGGCTAATGCCTTCGATAGCAATGAAGGGAGACGACACATACAGAATGGCTGAGGATTTAGAAAACTAAAACAGGCTGTGCCTTAGATCCATGCCACTGTACACACTTTTAAATTTTCACTAAAGCCACGGATACAGTGATAAAGTGGCTTTTTTTTTCCTCCAGTGCTATAACTGAATAATGTTTTATTGTTGTTTTAATTTATATACGTCTACACAGTCATTTAATCCCCAAATAAAATCTCACTTGCTCTGAAGACATGATGGTAAGCCTCAGATAGTCTCCCTGCCCTGAGTACTGGGATTAGTTATTAATGCTCACCCTTGACTGTCTCACAAACTTAGAAAACCATTTGAAAAATGCAAAACTAGACACAAACACAGTTTGGCAGAGGAATTCTTTACATGGGATAGAAGACCGAATTTTTAGAAAGCATAGACATACTCCTATAGGTAAGATCACAGCCAATATCCCCAAACACATTTCCAACAAACTCATTAATTGACCAAGGTAAACTTCAGGGAAACCATTTATTCTGTCTATTATTAATGCTCTACATGGTGTGGAAGACCTTTGATCACATCCCTCTGGGGGAAAAAAAAACTGCGATGTAGTAAGTTGTCTTTATATTGTAAATTAACATTCCATCCTCATAATAACATAATAGACAAAATCTCTGGTTTTGTCTGTGCAAGAAAAATGCCTTATCTGAAGAAAAGTGACACTGAGGACTGAAAATGCAATTTTCAAAAAGGTTACAAACAATAAACTATTCATGTCAGATGATGTTAGTATGCTGCCATTTGTGTCACAACCCAATTCACTGACTGTAGTGAGATTCAGGTGTCAGCTGATAAGATCCAAAGATGCTTATCCAGGGTCCAGGGCTCCTGAAGCGGGAGTGACCAACCCCATTTATAAGGGGCTGCTGAGACCCTGGGCAGCCTGTTTCCTGGTTCCTGACTGCTAGAGAGACCGGTTTGGCATCCATCATCCATTGCTCGGATACTCCAGTTCCTCTTCATGAGCCAATATGAGCTGTTACCTATATTGTGAGTGTTGGTTTCTATTTTAATAAATATTAATCTTAGATTTGTGCATTTAAAATGACAATCCACCTACAACTAACCCAGGAGGCACTCACCCCTCTATGCCCGCTACCTACCACTGTGCTCACTTGGCCTGGAGGACAGATATAGAGCTATTTATATGTTTGAAAAGGTGGTTTGGAAGCAGATGGGTGCAAATGGCCATGTTTGTTCTCTTTCCCCCTGTGTAGTATTTAATATAATTATAATTAAAAAAATCATGACTCAGATGATGGCAATTCTTACACTATACCTTGTTTTAACCTACATCATACAACTAGGTTACATTAAAAATCTTAAAATGAGAAATGATGACTGTGTGTATGTGTTGTACATAATGTGAGCTAAGATAAGCTAGCTACATTTTGAAAATTTAAAGTGTAACTACTTTAAAAATTAAAGGCATTATACTTGAAGATATTGTGACAAAAAATTAACTAAAAATGCATTTTAAAGCAGGACATAGGAAACTTATTACAGTCTACTAGTCAATGTACCGTGTATAAGAATATAGACTAGTTCTCTTCTAATATGTATTTGTTTCAAATAGTTTGTCATCTTTTCATATGTGTGTACAATTTATTAAAAATGTAAAGTAATGTATAAAGATATTTTCTAGATTCTCTTTGTTTTCATAATAGCTTTTTATCATTCTATTCAAGACAATTTGCCTTCAAAGACAACTACAGAGTCACACTTTTTCTCAAAACATTTTCTCTAAAAAGTATTTAGAATGAGCAATGTTCGTTTCTTCTTGTTTTTAATCTCACTTTGTTTTTCTTTTCTTATTGAAGGACTACTAAATATTTTATTTTGATTTGACCTTGGGGTTATGATAAATAAATATTTAAAATTTTATATCTTACTGGTGGCTTTGTGCTCCAATACAAATTATTCTACCTTCATTTCAGATTCAGTGCATTTTCACATTTATTATTTCAAAACAAACCTCATTTTCTATTATGACTGGAATTTTTTGCTCTTTTAATTTATATGTAGCATACTTCTTCGCTATAACATCTTCAAGTTACCCTTTTATCTCTCTATTCTATTACATTTCATACATAAGGATTTTTGTAATTTCAGATATTTACCAGAAAATAAAATTTATGTATCTTGAGTCAGCATTGTAGAAAATAAATTTAAAATAATTAAAAATGTAGACAAACTAAATAGCTCAGTTGGTAAAGGAGCTTGTAAATAATTCTAGCATCCTTAGTTCCATTTTGGTATTCCATATAGTGGGAGGAGGGAATAGATGACTCTCAGGACTTTGCCACTAGCCTCCAAATGTGTATCTCAGCATCCATGTGTACTGATTGATATATTATTTGCTCTCTAACAAATAAAGCTCTCCTGAAGATCAGAGTGCAGAACTAGCCACTAGTTAGGAATAGAGGCCAGGCAGTGTTTGCACACACCTTTAACCCCAGCATTCGGGATCTTATTCCTTTGATTGGTTGGATAGAACATACCTTCAGTCTCAGCACCATGGAGGTTGAGACAGGAATTCAGACGTCTGGGTGGAGAGAGGAATATAAGGCAGGAGAAGACAGGACCTCAGTCATTTTAGCCTGAGAATTTTGTAAAGTTAGGAAGTTAGTCCTGTCTTGCTGATCTTACAGCATTACCCAAATATCTGGCTCTGGGCTTTTATTAAGACCAATTAGGATTCATGCTATATATATGTATGTGCAAATATAGGCAAACATAAAATAAATTTAATAACATATTTATTCTATCATAAATTTTAATTATGAAATTTATTATTCAATAAAAATATTCTGGTTCAAGTAAAATGGAGAATCAAGTTTCTCTAATGATGTAGCCCCTGATATATTCCCCATACCCTAGTAAATATTCCTAAACTCAGGTACATAATTACATCACTAAGTGAACTTAATGAGTTAAAAAATGCAAGAAATTGAAAGTGAATGGTGTTAGAGAACATAGAAGATAATAGGGAGAAATGGAATGGAGGGGATATACATGGTTAAGTTATATTGTATGCATCCATGATATCCTCAAACAAAAATTAAAATATCAAATAATTGAATGCTGTTTTTCTTTTTTTTTCCCTTCAGTTGAATCATTGACTATTTAATAATCAATGAATGGTTGGTTTTTATACAATGACTAAGAAAAACATGTTTCATTTTTCTCATATAATTTTTGAGTTTTAATGTATTACTTATTTTGGAAATAAAATGAAGCCAAATATGTTATCTCTATTGAAAATATCTTAAATAACTTAATTTGAAAAGGTAGTCTAATTTATTTTTGAATTCTAAAACATTCAGCTAAGTTTGGTACGCAGGTGTTACAACTTACATAATGCTTTGCTTAAGGTAAGTACGGGATAATAAGTTTCCTACAATGACAAAGCAACTTTAAAATCTGGATAGCTGCATGTGAAATTCCAAGTATATAATGGTAACAATCAATGAGGCTCCTTAAGTGTCACTATTAATTTTATATACCCATTCAATATATTTTAGATAATAATAACGGTCAGTTCTATTAACCTGTGTTAAAAAAAATATTTAATACTCCCTTGTCATCCTCCAGGAGAGACACAGTTGGATAGTGACCAAAGGTGACAATAATGCACCATGGCTTGAAATCTTACCTTGACCTTGACATTTCAGTTTCCTATAGTAGCAGAAGCGGTCCCTCATGTCAACATCACTCACCTGGATAGTGAGTGATTTAATGGAAAGTAACAAATTCATTAAAAGTCATGATGGCTGTTCTAGAAGCTTTTTCTGAAAAAGGTTTGATAAAGGCCTTTTAACAATAAACTTACAAAGTAAGTAGGACATGTGAGAGGAAAGAAAACATGCTGTAGGGGATGATTGATGAGATGGCTTTGAACATTATCCTTGGGAAACTAGGTTTAGAATGGACAAATCATCAGACCTTGAAGTTCACAAACTAGAGCAGTTAAAACCTCTGTCTTGGCAAATTGGCAAAATGTTACCCAAACCATATGATGCTGCAAAATCCAGTTTTCTTTTGGTCATTAGCAGAATTTACTATACTTTCAGATTACCCCTTTGGTAAGTTAGTGTGTAAAATCACATTATTCAGACTTCCATAGCAGATTTACAGTAAAAATTCCAAAAACATTATTTTGCCTTAATTTTTACATTTTGTTTTAAATAATGCCCAAGATATAGTAGATTAATATCAGAAAATAAATATTGAACTACTGTTTTGCTATTGAATTTATAATCAAAAGGTTTTAATGCATATATTAGAGTTGCAAAACTAAACACAATATATTCAAAATTCCACATCAAAATTAAAGATATTATTCTTATGAGTATATTCATAGTCATTCATTTTCTCACATTATGGGTTTAAACACATTTTGATTCAGTGTGAGAGCAATGGAAATAGGGTAATTACAGCATATTTAGCATTCCAGTTGTGTTTGTTTGTGTGTGTGTGTGTGTGTGCGCGCACATGTACATATGTTTTTAAGTGTATATATGTATGAGAGGGAGTATCTGCATGAAATCACATGTGTGGGTGTCTGTGCCTGTGCATGTCAGAGTGTATGTGTATACACACCTATGTGCACATGTGTATATGTATTGTGTGTTGAAGTTTGTGTGCTTAAATGAATGTGTACAAGTGTGTATACATTACTGAACAAATGAGTTTCTGTGCTTGTGTGTGTGTGTGTGTGTGTGTGTGTTTAGTATTTGCCTTCTTTGCTACTATAAAATAACAAGCTTGTCAAAATGGTGATGTCTTTGTGATGATCAATAAACTCATTTTCAACTATTGTTTTGGCAGTCTTTATGAATCAGCAACTAACAAGTTAAAATGAATGCCAAGAATATCAAACACATAATCATGGTGTCAATAAATATTCATTAATTTTTCATTTTGAAAACAAAGTAACATACTCAAATATTATTTTAACAGAAATTGCCAATGTGTTCTTGATTAAATATCATGTACAAATTTTTAAACTGGTACAAGACTACCCATTGACAATTTAATATATTATGTGTTATGTTCATCTTCCTGCCCCAACTCCTTAAACTCCTGCTCTCTACCCAACTTCGCATTCTCATTTTTGTGTCTTTTGTTCTCTTTAAATTCATGGCCTCTTAATTTTTTCATTAACTCTTCCATGTCATTGTACTTCGAACAAATGTCCCAGGGGCCCCTGCACAGCAAGTGACCTAACAGACACCTTCCTAAGGACATGAAGGCTTATGCTTAATTATCAATGCCCAGCCTGAGCTAAGCTTATTTCTTGCTGGCTTTTCCTTAACGTAAGTTATACCACCTGTCTTTGTCACTGGGATTTTCCTTTTTTATTTCTATATGCATTTCTTTGTGTTTTACTCTATGCCTTTCTGTGTATCTGGATAGCTGTCCCCTGGACTTCTCCTTCTCTAGCTTCTTTTGGCTTCCCAGATTTCTCCAATTATTTATTCTCTACCTTACAGTCCCACCTATCCTTTCTCCTGCCTTGCTATTGGCTGTTCAATTCTTTATTAGACCATCAGGTATTTTAAACTGGCAAAATAGCACAGCTTCACAGAGTTAAACAAATGTAACCTAAACAAAAGTTACACACCTTAGAAATAATATTCCACAACAGTATAATACTTGGGTATGTCTATTGGTTTATACCTTTCTTTGGAAAGTTCCTTAAGAAACACTCCTAAACTGAGCATGTAAAATACTACTTTACTAATGTTATGGTAGCTTATTACTTTTCCAACTTTTGAGATGAAAATATAATTACATCATTTCTCATATACATTTTTGTGATTGTATTCTAATGGTGACCAGCTGAGACATCAAGACATGTGGATTAAATATTTAATTGGTTCTCCATGTTTCTGCTACGATACTACAACTTCTAAGCCATTCTAATATGTCTCAGGTATGAAATGGGAATATTTTATATATAAGCTAAATATATGTAGTATATAAAAACATATATAATAAGTTACCTACAATTACACACACACACACATTTCTTCTATAAACTCTGTACTCAAAGAATCCTGACTAATACAAAGTCCCAATTCATTGTCCCATCCAGTAAAGTCTCGTGTTGCGACATAATGTTAGCACACAGAAAAAAAAGAAACAAAAATTAAGATATTTGAGTTTCAGCATCAAGCTGTCTAATCACCCCTAGCAAAGCATTTATGAAGGTTTAGCCCTCATGATATATAGAAAACAATCTTAATATATTAATATTTTGCATACTTTATTTTATTTATTTTCTATATTTTCATTTGCTGACAGGCTTATTACCAATTTAGTTATTTTATAACTTGAAAAGATTTGTGTGTGTAAAAGACATAAAATTAACATGAAACAAAGCATTACTGACATATTAATTCACTTAAAAATATTTTCATAAATCTACATGTTCAATATACAATTTTAGCATTAGCCTTCATTCATCCCTTTCATCACACTGAAAATAATTTTGGATGTATCTGACGTGATTGTTTTTACTGTACTTTCTTAGTTTCATATTATCTTAGCATGTATTTCTTTTCTATCATATATTTTGAGAATTAATGTTATTTTCAAATGAAGGTTGAGCATTTCACTTTTCTAATAATTATGCTGTATTGCCATTCCTTATACTTGGAAGTTCAGAAGTTTCAAGGTTAATTATAACAGTTAAAAATTCAAAGTCTTCACATCTTATATTTATGAGTAAAACCTTAAGAAAATGAACAAACTGGAATTTCGGTAAGTCTTATTGGGTTTACTAGATGAGTAAAGTTGCAACTAAACCACTACCACCACTTTTTATTTAGAGAGACAGGCAAATATAATGAATCACAACCAAAATTGGGTTCCTGAGAAAATATTGAATGTGAAGAAACCTAATCTTACATATTGCTCCCATGCACAGGAAAAATGAATTTTAATGTTAACAATGAGCATTTCTGCATATAAATTGCTATAACTTTACTACAATATCACAAACTAGAAACAAATTTAACTTTCTCTCTATGAAAGCATGCAAGGTAAATATGTAAACAGATTTGAATCCTTCTCACACATCTTTACTTCAATTACAGACTCCAAGGTGAAATGTTTTCAAAGGTCTTCCCTTCTAGAAAGTTTACTCTTAATTTTTTAAAACTAAATTTACATGTTCGTATGTGGCTTGGTTGGGGAAATTTTGCTTCTCTCCTTTCACAATGTGACTCTTGGGCATAGAAATAAGAGTACCAGGCTTTGTAGCAAGTGACTTCTTTACATCCAAATCATCTTACGATCCCTAAAGGCTCTGGGCTGGTATCTGTGTTTGTTAATAATTAGTCTTTAAGGATACCATAAAGAGGTGATTAGGATTTTTCTTTAAATATGTAAGCTGTATCACTAGATTAATGGGCTCATTTATGTTCTGAGGCATGGGGATTAGAAATTATAGCTTATGAATTTAGGTGAAGGGGCAATGTTAATTATCACACAGAAATTTCTATATCCACTAATTCAACAACTTGGAAATAATTGACTGTTTCCTCAAAAGAGATAAAATATTAAAGACCATACTAGTAAAGTTAAGTAAACTGACTAGGTAAGCTTTAGCAACAAAGTATGTAATACTAATACTAATAATTAATAATACTAAAGTATTTTGTCTAGATATTTTCATTGTCAAATTGTAACAAACATTTAATAAATTACATCATAGTTTTTTTCAAAATATAGAAATATTTATTCAGAGGAAATAATTATTAATATTATAAATATAATATAAATATTTATTAAGTATATCATTCACAAGATGTTAAAACTAGATTTACATTTTTCATAAAATGAAACTCTAGACCAGGATCCCAGTTTAATTTTAATGTTTTAATAAACACAGTGATCAAACATTGTCAGGAAAGAAAGGATTTATATCATAATATGGCTTATAATCCATCATGAAATCAGCGACATAAAGCAGGAATTGAAACAGAGTCCAAGACTCACTGGGTTTCTTACTAAGGCTTGTTCTGACTGTTTGTAGTGCATTTAGAACCACCTGTCCAGGCATGCTACTATGTGGGGGGGGGGTGGCGGGGGTGGGGGGGGAATGGGCCTTCCAAATCAACTACTAATGAAGAAAAGGCCCCACTGTTCTGTCTGGAGGCCAATAATACGTGATCAGTGATCCCTCTTCTCAGATGAGCTCATTTTGTGTCAAATTAACCAGAAAATGTATTAGTACAAATGCTATCTTCTAAGAAGAGAAATTTTAAAAATTCACACAGTTTTAACAAAGCAAGTAAAATGTGTATTTAAATGTATGGCAAAATGTAAGAAAGTAGGACTGATTCAAAGAATCTAAGATTGCTTTCACATATGAAAAGTCTATGTTGATTCCCCTATTGAGAGGCTATAAACAAAATACTCTCTATCACCATACCCATACAAAAGTCCTCAACAGTCCAGTTAGACAAAGACGGAAGAACACTGTGATTTACAATCTTCTAAAGAAGTAAAACTGTCTATATTTGCTGGAGGTGTAATTTTTTAAATATAAAGTCCAAAATAATCATAAGAACAAAGGAGTAAAGGTTACAGGATACAAGAAAAATGCACACAGACTAACTTCTGTCACATAAGCAAGAAATGAGAAACTGAGATGTGATAGTAAACATAATACTTATAGTAACAAAAGCTTGAAACATTGAAATATTAATAATACAATACAGAAAGATCTATTGGCTGAAAAATGCCAAGTTTTATTTTCAGAAGTCAAGAAATCAGAAGGTTAAGAAATCCAACTGGGGATATGCTTGAAATTTAATGGAAACCAGTCGGAGATATCAGAGGGATCTGCCCACAGTCAGTCTAGGAGGATCAGACAGTGGTAACTCACACCTTTAATCACAGCACAAGGAATATCTGGGAGTGGTGACCTATACCTTTAATCCAGTCAAATCTGAGTTTGAGGTCATCTTAGTTTACAGAAAGTTTATAGAAAGACAGAACAGACAGAAGAAGCCAGGAAGAGCAAGGCTGAGGAAGCTGGAAGACAGTATGAGATGTCAGAGGATAGATCTACCTTGTCCAGTGCTCCCCTCTGCAAGACTGAGTTTTCTGTGTAACAGTCCTCACTGTCCTGGAACTTGCTTTGAAGACCAGGCTGGCTTTGAACTCACGGAAAGCCTCTGCTTCCCAAGTGCTGGGACTAACTGTGTGAGCCATGGCTTACTATGACTGCCTCAAATACCTTCTTTGCTCAGTTAAGGTGTGGCACCACCAATGCCTGCCTGGGAGCCTAAAACTCCTTCTGTAAACTAAAATGACCTCAAACTCAGATTGGATTAAGGGAGTAGGTCACCACTCCCAGATATTCTCTGTGCTGGGATTAAAGGTGAGAGTTACCATTGTCTGATCCTCCTAGACTGACTGTGGGTAGATCCCTCTGATATCTCAAACTGGTTTCCATTAAATTTCAAGCGTATCCCCACATAACTAAATAAAGATACACTCCAAATTAATATCTGGCTCCTTTAACAGTCTTCCAGTTTACTCTATAGCCAAAACAATCATAATAAATTTATTGTAACTCTCATGCATATATTAGGAAATTAATTCTAAACTTTACAAGGAAATAGAATAGGTTTAAAAAATACTGATGAAATCAAAACAATTTACCAAAAATCTACATGAAACTAGAAACCATGATGCTTGCATGTTTTAAAAATTCATATAGAGTGATGAAACAAAATCTAGAAAATATATATAATATAAAAGTATTACTGATGGTCATGGCTAAGATCTGGTTTAATCACAGCAGACAAGAGCAGATGTGAGGATACCAGAACCATTGTAAGGCCAGTCTAGCCTACATTGTTAGTTCCATGACAGAGATAAAGAATGAAAGCCCACCTCCAATTAAAGTGTACATTTTATTTTTTGTTATACACATCAAAAAAAACAAAACAGAAAAACTCACAGACATGGAGGCGGTATCTGCATATAACTTTTTTATAAAAGACAATAAAAGTATATAAACATCTTTCCAAGCATTATAATGCAGCTTTAAGAAAACAATAGTATTTAAAAATAGATGAATATGAATAAACTATTTAACAAGAAGACGTATATATGTCAAACACAGCAATATAGTCCATCTGATTAGTCACTCAAGATTAAAGCATAAATGCAGTATAAGAATGTGTAACTGAATATTTAAGAGCCAAAATACCTCACAAAGGAAATACAGGCAAGGCTTGGTGCATCGGTGAGTAGTATTCATGTATGATGTAACGGAAATAACGAGACTAGTTTACTGGTTATTATAGCAACCACTCTGTCAGGATAACAACCAGTCCCTGATCTGACTCCCAAATATCATCTATTGAATTTTAGAGTTTACACCAAAACCAAGAACAAAAGAAATATTTCAATTGCTTTATTTCTAAATATACTTAATTTTAAACAATTGATAAAGGTAAGCTATGAGAGATTAGACATTTGAATATAAAAAATTGGAGAAAAAAAAGAAGAGTAAAGAGAGTTATTTTAATTTAATTATATCCAAATGTACTATTAACACTGAGTCTTAATCACCAGCAACAGGAACCATAAAAAGCCTTACAGTTGGGAATATTCAAGACACAATTGCAAGTGATTCTCGAGTAATACTTTTCCTATAGACTAGCCTCTTCAAAACTTACATAGTTTCATAACATACAATTCATGTTATCTATAATCAATGTATTTTATAAACTTCCCATTCCCTAGTTTATTTTAAAATATCTTGTTTCTGGGCACTCATTTTCCATCTCCTGTCTGACCCGGCTTCTGGAAATTATAGGAGCCTGACTTACAGCATATGACTTTCTCTCTTTCTAACTTTTTCAGTAGTTTCTTTATAAAGATTGGAGAATTTTTGTTTCTATGTCTTTTTTTTCCTGTTATTCTCATACATTGCTCTTAAAAAAATAAAAGGGATCATGTATATTTACATTCATTGAACAAATTTTAAACCTGTAATAAATATATAATCAAATTTTGTTTAGCAATAAGAAATTTATGCAATCAAGCCAAAATAATCTTATTAATTTGTGAGAGATGCCAGTAAAAATGAGGTTAAATAATTATCTTAAATAGGAAACATCCAGTTTATCTTTGATCTAGAGAAGTTCCTAAAAATAATTTTAATAGTTCTCTGGCAAATTTAGCCATTGCTAGTGAACAGAAGCTAGCTCAGTAGTTGCAACAACATCCTCTAAAAGAAAGGTAAGGTCTCACTTTTTTAGACTTTAAAAGGGAGGCTCTTAGAATTGAAAACTTTAATGAAGATACCACATAGGCCATCTGTTACCAATTTATGCTCATTTGGACTTGGGGCAGAAGAAAGTTAACCTATCTTCCACTCACCACGGAAATACTGTGTATTAGAAGTTTAGCAGCATAGTGTTGGTAGTAGATAAGATAGAAGGCATCAGGTAGTCTTGACCTTTTGATGATAGAGAAGCTACAGATGGTTTGATCAAATAATGTCTGCAGTGAAGTATTTCCTGTGTATTGATAGTGGTTGTGTTAAGTGTTATGTTCATTGAAGAAATAAACTAAAGAGAGAAAATAAATATTAGTAATTTCTTGATATGTATGGGGAGGAAAAAGCATGAGCAGGCAGAAATTACTTAAAGCAGTAAATACTGTTTGACAAAATAGTTTCCTAACGGAAAATGGAACATATATTATTTTAAAAGTGGAAAACAATACCAATTCTCCTTTAAGAACATAAGAAAATAGTTCATTTTATGATAAATGCGTTGCTAGGCCAGGTATCACAGATTCAAACTACTCAGAATGCCACGTCCCACTGCATTAAAACAAACAAACAATCCCCTCCCTAAAACATAAATTTTTTATAGTTACAGAAAAGAAAGTCAAAGTGTCAATGTATATCCAAAATATTGTGGTGAGATCACAGTTCAGCAAACTACAACAAACTGTAGAAATCTGTACAGTTTTTTCATATATATATATATATATTATGTATATACATATATAATGCATATTTTATACATATACATATATATTTGATGTTAGGGTAGATATAAGTCAAAGATGTCACGTTTAGCCAGCCATACATTCCAAGAGATGATTTATAAAGCAGTAAAAAGAATATTATTTTAAAGGGTCTAATAATTGCCAAAGACAAGTTTTTTTCTTTATCTACAATTTCTCATGTCTCATAAAACATGGAATTCTACTGAGGCAAAGCCCAGTAATCTGTAGGATCTTTAATATAGATGTAACTTCTTCAGGAAACTTAACTTGGCTGTTTAAATCTAAGAGCATTATTATGTTATGGCAGAGAGTAAATTTTAATGTAACTAATAAAAATTATTCTAGAATATTAATATCAGGTAGCAATAAAAGTTTTTACAAGAAATGCAATAGTCTCTATAAACAGATGGAATATGTTTAGGAGAAAAATGTGGGTGTCGGAAGCTGGAGAGCTAAACCTCAAAGTGAAAGATAGATGATAAATAAAAATAAAAAAATCATAAAGCTTCTCTACTTTCCCCTGTGTAAATTAATATTAATATATTTGCCGACAAAAGGACTTTATATATTATAGCATGTGCTTGTATATATTTACATGTTTATAAATTGAACTACTAAATGAAAGTATGGTAAACAATTAGAGCCATGTTTTTCTTTTTGACTCAGAATTTATATAAAAGCTAGAAAAGGATAGAGTAATCTATATTAGAGTACAGTAGAGTCTGAAATATCAGTAAGAGGCATCAACATCTAATGGGATGTTATTAGGCCATGGATTATAAGCTTCATATTCACATATGCAAATGTTGATGAATAAATTGTGTGATTATCCAAAACTTATAATCCTACCCCTTGGGAGGATGAAACAAAATCAACATGAGTTTGATATCAGTCTGGGCTAACTAATTACTATGAAGCTATCCTGGGGTGTGTAGCAAAATCTTTTCTTAGGAAAGAAAAGTAAATGAAAGAATAAGTAAATATTTCAAAAGGAAAAAAGAGAAAAACAATTTTTTGCAGAAAAAACCAACATGATATTGGTACTTCATTTTACTGATTAGTATGAAGTAAGAGCAAAAAGAAAGAATTTTAAATCTTTTGTTGTGAAAAACTGTGAGTAAAGCAGTATAAGATGGTAACTAAAGTGAAAAATTTATAATTATGACTATAATGTCTTCTATAGTTTAGATGAGTGCACCCAAGTGATTCACTTATTAAGTCTCAACTTGAAGCTTGTGAAACCTTTGGCAGGTGGTACAGTCTTAAAGAGATAGGGACTACCTTCAAGTTTTCCAGTCATATGAAGGGTAGCCTTAATAACAACTATATTGGAAAACAAGTTAATCGTCCTTCTTTATTTCCCAGACTCCATGAAGTAGTCAACTTCCTCTGTCATGTACTCCTTCAACAATTACCACCCTGTTATAGACTCCAAGACTATGGCTTTAGCAATTGGGAACTGATGTCTCTGAAATTCTGAAATTGATTACTTCCTATTTTTTTAATGGAACAAATACCTGAATATCTCCCCGACAAAAACAATTCTATAAGCAAATAAATAAGAAGGATAAAAACACATCTCTGCCTTAAAATGACAAATGATGTATGTGGTTTGCCCATCACCAATCAGAGAGTAACCATCTTCTTCATAGGAGATGAATTTAAGGACTTTCATTTACAATCCAGGAAGGGAAGAAGAGAGATTAAAATAAGCTACACTGGAAAAACCTACACAGCTTTTCAGCTCTAGCTTTTAAGGCAACAGGAATTGTTGCCACTATGTTGATGACAGTTGTTTTTTGTTTTTTTTTGTTTTTTTTTTTAAGTGGATTGAAATCTTTCTCCCTGAACAGAATCTCAGTTAAATCTTTAAGAAGTAAAGTAAATAAGAAAGAACTTGTGAAAGACCTGACCAGTGGACCTGAATACAGACTAATCAAAAGTTTGAGAAAATGAAATGGCTTATCAAGAGACTGAAGATACATGGTAATTGAATGTGTTGTTTTATTGTGGGCGGATTTCTGAGACAAAAATAAAATTAGGTTACAGGTTGAGATGTGAGAAACTGCGAATTAATTATAAGATTTAATTAAAATACATAATTAACTGGTTAATTACTATCACCAATGGGTTGTTGTGATTATTTTATGTGTGATATATATATATATATATATATATATATATATATATATATATATATATATATATGGAATTTGAAAGTGTTCTAGTATCCTTTAGCCTAAGTTTTAAAAATTTAAAACTAATGTCCTACACAAAGCTCTACATGGCACATATATAATTCCAGCTTTATATTTTACTACCTATTCTTTGGTCAATCTTCCTTAGGCAGTCTGTCCTATAGCAGTCCTTATATATGCCAAACCTGCTCAATGTACAGGAGCTTCTGAACAATTTCCCACATATGTCTGCTTGGTTCATATTGTTAGTTCCACGGATCTTTGTCAACAATAAACAAATACATGTACTGTATTAAAAAAAATCCACATTATTAAGTACAAAACAAATAGTCTTCTCCATTCCATTTTGGGGATACTCATATTTCTTTCTCAGTTATACAATGCTAAATAAAATGTATCAGAAATGGACGTCTTATATGTTTGTGTGCTTATTTATCTTAACTATGTCTGTTTTGGCTAAATAATACATAGCATGGATAAAGAATGTCTGATTATGTATCACTTTATGTTTTCTAAACTTAAACATAATCTTGTCAATAGATGACATTCTTTAGTTACTTAGGAAGCATGAGACTAGTAAGTTTTTATGGAATTTTTATGGATACACATCACCATAATATATGTAATGTGTATGTAGAAATTGTTTCTTATAGTAAGATATGTCATTTCTTTCTTCAGCTCTTATTCTTGAGTAATATATTAATTGCATCCTGACCACCACTTCTTCTCCCTATGCTCTTCCCAGTTTCTCCTGCGCCTCCCCTCTTCCTCCCAAGGCTTAAAAAGATACAATAATCCTGGGTACAAAATCTCATATCATGTCTGGATGTTCTAACCAAGTGAGAGGAAATGTGTTCCAATAACACAGAAAACAGTAAGACACCCCCCCCCCATTACCATTGTCGGGAGTCCCACAAGGACACCAAGCTACACAACTATAAGGTGTATATATAATGGACCTAACTCTGATCCTTACATGATCTGTGTTTGTTACTTCGGTTTGAGTCCCTATAAGCCCTTTCAAATTTTAGTCTTAATATTTGTGAAAAAAACAATAAATTCTTTATCCCTAGGTTTATCTTCCCAACTCAAGAAACTTTTTTTTTTTTTTTTTTTTTTTTTTTTTTTTTTTTTTTTTTTTTTTTTTTTGTTTGTTTGTTTCGGCAATGCTGAAGATAGAGTCCAGCACTGTGGATATTCTTCTGTATGCCTTCTTAAAAGAATTCTTATAGTAAGACTTCTAATGCTAATTTTCTCCTTGATTATCGAATTTTGCACAGATTAAGTTTGCATTTTATATCTGTGCAGCACTTTGAAATACTTCCATTATGAAATCTGCATGAGGTATAATGCCACTTGCAGAACAGTATGGATCACAATCTGGAATATGCAATGTTAAAGCCTGTGACTGAACTGAAATATTCAGTTTAGCAAAATGTAGTAAAAATGTTCATGAGCTTGACAATAAAATTACAATAAAATATTATTGTCAAGCAGACTTTTAGAATCCATCTCAGAGGCATTTTGAATGTATGATAGAAAATAAATGCTTTACTAATTCCTAGTTCATGAACTTTACCATGCACATACACACAAAAAGACAATAGGATTACACATTGGAATGAAAATGTGGATGTAATATGAAAGTCCTGGAGGATATGAGAGATGAGAAATAAAATAGTATGTTTTCTACTGAGTACTTAAACCTGTTTTAAATACAAAATGGACCCATAAAAATTCATTTAATTTTTTTTTCCAACTGTATAAAGATGGAGAAAAGCTGTACTGCAGATATGTTGTTTTACAGCTAGTCAATGAACAGAATGAGATATAAAACAAGTGAACCCAAAACACTTATTGTTGGGATTCACACCTGAATGATATTGTGAATGTTCTTTTATACATTCATTTCTTGTAACTTGAACTTGTCACTGTGAACAGAGCTCTCACCGCTTTGAACTCACATTTATATGTTTTTTACAAATCAAAATCATTTTATATGTCCTGAACATATGTCAGTTATGAGGTTTCCAGAGAAATCTACAACTCCACGTTAGAGACATCCATGTCTACAGTGTTAACTTATAAATCTGAAGCCTCTTACTTAGCTTTGGTGAAAATTTATGTAATTGACAAATACTAATTATCCACAAAATATTAATGGAATACTATACACTTTTAAAGATTTTTAAAATTTATTAATTTAAAAAATTAAAGAAATATCATTCAAAAATATAAATAAGATATATACTCTATGAATGGAAATCTCTCAAAAGCTGTTTGAAAAGTTATGAGATATATACATTTTATTTAAAATATTGAGAGTTAATGCACTCTTTGGGTGGTTCGAGTAAGTCTGGATCCTGTAGACTCATGTGTTTTGAATCTCTGGCCTATTGAGAATGCAATTATTAAGATGCATGGCCTTTGTTGGTGAAGGTATGTTGTTGTTAGACAAAATGAGTCACTCTAGGGATAGGTTTTGAGGTCTCATATGCTCAGGGTACACTGATTTTTATACACAGTCTCTGTCTGCTGCCTGCAGATTAAGATGTTGAACTTTAAGCTCCTTTTTCAACCCCATGTCGGTCTACATGCCTCCACCCATGATGATAACAGACTAAACCTCTAAACTAAAAGTAAAGTTCAATTAAGTCTCTTTAAAGCTATAAAACCATAAGACACTCTTTTAACACACTTTAAAAAGCCTTGTCATTCTATAGATAACAGATAAAAAGTATAGATTTTTTTCATAGCTTTTACCTTACCTATATTTAGCAATGTTATCAAATAGAAAATTAATTATCTAGATTTACACCAGCACTTCACCTCAGTATAAATGTTTCTGAGCCTCAGTCTATCAAGAACATACCTATATACATACATACAGACAGACAGACAGATACACACACACACACACACACACACACACACACACACACACACACACACACACACAAACACACACACACACACAAAGATAATTTTTGGAAAATCCGAAAGTATGTCTCTAATTTTCAGGTCAAATTTGCATATTAAATTTGAAACTCATAAGTTACATGAAGGCTAAAGATAATAATTTGAGCTGTAAAATAAATAGTAGTTATTCCAACTTCTTTGCATCAACTTTGTTGAAGTCATTCATCTTAATAAATCTTTTTAAAATTTTATTCTATACAAAATTCATATCTTTTATTTCAGAGATTTTATTTAAAATACAACAGAAATCAACAGAAATAATGGGACAGAAGGAGCAACAGACAAAACTAGTAATTTATTTGATGTATTTCAGAATAATATATTCAGAAAAAACTGGCCAGGTAAGTCCAGTATGTGGTTGGCCTTGGAAGTTAGATGGAAAATGTGAATCCTGGACTACATAGTGTACTCTATGTAAGCCTGAATTAAAAATAAAATTTTCTGAAATTTTGTTTTTCTGTTTCTTTTGTTAAAAAAAGGCTAGTGATTATTGAGACAGGAAGAAAATGGGAAAGAGACAAAAGAACAGAGATATAATGGTCTAATGCTCTTATATGTTTATAGAAATACTTATGATGTTGTTGAAGATATTTTAATTTTAAAAGTTTAATACTAACAAATATATTACATCTTTGGAATTAAAAATATTTATACTGATGTTATAAATATGGTCACTTGTCTGCATGTATGCCTGTGCAAAATATGCATGTGTGGAGCCCAGGAAGGTGAGAAAAATGAATTAAATCATCTAGACCATGAGATACGTAAGTGTGGGCCACAGCATGGGTGCTGGAAACTGAATTCAGGTCCTCTGAAAAATAGCCTATACTCTTAAACATTAACATCACACAGAATCCTCAACACTAGACATTTGTGAATTTTTCCCAGTTCAATTTTTATTATATTAAATATCATGAAATTATGAATTTACTTCTCAATTATATTTGGAAATTAAGTAGACATGTTAGCGTTCTTACTATTTGGGCAGAAGAGAACCATGTAATTCACCAGGGAAATTGGGTTCTCAATGAATAAATAAAAATTTCACAATATAAGAGAACGTGTAATAATTTGATTATTTAGATTATAGAGCAAAGCCATTCCTTTATTCTCAGTGAAAATGATTTATAAAGGAATCACATTTCTTAAAGCTTTATTTTTAGTTATGTGCAAATGTGTTTTAGTATACTTATTTGTACATGTACTGTAGGTATCCACAAAGGCCAGAAGAAGGAATCAAATTCTCTGGAACTAGAATTACAGGTAATTATAAAATGTCCTATGTGTATTCTGGGAGCTAAATGTGGGGTGTGTGTGAGAGTAATTTAAGATCTTTATCACTGAGTAATATCTCAAACCTAAGGGGATAGTTTTAAAAGTATATATTTTTTCTTCAAACAACAAATCAAAACAGGACTGTGGAAAGTTATAATATCTTACTTGTATCTATGTATTATTTTAGGACAATTAAACTTTTTATATAATTTTATTTTTAATCACAATTAATTTTATTTTCACAAAAATTAAGAAACAAATATCTCATATAAACAGTTTTTTAGCTTTATTTATTTTGAGACATTTTACATTCTTAACTCCTTATGTTTTTCTAATTCTACTCAGTACTCTAAATTTAGGTAAAGAATATCTATCACCATAATCATATTACTTTAGACTTCTAGTGTCAGAGTTTGTAAATTCCATAATCAAGTATTTTCATCTGTATTTTATTTAATTTTTATTGAACCTACATAGAAAAAAAGCAAAAACAATCTTCCTTACTTTATTTTCCAATATACACAGTTCACCTTATTAAAGGTTATCTAAATAAGCACAGGGAAGGATACTTAGTTCATATCAGAGTAGCATATAATAAATGACAAAATGAACACCATTTGTTGCTGGGTTCTAATCTGTTTCTAGGTCCTAACAGTTTCCTAAGGTAAGGGAGGAAAAGTTGTTGAATCCATGACAGAGACAACAGGAGTTAAAAGCAAAGGAGTAACTCATGTTTTTAACAATGTGGAGAGACTTATACACCTTCCTCCCATCACACAGGCTATGTCACCATCTGGTGATATTGTATGGCATTCCCTCATTGACTAGGCACAATCAGAAGATCTGGTGATATTGTATGTCTGTTCCTCATTGGCTCAGCATAATCAGAAGATATGACAACATCTGTTGCTAGGTAGATGGCAATCAATCAGGAACTCTGGGTAGTCCCTGTTGCTAGGCAGATTTCAAACAATCAGGAATGTTGGACAGGGGCTTTTCTAGGCCCTCATTCAGACTTCAGGTTGGCTCATGAGGAAATATATTATATGTATGCCTTGGAAATTTGTTTGAGCTAATTTCTTTGGCTGGGCCAGAAAACTCATACTATAGTCATCACTGCTGAACTAGTGAGCAGAATGAACACTTAGCATCTGGATCATCTGTGATACATGTAATTAAAACCAAAATGTACAGACTATGTACAACCCTCATTCAGAATTCACAGTGGCTCATGAGGAAGTACATTATGTGAATGCCTTGGGAATTTGTTTGAGCTTATTTCCTGTCCTACTACATATTCACCCTTTATATTTTACTGCATGAGCACTCAGTCAGAGTCAGATTTCTTTGTATTGACCTTGTTAGCCCCAACTCAGTAGGGCTTAGCAACTGGACTGTGTTTATCTTGGGTTAGATTGCCTAACAAGCTCTTGCCAATCATTGAGCCATTGACTAGCAGCCCTCTAATATGTGTGCTGTTAATTTTTGAGCCAGTGACATTTTAGAAGGAAGTGGGGAATCTGAGCATAGATAAAGGAGAAGGATGGCTGAATCAAAGAAGAAATGATCCAGTCACCCACAAAACAATATATAAAAAAAATAAATAAGCCATGGGCCATGTGGCAAGACATATTAATAAAAATGGGATAAATTAAACTGCAAAAGCTATATAACAATATGCCTGAGCCATAGGCCAAACATCATACAATTAATATTGTTGGTGCTGGCATATCCAGACCCATATACTCTGTGTCAGGCTAAAAAAGCCTGGGCAAGGTCAGTGCCCTTTTATTTACTTCCCTGTTCTTTGTTGATGCGCCTTGTGTGCACCCTGTTTTGCAATCAGTGGTTTTCCTGTTATGATGAGGAGTCTTGCACCCGTTGCCAGAGAACACGCTGACTGGTACAGGAACCCAGGGCAGAGGAACTTAAGAGGTATATGAGCTTGCTAAATAAAGGCTGAGAGAGCAGCATCAGCTGATCTCCCTGGATGATGGAACTGACTGTCTCTTGAGTGCTGATTTAACCCTGACAACCCTCTCCGTGGCTTGGCTACACTAGGCCAGATGCGGCAAGTGGAGGTTCCACCGAGATCCAAGTATGAGGGGTAATTGGACAGGGCTCACCTGTATATTATACAGGGGGAGAATTGTGATATAAAAAGGTACATACCATGGGAAATTTGAATTCAAAGGTTCAGCTGGCTTCTGAACTTAAGGAACTGTTATGCATACAAGGAACTGCAATTAAGTATTCTACCACACTTGCTTTTGTTACAACAGTCAGAGACATTTGTCCTTGGTTCTTGACAGGTGGAGGATTTAATATTCCTAAGCTGCCTACTAATTTGTGGGGTCGCAATGTTCTTACTGCCATGTGTGCTGTTTTAACAACTCAGGCTCTAAATGGCTACAATAAGCCAGTGACAGACATGATGCTTGACATGGGTTGGAAGCCAGGACAGGGGTTTGGTCGTAGAAAACAAGGGAAGACATCAAATCTTGAGATTAATACAAACTTCACAAGGACACCTGAAGACAGACGAGGGCTGGGACATTTTTAGTTGGGGCCACTGCTGGAAGGCCTACACCTGTACCTATCACTTGGAATTCTGATAATCCCATATGGATTGAGCAGTGGCCCTTACCTAAAGAAAAACTTCAGGCCGCTAAAGATCTGGTTGCTGAGCAATTATCTGCTGGCCATATTGTACCTTCCACATGCCCCTGGAATACTCCCATCTTTGTTATTAAAAAGAAATCAGGGAAATGGAGACTGCTACAGGATCTGAGGGCTGTCAATGCTACCATGAAAGTCATGGGGGCATTGCAACCAGGTCTTTATAGTCCTGCTGCTATACCCAAGAGTTAGAATTTAATAGTATTAGATTTAAAGGATTGTTTTTTTTCACCATACCTTTAGACCTGCAAGATTGCCAGCATTTTGCTTTTTCTGTTCCTTCTATCAATTATAATGAGCCATATCAAAGGTATTAATGGGTAGTGTTGCCTCAAGGTATGGCCAATAGTCCCACTATATGTCAGATGTATGTTTCAGCTGCTATAAGACCTCTTAGACAAAAGTTTCCTGTTGCTTACATAATCCATTATATGGATGATATTTTACTAGCTCATCCTAATAAATTAAAATTGTTGGAGCTTTATACAACCCTACAATAACTGTTAATGGATGCTGGCTTAGTTATTGCCCCAGAAAAGGTACAGTTAATGCCTCCTTATTATTATTTGGGTCATGTCATTAATGACACAGGAATCACTCCCCAAAAGGTACAGTTTGCCACCTCTCATTTGAAGACCATCCATCATTGGCAGCAATTTTTAGGAGAAGTTCAATGGCTCCGCCCTTCCTTTTCCATCCTCACCAGAAAGTTAAAGCCTCCTTTTGATATACTCAAAGGTGATTCTGAACCTTTATCACCCCGCGTCTTGACCCCAGAAGCGAAGGTGGTGGTAAGAAAAGTTGAAGTGGCTTTACAAGGACTATTTATTCAACAGATTGATTGTGAACAGCCTTTGAGATTTCTTGTACTTGCATCTGCTTTTGTTCCCACTGGTGTTTTTTGGCAGACTGATCCTCTGTATTGGGTATACTTATCTATTTCACCAGGCTGCATGGTTATTCTATATCCCAGTTTAGTATCTCAACTATTATGGAAGGCACGTGCTTTAGGTAGAGCCTTATTTGGAAGGGATATGGATGACATTGTTGTGCCTTATACTCAAGACATGATAAATAATTTAGTCCAATATGATGATTCCTGGTGTTTATTTGTGTGCTCTTATAGAGGAAAAATTAGTCAAGAATATCCTAAACATAAAATTATTCAAAGTTTTAAATTATGCCCTTTTATTTTTCATAGAATAGTTAAGTTAAAACCCATTCTCAGAGCTCGATTGTTATTTACCGATGGATCTAAGAATGGTAGGGCTGTAGTAGTAAATGGAAATAAAATTGATAGCATTCAGATACAAGATGCTTCAGCCCAATTGTCCAAACTTTCAGCCGTTATTTTGGCCCTCTGCTTATACCCATGTGAGTCTTTGAATATTTATACTGATAGTGAATATGTTGCCAACATTGTCCCTCAGTTGGAGGTAGCCCCACATATTGGGGACTCTTCCAAGATTGTGTCACAATTACAACAGTTACAACTTCTCCTTTGGACATGAAAGGACCCCATTTTTGTGGGACACCTTCGAGGACATACCGGACTGCCTGGACCACTGGCTGTTGGAAATGCAAAAGCAGATGAAGCCACTCGTTTGACTTTTAGTGTTTTAGAGTATGACAAAGCAGTACAACTGCATGAAAAATTTCACTTAAATGCTCAAACTTTAAGGCATCAGACCGGATGCTCCAAAACTGAGGCTTTATCCATCGTGTCTACTTGTTCCACTTGCGCTCCTTTTATACATACTCCCTCTTTAGGAATAAATCCCTGCAGCCTTAAAGCCAATGATATTTGGCAAATGGATGTAACACATATTGCTAATTTGGGGCCTCAGTGTTATTTACATGTGTCCATTGATATTTATTCTGGAATCATTATGGCTACCCTACATGCTGGAGAAAAAACAAGGCACGTTATTGATCATTTAACCACTGTGTTTGCCTTTATGGGTGTGCCGCAGCAATTAAAAACTGATAATGGTCCTGCTTATGTCAGTGTCCAGTTTTCTCGCTTTTGTGCTCCCTGGGATATTTCACGTAAGACAGGTATTCCCTATAACCTCCAGGGACAGGACATAGAGGAATGCACTCATCGCCATTTGAAGACATATTTACAAAAAACAAAAGAGAGTGAAATTTATCAGTCTTGTCAGGGGCCTCAAGCTTTACTTTCTATTACACTTTTTACTATAAAATTTTTATTGGTGGATGACAAGGGCCATAGTGCCGCACAGTGGCATTTTTCTATTCCTGTGTCCGTGGACGCCATGGTAAAGTGGAAAGATTTATCTATGGGTGTGTGGCAGCCTCTGGCACCCATATTAACTAGGGTCCGGGGAGCATCTGTGTTTATCCCACAGGAGCGGACAAGCCTGTTTGGGTTCCTGAGCACAGGACCAGACCTTGTCATCTAAAGAAGCAAAAGATGTCCAGTCCCTCCAGGATGTGCCTTCACGGAGCAATCCTGCTTGTTCTGATCTTGAGCATCGTGAAGAGTTGGGACCATATCACCTGGACCCTGGTAAGGAATCCTCCAATTGTATTGCCAGTTAGCATTGAGAGCCCCGTTTTCCCTGCCTTTTTTTCCCCCACTAATTGGACCATGGGTGTTGCAGCTAGTAATGTGCGTCAACAAAAGGCTCCCATAAATTCCAGCTTTACCCTTGATCAACTGTTATGTTTTAGCAGAAGTAGTACATTTAATAATAATGATACCAGTTATGGAAACGAAGGATGTGTGGATTTTGTCTAATTTAACCACTGGAGATTTTGTGGGCAATAATTCTGGTGCTTGGGTTATTGGGGTAAAGGATATATGGTATCCCCTTAACCTTAATACAAAGAATGAAGCATACTATGGACCCCGTCCTGTGAGATTTTGCTGGGAAGATTCTCCTAATACCTCCATACAGCCTGCCTTACAGTGGAGAAATCTGCATTTGAGGGGAGCCGAGAAATTTACAAAAAGATGCTAATAGCACTAGCTCTTTATGACTCTCTGGACCTCGGGCACCAGTGCCAGGAAGTTATCCTTACCATTACAGAAATCCAACACAGGCAGGCGTTGGTCAAGTTTTTGATGGAACTTATTTGTGTGAGCCCAGAGCCTGTTTGGATATGGTACCATTGATGATTACCAATGTTACATTTTTTAATGGGACTGCCTCTTGGAATGCTACTGATGCTTTTGAAACTTCCCTACATATTAATGAAACCAAAAACTCCAGTGTTGTATCCCAAGCGTGTGTGCTCAGCCCTGTTTTCTTCCTTTTATGGAATGGAACTGGGGAGGGGGGGAGTTAAACTGTTCAGTTTCTAATTGTAGCCTGAGTAATTGCTGGGACCCATGGACAACACATGTGCTCATGGTTCATGTTCCCGCTGCCATTGTTATGCCACTTAATGTGACCACACAGCAACAACCGTATCCAGTCCGGTTATATAAACGGGATTTTGGCATCACAGCAGCAATAGTAACTGCCATTGCCATTGCCGTGACCACCGACTGCTGCCGGAGTTGCTATAACCCAACAAGTACAAACTGCTACTGTGGTGAATCAACTAGCTGGGAAGATTACAAAGGCTTTGGAAGTACAAGAGACTTTAAATGGACAAATACATTTTGGGATTTTGCAACCTAATCAACAGACCACATTGCTGCAAGAGGAAATAGACATTTTGAGTTTACAGCTGAAAATGCTTTGCAATCTAGGGTTTACTGAAATATGTGTAACTGCTTCTAGAGTTGAGAATGTATCTGCTCAAGTACTTTTGTTGAATCAATATATGTCTGGACCCTGGAATGTTACCTTTTTGAATTACACTATGCAACTTGCTCATATGATTGCAGAAATTAATCAAACTCGTGTAGCCCCTATTGCTGCCTCTGATTTTTGGAATGTACTTGCCAATGCTGCTGGATGGATATCTCGGTGGTCAGGCTCTGTATCATTGATAGTACTTTGCCTATTAGGGCTGTGGTCGTGTCGGTGGTGTTCTGTCATTGGGTAAGGCAGACTCACTCCAGTCAGCAGGGTTTTAAGCAAGCCTTTTTGGCCTTACAGCCACCTAACAAAGCACAGATTTGGCAATCTATGTCTTAGAGGGATACCTAATGATGGGCAACCTTTCCGCTCCTCACATCCACCTAAGGCAGGGGATAAGGGCACCCCCAATAACAGGTACTATGAGGGGGGCTAGGAGATGACCTAAGAAAGGGGTCCCTCTGTTCATTTTAAATAAAAAGGAGTGAGATGTTGGGTGCTGGCATACCCAGACCCATATACTCTGTGTCAGGCTAAAAAAGCCTGGGCAAGGTCAGTGCCCTTTTGTTTACTTCCCTGTTCTTTGTTGATGCTCCTTGTGTGCATCAACACCCTGTTTTGCAATCAGTGGTTTTCATGTTATGATGAGGAGTCTTGCACCTGTCGCCAGAGAACACACTGACCAGTACAGGAACCCAGGGCAGGGGAACTTAAGGGGTATATGAGCTTGCTAAATAAAGGCTAAGAGAGCAGCAGCAGCTGATCTCCCTGGAAGATGGAACTGACTGTCTCTTGAGTGCTGACTTAACCCTGATGACCCTCTCCGGGCTCGGCTACACTAGGCCGGATGTGGCATAATATAAGTGTCTGAGTTATGTTTAGGGGGCTAAACAACAGTGGGCAGGTCCAGACTACTGGGCTAAGCCAGGCCAAAACCTCATAGTCTATTCTTGTACATGTGCTATAGAGGAGATAATTAGGTAGTTATCTTTTGAATTTCATAGAACCAAGAATGCAGAACCTCCTGTGGTGAGCTATAAGCAGGATATCTAAGAACTATAAAAACAGAAAGCACCTTATCTGCTCTCTGATCTTGTTAGATATACTTTAAGAGACACTTAAGAGAAAGATTTAAAACACCTAAGAGAAAGCTTTAAAGCACCACCTCGCCAATCAAACTATAAGTGAGAAAACAGGATTCATTATAGCCATTTTATATTATGCCAAACCTTTTCAAAATAAATAGTCAAAGGATACAACCTCTGTTCTTGTATAATTTAATTAGAAAATTTTGTGCAATAGCTGTAGTGAATAATATAGAAACTTAGCTGACCACGTGCCCTTAATATCTGAGCTCCAAAAGTGCTAAACTAATGTTCCTCACCTCAAAAGGTATCACACAAAATGAGAAAAAGCAAGTATCTACAACACTTTAGCTTTTAGGGGCCAATTAAAGCAAAAAAAGAGGCATATATTATGTTATTATATTATATTATATCATATTATATCATATCATATCATATCATATCATATATCATATCATATCATATAACATTATATTTATTATATATTACCCATCCTGAGTTATTTCCTCCTTGATGGAAGCAGGCTAATCCATGGTTGGGCACTCATCTCTTACTGTGACCCATTTTGATGTAGTGGCACTTTGAGGAAAAAATATAAGCATACACTCTTCAGTGGGTCAACAGGGGGATGATGGCTGCCCATTGGAGGGAGATAGGGACTTTCCATCTTATTAGGGGTAGATGGGTACATCAGTCCTTATGGCCGTGTTTGGTCTTGAGGGCACTTACTGTATTTGCCTTCAGGAGACTGGCAGAAATGAGAAGTGGCCCTAGAAGAATTTATCTGTAGTGGGATTATGTTGTTACATTATAAATAATTGTCCCACCTACTGGTTTAATAAAATCACCAATTGTCTGAAGGCAGACAAGAAGTGTGGGTGGGGCTACCAGACTAAGAAAACTCTGAGAACAGGAAGAGCAGAGCAAAGAAGCTAGAGGCACACCAGGGAGACACCATGATAAGATGCCAGCAAACACAGAGGAAAGAAGTTGAAATGCTGCTCTGAGAAAAGGTACCAAGCCACATGGCTAAACAAGATAAGAGTCATGGGTTAGTTTTAAGAGTACAGAGTTAGCAGTCATGTGCCTGGGCTCTAGGTCAATGAGCAGAAAAGTAATGAGAACAGCTGTGTGTTTCTGTGGGACTGTGGGACTGTGGGACTGTGGGACTGTGGGACTGTGGGTTAGAACCTCAGGGATAGGTCAGAAAGATGGGGCAGAAACTTTGTACTACAGCTATTGCTGCTGAACTGGTGAGCAGAATGAACACTTGGCATCTAGTTCATATGTGATACATATAATTAAAACCCAATTACGCACTTTGTTTACATGTTTATATTTAAGATTCTGAGGGCAATATAGCTTTGAATATAAAAATCTGGTCAATTTGCCAATTGTCATGCTTAAGGACATTTACTATGAAGCAACCAACTTTACTACAATCTGATGGCTTCAACAATTAAATTAAATCCATTAAATCAAGACAGAAAATAAAAGTTTAAACTAGCCCATTAAAGTTGTTTCAGGTAGAACTTTCTAGAGAGTTCTGAAGACCTAAAAAATTCAAAATAGTATAGACTGTGTTAGCTAAACAGTAACAAAACAATGTTGAACTTTAAGTCAAAAATACATAAAAATAATAGCTTTAAAGGCCTATTAACTAGTAAATTCTTCTACCTTTATGTTTTCCCTTAGAAGACATGTTACTTCTCCAGTACCTAAAGATTTTCCAAATATCTCTGCCTATAATGATAGAACTACAGTCTATTACTTGATGTTCATACGAAGTTAACATTTGAGCAAAAGCCCTCAGGGAAGAGATGAAGCCTTCATTTAGGTTACAAAACTTGTGTGAAAAATAGTATTGTCTGGCCCAAATTGTAATGATCGCTATTCCTTTTTCCTATGGTCCAGAAATGATCAAAAGCAGAAGAGTTAAACCAGATAAAGTCATGCTAACTGCCGGTCTAAAGTCTAGGCAGGTGAGTTGACTTCATTTTTAGTGCTGGTGGCTGTTAAAATGTTTAAAATAATTTTTGACCTTGAAGCCTGTCCCTCTGGCAGAGCTTTTGTCTACATATCACATGAAGAAATGACCATCACTCTCCATAGAACAACATTTTCATGTATAAAAGTATAATGTATTATTCTCAAAACAAAAGACCTGTACTAACTAAGACAGTGTCTTGAAGATATAGTTCTTTTTCCATCATGTAAGCTATTACCAACTTTTGTGAAACTTAATCAAAGACACTTCGAAACATTAAGGTATAAAGGAAAGGGAGTTTTTCAAACACATTTATTGCAGACTTTTTACAGTTCACTTTCCCAGTATAGTAATTAATCCTGTGTGAGTCTAGGTGAGAAGACACTGGTACCTACAATAGTAGATACATTCTTGCCCACACGATAAAGTATCACAGAAAAATATTGCTCAACCTACTACCCTAAGAACTGGAAAGATCTTCACATTGTAAGATCCCACACTGTAAATGTAGACATTGTAAAGATGATCATCAAAGTTATCTGTATCTAAGTTACATCTACCTTTTGAAACACCACTGAGACATAAATCTGCTAGTGAGCACAGTAAAGCATGAACATCCTGACAAAGGAGTAGAAAAACAACAAATCAGGATTTGTTCCCAGGCAAACATAACCGCAGCTCCAATGGTAATAAATATTAGTAAACTATAGAGTAGAAATAGAGTTAAGAAGTATCCATAACCTGTGGAACAATTATTTTGATCAAGCTTATGGCAAATTTGATAAGTCAGCTGACAGCCCTGATGGACAGAAGCTGCTCTGTACCTTTTGCAAGTTTGTATAGGACCCCATATTCAAAGTGTTCAATGTCATCATGAACTCCAGAAAGTAGGAAATGGCCAAATTAATTGAGAAGCCGGACATCAAGCCTGACAGCAAGGACAAGGACAAAGAAGGAGGAAAAGCCACTGTTCTAAGCCCTGATGTTCTGCTAGCTGCTGGATGACTTACTGCATAGAAGTCACTGCACAGCCCAGTCACTACCCAGAAGTACTTGTGTGTGCCATCTCTGACAAAGGCTGCTTCTGTGTCTTTCGTAGCGTGTTCTCCAGGGTGGTGTCTACAAGATTCAAAGTCTGAATCATGAGCCCCAACTACCTGTCTGGGTAGAAGGAGGGAAAAACCAGCAGCATCTGCTATAGCCACTGGCTTTCCATTCCTCTTTAGGTCCATGCACAGACCTACTACCCAAGAGGTTGACAAGACTTATGGCCATGTCATCTTCTGTACAATTCAGGGGATTTCTCTCCTGCAAGAGCCCTTGGGAAGACTCCAGGTTTGCTTATAAGGACATATGTCACATGAATGCCTCGAGCCAATTTCCTTGTCCTACTACAACAATCCAAATGTTAGACTCTTTTCATTGTTTGCTTCAATTTCCATAGATTCTGGAAAAATACTTTTGTGAGGATTTATTGGTAGAATGGCTGAAGAGAAAGACCCAGAATTTGTGCTTCATGCATCTGCTGAAATGGCTCAGATTTGAAATCCACACACCTTGAGTGATTGTATTGCTTCATTTTCATGCTAGAATGGCAGAAATTACTTTAGTTTACGTGTGCAACTGAAGCCTGGGCAGTGCAGAAGACTGAGTTAAATATACAAGAGAGGCTTTTGGTGAAAAAGTCATGAAACCCTCATCTTTTTATATTACCCATGCATGTGAGAGGTTCAGAAAAGAAACAGTCACATTGCAATGTATGAAAGGCCATAGTGAAAAAGAAAATGTCAGTATGCTTTAAAAGTGACTATTAAAACAGGAAAAGAGACAAAACGTGACTATAACTTGACCTACATTCACCGTTACAGACCATAGACCTAAGCTACTCTAATACATATGCATTATCATTACATGTTCTTTGAAAAGATTTTATGTTTTGAAAGACTTTTTTTTGTCTTTATGGATATCGACATAAAGCTTTTGAGAGATTCATCATGTTCTAAAGTATGGTTTTGTTATATATAAGACCTATTTTTATTTCAAATGTGAAACTGTAATAAATCTTGTCTTGAAGAGACATTTCACACAGACCAGGAATCGAGAGGCCCATAAAGTTATCCAATATGGGTTTCTTATTGAACTAAAACAAAAAACAAACAAATAAAAATATATCAGTTATCAGCTACTATGGAGTCTATTTTCTTGTTTCTTTGTTTGGTTTTGGTTTAGGGTTTTACAAATTGTTTCTTCTCCCTTCTCCTCCCCCTTCTCTCTCTCTCTCTCTCTCTCTCTCTCTCTCTCTCTCTCTCTCTCTCTCTCTCTCTCTGAGCCTTCAATAGATATTTAGAAATGGAATCCTGCATGCAGGTGCTTAGCACCAAGCCCTAGCATCCATATCTGAGTCGTATCATTGGGAGAGACTAAAATTGTATTGCCCAAGGCCAAGCTGCCAAGTGTGATCTTTGAAAGAAAAATCTTACCAGAGCAAGGAAATAATGGGCAGCTTAAGTTTATAAACTCCCATCATTGGACCAGTACAAATAATCATTTTTCTTATTAATAAAAGTGTACTTTTTTAGTTGGCGTCTGACTGCTAGCAACTTTTAAATATTGCCCTTATTTCTCCTGCCTGCATAACTGATCACTGGTAGATTAGGACAATCATATAATATAATCTTCATCTATAACAAGAATGCTCCACCCTTACATTTTATTCTAACATCAATAAACTCTAAGTCAGTCTCCCACTGCCTTGTTACAGTTTGGATGTAAAGTGTCCCCCACAGACTCATGTATTGGAACAGTTCATCCTCAGAGCTAGCTATGTTTTAAAAGGTTGTACAATCTTTTACAAGATTTAGTGGTTTGGAATGAGTCAGGACTTTCACTTATATGAACTTCCGATCCATTGAGCTGTAAATAATTAGGTGCATGAGAACTGTGAGTTTCTAAGTCCTCTCTGCTATGTTGGAGTACATCTTTCAAAACTATGAGCCTAAAAACATTCTTCCCCAAATTGTTTTGTGATAAAACTTTTCTAAGAAGAATGAGAATGTTAAAAAATACATTCCCAAAGGAATTTTTTGACTGGCTTGGGAGACTTCATTTGTTTTCCCTAAAAAGCCCCTTTAATTAAGTGATAACCCTTTTGAAACAGTATCTCTATCTCTCTCTGGGTGTGATGTGTCATCTCAAAATCTAACTCTATCTCTCTCTGGGTGTGATGTGTCATCTCAAAATCTAACCACAATACTGGAAGGAGATTCATTCTGCCACGACAGTGTCCCAATAATATTTTTTAGATATACTTCTTGTATTTAATTACTCTAATAATATATTTCATGCATTTAATTAAAATTTATGACTATTTGCCTATATGCATGTGTGTACAATTTGCCAGAAGAATACATTGGCTACTATAGAACTTAAGTTACAGATGGTAGAAAATACTCTATAAATTCTGGAACCAGACCTAAATCTTCTGCAAGAACAACTGTTCCTAACCACTGAACTGCCTCTCTGGCACAAAAGTAATAGTTTTTCTTTGTTATTAAAGAAAGTTTTCACTAATTATTTATGTTTCCAAAACTTACCAAAATGATTCTAAATGTTTCTAGTTTTTCTTTATTTTTAGCTTTTAGATTATAACTTAATTACAATATTTCCCTCTTACTTTACCTCCATCCAAATCCTCTTACATATCTCTCAAAACTATCTTTCGGATTCATGGGCCCATTTTCACACTAGCTATTATTTCATGCATTGCATATACCTCCTTAATCCAGTCTATGAAGTCCATTTAATGTAAACAGTACGCACAACTTCAAGTGTGACCTTTTGGCACTGGGTTCTCTCTGGGGAAGACAACCTCTTATGTCTCAGGCTTTCTTAAGTTACTTTTGGTTCATTTTATATTGTTGACCCCTCAGGGTTTTTTCCCATGCAGTTTGTCATCCCCAATGTTATAATCTTTGTTCAACTTATATTAAGACTTCTAATATTTAAGCAAAGCAAATTCAGCATTTAGAAATGTGTGGTGGAAACATACCAAGACTAAGACATACTTATACGTCTTCTAATCTTGCAATAAGAGAGATGCTAAAGATAACCTTGATGATCTCCCAGGATTCAGCTTTGTCTAAACAATAGCTACCATTTTACGGGTTCTAAGATCACTAATCAGGTTGACAGATACTTCTATTTCCCCACATATTAACACATATGCTGTTAATGAATAAAATAGCATTCTACTAAGCCCATCCATTTATGTGTGACTGCTGTCTGAATGATTATGCATGTATTGCTAGTATATATGTGAGACTGTAAAAAAGTAATGGAAATAGAATAAAATGATATACTTAGGGTTGTATATACAGATATAGAAGCAAAATGATTTGTACTATGTGGAAACTCATATTTTTATCTTTAAATTTCAGATAATATTTTCTATAATCATTTTAATAACATTACTTATATTTCTGTTTTTTTTCTAAAATATCAAATATTAAGAGTTAAATTTGAGATAATCTTTGAAATATATTTATTGTTGATTTGTAGAAGCTACCAATTGCTTTATTTGTATGAGTAATTCTAGGCATACATATTCATAAAAATATTTAGTGCTCTTCAGCTCCTGACTAAATTGTTACTAGTCCAAAAAAAAAAAAACAAATTAATTTGGTGCTGAATTGATTTTCATTTTTCTTCATTTGTATCAATAATTTGCATTATTTCAAGATGGATTTATTAACACTTTAGGTTTTTTGTTATTTACATTTTTATTTTTGTTTAGTAGATAACTAGGTTCATGAAGATATGTATAAGTAAGGCACATGACCTTAAATTTAGAGGTTGTACTATTTAACAATGGTTCACATATTTTTGAAAGTTACAAAATGTCTCCTAAGATGGAAGGGTTTCTCTGTTTTCCTCCCAGAACAGATTCTAACCTTTAAATGGCAAAATTTCAGTTGTCATAATATACAGTGCAATGGTGCCCTATTAACCCAGAGTGGAAATAATTGCCATTGGCTGAAGAGCAGCAGCAGGAGTGTGGCGCCCTTCCAACACCTTTGATTTAGACCAGCACAACGCCTATGTGAAAGTCCATGTGAAAAGACTACCTTATTGATGTTACACTTTTTAAGGATATAGGGAGGATTTTAAAGTGCATTTTAAAATAGAATTTTAGACACGGTAATGGTATTCAATTAGTACTTTCCCTCAAGTCTAAAACTACACTACTAAATTTTAGGAAATATTCACCAATAAAATAGGTCATGAAATTTATTAGAAATCATACGTACAAGAAACGAAATAAAAGTATTTTCTTTCCTTTAAATATCAGACAGGTTTCTTTAGAAATTCTTAATATAACATTAGCACATGAATTGATTACCTTTTTGAATTGGTCAAGGTTCTTGAGAGGAGTAAACAATAGAGATGGTTTTGACAAACTCAAAAAAACACTGATCAATTCTTGCATACTTCAGAGACCAAGAACCTGGTAGTTGTTCAATTCACAAGAGTAGGACCCTCAGTGGTCCTGATCTGATACTGAAGGCCTGAGTGATTTCTGGAGAACTGCTAGCCCTCTGTCAATGTTGGAAGTGTGGAAAATTTGCCTTTGACACAACTGAAGGAGGAAGCAGCAGCAGTAACAGGGCTAGGGATCTGTGTAGCAACAAGAAAGTACAAACAAGCATGAAGCAAATCATTACCTTTGTCTTGGTTCTTTTAAATCTGAGCTCTTAAAGCCTGCTATAAGTGGTGTCCACATTTAAGGTGAATCTTTCTGATCAACTAAGGCCATTGAGACAGTTCTCCACAGATGTACATACAGACCATCATGATGTAGACAATTTCTCAATTAAGGATCCCTGCTTGGGGAGCTTTCCTTTATAAGCTTTGCTGCAAGTATACTTTTTAAAAGCGCAAGTCACAAATTTATATGTCTTGTCAAGTGTTTATTATTTCTTTAAAATAAAAACATTCAATCTGTTGTTAATGTTTTGAAAAAAAAATGTCTTGGTTATTATTACCTGTAGTTGATCAGCAGAATTAATTTGTTGATGTGAGAATATCTTTCTATATGCTGTAAATAAAGGAACTATTCTGGCCATGGCAGGCATCTTCACAGGAGTAGGCAGGGAAATCAAATCAAAGGTAGGAAACAGACGGCAGAGTCAGACAGAGACACATGAGCCAGCCACCCAGGAATCAACATGTAGCGAAATAGGTAAACCCCAGGCCACATGGCAGGACAGATTAATGGAAATGGGTTGATTTAAGATGAAGGAACTAGCTAGCAAGATGCCTAAGCCATAAGCCAAACAGCATGAAATTAATATAAGCATATGAGTCATTTGGGAGGCCTAAGCAAGTGCTCTGGGACTGCAGGTCTGTGGGTCACGGCCTCTGACCTGCCAGGACCAGCAACCTCATGTTACACTTTGTATTATTCATGAATTCATAAGGAAGTAATATATCATTAAGGACCTATAAAGAATGCAGTCTTTTTTATTTACACAATAGATCAGTGATTTAATTAGATCGTGTATAATAATCAGGTCAATGATTTTAAAGTAAAATGTTAACTCACTTTCTTTTTCCAGCTATAGCCTCCTAGCTATTACCAGGTTGCTCTAGTTTTGAAGCATAATGAAGGAATCGTTATATGTAAAAGGTCTTCTGTCAATCCTGGAGCATGTCTATTTTATGTTATTCCAAATTTTAACAGGTATGTTAATATCTTAGTTAAAATTGAAAAAGACAAAAAATGAGAAAGACAGAAGAAGAAAATGGTCTCAGTTTTTGAAGTTGTTTCTCAGTTTTTCTTTTCTAAACCCAGTAAGTCTTTTAAGAAAATTTATAATGTTTAGCAAATGTCTTTAAACCTCTATGACACAGTAAATTCTTACAAGGTTGTTGGACTGATCACTCTGAAATAGATGATTGGCAAATAGCTAATGGAATTTAGTTTGATCATAGAACTCATGAGTCTTATGATTTGAGATTTCATTCTGGTAAAATCCTGTATTTAGTATTGGTTTAGAAACAGATGTGGTAGTTTGAATGAGAAATGTGATGATCAGTCTCAGACGCTTGAATACTTGGTTCCAGACGGTAGTGCTCTTGGACAGTTAAGATGATGAGTAAGAAGAATGAGTTAAAGGACTGAGCCAGAAAGTGAGATTGAAGGCATAATTAATGCCCATTTTTCTCTCTCTATTTCATGCTTCAGGTAAATGATGTAAGCTTTCTGCTTCCTGCTCTAATTGCCAGGTCTTGCTATTGTTTTTGTCCACCATGATGGATTCTTAATACTTCTGGAACTATACCTCAAAATGTACCTTTTTTGCCCCTTAAGTTACGTTATGATTACTATATGCCATAGAAAAAAATAATCAATATATTTATGTACAGGAATGTGAGCCAAAACTAAAAAAATATTAACACAAAAGAAAGAGACAAACTCACTATTTGGGATAAAGTATTCCAGGTCTAATGAGAGCAAAGTATTTGATAAAATAGTTGGAGGAGGCAGGAGAAATGGTTCATTGGTAAAAGAGCCTGCTGTTCAATGGTGACTTCCTATTTTCAGATGGACAGAACCATGTAAAATTAAATATTATAGCATGTGTCTGTGACCTCAGTACAGGGATGCTGGAGTAAGGTGGGTCCTGGAAACTAACTGTTCAAAAAAGATAGTTAAAATGGCAAGCTCTACATTCAGTGACCGAATTTGTCCCAGTAAGTAATATGGAATATGATGAAGTGAGAAATCTGTTGTTAGTGTTTGGTCTTTATATACAGACATAGGCAAGAACACATGGACACTTACATATAAAGCACACATGCAAACACATGCACACACCCATACACACACATACACACACACACACACACACACACACACACACACACACACACACACCACTTTCTTAAAAAGCGAAAATATATCTGCTATAAAATTTTTACACAGCTGTTTCCAATTTCATTGCATAAACATTAGACTTAGAACAGGGGAGATTAGAATTTGAAAATATATAAAGTATATAAAAGCCTATGTTTGTTCCTGATGCTAAAACTTGAAGTGGTCATATAGTAATTATAGCCACATATGCTGCTTGGTGCATAAGTATCCCTGCACAGTAAACATCACATGTCTGTGGGGCTGTGGGAATAGAACTGAGGCAGTAATAAATAGAACATGCAGATGTATCACACAAAACAAAACTAAACTAAACTGAATAAAAACTTCCTTGGGACTATCTTGGTTTCAAATAATAAAAGATGATGCTCAAATGTAGCATTTGCAAGGTTGTGACAAGCACCATGGCCAAAAGAAAATTGGAGAAGGAATGGTTTAATTTAGGTTACAGTTCCAAACGAGCCTATCATCAAAAGAAGTGTAGTAGTAGGGTTCTCGGGCCCCAGGCGGCAGAGACCCACAGACCTGCCGCCTGAGACTGCTTAGGAACCCACCACCGCTCAGACCCCCAGAAATGACACAGAAGCTTCTATTAACTTCATGTTGTTTGGCCTATGACTCAGGCACATTGCTAGCTAGCTCTTACATCTTAAATCAACCCATTTCTATTAATCTCTCGGCCACATGGCCCGTGGCTCATGCTCTTACATGTTGCTCCTTGGGCGGCTTCAGCTCGGTCTCTCTGACTCCGCCCTGCTTCTCCTACCTATGCTCTGATTTCTCCTCCTACTTCTTCTATGGTGCCTGTCATGGCCCAAAACAGCTCCTTTATTTAAAGATTGAGATTCACAGCATACAGAAAGACATTCCCACATCAAAGAAGCCATAGATTCAAGGTAGAAACCTAGAGACAGGATCTGTGGCTAAACTCTTGTAGGGTGTTGATTTCTTGGCCTGCTTTCTTATAATATCCACGCTCCACCTGTCCAAGGTGGCACCACCCAGGCTGGCATCTCCCTCATCAATCACTAATTAAGAAAGTGCCACGTGGGGCCAATTATATGGAGAGAATATTGTCAATATGGTTCCCTCTTCTCAGATTATTCCAGCCTGTGCTAACTTAAACAATAACAAAAACCAGCTGAATCCTTGTAAATTTGAAATACAAACACATCCCTCTTCAACAACAGCCTCTCTTTACATTTTTACCCCATAATTCTAATGTTAATAGTAATATTTAAAGATAAAATATATTCAAAACTATAAAATTCCCACAGACTTTAAAAATTCAAAGACTTTAAATGTTCAGTCCCCTCAAAATGTCTAAAGACTCTCTAAAAATCTCCACAGTTCCTGTAAAATTCAAAATTTCTATAAAATTCCAAAATCTCTAAAATGTAAGCTCCAATGAATTTAAAAATAAGTTATACAACCTTTATTTTACAAAGGAAGAGCCAGGGCACAATTCCAGTTAGATCAAAGAAACATAGTGTAATCCTGTAAAAATAGCCAGTGAAGGATGTTGGAATTCATTTACAATCACCTGAACTCCTCCACGAGGTCCATTTCTTCATCTGTACCCTTAGCTGTATTCACAGACTCTTGGGTTTCAGGCATATGCCTATCTGCTGTTGTTGCTGCCCTTACTAGGCATCTCATGATACTGGCATCTCTAAAATTCTGGGTTCTCTGTGGCAACGGGCAGCACCTTTACCAATAACTTCTTGAGGACTTTCTTCAGGGAACCTACCAAAGGGTTCCTAACTTCATCCTCTTACCATGACACCATCAATTCTGGAGCTTCTGCTGCAACTGAAGATGGGACTTCAGTGTTGTCTATTCCTGATTCCCCACAGCATGGAGACATCTGTGCTCTTTATGACCCTTTCAAGTCTTCAAAACCAGTATAACCTTGGGAACTTCTACACATTACTCAGTTACAATGTCAGCATAATTTACAGCTTTGCATCTCTATGTGGCGCAGCTTGCATGTACTGACACTGGGTGAACATTCCTTAGATTTAGCTTCAGTGAGGCTTGTATACCATAACCAGTTTCTGTCTTAGTCTGGATTTCTATTGCTATGATAAAACAGCATGTTGAAATGGTATTTGAGGAGGAAAGGGTATATTTCAGATTAGAGTTCTATATTACATATCAAGGAAATCAGAATTGGAAATCAAGGTAGCATCTGGGACTTAGAAACTTGTTCACGTCTGCTGAGTAGGGATGTGAGGCTGAGGAAATCTTAGAGTCAAAAGAATAGACAGAGACAGAAAAATAGAATTCGAGGGGACTTCCTGATCTCTGCCACTGAAGCAACAGGTGATTTTTTTTTCTGAGCCTGCTTATATACAATCTAAAAGGCAGGAGTAGAATCAATGCCCATATTTTCAGACAGTGTACATAATCCACTGTTAGTATGAGAAAAATCAGTATCCCTATACAGTCCTTGAATAAGGGATAGACTTTGTTATCTTCTATCAGCAACTTGTATTCAGGTAAATAGCATGTTCTTTCCCAGGAGCCACTCTACGTAATGTGTTCTTTTTTTTCCCATGGTCAGCTTTCTCACAGTTCCTAAAGCAAACAATCTTTGTACTCTTATGGGACAGAATGGACTTCAGATACAAACTGAGTCGCTATGGGAAACTGAGTCACTGAAGGCTCTCACAGGTACTGAAGAAGAGACCATGCCAACATGTTGTCTGGGTTGCTCAGCTTTCTCACTCTTGTGTCTTATAAGACATAGGTGCAGAGCAAATTGCCCTGGAGAAGCTTCACCCACAAAGGGATGGGTCCTCCCATATAAATCACTAGATAAGAAAATGTTACATAGGCTTACCAACTGATCCATTATATGGAGGTGTTTTCTCAAATGTGATTCATTCTTCTCAGGAAACTCTAGCCACAAGATTTTCTCAAAAAAAAAAGAAAGAAAGAAAGAAAGAAAGAAGGAAGGAAGGAAGGAAGGAAGAAAGAAAGAAAGAAAGAAAGAAAGAAAGAAAGAAAGAAAGAAAGAAAGGAAGAAAGAAAGAAATTTAAATATTGGGCTCCTTATCATATTGTTGACAATAATGTCAACTGGTAATACCATTATGGAAATTTGTATAAAGGCTAACGGATGAAATTAAAACAGAACTATTTTATCGTATGACAACTTTACAAATGAATAAATGACTCATAGAAATGATATAAATGTATCAATTACAACTGAACTCCAATGTTTTCTATGTTATAGATCACAATTGCCAAGAAATAGCAAAAATTTAAATATCTACCAACTGAAGAGAAGATAAAGAAGAGTAATGAACATATGAAGTAGAATACTATTCAAACATCTAAATAATAAATTATTTTACTTGTGATCATTTCAAAATAACCTGGAAATCATCATGTTATAAACGGGTGAGATATGGAAAGAAAAATGTCACATTATATCTATGAATAAAAAATAGATCACAGAGAAATTGTGGCTACAGATAACTGGGGTGGGTAAAAAAGCAGAGAAGATGTAATGGGCCTTTCTTATAGGTTGTTTTATTACTTTTTACTATTTACACTTTTGGAGGGGCCCACTACCCAAATATACTACACACAGGTTTATTTTTTCTTTAAATGCCAAGCCTTAGCTTGAATTGCTTCTTGCAATCTTTTCTCTTTGTTATCGATTATTCATTTTTTTATTTATAAAAATCTTTTCTTTATACATGTACCCCCTTGCCACCTCCCTTCCCTCCTCCCAATCTCTCTCAGTCATTCTTCAGCCTCTCCCCCCCCTTACATTCCCTCCCCTAAAAGGGCAAGAAGTCCCAAGGTAGATCAGCTCAGCATGGCACATCCACTCTAGGCAAGGGTGACTCCCCCATCCCAAAGTCAAGATTTGCTTAGGTGTTCCTCTATTGGGAATGGGCTCCAAGGTGCCAGTCCATGCACAGGAACACAGACGGATCCAGATTATTCTAACTTAGATTATTCCATCTTCCATTTGCCTCTGGGCTTTGCCTTTCTCTATTTCTATATATCTTTTCTTTCCTTCCTATTCCAAGACTGGCTGTGTGGCTGGGTCACTGGGCACTGGACTCTTCCTTTCCTTTTTGCACTCTTTAATATTCCTTTGTTCTTCTTTATCTCCTACTCTATGTTTCTCCTCTTTTACCTCTGCCTGACAGCCCCACCCATATTTTCCTGCCAAGTTACTGGCTGTTCAGATCTTTATTAGGACAGTCATATGGTTTAGAAAGGCAACATCATACAGTTTCTCAGAATTAAACAAATCTTTAAAAAATGCCACACATCTTTGCACCATTAAAACAAATGGTCTACAGCATAAACAAATATAACACATTTAAAAATAATATTCTACAACAGGTCTCTGTAAAGGGTATTAAAATAGAAATCATTTGAATAATGCAACTGCACCATAGGTATTATAGATTAAATGCATTTTTTTGAAGGATGGAAAAAGAAGGGAATCTGTTGTGGGAATGCCTTTCTGTATGATGTGAATATCAACCTTTAAATAAAGGAGCTGTTTTGGGCCATGACAGGCACCATAGAAGAAGTAGGAGGAGAAATCAGAGCATAGGTATGAGAAACAGGGCGGAATCAGGCAGATCAAGCAAACCGCCCAAGGAGCAACATGTAAGGAACACAGGTGAGCCACGGGCCACGTGGCAGACAGAGGAATAGAAATGGGTTGATTTAAGATGTAAGAGCTAGCTAGCAATGTGCCTGAGCCATAGGACAAACAGCATGAACTTAACATAAGTGTCTGAGTCATTTCTAAGGGTCTGAGCAGCAGCGGCTGGTGGCTAAGGGGTCTGGAGCAGCAGGGTCTGGGCCTCTGGCTGCCCAGGACCAAGACAAGATACCCTTCTGCAACAGGAATCTAAAATAATAATAATAATGATAATGATAATAATAATAATAATAATAATAATAACCACAAAGAAAATATAAATACTTGAGGAGATGGCTCTTTTTAAGCTCATTTAAATATTGAGCAATGTAGTCACATAACAAATGGCTCCGCTACAGACTAACCAGTCACCTATTTTGTAAGCTATTCAGATGAACCCCTTCAAACTCCTTGGAACACATCTATTATATTGGTTATGTATCTCTAACCCATTAATATACCACCTTATCTTACAGTAAAAAAAATCAAATCTAAATACATTTAAAACAGCATGAATGTTAAAATGGGAGACCAAAGAGAATTCCTTATTGCTTTATGTAGGCATTTTTTAAAATGACGCCCCACACAAAATCTCAAATAATAATTGATGAACCCATTCATTAAATAGTGACTTTGGTTGAAGTGTTACTAAAATAATGACAAGAAAGATATATGATGTTAAGGGACAGCATTTTCTGTAAAACAATGAAGACTCTTTCATAGAATATATTCTTTGTACTAAAAGTCAACATGGTGTGTGAGAGAGAAGCCTTCTCTACTATTAATCACAAGGCAGGAACACAGGCAGATAAAGTCTGCTGCAATTTAATTCTGTTTGTCTCAGTGCTACACAACATCTGTGAAGTGTCCCTTTCTTTAATGATTATTGCTTTTTTTTTTTTTTGTCAGTGACACCCTGGAGACATTTTGCCCATTCATCTATTACTAGTGATCCCTAATCAGTAAGTTGCCTTTGCCTGGGGACAGAGCCTCATTTCTTGTTACTCTCTTCCAAACCCACTTTTGAGACAGAGACTGATCATAATTGACTCAGAAGTTCTTTACAATCACCTTGAAAATATGCCAGCAGATGCTCAACCTTCTAGGAGATGATTTCCTAATCATTTATATTTTATACTACCCATAGAATAATTTCTCTTGCGTTATCAGTTCAATAAATCTCTTTGTCCAGCTCTGTACTTCTTTCTACTAGCCTTTGATTCATTAGATCCTTGCAACTAATAATTAATTACTAAAGTTCAGTAACAAATATATATGCGACAAAAGAATATTATCTAAGAAAGTGTAGCTAGTATTGGACAAGCAATTATGAAGCTCATCATAGAGAAAGACTTAACTCTTCTCTCTCAGCATTCACTATTTGTCTACAGTTCTTTATCAAAATAATTACTAATTACAAATGAGAGTTTTATTGTAATCCATGCTGACACTGGTAACAATGTAACAGAGCAACGTAAATGTAGTTTACAGAACTAAATACATGGATAGTAAGAGAGTAACAACTAAACATGAAGAGACCATGACATTGATAGGGACTGAGTGTGAGGGACACAGTAGAGTTAGATGTAGGAGACAAGGGAAATCATGCAAGCACAACCCCCATCCAAATATAGAAAAATAAAAATTGGAGAAAAAGATATAAGTATCTACTTTGGATACAGATAGTTACAACCTCAAATGCCTAATTAAGTAGAACTGTAACAAATGTGGAATTAGCCAGTCTTTCACCCGATCAGAACAAATCTGAATAGCAGAAACCATTCACAATGCTATTTTGCAGTATGCAATGAGAAGTTTCTGGCCCAGATTTTCCAGCCTAGCCCCAAGGTTCTGACCCACTCACAGCTCCTCTGCCCCAAATAACCACACAAAACTTTTATTTCATGCTGATCAGCCTTTGGCTCAGACATACAACTTGCTAACTCTGAATTCTTAAGCTAACCCATGATTAGCCAAGTGACTTGGTCCCTTCTCTCAGAGCAGCATTTCGACTTCTTTCCTCTGTGTCTGCTGGTGTCTCTCTTTGACTCTTCTTCTTCCCAGAGGTTTCTGACTGGTAGCCTAGCCAATTTTCCTGTCTGTCTTTTGAGTAATCAGCATTTTATTAAACCAGTAGGAGGGACAAATATTTACAATGTACCAGAACATAATCCCACTACAGCAGTATATTCACATTAATTTTTACTTGGTGATATAATTCATATTTTATAACATCAATATTCAAGTTACTAAAATTTACCACTATATTCCCAATCCCAGTGGTAGAGATAACATGTGACATAACCCTAGTCAGTGATAGGTGGGTCCACTGGGGCATGACTCAGACAGAACCTTGGTTTTGCCTGTTCTCTATCCTATGTGACTATGACTATACACAAATAAGTCCCTTCAGATATTTTAGAATACAAGTTAAGTGTATCTATATTAGCAGAGATAAAATTTTGACCTCTAGATCCACGTAATGTACATAACACCCAGGACAAGAATATATTCAAGAGTACTATAAGTAATTTCTATAGAATGTTGACTAAGCATACTAAAAAACAAAAACAGAATCTTAATTTCAATGACCTCACATATAGATTAGTGGACTTCTTCCAAATACTGCTTTATTTTCTCACCGAAGTTTACATTTGCCAATATGATGTGATAAAAATATATTAATAAAACATATCACTGAATAATATACATATAATATTTTTTCTCATAATCTTTAGTTTTGTTTTCAAATTCAATATTGCAAAACATATTTGAATAAAGAATTACAAAAACTATTTGACAAATACAAACCATATAGCTTTCATTCTTTAGTACACACAATGGTAGAGAATAAGACCATAGTGCAGTTTGTATTAATCTGACTGTCTTCTGTGCCCTGGGCTTTACTTTGACAACAAAATCACCAGGTTCTCATTTAAAAAATAAATATAAGTCTTAACAGGAAAGATGAGAAATTGAGATAATGTTACTTAGCTGCTTAGACCTGGTTAGATCATGGTGGATCCATGATAACTGGACTAAGTAGTTGTTATCATAAAGGTGGTTATTAAGTGAATACGTTTGAGAAGATGAGTGAAAGGATGAGAATCTCAAGAACAGATTTCAAATAAAACATGCTTGCAAAATAGATGACGACATTTTGATTTCTGGCCATATCATTTAATTCCATGTGAAATTTTTCTTTTCAGATAAAATAAGATATTTAAGGTAATAGGCTGAAGTCATTTTAATATCTAAATTTAGTTTCAAATATCATTTAAAATAATGTGGGTGACAGATTATCAAATTAATGTAATCTAAAACTGAGTGCCAGCTCACTTCACACAATTCATCTTGCATCAGTGACCAGTATATTTCTTATCTTGGTATTTTGCTTGATATATTTTTCCTGGCAGGACTATCACTTCAAGCATATGAATTAGGTTGAAAGTCTATTATTTTTCAAATTAAGAAAATTTCTTAATGTGTTATTTCTTTAAAATAATATGTATGACACATGGGAATAATAAGAAACCTTTTCTTTTTTATTTGCTTACAATTTAAACAACACCAGTGGCACTGGATAAAAGACTCACTACTAAAGAGCATTTGTTCACGAATTGCACCCAAGTGCAATTCTCAGCACACACATATGGTTTCCAGCTTTCTGTAACTCCAGTTCCTGGGGATTCAACACACTCCCCTGACACCTCTGGGAACCAGACATGCAAAATCTTCATAGAAGTAGTTACAAACTGTCGAGCACAGTCCAAAAATGTTTTCTGAATGTTTTTTAGCACATTCTGAGAAAACAAGACAAGAATTGTGTGACTTCAGCTTCTTCAAAAACTTGAAATTGTTTTAGGAATGTGTTTTTGTGCTTATCGTAGGTATAGTACATAGGAGTGTGATTACTTCAGGTTAGTCATTATTGCATTCTATTTTTTATTTTTTGAAGAATTTTAAAATGTATTTTACATATTAGAAACAAGTCTTCCTCTTACCCCTCCTCCAGCCCTGGATTCAGGGCCAGCCCCGGATTCAGGGCTTCAGTCATCCTCTATCTACTACCATTATACACTAAGGACTACTATGGGGAGTCTGCAAAGCCTGGTTACACTCAGTTAATTGTTATTTGTTTAATTAAATGTTTAAAGTATCCTTTGTTATTGTATACAGCTTGAACTCATGAGCACTTCTTTCATGTGCTCTTTCTTAACACTGAGAGTAGAAATTGCCTGAGACTATTAATTAAGTTGACTGTGGAATGAGACTTTAGACTGCATCATTTCTTGCTTCATTCTGTGAGGTACCACCACTGCTTCTAGAGTGAAGACAATAAACTTTCTCAAATTATATACATCCTCCAATCTTAAAATAATATTTAATATAGTAAATTCCTTAATAAGTGGGTGAAATCATCTAGATTGTAAAACAAGCTACAGATACAAAATATTTTCTGTCTGTTATTGATATACTAAAAAGAATAGGCAAGAGTAAAACTAGTCAAGAATATGCATTTTAGCATTAAAAAATAATCTTTCAAATTCTCCATTACATATCTCAAAAAGCATACCATTTGAGAACAAAAGCTCCCCCATTTTTAAAATTTTTTAATTTATTGAATTTTTAATACTTTTATTTCTTATTGAAAATAGCTTCTTGTCTCTTACAATTTTCCCCTCCCTCCAACCTTCTATCTACCTCCCATGTTTCCTTTTTTTTCTTCAATTATCAACTATATGCTTTTGCATATATATGGGGATAATTTTATGTGTGGAAACATGAATGTTTGAATCAATGTAATTACTGAAGAATAACCCCAAAAGTATCATGCTTGAAGAATGGCATCTGCCCATCCTCCTTTAAGACAGGGTCTCACATTAGCTTGGAGCTCACAAATTTGACCAGCCTGACTATGACTAGTGAGTCTTATAAGTTCCCCTATTTCTGCCTCACCAGATTGCAAGCATACACCACTCCTGATATAGCTTTTGGGGGTAAATCTGAGATTTTTATTCTTACTACATTTAAATATTTTTATAGATATTTCCAGATTAAATAACATTGAAAGATTCCCTGCAATCTCTGACACAGCAGAACTCAGGCATTATATTAATGTTCTGACAAGAAAGTCACAGTCATTTCTGCCCCCCACTTGGCTCCCACCTGACCTTCTGATTCTTCTCTGGGAACAACTAGTCCATCCACTTTTCTAAGCTTGTTGTTCCAAGAACAACCATAGTGGGAATTATCTAAAATGTAATCTTTCAGGATTGAACTTTTATGCTTCATGTAATAGCATGACAGTTTATTCAGATTTTGCCTGTATCAATCAATAGCCTCTTGTAGTATTCTATGATGACAAAATTAGAGAACTACACTCTATTTAACCATTAACCCATTGAATGATATTTCAATGTTTTCTGATTTGGATCATTGCATGAGTCTTTTTTAATATTACTATACACAAATATGTCTAAAGTTCTTTATTTCTCCAAAATAAATTCACACCTTTTGATTTTTAACTATAAAAAGCCAAACAAAGCTCCTTCAAATTGCTATGTAATCTTTTACATCATTTTCAGTATTCTTTTTGAAAAGAAAGCTAACATTTTTATTTTCTTAATTATACATTAAGAAAACATATTATATTTACATAATATTTACATAATTACACATTAAACATATTATATTTAAGAATTTGTTATCCATCTTCTATGTTACATTGAGATTGTTTAGATCAAAGCAACACAATTAAACTAGGCATGATTCAGTGGACAAGGATATTTACTTGAAAAAGTTTATAAATGTCTCAAATCATATTACTCCTTAAATTTTAAAATAAGATTTTATTCAGTAATTTATGCATTTTCATTAACATACAGTGGTAGAATAAAATATAAAGGTAAATAATAATAGTAGTGACTGAAAAATACCTTCGGAATTCACTGTTCAAATTTAATTAGAATTTCAAGTACTTATGTCTACAACATGGAGTTTTACATGTAAAATTGTGGGTATAGTTTCTTTTACAGAAAAAGAGATGATTGCCATTAAGGTAAATTACTTTATTCATTAATTTTATATTCCATGAATTGTCTCTCTTTTCTAATATTAGAAGTGCTGTATTATAACTCAAAGTTTTTCTTATGTACATTAGCTTTATTAAGATTACCTGATTTGAGCATCAAGAATCCAGTTTATAAGGCATCACACTTTTCAATATATGCTTTACAATGATGTTTTGAGTTAAATAAAGCGATAAATAATTGCATTAAATGCAACAAATGTTACTGAGAAGAGTGCTTGCCAGCCTCTTGCTTAGATTTTACTTAATGAGATATTTTAATAATTTTTTATGGTTTGTGTTTGTGTTTCAAAATCTTAACTGTCAATATCATTCTGATTTAATGATAAGAAATAGAGTAAGTTATGTATATTTATAACACACTCAGTATTATTTTCTTTTATAAATGTTTGCTTGACTGATTTGGCTTTCCAAAGCCTATGCTTTGTCTGAAGTTTCCTCTGCTACTGGATCCTCTGTCATCTGACCTTTATCTCTGAGAACACAGAGAAACTTCCCTGAACAGCAGGAAATAAAGTCTCCTTTCACTCAGATTGACATTAGTTTCAGGAGAGCTTTCCTGATAAAACTTGGGGCAGCAGTAAAGCTAAGAGAGTAAGTAGGTGACTTCTTTCCTCCCAGAGTGCTTTGTTAAGGTACAGTTTGAGGCTAAAAGTCTTCCATTTACATTGACATTCCGCCTTGTTAATTCAAAGCTTCTTTTATAACAAATATTTCTCTAAATACCAATTACTTCAAACTCATCCATTCAAATATACCAAATAGATTTTAAAAGTAATAATTGTTGACCTAAACTTAAAATAACACATTAAAATTATTGTCACAATGTTAATAGACCACTAAAATTTGCAAAGGACTTATAACTATAGGTTATGTAAAATCTCAAAAAATTCCAAGAAAAAAAATCTTTTAATGTTAAAGGAATTTTTTTTAGTACAACTTTTCTTTAAAGTTAAAATCTACCAGCTTGGCCACTGAAGTTTTCTTTCTGCAGTGACCAGCGATTAATATGGAGTTCTATAACTCTTCAAAAAGCTGAGAATAAGTGACTAATGACTAGCCCTAAATGGGACACACACACACACACACACACACACAGAGAGAGAGAGAGAGAGAGAGAGAGAGAGAGAGAGAGAGAGAGAGAGAGAGAGAGAGAAATAAATACATACATATTGATATATATTACCTCTCCTATATTTCACCCATAGCTCAGCTGACATAATATAGGGAGTAGAAACAATATCAGAACTGGTTCAAGGAAAAGTGCACAATAAAATATTATGCACACAAGACCTTCGTAAGTTTAAACAGACAAAATATTATCAGACAGCACTAATTGGATCCAAGAGTTACTAAAATTGAGAGAGTACATAGTGTACGAGAGGAGAATATGTTAAGGAGTCTAAAAAGTAAATGGGAGAAAACTGGATGTGAGTGTGACAAACATAATATGTGTGTGTGTGTGTGTGTATACAAATATGATAGCTTGTGTGTGAACTTAATTTTGTTAAAGAATAAACAAAAACTTTTTTAGAATATATAAAAGCTAAATTGTATAATATAGGGCTTTATAATTTGAAATGAAGTCATAGAGTAAGGCTATCCTACAGAAGCTTATAAACTGCACTCCTCTTTTTATGTGTTAAGTTTACTTAATGATACTAGAAAGAACTTACAACAGATGAAGCATTTTTATCTTATACTGGGCTTTCTGAACAATAGCTGTAATGGGGCAGGGATGGGCTGTGATCCTCAGATGAACCACTGATGGGAAGCAGGCCAGGTGTCTCCTTGCCCAGAGAATGATAATGAAATGTATCAGCACCTGCAGCATCCATCTGCTGAGCACATTTCATTCTACCCCAGAGCCCTCCTAGAGAAGAGCTTTGGAGCTCACATGTGCTGTCCTGTCCAATCACTGGAGCGCTACTGATGCTCTTTTTGGGTTATCCACACTAGCTACACAAAGCATGCTAAGCATTTATATATGTTCTACATATTGATGCTGCATCATTATATTGCAACAGAAATATGGCAATAGATGCTTGGATTCCAGAAGTAATTTTATGGTCAAGAAACCCCTGGTGTCACAATATTTCAACTGAGAAAAATGTAAATACATTTAAACATAAGCTCAGCCTTACTTTTTATTTGATAAAAAGTATTCAGTCATGTTCTGTGGACAAAAATGTAACAAAGATAATTCTAGAAAACTTTGGGCCAATAACTATGAAGGTTTACAGCTGTGTCTCTCACCGGAAATGACCCACTGAGGCTGGAAATAAACTTTCACAAGAGACTGTCGTCTTTCAGGAAGCTTCTTTGTAATAATTACTAGAAACTGAACCAATACCAAACAGTCTAAAGGTTTATTCAAGCTTCAGAGTTCTCTGGAGATCCAAAGAAACTTCACAGATTTCCAGACTATACGCAAAACCTTTCTACTCAACTTTGCTTTCTTCTTTTACTTCGATTATATTGTTCTGCAATTGTCCCACAACAAAACCTCACTATGCAACTTTTCTAAGTCACTATTCTCTTTTCCATGACGCTATGTGCTCATTATTACCTAAAATACAAACTGTTTTTTTATTAAAAAACAATAGCCTTGAAAAAGAGACTTGACAGATGTCAACATAAAAATAGATTAATATCATGATAGTGTGTATTTGTATTTTACCATAACTATTGTCTTATTCAAATACTTCAAAGACCTACAGAATATGATATCTTTTCCCATAATGTTTGCTTTTTTTTCAATTAAGATACCATAAATATAGAGGAAAGTGTCTTTTCAATATAGCATGCCCCACTCCTGAAAAATAATTACTAATATTTGGAAGCTAGGTAATAATGGCATTTAAGATGTTTTAAGATCATAAGGATTTTTGCTGCAGTAAAATTAGTACTAATCTACTTTATAAAAAAAGTATTATGATCATCAATGAATCTCTATATGGACTTTTCTTTCTTTGTCTTAAGCCAGTCACTGGGCAAAGTAACTGCTTTTACTGACTGATATGTCTGTAGACTGAAGACAGATGCCCCAACACTGTATAGAAGTCTTGGGTGACTATCCAGGTAGCCAACTGTCTCCATAATTTCTATTGTTTTAGAAATTGTTTCTTCTGTTTTTCCTATTTACACATGTAGTGTTATATCCTTTTCAGGACTCTGATGACATTAAAGATGAGATAGTTACAGATTTTCTTGTTACCAAATTTAGAAAAAAATTACATAGGAGATATAAAAAGATTATACTATCTTCAAACTAGTTTAGATTTTATTACAGAAATGCTTTCCCATCCATTGTGGTGGATGGAGTAGCATAGTTCCCCACATATTTCTATATATAAATGGTTGATTTCCCCAGTTGGTGAATTGTTTAAGGATTGGGAGAGGTGACCTTGTAGGATCAAACATGTCACTAGAAGTGGGTTTTGACTATTGAAAACCCCTTGGAAGCCCCAGTCTGTCTTTCTCTGAATCTTGCTTTTGAAGCCAATATATGCTCTCAGCTACTGTCCCAGTGCCATGCTTGCCTGCCTGCTGCCATGGTTCCATCATAATAGTCTTTGACTCAGTCTCTGACACTATACTGAAATCTCCAGTTAAACACTGGCTTTTATTAGTTACCATGGCCATAGTGTCTCATCATGGCAATAGAATAGTAACTAAGACATACATGTATTTGTTGCCCTATTTAAAACTGAGTTAAAACTAAAACTGTCTAGCTGCCCATGGATAATGAAAATGTGCTATATTTATGCAATAGAAAATAAAATTGCAAATTCACAGGCAAATGTTTGTAAGTTGAACCATTCATTCTGAGTGAGGAAACTCAGACTGAGACATAAATATTATGTTTTGTGTTATTTGAAGATATTAGCTTTTAATATTTAGAAATGTCCATCTCATTTGCAATATGCAAATAGGTCAGAAAATTAGATATATCATGTGGAGGAGTGACTTTCAAGGTAAAGATGATAAAATACAATAATGCATAGATATAATAACAGAATAGAAAGATTAAGTAGAGTGGACGGTTAGAGAATGGGGTAGAGGAGAGAATATGGGATGATTAACTACAAAAGACCTACAGAAATAGACATATGAAAGACTATTGTTGAAGAAACTTCACAAAATATATACTTATTAAACACTAATAGATTTCATAGAGGATTGATCCTACAAGTTACTACAGAAAACAAAAAAAGAAAACCACTTTCAGGAGAGATTTATCTCTCTTGGAATTGTTGACCAGTGAGGTCCTCAAAACCTCCAAATATTATACACTATTGACGTTCCTTTTGGTTACCCTTAAAACAATATAATAATCATAATGAAAAAAGATAATTAAATTCCCAATTTTTAGAATATGAAGAAATTAGACAGGTATTTAGTTTGAAGCTTCAGCTTTCCTGGTTATCTAGATTTTACAGTAGCTGAAGACACAATTCATGCTACCAAAATTTCAAAGTGATTATTTTGCATCAAGCCTTCCAGCTATAAACTGTGTGAGATATAATAATAACCTACCTGAAATATATATGCTCATGCATTAGTGGCAGGAATGTCATGTAATTTTTTAGATTTCCTTCACAAGATGTAATTCAAACTTTGCAGTGCTTGGAATGATGAACCTATGACTAGATTGGTCTTTTGACCTAAGGATGAACCTACCACTATTACTGTCTTAATGGAATATTACAATAACTGAATCATTAAACTTTCTTAACTCAACATCTGTATCATACACACCTACTCAATATTTCATTGAGGGAGAGAGATTAAAAAATTGTAGTCAGAGGTAGTATATACATATAAGGAAACTGTGTTTTGGACAAAGTTGCAGAGTTTCACATATGAAAAAATTATATTGGTTACAATGGCATTCACACAACCTGTGAAAGCTTGTGCCAGACAAAATGTCAGCATGGGGGAGGGTAAGGAGGGCATATAGTTTCATCTCTTGCTAAGGAGATTTTAGTAGTAATTGTTAGGTGTCAGGAGGGGCAGAGTTTCTTTTTCTGAGGGTGTGGTCCCTCTTAGATTTAAGATGCATTAGTGGGTGGCAACACAATCTACTCCATAGGCATCACTACATCACTAATGAGACTTCTGGGTTAAAAATGAGAACAAAGTTGAATGGCTATGGAAAGTGGAGTGGATCTGGGAAGAAGTGGAGGAGAGAGATGGACACGGTAGAAATATAATTTAAGTCACTGTCAAAAATAAAACACTTTTAGAAATTTAGTGTGAACAGTCTATATATATTTTGTCGGTCTTTGCTTTTATCATCTGACCATTTGAGTTAACACAGGTAAAGTTAAATGTAACGTTATATAAAGTTATGTTCCATTTGTTTTCTTGTAGTTCTTTCAAAGATGCAGCAGCTTTTAAAGCTAAATATGTGACAGGTTTTTGAGTCTGTATTTTGTTTTTTGTCTGTTTGTATTTTGTAAGAAAAGGTATTTGTGTCAAGTATCAGTTTTCTGCACCAGGATATCCATCTTTCTCAGTACTGTTTATTTTGAAAGCCAGAAAAACTACAAAAGGTTATTTTAATATTACCATTATAAGAAGTTGAGTATAGATATATTTACTTCTTAGTTATATATTTTGTGTTCAACGTACTTGTGCATATGTTTTGTGACAATATCAAGAGCCAATAACATACTTAATGGAGAAAAATTGAAAACATTCAAAATATAAATATATATCTCTACTCTTTGGACTTTTATTCAGTTTCATGATTGAGGTTTTTGTGGTGGGATTCAGATGTCAGCTGATAAGGTTCCGGGCTCCTGAAGGGGGCGTGGCCAGGCCCTGGACCCTGGGTAAGCATCTTCGGACCTTATCATCTGACACTTGAATCCCACCACAGGATTTAATAATAAAAAGAGGCAAGAACATGTAAGAAACATAAAAAGGAGGAAGTATTATAAATTTTTATTTACTCTTAAAATGACTAGCACCATCATATGTCGGGGATGGTTATGGCAACATACTGAATATGTTGCCTCTTCATATATTTCAAAGAAACAAAACAATGTAGTGATAGAATATAGATGTAATGATAAGTGAAGTGTCTCCAGAACGTCATGAGATATTCCACATATTCCATTTTCTAATTTCTAATCTAGATATATGTGGTCTTGGAAAATACTAGACTAGTTAGGAAATAGAATATTAACTGGCACTGGGAATAGCAGGGTTTACCCTTCATGAGTTATCATTTATCTTGGGATAGCAATGCTTGAAAGTAAAGATGATTCACCACGTAACATCAATAACTTCATTGAATATCCACCAATCTGTTCTGAATATTATATGTGTTCAGCACTGTTCCATCAGAAGCCAACACGTTCACACTTTCTCATGCTTCACCAGGAAAAGTCATGCAGTAGGAATAAAGTCACTCCTGCAATTTTTGACAGTTTTCTATACATAAAATTCCAAATAATGCTAGTATACAAGGAAGTATTGAGTAAAGTATGGTACAACATCTGTTTAATCTGAAATTCTGTTTAATGTACCTCACCAAAGGAGTTCTAGACAAAAACTCAGCTAAGGTAGCTGATACCTCTGTAATACATTTTGGTTTAGTTTCGTTTGGTTTTCAAGGCAGGGTTTCTTTGTGTATCCCTGTATCTCCTGGAACTAGATCTGTAGTCCGTCCAGCTTCAATCTCACAGAGACTCACCTGTCTCTACCTTCAGAGTGCTGACATTACAGGTGTGTGCCACCACTGCTTACTTATAATACAATGTTTAAACACTAATGAAGAACAGACACACACACACACACACACACACACACACATACACACACACAAATACACACACACACAAATACACACACACACAAATACACACACACAAATACACACACACACACACACACACACACACACACACACACAAAGCAGCACATGTTCATGTATTAGAATTCTTGAAGTACTGCAACTGCTAGAATTCCTATTGTGAAAATACCTGTCTCCCAAGGCATTCTACAAATCCAACACATTCACCAACAAAAATGTCATACTTTACATAATAGGGAGAGAACAATTTAAAATTCATTCAGAAGCACAAAAGGTCCTGAATAGCTAAAGCAATCTTAGCAAAACAAACAAAGCTGGAAGCATCAGAAAATAGTATTTATCTTTTAAATGAAGGGATGGAGCTTTAGCAGCTCAGCTGTAATGTACTTGCTTAGAATATGAAGAATCCTGAGCTTGAGCCTATGCAATAAAATAAAAAGTAAAGAAAAATGTGAATGTGTAGTCAATTTTATTTCCTTCCTTTTAAACTGAGTAGCAAGCTAAAAACAATTTAAAGCTAGAAATACTTTGCAAAATATGGAGTTATTAAATACAACATGACTAAATATATATGTCACCTTTTAAATATGAGTGACATATAAAAATATATGTTAATATGCCTATTGTTACTGAGAATATGCATATGTAAGTAAATAGTCACATAGATAACAATTTGAATGATTAAATAGAAAAGTTTTTCTGTGAATTCTAGTTAGTGCAAACTACTAAGGAATGGCTGTAGAGAAGTCTCATCTCAGGTTAAGTTCACTTTTATTCTAAAGAGTTCCTATCTCAACACCCCTATAACAAGTCAGGAAAATCTGCAGACATCTGTCAGCCTAGCTTTGGCAGAGAGGCGAGGATCCCTGTAGCTTCATGGCTTCCAGGAAAGTTATGGTGTGAGTATCAGACTTAAGGAGGAAAGATATCTAAGAAGAATATACAGAGAGTAATGGATGCTGGAATGGATCTCCTCAAAGCCAGAAAGGTACATACACACACACACACACACACACACACGAATAAGTAAAAATGAAAACATTTCAGCAATTAAGGAAAACTATCATAGCTAAAGCATAATCATGTAATAAACTGAATCTTATCAGAGCTTTCTGTTTCTACCACCCCAAACTGCAACACCCTTATTTTACTGAGAAGTGTTACCACACCTTAAAAATCACAAAATTCTCAATATACAAAATAATATTTAAATGATAGAAACAATAAAATGAGCAAATTTATCACAAGGTCAATGCAACCTTTTCAGCAAATCATTGAAGACTAAAATAATGCTCAGTCATGCATATAAATATATGAAAACTTAAGTACACTTGTGATTTTTAAATGTAGAAACAATTTTTCAGAAAATGAATTAAGTAACATATGTGATTTGAAATTATAATTGAAACGGAAGAGAAACATGTTCCTTAAGGAGGCACAGAGATGCACAAACGAATTTTAAATATTGTTAGCCTGAGACTTGTTCCAACTTTCACAGTGATTTAGGGTGGCTTTGTTCCTTTTTGTTCTTTCTCCATCACTCTGGTCACTTTCAGAGGTTCTGAAGAGAAGTAGGAGGACTATTTTTTTATCTTTACTCTTTAAAAGAAGTAACTTCTCAATTATTTGCATTATCTCTCTTTGTTCCACTACGTTAAATGGGATACCCAGCTAAAGAGTGTGGTATTTTGAGGATTGAGTATGTTTTCCTTTGGGTTGGTTTTCTTTTTGTTTTTGACATTCATCCTGGTTAATTTTCTCTGAGCTTTGTAAATCTGATACCAGATAGAGAGATTGGAAGTCAAGTCGTGGTTGCTTCTATCAATCCTATTGTCTGTTATCATCTTCTTATATTTTGTAACAAACACATTTTGTATTGTGCAGCGGAGTCATAGACTTCCTACTTTTTGTCTTTGACCATAGCCATGCATTTCTTAAAATTTTGATCTTCTGTCTCTGCTGTTACATGTGACAGAGGCCTTAGGAGCTGTGGCCAAAGGAGTAAGGTTTTTGGTTAGTGTGAGTCCAGAAAGATATGAGGGTTGCAGCACATTTTCCCTCTTTAATTTTTAGCTCCTAGTTTCTGTTAGTGGATCACCCCCCATCATGCATTTGTTTTAAGCCATAATGTTTAGGCTTACATCTGATACATCTTTAAAATTTTTTCCTTCCTTATTTTTATTTAAAACAATTTTTAAAGTTAAATATATTTAAATCATATTCTTCTCCTCCAGCAAGTCTTTCCACACCCTCTCCTCTTCCCTATCCACCCAACTGTAAGTTTCCTTAAAACAGAAACAAAAACACAATAGTACAAGCTCTCCTTAAATCAATAAAACAAACTCCTAAAATAAGAGCAAAGTTCACCAAACTGTTACAAATAAAAACATAAAATAAAACTGTGGAGTCCACTGTATGTAGTCAACTACTTTTGTAAATGATGTCTTTCCTGAAGTAGTTGATATACTCAGTATCACTCTATTGAAGAAAACTGAGATGTAGATCCCTCCCCTAGATGATGTAAATTTAAATGGCAATTCAGTTTTTAACCTTTACGCTAGTGGCTAAGGTTTTATTCACTCACTAGTTCATTCTTAAAATAACACAAAGTAAAATATGAGATTAAAAAAAATACCTTTCACATCAAAGTTGGACAAATTAAACTAAGGTATTAATGTTTGATGTAGGAGGGTCCAGACAACTATGGACAATACCATCCCTGGGATGATGGTCCTGGGTGCAATAAGAAAGGCCGAGCAATCCATAAAGAGCTTGCATGCAAGCATTTCTCCATGGCCTATTCATCAACTCCTAAATCCAAATTCCCCAGTTTGAGTTCCTGTCCCGACTACCTTCAATGATGGACTATAATGTGGAAGTATAAGCCACATAAACCTTTCCTCTCAACTTGGTTTTGGTTATGATGTTTGATTGAAGCAATAGAGACCATACCAAAGACAGAAACCTTTAAGACTATGAATTTTTATTCTATTATGTCCAATCTAGCAACATTATTGTATCCATTCTTAACTGTTGCTGTGTTTAATCACTAAAATTTCTTTGTACTTTTCCTACAATTTAATATCATTGACATGTTTCATCTCACCTTAAAATCTATATACTTTGTCTATTTTATAATTTCACATGTTTCTCATATTTGTTTAAAATAATTCACATGTCTGGCTATTGTAGTATGAGGTTTGTGTCCTGGACTTTTGGGCCTACTCTCAAGGTTTAGGCCCGCAGACCCACAGACCCGCAGAGACACACAGATGCTTACAATAGTCTTAGGCTGATTGGCCTAAGGCCCAGGCATATAACTTACTAACTCTCTACCCTTAAACTAATCCATGTCTCTTATCTTGTTCAGCCATGGAGCTGGGTACCTTTTCTTAGAGCAGCATAGTTGTCCTCTGCATCTTCCAGGTTCTCTCTGGCATTCTGCTCTGTTCTTCCTGTTCCTAGGGTCTTTTTAGTCTTGTAGCCCTGCCCTCACTTCCTGTCTGCCTTTGACCAATCACTGCTCTTTATTAAACTCATAGGTGGGGACAATTATTTACAATGCAACAACATAATATCCCTACAAACTTTCACTGATAAACTTGAGCCTGGCTCTGGTTCTGACTTGTTCTTTCTATTTTTTTCATGTTAGTGTGTTCCATACATTTTTCTTGTTATGCCACAGTTTCGTGAGAAAAAAGAAGACACTGTATTATAATAACATGGACCAACTGGAAAATTTCTATAGCCCTGTGATTCAGTTAGTAATTTTTTTCTTTTTATTGGATTTTTAAAATTTAAGTTTCCTTATAGTTATTTATTTAAAAAGCCTTTTTTCACATATCCCCCTGCTCTCCCTCCCTTCCTTTCTCCTAATTCCTCTCCCTCTCCATCCCACCATCCCCTACCCCAAAAGGACAAGATGTTCGAAGGTGGATCAACTCAGCATGGTGCATCCACTCCAGGCAAGTCCAATTTCCTCATTCCTCTTCAGGGAATGGCCCATGCACAGGAAACCAGTCTGATCCCACCCTTTGAGGCTCCACAAACTAGCCCTTGCCAATGGCTCAGTCATGGATCTCTGACTCCATCTCTGTGCATTGATGGATGTAGGTTCAGAGACGACACTTAGGGTGTTTATTTATTTGATTATAGAAGAAGTCTTGTTTAGGCATCCTCTTCAGTATTACTTAGAGACCTAGCCAGGGACATCCTGTTAGTTCTTGGAGGTTTCCCTTGCAGCAGACCTCTTTCCAACCCCACACTGGCTTCCTCCATCCAGATATCCATCCTTTTTTTTATCTCCTTCTTTGTTTCTCCTCTCACCCAGTCATCTCCTTCTCTCATGATTTGTTCCCACCTCTTTTTGGTTTCATCCCTTTATGACCCCAATTTGCTAAGGTGATCATATTTTCTTTTCCTAGGGGAGTCTCTGGATGTCTCTCTTAAGTTTGTTCAGATTCCAAACTGTTTAGGAGTTATGGTTTGCAGCTTGGGTATTCTTTGTCTTTTTTCTCTGAAATCCACTTATGAGTAAGTACATCCATGCCTATCTTTGTGGGCTTGTGATACCTCGCTCAAGAGGATATTATCCAAATCCATCCATTTGCCTGCACATTTTAGGTCTTTTTTTCTGCTGAGTAGTACTCCATTGTACAGATATACGACAGTTTGTTAACACATTCTTCAGTTGAAGGGCATCTATGTTGTTTCTAAGTTCTTGCAATTATGAATAATGCTGCTATGAGCATAGTTGAGTTAATGCCTTTGGGATACAAATGTGCATCATTTGAATATATGCACTTTAGTGGTATTGCTGGATCCTAATGAAGATTGTCTCCCAGTTTTCTGAAGTACCACCATTCTGCATTGCAGAGTAGCTGTAGAGTTTACATTCCTACCAACTATGGAGTAGTGTTCCCCTTGTTCTGCATCCTCTCCAGCAGAGGCTTACATCTGTGATTTTGATCAATTCAGACAGATGTAAGGTAGTGTCTAAAATTTCTTTTGATTTTTACTTCACTGATGGCTAAAGGTGTTGAGCAGTTTTTAAAGTGCCTTTCTGCCATTTGTAATTCTTCTGTTGAGAATTCTCTTCTTAGCACAGATTCTCATTTTTAATTGGGTTATTTTGGGGCTCTGGTTTCTTGAGTTCTCTATATTATTTCAGAGATCATTCCATTGTCAGATGTAGGGTTGGTAAAGATCTTTTCCTGTTCTGTAGGCTGTCATTTAGTCTGATTCACTGTGTCTTTTGCCTTACAGAAGCTTCTCAGTTTCATGAGGTCCCACTTGTTGATTGTTGTCATTAGTATCTGTGCTATTGGTGTTATACTTAGGAAGTGGTCACCTGTACCAATGTGTTAAGGGGATTTCTCACTTCTTTTCTATCAAGTTCAATGTAGCTGGGTTGATGTTGAGATCTTTGATCTACTTGGATTTGAGTTTTGTGCAGGGTGATAGATTTGGATCTATTTGCATTCCCCTACATGTTACCGTCCAATTATGCAAACATTATTTGTTTAAGATATTATCTCTTTTTCATTGAATATTTTTGGCCACTTTGTCAAAAATCAGATGTTCATTGATAGGTGTGTGGGTTAATGTCATGACTTCAATTTGATTCCATTGATTGACAGTCTGTTTTTATGCCAGAACCAGGCTTTATTATTATTATTATTATTATTATTATTATTATTATTATTATTATTATTACTGTAGCTCTATAGTGTAGCTTGAAGTAAGTGATGGTGATTCCTCTTGAAGTTCTTTTATTGAGCAGGATTGTTTTGACAATCCTGGTTTTCCTGTTATTTCATATAATGTTGCGTATTGTGCTTTCAAGGTCTGTAAAAATAATGTGTTGGGATTTTGATGGGTATTACATTGAAACTGTGGATTGCTTTTGGTAAGATTGTAATTTTTACTATGTTGATCCTACCTGTCCAGAAGCACGGGGATCTTTCTATTTTCTGGTATCCTCTTTAAGACCAAGTATGTAGTCAGTATTAGAGAAAGTTCCATGGGGTGCTGAGAAATATGAAATTTCTTTGAGTTTGAGTGGAAGGTTCTGTATATATCTATTAAGTCCACTTGGGTATTAACATCTGCTAGATCCCTTATTTCTCTGTTGTGTTTCTGTCTGGTTGACCCATCCAAGGATGAAAGTAGGGTATTGATTCTCCCACTATTAGTGTGTGGCATGTGTGTGAGGTTTAAGCTTTAGTAGTGTTTCTTTTACATATATAGGTGCCCTTGTGTTTGGTGCATAAATATTCAGGATTGAGACTTCATCTTGGTGGATTTTTCCCAAGATGAATAAGTAATGTCCATCCTGGTCTCTTTTGATTGATTTTTAGTTTGAAGTCTATTTTTATAGATATTAGTATGTTTATAACAGCTTGTTTCTTAGAACCATTCGATTGGAAAGTCTTTTCCAAATCTTTTTCTCTGAGCCTGTGTCTGTCTTTGAAGTTGAGATGTGTTTCTTGTATACAGCAGAAGGATGGCTTCTGTTTTTGTATTCATCATGTTAGGGTGTATCTTTTTATGGGTGAATTGAACCCATTGATACTAAGGGATATTAATAACCAATGATTGTTATTTCCTGTTATTTTTGGTGGTGGCATTGTATATTTCCCTTCTTTAGGTTTTTCCTCTGTGGAATTATTGATTGCTTGTGGTTTCATGGGTGTGTCTGGTTTCCTTAGATTAGATTTTTCACTGTGGTACTTCTGTAGGTCCAGATTTCTGTATAGGAATTGTTTAAATCTTGTTTTGTCATGAAATAACTTGTTTATTCCATCTATGGTGACTGATAATTTTGCTGGGTATAGTAATCTGGGTTTTCAGTAATACTCTTTTAGTGTCTGTACAACATCTGACCAGGACCTTCTTGCTTTCATTATTTCCATTGAATTGTAAGTCTGATGGTTTGGCCTATGTAGGTAATTTGGCATTTTTCCTTTGTTGTTCTTAGTATTTTTCTTTGTTCTTTACATTTAGTGGCTTATTATGTGGTGAACAGACAATTTTGAGGGTCTAGTCTATTTGGTGTTCTGTAAGCTTCTTGTATCTTTATAGGCATTTCTTTCTTTAGGTTGGGAAAGTTTTCCTCTACGGTTTTGTTGAATATATTTTCTGTGCCTTTGAGCTGGTATTCATCTCCTTCTTCAATTACAGTTATTTTCAGGATTGGTCTTTTCATGTTGCATCAGGTTTCCTTTACATTTTGTTTTATAACATTTTTGGTTTTAGTGTTTTCTTTAATTAACATATCTATTTCCACTATTGAATCTTCCACTCCAGAGATTCTTTCTTCCATCTCTCTCATTCTGTTGGTTATGCTGCATCTGGAGTTCTAGCTCATTTCATCAGGTTTTTTGTTTCCAGCTTTGCATTGGATTGTGCCTTCTTTATTGTTTTTATTTCAATTTTTAATTCCTGAATGTTTCACCTGTTTGTGTACCTCTTGGTTTTCTTTCTTTTTTTTTCAGGGATTTGTTCATCTCTTACAATTTTTTGTTTGTATTTTCTTCTATTTAAGGGAGTTTTTCATATCCTCTTTAAAGCTTCTATTATCTTCATTAAGTTTGTTGTAAGTCATTTCCTTCTGTTTCCTCTTCATTTTTATGCCCTGGTCTTGATGTCGTAAAACCACCAGCTACTTTTGTTTGTGTCTTCTTGTTGTTTATATTGTTGTATGTATTCTTGCACTGATGTATGCCCAATGCTACCTTGCTTCCCTCTTAATCAGCTTCTCCTGGTGGTGTCTTGTTGTTCTTTATAATGTTATATGTAGTTTTCTTGCACTAGTGTCTGACCATTGCTTCCTTGGTTCACTCCTAGTCAGCTTTTGTTCAGTTTTTAGGCAGTTGTAGGCACGGGTGCTGTGTGGCTCCAGTAAGTGCAGGGGTTGCTCTTAGTTGGCTCTTAGTTAGTTGTAAGTCAAGGAGCTGTGTGTCTCCAGTTGTTGCAGGGGTCATTCTTAATCAGCTCTTAGTTGGCTCTTAGTCAACTCTTAGTCAGCTGTGGACCAGGAGGCTTCATTGCCTCCAGTTGTCATTCTAGTTAGTAATTTTAAAGAACTTTCATTTAAATTTCACAAGTCCTTTCCACTTTTCTTTATATCCAGAAAAATGAGATAGGATCATTAAAGTAGCCCTTCTCTCATATGATTTACTCATGTTTTGAGAGAAATCCAGTAAGATATTCTTTCCTCAAAATCTTATGTTTCACCCTATCGTCTTTCCTAAATATATAGCTTTGTAAGAAAGCAATACATGGCTTAATATATTTCATAGTGATTCCAATTTTTCTTCCTTTGGTTTGAAGCAAGAAATTATATTTCTCCAGATTTTGTTATAAGATCCAAGTCAACGCCTTAATATGGGCCTTAGGAAATGATTGGTCCAGCCTGAACAAACTCCCCACCTGAAGAACTTACTTTTCAGACAGGTTTCTAGTGAACTCTGGAGAGTCATAAACTATGATATGAGTTACTTACCAAAAATCATATTTCTACACAAAAGTACACACTGTCGTTGTTTGTTCACACTCTTTACTTGCTAGTTTCAATTATATTTTTTTCCATGATGTCATTTTTCTCACATATAAACAATGTTGCTAAATAATTGCTCTTTTGACTTCATATTTATTTTTTGATAGAGTGGAAATCACACATCTTCTGAACCACACAAATTAGAGAGTTAAAACATGAAATAAAGGTAAATATTTAATCAGAGAAATAATTATCTAAGAACAACATAAATGAATGTATGAAAGCCCAACTAAAATAAGTTAATTGGCATCTCCACTGTTGTCAGAAAAAAAATCAAGTTTATTAATTTTATTTCATGAAAGTAGAATTCAAAAAAGTGTGAGTCCCTATTTAGTTTTGCCTCTCTTTAATCTCTTAAGATCAAAATGCAATTAAAAAATAAGTTAAAACATGAAATTAATATTTATTTCTATCTATTTTTATTTTCTTAACATTTGTTTATACTCCTCTTACAATTTTTTATGTGAGAATATGTTAAAATCCAGATATAATTTTACTGATTTAACTAAATATGTCCTCAGTTCATCCAATTAATATTTAAAGTATTAGGAATACACATAGCAGAGCATCCATGGTTCAGTCTCTCTAATGTTCGTGAAGATAGAAAATGGTGAGTCACTGATGAAAAATAGAGTATCAATTATATTATCAACAATGACAAAACTAGATATATACTACATTAGGCAATCAGTCAAAATACAAAATTTTAATTAGTACATAGATAATAAAGAATATGGAGAATTCAGAGAAGATTTATATAAGGATGGAGCATATTACAGAGTTGATGTCATACATATATATTTAAAAATAATTAAAAGTTCAGTGTTACTTAGGGTAATATGGTAAGAATTTTTAAAGAACAGAAATTCAAAAAAGATCACTTCATTTGAGTAGATATATCAATTTGAAAAAAATTTTATTCCAAGTATAAAATATTAATAATAAACAAATGTATCACATTTTAATTTTTATTTAAATCATTATAAAAATATAATTTTAAAATTCCAAAAAATATATATTTCAGAATGTCCTTCATTTTGAAAAAATTCAATTTCTATTTCTGTCTTTTTCAAAAGCAGATAATGTGAGTTGTTATGTGCTTAAACTTCATTTTTTAGTAAGCAATAACTTGCCAAAATTTTTATAAGAATTTACTCTAGAAATTTTGTATATTAGATGTCCATCTAAGTTCTTTAATAAAACTAATTACAATATGCTGAAAACACTAATAAAAGTTCATCAGAATTCAGCGTCTGTGCATGGATTTTAATGAAAAGAGGTGCTGCTGAAATTTTACTTTATTTCCATGTAAATGTATTCTAATTTATACTTGTGCTGAGAATATAAAGTATTATTCAAGTACATGCATCAGCTTCAAGCATGGTGTACAGGAAAAACAGACCTTGACATGTAAATGCATTCTGTACACTTTGAGTCTCAGAGAAATAAAAGCTTCAAACTTTAATTAAACTTTGTAATTTAAGAACATAGTGATAGAGTTTAAGAACACAGTTTAAAGAAATGGATGAAGTAATACTACAAAATAACATAATAATTTCTTAGTGATAAGGCTATATCAGCATAAATATTTTAATTAAATACGTTACCTATCACCCAGAAGAAATTCAAATTGACAGTCCTCCTATTAGAAATATGGTAGTTCATCATTACCTTCTCTATTGTTTGCCCATCCACCTACCTATCTACCTGCCTATTTACCTTCTTAATATCTAGCTTTCATTTTTATTTCCAGATATCTATTTGTCTTAAGCCTGTCTAAGTGCTTTTAAAAAAAGAATTTATTCATTTATTTATTTTTATTTATTCATATTACATACCAACCACACTTCCCCCTCTCTACTATCCTCTTAATCTAACCCCTTGTGTCTAATCCTTCTCCATTTCTATGCAGAAAAGGGAAGTCCTCAAATGAATGTCAATAAGGCTCAAAGTATCACTATTCACAGATGATATGATAGTATACATAAGTGACCCCAAAAGCACTACCAGGGAAATTCTAAAGTTGATAAATAACTTTATTCAAGAGGCTAGATACATGATTAACTCAAAAAAAAAAAAATCAGTGGCTTTTTGTATACAAAGTAATTTGGCTAAAAGAAATCAGATAAATAACAGCCTTTACATTATCCTCAAATAATATAAAATCTTGGTGTTACTCTAGCCAAGAAAGTGAAAGACTATGTGATAGGAACTTCAGAACTTTTAAGAAAAACATATGAAGAAATATAAGTTGGAAAGCTCTCCCATGTTTGTGGATTGGTAGGATTAGCATAGAAAAAAATGACCATTTTACCAAAGCAATCCAAAGATTCGATGAAATCCCATTAAAATCCAAATTCAATTTTGTATATATCTTGAAATAACAATGCTTAACTTTATATGGAAAAACAAAACATATCGTGTAAAATAAAAGTACTTAGGAGGTATCACCATCTTCCAAGATCTACTACAGGACTATAGGAATAAAAACCACTTGGTATTGGCATTAAAGTAGACAAGTAGATCAATAAAATCTAATGGACAAACATGATATAAAATTTATGTATCCAGATTTTCAATAAAGAAGCCAAAAAAGGAAATGAAAAAATAAAATACCTTTAAAAACGATGCTGGTATAACTTGATGTGGACTCATGTGGGGTCTTTTTTATATACTATGCATTACCATTGGTAAATACAGGTACTCTTTTGGCCTATGGTAAAGCAGCTTATAGCCAGCCAGGCAGGCAATTCAAGCATAGATAAAGGAAAAGGAGGGCAGAGTCAAATAGAGATGATGAAAGCTGCAGCCCAGGAAAACAAGATGTAATGGAATACCAGTAAAACCACTAGCCATGTGGCAAGACATAATTTAATAGAAATGGGTTACATTGTGAAAGCTAGCTGATAATGAGCCTATACCATATGCCAAAGAGTTTGTAATTAATATAAGACTTTGTTTGATTATTTGACACAAAGCAGCTCCAGGTCTGGATCTTGGGACTCGGCCAGGCCGAAACTCCTTACTACAATGGACTTGCAGAACAATGCCTATATATTACCCTGCACTAAACTCAAGTCCAAGTGGATCAGAGACCTCTAAATAAATCTAGATACTCTTAACCTCATAGAAAAAAAGGGGAGGGGAGGGGAGGGGAATAATCCCAAATTCCTTGGCTGTGGGGAAACTTCCTGAACAAGACATCAGTAGCACAGACACTAAGATCAGTTAATAAATGAAACCACATGAAATTAAAAAGTTTCTGTTAGGCAAAGGACACTGTAAATAGGACAAAACAGCAGCCTACAGATGAGGAAATATTATTAAAACACATCAGACAGAAAGCTAATTTCCATAATATATGAAGAACTCAAGAAACTAGACAAGAAACTAAATAATCCAATTGAAAAAAAAAATGAGGTACAGATCTAAACAAATTCTCAAAGGAAGTATCTCAAATATCTAAGAAACATTTAAGGAGATGTTCACCATCCTTAGCTATTAGGAAAATGCACATCAAAAGGACTCTGAGATTCCATCTTAAACCTGTCAGAAAGGTGACACCTCATTTTGGAGAGGATGCAGAGCAAGGGGAACACTTCCATTTTGCTGGTGGATGCAAACTGTACATCCACCTTTTTTGGAAGACAGTACAGTGGTTTCTCAGAATACTGGGAATCAATCTACCATAAGATGTAGGTATAGAACTCATGGGCATATACCCAAAGGATGCTCAATCATACCACAAGGAATCTTATTCAACTATGACCATAGCAGATTTATTTGTGATAGCTAGAACCTGGAAGAAACCTAGAACTCTCTCAACTCAGAAATGGATAAAGATAATGTGATATATTTATACAATGTAGTATTGTATAAATTACTCAGCTGTTTTAAAAAAATCCATCAGGAAATTTGAATGCAAATGGATAAAACTAGTAAAAATAGTACTGAGTGAGGTAACCCATACTGAGAAAAATAAAAATGGTATTCTCACTCAAATGTGGATGTTAGATATAAAAAAAAGTTGAGTTTGCTACAATCCATAGACCAAGAGAGACCAAGTAAGAAGTAGGGTTCACGGCAGACACGTGGGTTGCCATAAAAGAAGAAGTAGAAGAGATTTCTTAAGTGTCCTGAGTACAGGTGATCATTGGGATATAAGTGATCAGGTTGGTGGGGAATGGAGGGAAAGTATTGACAGAGACTCCTGGAAAGGGGACATTTAGAAATCTAGTAAAACCCTGACACGAGGGACTCTTTCAGGAATACACTAGGAGACCCCAGCTAAGACTTCTAGCAATTGCAAATATGAGGTTTGAACTGGACATCACATATGGCCAGACTGATGTCTAGCTCAATTGTCATCAGGAGGTTCTCCCCACCAATTGATGGAAACAGATGCAGTCCCACAGCCAAACATTAGTTAAGGTTCAGGGAATTCTGTAGAAGGGGGAGTAAAATGATTGTAGGAGCCAGAAGAGCCAAGAGCAGTACAAGAAAACCACAGAATCACTAACCTGAGGGCATAGGGGCTCATTTTACAGTAGTGCACTCTGGTCATCTTGTGGGACTCCTAAAACAAGGGGGAAATGCTGTCTCTGACTCCTAATGACTTTTTGGACCCTATTCCTAGGCAGTTAAGAATAAGAAAAAAACATTCATTTCTGCTTCTGCTGTGTGTGTGTGTGTTAAAGTATTTTTCAACTTCCTTTTTTTCCCCTATTGACTATATCCTTTTTCTTTGGATACATTGTAAAAGAGACTCCCTGAAAATAATCCTGTGCTTCATTATGGATGATATTTAATAAAAAAATTTAGTTTTAAGTGAATTGGAGTCTCATGGCTGCCATAAAAATGCACCATATTGTAACAAATGGGAAAAAATGTAATGTTCTACCTCAGAGTTTTAGAGTTAAAAGGTCTTAAGTCATTGTTGTTGTGAAAACATAATGGAGTGTCACACTTTCTCTTTCCTGTAATGTAAAGTTCTCCTAGGCTTTTAGTCTTCTTTAAGCATACATTAGGTTCTAGCAATCCTTGGCTTCTGGATACATTCTTTAAATGCCTGTGTTCAAACTACCTATTTCTCTGCTGCCTGTTTAATTTTGCTTCCCCTCATGTAAATACCAGAAATACCCTAATGGCCTATGCTGGGAAAAATAGGGTCATCTATTAATTGAAAGATCTTTACTAGTATGTATTTTTTCTTATTAAGAAACCTTTCGTGGTGTTCAGAATTTGAACACAACATTAAAGAGATAGTATCTTGTTTTCCACAGCTCAAGAAAAAAAAAATATAAACTAGTAACACAAAACAAGAAAAGCTCACTTGAAAATTCTAAACATAAGACAGGAAATTTAGAACCTTTTAGGTATTAAAGTAATACCAGAAACACACAAAGTGACTCATCAGTCAGTAGAGGCATCATTATGACCACCATTTAGAGAGATAATTTCTTATAGTCTGATTTGACTATATGAAGAAGCATCCTTTCATGTTTGATTACCCTATGATTGAAAGAAGAAACAAATCAAAGGCTGTGATTTCCAAACAATTTACCAAGGCATATCAAATTAAATCACAATAATTTAGGATTTACAGTGAAGAGTAAAATGATATGCTAAATAGAAAGCTTCATTAAGTTTTATCCATCTCTTTACAGGTCAATAAGTCAACCTTTAAAAATGACGTTCCTATTAATATATATTTATTATTCATAATAATAAATTTCATTATGACATTTACATTCAAGAACATGATTTACTTTGATTATATTCATTCTCAATACTTCTCGACCTCTCTCCCTTCCTCTCTCCCTTTCTATCTCTCTCTCTTCCACTCTCTTTTTCTCTTTCTCTCTCTCTCATTCTTGCATCCACTTCTCTTCACATTTAAATCATATGGCAATGAATTAAGTGAATTTAATGAAATGAAAATGTTGTGCTAACAAAAATATAATGATATGGGAGCAGCTATGTAATTGAGCTAAACTTAGAATATGTCAGGCTATGATTTTATTCACCCTATCAAAAGACTTTGTTCACATGAATGAACTTTAAAGAGGATATCACAATAATAGAGGCAAATGATGAGAGATATAGAGAAATTCTAAATATATTCAGAGAACACTTAAGTGTCACTGGGTGGAATGTGGGTAAAATCATGAATAGTAAATGCCATTTGGATGATTTGTCTGTTGAAGCTCAAAAACATTCTATTAGAATATAAAACTTAATGTTATAATAAATTTCTGATTGGGTTGAACCAGTTTCAATCCTATTATATTGTTTAATGGACATTTGACCATATAAGACATGAAAATTATACTTGATGCGAACAATTCTAAGGAACATAGTGAAGTTAGTACTGCTTATAGTTGAGTCCAAGTAACTAGTAAATTAAATTTATTTGTTTATTTTATGAAAAAATATTTCTTTTTCACATAATAAACCAATTAGTTTCCCTCACTCTATTTCTTCCAGCTTATCCCTGACCCCTTCTCATCCAGATACACCCCCTTTATATCTCTCATTAGAATACAAACTGACCCATATAGGTTAAAATTAATATAAATATAATTAAATAGAATAAATCTAATATATTAGGTTAGTACAAAACAAATAAACAGAAGGAAAAATATAAATGAAAAGGCACAAGTAAAAGATATAGATTCAAAGACATATTTATCATTATAACAGAAACATGAATAAATATATATGTTTATATAAGAAAGTAAAATTTAAAAAAAAAATTCTCCACAGGTCATTATGAGACAAAGAATCTCAAAAAATAATGTTGAGTTTGTTTCTTGTTTTCCATCTACTACTTGGCATGTAGTCTATCCTTAAGAGTACTTTGTTTTCTCAGGTAGATTCTAATGGATAAATTAGGTGGGTCAGTTCAGTCTGGAATATCCAGTTGATGCGGGCCTGAGTCCCTCATCCCAGTAGTAAGGCTGTGTTAGGTGTTCCTCTACAGGGAATGGGTTCTGAGATATCAGCTCATGCACCAGGAACACAGTCCGATCCTTTTGCAAGAGGCTCCACAAACTGCTCATGCCTTTTGACAGTCATCCGACTATGGAGGGTTTAGTTCCTTTCCCTGAAGGTTCCTCAACAATTGTTTCTGAATCAAAGAGCTCAAAATAGTTCTAGTCAGTCATCTCTGTGGGTTCTCCTCATGATCCTGATCTCTTCACTGATATATTCTCTCTCTCTCTCTCTCTCTCTCTCTCTCTCTCTCTCTCTCTCTCTCTCTCTGGACTGGAGCTTGAGTTGGTGCTTATCTATGGATCTCTTCTTCCACCCCTATCCATTGATGGATGAAGGTTCTATAATGAGAATTAGAATGATCATTCATTTGATTATAGGGAAAGTTTAGACATCCTTTCTACTATTACTTGGCATCAGACCCAGACTTAAATATACACAACAACAGATACAAGTCCAAATTATATAATGGGAAAAATTATCTTCAACAAATGGTGCTGGTATAACTAGATGTGAGCATAAAGAAGATTGCAAGTAGATTCATATCTATTACCCTGCACAAAACTCAAATCAGGTAACATAACCATGGTAGAAGGGAATGTAGGGAAAAGCCCTGAACAAACTAGCAGGGTAGACAACCTTCTAGTAGCACAAACACTAATATCAATATATAATAACTGGAACATCAGGAAACTGATAATGTTTGAAAGAAAAAAATACTATCAATAGGACATAAAGAAATCCTAAATATTTGGAAAATATTTTCACCAACTCAACAGAATGCTAATATTCAAAATATATAAAGAATTCAAGAAACTACATATCTACAAACTAAATAATTGCTTTAAAATGAGTTACAAATCTAAATGTTTTTATCTTTACTGTATTTTTATTAAAAAGTTTTATTTTACACATCAAACACTATCCCCCCTTCTCTTTTCCCATTCAGCCCCTCCAGGTCCTCCCCCATCCCTGCCCCCGACTTTACTTCCCCAGTAAATCCTCAATAGGGTAATGATTTCCAACAAGTTCAGTCAGGACAAAGTCCCTGACCCCAAATATAAAGTCTGAGCAAGGTATCTCTCTATAGGGACTGGCCTTTAAAAAGACAGTTTATGCATTAGGGATAAGTTCAAGTCCCACTGTTATAGGCTCCAGAAACTGTCATTTACATTTAGAGGACCTAGTTCAGTGCAATAGAATGTTTCTCAGATGTCGGTCTAGAGTCACTGAGTGCCTGATAGCTCAGCTCAGCTGTCTCTGTCTGTTTCCTTTTTATTATCTTGACCACTTTGTTTATAATATCTTCTTCTCTTTGGCTAGACTGGGAGCTTTACCCAGTGCATAGCTTTGGATCTCTGCATTTGATTCCATCAGTTGCTGGATAAAAGTTCTATAATGACAATTGGGGTCGTCTTCAAAGTGATTAAAAGGGAAGGGAAATTTAGGCACCCTCTCCAATATTGCTTGCAGTCTAAGCTGGGGTTATGTTTGTGGATTTTGGAGTATTTCCCTGGTACCAGATTTTTTTTCCCTAAACCCCAAATGGTTCCCTCTATCACGTCTATTTTGTTGTTCATCCTCTCTGTTCCTCTCCCAAGTCAACCATCTCATTTCCTCATGTTCTCTTCTCACATAGTCTTACCCCTTCTCCCCATATTGTCTGAATTTACTCAGAAGTTGTATTTGTGTGCCTGTTGGGGGATCCGTGAAGGTCACTCTAAGAGTGCTCCTTGTTACCTAGCTGCTCAGCGTTTATGGATTGTAGCCTGGATATCTTTTGATTACATCTAACTTCCACTTATGAGTGAGAACATAATGAGATTGATTTTTCTGGAACTGTGTTCCTTCACTCAGGATAATATTTTCTACTTCCATCCATTTGCCTGTATACTTTTTATTAATCCATTCTTCAATTGAGGGCATCTAAGTTGGTTCCAGGTTCTGGCTATTATGAGTAAGGCTGATATGAACATAGTTGAACAAACTGTGGAATGAATATGCATCCTATGTGTATATGCCCAAGAGTGATATTGCTGGATCATAAGGTAGATTAATTCCCAGGTTTCTGAGAAATAGGCATGCTGATTTCTAAAGTGGCTGTGCTAGTTTAAATTTCTACCAGCAATGGAGGAGTATTTCTATTACTCCATATCCTCTCCAGCATAGGCTGTCATCAGTGTTTTCTTTCTTAGCCATTCTGACAGGTGTAAGATGGCATCTCTGAGTCATTTTGATTGGCATTTCTCTGATGGCTAAGGATGCTGAGCAGTTCTTTAAGTCTTCCTCAGCCATTTGAGATTCTTGTGTTGAAAATCCTCATTTAGAACTATACCCCATTTTTAATTATATTATTTTTTTATCTTAAGTTTCTTCAGTTCTTTGTATATTTTAGAGATCAGCCTCAGTTAGATGTAGGGTTGGCTAAAATCCTTTCAAGAGAAAGAGACATCAGACAGGCAGACAGACAGAGGCAAAAATAGAAAAATCAAGAATCTGGTGTATACCAATCAAATCTAAAAAATAGACAATTCAAAAACAGTTAAAAGATAGCTCTCTATAATTATCCTTCAGATAATATTTCTAACAAAAATTCCAGATAGATTTACCCAATACTCTAAAAATAATTATAAAGATATATAGTCAGTCCATTAAGATCTAACCATTATTTTAACTTTTACAAAATCCTAAGAGATGCCTTCACACTTAAGTCAACAAAAAACAACCTTATAAAAGACTACACCCCCTTTCCAAATAAGTTTTATGCTCTAAAGTTTATAGATAATTATTATTCTAATAAAATAATATAAGTTAAAAACAAATTGACAGTCTTCTGCTTTACAGAAGATTCTTAATTTCATCAGGTGTCATTTTTTAATTGTTGCTCTCAGGATTTGTGCTGCTGATGTTATATTTAGAAAGTGCTCTCCTGTGTCAATGTAGTCAGTGCTATTTACAACTTCCTTGTCTATCAGGTTCAATGTAACTGGATATATGTTGAAGTCTTTTATCCACTTAGACTTGAGTTTGTTTGTAGGGTGATAGATAAAGATGTATTTATATTCATCTACATGCCATTATCCAGTTATGCCAGCACCACTTGCTGAAAATGCTCTTCTTCTCATTGAATATTTGTGGCTTCTTTGTTGAACCCTAAATGACTAAGAAAACAAGAAATTTTCAACATCTGAAGCCATCAGAAGAATGTGAATCAAAATGACATTGAGATTACACTTTCTACCTATTAGTATTGTTAAGATCAAAAACAAAATTGGGAGTTCATGCTAGGGAGAACATGGAGCAGGAAAAGCTCTCTACCGCCCTGCTGGAAATAGAAATTTGTACAGCCACTTTGAAAATCAAAATGGTGGTTTCTCAGAAATTTTAAAATGGATCTATCTCAAGACCTAGCTATACTACTTCTTTGCATATATCCAATGAACTCTCCATTCTATCACATTCTTATTTGCTCAACCATGTTCATAGTAGCTTTTTTCAAAATAGCCAGAAATGAAAACAACGTCTGACTGTCAACCTACGAATGGATAATGAAAATGTGGTACATTTATTTATATGATGAAGAAACAGCCATATGGTCAAAATAATGACATTTTTAGATAAATGTCTAGAATTTTTTTAAAAAATCATCCTTAATGAGGTAACAGAGACTCAGGTATGTACTCATGTACAAGGGAATATTAGCTTTAATGTAATAAAAAGATAATCTTGGTTCACAGACCAAGGGAGGATAAGTAACAGAGAGGGCCTGTATGGGAATGCAAAGTTCTTTCTGGGTAATGGAAAGAGAATAGTTTTTTCTGTTTGGCTAGTGGCAGGTGCAGCTGGGTTGCAAACATGATATTTTAATGGGAAAGGGGAATAACTATTAGGAGAATACTGGAATTCAGGTGGAGGCATTTGGGAGCCAATGTGGAAACTTAGTGCCAGGAAAACTCCATGAAATCTTTGAGAATAGCCACAGAAAAAAAACTACTAATAATGGGGTACAAAGACACATCTTTTATAACCAGGCAAGGCCTGAAGTTGAGAATGGGATATTAATCCATGGGAACTCTCAGAGATCGAGGAGCCTGTAGAGGAGCTGACCTAGGCTATTTGCTTATAGGATATGCCTCAGAAACTTGGGGTTCCTGTTGAATTTCTAATAGTGAGAGTGGGAACAGTTTCTGACTCTGTTCTTACTTGTGGGACTGTTTTCTTCCTACAGGGATTTCTGGTCCACCATTAAAATGATGGTATGTGTCTGGTTTTATTGTAGCAAGTTATGCTAAATTTGCTTGGTGTCCATATGAGGCCTGATCTTTTCTAAGGGAAGACAGACGTTCCTAAATCTGTGAAAGAGGGGAAGTGGAAAAAATGTTTAGAAGAATGTTGCAAAGGAAACTGAAGACTGAATGTAAGATCTGTAATATATGAAAGAAGAATAAAAAAAAAAACAAAAAAAAAACCTAAGATTATAAAAGTGACTATGTGGCAGTGCGGTGTCTTTGGTCCCAGGCAGCCAGACACCCAGACCCGGCCGCCCCACACCCCTTAGCTGCCCGCCGCTCAGGCCCCCAGAAATGACTCAGACAATTATATTAACTTCATGCTGTTTGGCCTATGGCTCAGGCACATTGCTCTTACATCTTAAATCAACCCATTTCCATTAACTGTCTGCCACTTGGCCCATGACTCATCTGTGTTCCTTACATGTTGCTCCTTTGGCGGCTTGCTCAATCTGCCTGACTCTGCCCTGCTTCTCTTACCTATGTTCTGATTTCTCCTCCTACTTCTTCTATGGTGCCTGTCATGGCCTAAAACAGCTCCTTTATTTAAAGACTGATATTCACAGCATACATAAACGCATTCCCACATCATTTCCCCCTTTCTGTCTAATCAAAAAGGAAGGTTTCAGTTTTAACATAGCAAAATTACATATAACAAAATAGCCATCAAACAAGAATTGCAGTTACAATATCTAGTCTATTTGTATTTAGCAAAATTAAAGAAAATACTCTTATCATCTATCTTCTTTTTATGAATCTAAAGTTTCATATCCAATATACCTTTTAAATGACTAAGAAAAACTATACCTATAACTATCTAATCTTCAACTACATCAAAGACTACAGAAGGATATATTTACCCAAGTAAACCAGAAGTGCAAACAACTTCTAAAATCTAGAAAGGACAGAGATGACACCTATCTGCCTGGACAGTCACCCAAAGTTTCTTTATAAAGTTGGGGCATCCATTTTAGCCTACAGGCCCAGAGTCTCTTTTCATTTTAGTGAAGCAGGAAATCTGCTCTGCCCATTCTGGTACAGTTCATCAGTTGCTTCTCCTCAAGTCCTGAAGAATGTCTGACAGTTTCCTCTATAAAGCAGGAACCTAAATGACCATCTCAGCTTGTTCTGCCAAAGTTTAGAGGTCACCTTCCTATGGAACCTGCATGTCCAGTTTTAACAGCATACTGTCAAGCAGTCAATATAAGGACAGATTCTTGTCCAATGCATAACCATTGTCACAAAGAGAGTAGACTCTATATGGAGTTTTTTTGATGTCCATTTTTTTCTTGGAGAAGATTGGTGCTGCCAGGAGCAGACCTGTCTCACTGTCTAAAAAGCCTAAGTTCTTAAAACATTTTAAATGTCAAAATTGTAGGTCTTAGAATTATTTGAAGATTATCTACTTAATTGAAATATATTTTTGTATACCTAAAAATCCTAACTAACCTAACTATAAGTTTGGTTATCAAAGGTGACTATTAACCTTCATTTCTTAATTATATATTACAATTTTAAAACAGTTACATGAACATCATACCTTAAACTAGAATAGAAAAATACAACACCATAACAAAATTGACCTTAAATTTGTATCAATAAACCAAAATACCAATGTAAAACATTTGAAGATTAACATCTGATTTTCTGATCTAAGTAAATTCAATAATCTAACCTTTTAAAAAATCATTCATATACCATATCCCTTTTTTTTCTTAGAAAGAGATTGACTATGACCATTAACCGTTTATAATGAAAACAAACATTTAGAAACAATATTTGGGGAATTTGGTTTAGTTTTTCATTACTACTTCCTGCTGATTAAGGGGCATTGAAAATCTCATGAGTTAGACAGAATCATACTCTGCAGTCTTGAAGTTGAGGTGGCTATCTCTTCCTATCAGAGATTTTTTCAGGGGGTCTTGGTTGATGAAACCATATTTGTCTGGAAGCAATCCACAGGTTGTCATCATCTGTAGAAACAAAAACAGAAGTTTTCCAAAGCAATAAATCCTTAGACTTATATTTCAAAATCAAAATACCTTTAAAATATATATTCTTGTTTAACTTAGTAGCCTTTATGTTTGCAATCCATTTTCTTTCTGCAGTTAGCTCATTAACAGTTAAAAAAATTAAAAGAAAACACAAAAACAACCAAAATCCAGATTTTGTGTCTATTTTCCATCTTTACATGACTTATTATATTTTTATTACTCTACTCTTTTTAAAGACTTTCTCTATCCTCTTCCTTTTTTCTCTGAAGCCTATGTATCTTTTACATACATTGTAACCAGTTTACAGGTTTTTCTTTTCGTCTGAATCTGTTTTACTGTGAATCCTTAATAATTTTCAACTAGAAGAACTTTTTAAAATATTCTTACTCTCTTGCCACATAGTTTTTACAGATACTGCTGAATCAGTAAGTTCTCTTAAAGAGACTGCATCTCTATTTGTGGCCAGCAAACAGAGTATACCCAAGAAAATGCTGCTACTAAGAAACTGTCTTTATTTCCTTTTTGTTCAAAATAAACAGAAATCTAAAATCGATCACATGGTACTGAGTCTTCTGTGAGATTTCAGGAACCTGCCTGATTGTAGCTTACACTGCCTGCTGCCAGTCCACCCGTGCCATTTTGAATGTGACTCAGAGGTCATGCTTTCTTTGTACAATGACCTGTTTCCTTTCCACAATTTGGAAGCTACTTTGGCTCAGTTTTTGTGATCTAGAACCCTTTTTAATCTTTCTCAGGCTTTAAGTGGATAATTGTCCCATGTTGGATGCCATCTGTGGCAGTGCAGTTTCTTTGGTCCCAGGTGGCCAGACACCCAGACCCTGCTGCACCAGACCCCTTAGCCTCCCGCTGCTCAGGCCCCCAGAAATGACTCAGACACTTAAATTAACTTCATGCTGTTTGGCCTATGGCTTAGGCACATTGCTAACTTGCTCTTACATCTTAAATCAACCCATTTCTATTAATGTCTGCCACGTGGCCCGTGGCTCACCTGTGTTCTTTACATGTTGCTCCTTTGGCGGCTTATTCAATCTGCCTGACTCCGCCCTGCTTCTCTTAGCTATGTTCTGATTTCTCCTCCTACTTCTTCTATGGTGCCTGTCATGGCCCAAAACAGCTCCTTTATTTAAAGACTGAGATTCAGAGCATACATAAATGCATTACCACATCATGACTGTCTTACCAAAATCAATCTATAGATTTTAAGAAAATCATATCAAAATTCTGCTTTTAACGTATATTTTAAAAATATTAAAATTAATATAAAGGTATGGTATGAAAGATTAACTACAGCCCAAAATACCTGAACAAACAATTGTGTTAGGATGTATCACATCATATATCTAGTTAGTTCTAAAAATAGCATTGTCTAGCAGGAAGACAGACAGGTAGATACATTAGAGTAGTGGACTCTGATATAATTCCACACAACTTCAGCTATCTGACTTTTGACAAAGGCACCATAATATACATGGGAGAAAAAGCAGCTTCTTCAGCAAATAGGGCTATGAAACTCATGTGATTTAATTTTTAATGGATGAGGAAATGATGTGTCTTTTTTTTTTTCTTATCAGAGGGCTTACAGATATATAGCAATCTTATTATTTTCAGGGCAGTTCAAAATGTCACATTTCCATCCAGGTTCAGAGACATCACTCACAACCCATTTTTTTTTTCACCAGTAATGAGAGCCCTTCAATTTACACTCTTGGTTTTTACAAGCTTCCTAGCATGACAAAGTGGCCCACTCTTAATGACCTTCAAATTGTCTACTGATAATATCAACTATCTCCCTAAAAATTTGATGCAGTCAGTGGACACCACTGATGTCAAGACAAGGTTGTGAACCTCATTTAATGTAAAAGACCTGTTATATTATGAAAAAAGTACTGTTCTAAAACCTAAAAGAGATAGTCTAAGATAAAATGTAGGGGAAAAAATGTAACATGCTTAAGGATGTAAGGATATTGGATGTGACCTCCATTTTACTTCTATATATCTATGCACCTAATGTTCTGTCCATTGAAAAATTGAATTCGGTTAATTAATTGCACACTTAATTTATAACTTTTTAGAAAGCATTAGTCTACTTCTGGCCTATTTTTGGCTCTTGAAACAGTGGATATAGAAAACTTTGATGATCTTTTACCTTCAAGGTTCTCCCCCTTCCCATCAATATATCTGTTGCCCCTTCATTTTCCTTTCTTTTCCCCAGCTTTTCCTAAAATTCTCCCCATAAATATAATAAGTGGCCGTTAATTTCCCCATGTATTATCTCTGTTTTTAAATTGCTTTCTCTATGAGTTTGAATACCAGAATAATCCTCTTTGATTTTCCTAACAAATCAAGTTCTATGTAAATATAATAAATATTTCTGAACCTCAGATACAATTTTCCTATCATATTTTCTTGTTTTCTGTATTAGATTCCTTAAAATGTTAGTGTCTGCGAGTGGCTCAGGCATAAAGGTGATTTTTTCCACCATCTTGAAATGGAAAAACAGACTGAAATGTACAGAAACTTTTTCCCCTGCTTCCCTTACATATAAAAGAACCGAGGAGTGACAGAGCCAGGGATGCAACTCCTTGATTGTAAGTATGACAATCAGTAGCCCCTAATTTCAAGACGAGGCAATAGGTAAACCTTAGTTAAAAAAAAAAATAATTCCTTCTAACGTTTTTGTTTAATTCAGGTCCTCAGTAGATTTTATAATTTATTACCCTGTTTTACAAATTCAAGATAATTCTCTTTATTGATTCAAATATTAAGATATTAAGAAAAACTGTCATAGATACAAATATTATTTTTTAGCTATTTATCCTGATCAAGTACAGTCATGAAATTAATAAATAAATCATACCCCTCAGAAGTATTAAAAATACTTGTCTATAATTTAAAACACAGAACTTACTGTACTACTCCCCACATTGGAGAAGTTAAATTCAATTTCTCTTTGAACTGTTTGTTTTGCTTATCTTTGCAAAAAAAAAAAATGCATCCTCAGACTATGTCTCTTGACTGAACTTAGACCCCTCTCACTGTTATTAGTTCTTCGACAATTCCTTGTAACTGTACTTTAGTCAAACTCACCCGACCCCAGTTATTTCAAGATCCATAATATATGCACCTAACTCTTTGTATTTAGTTTTATCCCATCATGTCCAGTTTGTCTTTTTAACACATTCTTGGATCTGTGGCTGTCTACTGAAGTATGTGCATTCTACCAGGGGTTACACACTTAAAGAATAATTACCATCTCTCTCCCAGCAGAGATCAAATAACAATATTCCTCAGATAAAGAAAGAACTCCATGACCACCTATACACTTAATTTTGGTAGAATTTTGCTTAGCCAGGAATTTGTGTATTCTTGTGGACAAATAATAGTGCTAGTTGTAGGGTTTCTTGTAGTGGGCTTTCTGAGCCTTCTGTCTAACTCAAAAATATTAAATAATTTCTATGACATTTATTCCACTATTACACAAGTGAATAGTTGTAGACAGGCCAGTAATAGTTTTGAGTATTCACATCTGGGTAAGAAAAATGACTTCTTCTATCCTCTTGTAGCACCAATAACATCTTCATGCACTGTAAAAGCAAGTCAGTAAAAAATGAACTTTTTAGGTAAGTAGGAGAGCTTTTGCTTGATTGTTTGTTTGTTTGTTTGTTTTTCATATGATCTGAGTTTTTGGTGCCTTCTGAAATAGGATCTTGCTGGAAATTTTTACTGGGTAACAAATAGAGTTGACTATAGCTAATAATGTTTTGGTTTATACTAACAACTCAAGAGCTAACACATCCCTGGCACTGGGATTTTATTTGTTACTCTGTGGAGTCTAGTAAATTCATTGTTAATCACACTGTAGAGAAACTATATACATATATATATTAATTTTTGTATATTTATTATGTAGCAATGGATAGCTGAAACAACACTAAAATAAATTACAACCTAAACATTAAGAATAGTTTCTTTTATTCAATTTATTATATTTTTTATCCATGTATCACCCTGCTCACCCTCCCTTCCCTCCTCCCAATTCCACCCAGTCAGCATTCAGCCTCCCCTCTCCCTATTCTCCCATCTCCTCCCCACAAAAGGAAAGAAGTCCCAAGGTGGATCAGCTCAGTGTGGCACATCCATTGCAGGCAAGTGTGATTTCCTCATCCCAAAGTCAAGACTGGGCTAGATGTTCCTCTGCAGGGACCAGGAACACAGTCTCATCCTACCCCTTGAAGCTGCACATACTGCCCAAGTCAGTGGACAATTGCCTACCACTGGAGGACCTAGGTCCTTAGCTGTTTCTATCTTCCTGTCTGTATATCCCTGTCAGTCACTGTCTGTCTCTCTTTCTCTCTCTGTTCTGTGTTTGTGCATGATTTTAGAAAGATTCTACAGTGCCTGTTCTCCATATCATTTTCCAAATGGTCTATAGTGCTTCATCTCTCTCAGTATTTCATTCTCTTCCATTATTACTATTTAATTCCCCAAACTCTAATATTTCCCCTTAACATTCTTATACCACTGAATCTTAGCTCTGGTCTCTTAAAAGACAACCATCATAATTCCTTACTATTATCTTGATCACTACATGTATAGGAAGAATCAAATGATAATCAAGAGTGACAAATATGGATAAATTTCTTTAGCTTCCTGTCTTATAATATGGTTTTGTCTACTTAAAAGAGGGAGTACTTCCAGTTTGGCAGAAATAAACTTAAAAATTCCATTATTTTCTCTGATTTTTGCATTTTTCTTCATATTCTACAATGTTGTCTTACCATTAGAGTAGATTTTACAGGTGTGACAAGTAATTTTGCATATAACTGAATACAGACCAACTATGTCCAACAATTTTTCACTTATTCTCAGCAGCTTAATTAGTTATTAATCTCTATAATAACTACTGTCTACTGCTGACTAGACTTCCCTCTAAGTCTATGACTACAATAAGCATTGGAATTTGACTCAACCACCTTTGATTTATAATAGTGTTTTTTTTCAGATATGCTGGATAATTTATTTCAAATAAATTATTGTTTATACTGTCTTTACAGATATATTTATAAATATTGAGATAATTAGGGGGTTAGCATTATTTAGTCCTTTGGAGGTCTACCTGTTGTCTGCTTCATTCAGCATGAATAGACTAATCTTAATACTCAGCAATGTTTAAATTAGGAAGATCTAATATAAATTAAAAAAAATCATTTGTGTATTACTTCATCAAAAAGTGTTTTTTTGTTATAGCAACATGAAAGGAAGTTTCTAAGTCACTTGGACTTCTGAAATACCTCCATTCATATATATATATAGCTTTATTTTCTCATACTTGTGAATTTCTACAGGGTTTCTGTAGACAACCTCTTGACTGAACTAATTATAAGATACACATGAGAAATATGAGCCTTTACAACCTCTCTCTGAATATTAGCCTCCTATTCCTAGAGACATAGATCTTCTACCATAGCTTCCTTCTCTTTATCAGCCCCACACCATTGCTAAAATGCCTAATTCCAGGCTAATTTCTCATAGGCATGAAAAACTTTCTTATATTGTAGAAATACATAGAACATACAAAAATGTATACCCCTTTGGCAAACTTTATAATTTTTATCTATAGTATTTTTATTTTCTTGATCTTTTACATTTGTTGAACAGCTATTCAAATTGTAAATCACAGAATTAAGCCAAAACAAAACAAAACAAAACAAAAAACAACAAATAAAAAATCCAGAAGTTCTATCTTGGTCAGATGTTGCCATATTTGGCCATGATTAATTTTGACAAAACTCTTGGGCATGCTTGTTAATTTTTAATCTTCCTTTTATTGATTTAGTAATTTATTAACTCAATTTTTACACTAATCTAAGTAATTTAGTTCCGTTATATTCCAGATTTCACCGTGAGGCATGATAAAAGCATAAGAGTCTCATTATGTTCCTGGTGGCAATCCTAGGTCACTTCTCTTTGAACTCATTTGTGAACAATTTTATTGAACAAAGCAAACTGAACATCAAGCCCTTCCACTCACATTCTAATTCTTTCTACAAGGAGTTCATTTCCTGTAATTTCTACTCTTTTTATATCCACAAGGTCACAGCTTGCAATAAACTAGTATAGGGATGCCTTTTGTGCAACATTTCATCAGAGGCTTATCTCCTTTAAAATAACTCAAGTTATACAGCTTCATTTCCAATACTGAAGACTTGCTGTCTATAACACTTGACTTCTCTCTCCCTGGCTTTAGAAGATTGTGGTTATATTTTTACATTCCCTTTCAAAAATTATTTCTTAATTCATGTTTATATTTTCATACTAATTATGATTTTTTATACTAGGCCCTTTTAACCCAGTCTATATGCCCAAACATTGATTTTCTTTTTCTTTATACTAAAGAATGTTTGGTTCTAGGCATGACTTCTATCTGCTTTATATTCTCTCTTTTAAGAATCAGATTTAATCCATAGCTTCCATGTTTTATATCTCAAAAGGGCCCTAGAGAACAGACTTAAATTTTGACCTACTTTCATTAATGCCCCAACAGGTTTAAAAAAATACAGTCTGATAGTATCATCTCATTTTCTATTTTACCCTCTTTTAATGCCAAACCAGAGACAAATGTAGAGTAGAATTCATATGATTTTCTACACGGAAATTTATTCCTTCTGTAGGCAAATCATTTCTTAGTATGCAGTTGAAATTCATACACACTTCCTATCTACAAATTTGCAGTTCTTGCCAGGTCAACATGTACTGGCCTACTAGCTTTGATGCACTGATAGTTTTTTTATGATATATTGATATACTAGATGTTAGGGGCACTTATGCTTTTATTTTTTTCTACATCAGTCAAGTTTCTGCCATGGCAACCAACCAGGGACTCCATATTAAAAAAATGGGGGGAGGGAGCTGTGGATTGTAGCATTTTTATACTTTGCTTTACTTCTAAAATCTACTTACAAGTGAATACATACTATTTCTATCTTTTTAGATCTTTGTTACTTCACTCAGGATGATATTTTCCAGATCAATCCACTTGCCTATAAATTTCAGAATGTCTTTTTTTTCTGCTAACTAGTCTTTTATTGTGTTGATGTATAACAATTTTTTCAATCCATTCTTTAGTTGAGGGGCATCCAGGTTGTTTCCATGTTCTTGTTATTATGAATAATGCTGCTGCAAAAATAGTTGAGCTAATACCTATGGGGTAAACTATGCATCCTTTGGGTATAGGCCCAATAGTAGTATTGATGGATCATTTTGGAGATTGATTATTAGTTTTCTGAGAAACTACCATACTTATTTCCAAAGCTCTACAATTTTACTTTCCCACCAGCAATGGAGGAGTGTTCCCCTTGCTCCACCTCCCCTCCAGCATAGGTTGTCATCTGTGTTTTTGATCTTAGCAATTCTGACAGGTGTAAGGTGGCATCTCAAATTGTTTTGATTTGCATTTCTCTGATGACTAAGGATATGAGTAGTACTTTAAGGTGTTTTTTTTTTTTTTGCCATTTGGAGTTCTGTTGAATATTCCCTATTTAGCATTGTACCCCATTTTCCAATTGGGTCCTTTGACTTTTTGATTGCCAGTTTCTTGAATTCTCTATATATCCCCTGAAAGGGGGAAATAGAGAAGACCTCCTGGAAATATTTTGATTATACTGGGGGGGGGAAGGAAAGGTGAGAAGAGAACTGGAGAGAATGAAATGATTGAGCAGGACAAGTAACAGATATGGAGACCAAAGAAGCAGTTAATCTTATAGAGGAAGCCATTTGTCAGATTAGAGAGCAGCCTGGTGCTAGGGAATACCCAATAACCTATAAGATGAGAATAGTCAGGTTCTAAGCAATAGGGGAGAGGGTGCCTAAGCTGGCCTTTCCCTAGTATCTTAATAATGACTGTCCTGTCATTATAGGACCTTCATCAAACAGCTAATGGAAGGAGATGCAGAAATTCATAGCTAACCATTGGATTGAACTGGTCCGACTGAGAATAGAGGAAGGAGAGATTATATGAGCAGAAGGATCTGGATCATTGTGGGGAGACCATGGAGCAGGAAGTCCCATGCTATTGGGACCTCTGAAACAACAGTTGACTAAACTTCATGGAAAGGATCTGGACACTCTAAATATAGATGGCATCTGAAGGGTGCAGGCAATTGATGTGGGAATGCCTTTCTGTATGCTGTGAATTCTCAATCTTTAATTAAAGGAGCTGTTTTGGCCCATGACAGGCACTGTAGAAAAAGTAAGCAGAGGTGATGTGGGAATGCATTTGTGTGTGCTGTATCTTTAAATAAAGGAGCTGTTTGATGGGTCATGGCGGGCACCATAGAAAAGGTGGGAGGAGAGTCAGTTCAGGTAGGAGAAGCAGGGCGGAGTCAAAGGCAGACCGAGCTGAAGCCGCCGAAGGAACGACATGTAAAGAGCACGGGTGAGCCACGCAGGTCACGTGGCCCGCAGATTAATAGAAATGGGTTGATTTAAGATGTAAGAGCTAGCTAGCAATGTGCCTAAGCCATAGGCCAAACAGCATGAAGTAAATAGAAGCATCTGAGTCGTCTCTGGGGACCCGGGCGGCAATGGGCGGATAAGCGGCGCCGGGCAGGTCTGTGGGTCCGGGATCTCTGGCTGTCTGGGACCCGAGAACACACTACAACACAGAGGAATCAGAATAGGTAGGAAAGGAAGGATGGAGTCAGAAACAGATCAAGCAAGCCCAAGGAGCAACATATAAAAAACACAGGTGAGCCACGGGCCATGTGGCAGACAGTTTAATAAAAATGGGTTGATTTAAGATGTAAGAACTAGCTAGAAATGTGCCTGAGCCATAGGCCAAACAACATAAAGTTAATATAAGCATCTGCGTCATTTCTGGGGGCCTGAGCAGCAGTGGCAGGCTGCTAAGGGGTCTGGAGTGGCAGGGTCTGGGCCTCTGGCCACCCGGGACCAAGAAACCACATTGCAACAGGCAGTTTCTGAAGCCTTTGGCCATTGGTCCAGAGTCTATCCTGAGTGTGTGAACCGAGTTATTTAAAAATTATTGAGATCAAAGAAAACCTAGTTATTGTGGGCAGGTTTGTACTGGAAGTCCAGAATGTCTTGTGCAATGAATGCAGCCCTTACTCAACCTGTAACAAATACGTACACCTCACACATAAAAAAAAAATTACCTAAACTATCAAATTCTCAAGATAGTTGTATCTCTGAAAATCGTATAAATCCATAAACTCATCAGTTTTACAGATATATCATCAGTGTGGATGACAAAAAGTTACATTTTTTAGAAACTTAGAATTTAAATTATATTCCGATAAACATTATTTCAGGCATTTATTTTGTCATATTTATTTATTTACATTTTAAAAGAGGTAGTTATTGAACTAAGGCTTTTTTATAGGACATATAATATTACTCCTAGCTTTCTTTTTGTCTTTTAAATTTTATTTTTGAAGATGGTTCTATTAAGTTGCCCAGACTAGACTTGATCTCATTTGGCAACTTAGGCAGAATGTAAACATGTGCCTCTCCTAGTTTAGCTTCAATGTGTTTATAATAACATCTTCATAAATATATTGCATTGAGTTGCAGAGGGAGAGCTATGCAAACAATGCATCCTTTACTGTTACTTTCTTAAGAAAAGCGTGTGGTATTTTATTTTTAAGATGAAAACAATTTGGGGAGCACTTGAAGAGTTGCATTTTACAGTGATTTTTATCCCCTTTACTTTTGAGATTCACTCTTTCAGAGTTAGGTTGAAAGTAGTACCATGTAACACGGGTAGGGACATGCCTGAATTAGCCTTGTGGTGACAGTTCTCTGATCATTTGACAAATCTTGGCCCAGGGAGTTACAATTTAACAAGTGAAGTAGTAAATATAGAATATTCCTTTGAAACATGAAATCCCTGTAGAACAGGATTTGTAAGAAATCTGAAGGAAATTTACATTTCAACACATTGTTCATTTCTATTTCCCACTGAGGACTTGCACAGAACAATTGCCCTTTTGAGAGTTCTTTGCTGTAGTAAGAGTCAGTAGCAAAAAATTCCCTGCTGCTAAACCACATTACCAGAGCATGTTGAAAGGACAGTTGTACAGACCAAAGTCACTTTTTAAATAACACTTTCTAAATTTTGATGCTGTAAGAAAAAATAGAAACTTTAAGTTTAGTAAATCGTAGGTCAGCACTTTCATGGAATTCATTTTCTATTTATATGGTTCATTTAAAAATACCTTTATTCTTTCTTAATATAGAACACAAATAAAATATCTTTCAATAAGCACATTAGGAGTTATAAAATAGAAAGGAGCCCTAATGAAACACACACATGCAAAAATATGAATTTCATAAAATGTATACATCAAAGTTAAAAGTAGATGATATCACTTATGTAATGAGACATCTCTTCTTAAAAAGGAAATATTTCCTCATAATCCCTATTCCCTTTGCTCATACAGACTTTCCTGCTCTGCTCCCAGCTGGACCAGGAACTCAGCCCAGGGTTCAGCCATGGATCTCTGCCTCTAGGACCATTCATTGTTGGGTGTAGGTTCTGTGATGACAGTGTGGGTGGTTATTTATTTATTATAGGGGAAGTTCTGTTTAGGCCCCCCTTCACTATTGTTTGGAGACTTAGCCAGGGACATCCTGTTAGTTAGAATAGGCACTGGAGATCCATGCAGAAAAGTACCTAGGCCCCCCAAGGGTAGGTAAATGTTGATTAGCATAAGCAGTATATGAGCCTCCTCTAGAGGTGAGATTGGTGTAGACTGGTATATTGGAGCCCATTCCCTGCAGAGAAACTCCTAACCCAGTCTTGACTTTAGGATGAGGAAATCAGACTTGCCTGGAATGGATGTGCCACACTGAGCTGACTCACCTTTGGACTCCTTGCCCTTTGTGGGGAGGGGAAGGTTGGATGGAGAAGGGCAAGGCTGAAGGCTGAAGGCTGACTGGGAGAGACTGGGAAGAGGGAAGGGAGGGGGAGTACATGGATTAAAAAGACTTTTTTTTATAAAAAAAAATAAAATTAAAAAGGAACTATTTTATATAATGTGAATACATTCATCCAAGATATCAGGAACTAACCTGTCCCCTATAATAACGCTCTTTTTCTGAATTCTGTCTTTATACAAGTTCCACCTTTCTCCTCCAATCCTCATTATCTTTCTTTTACTCTCTTTGTTAATAATCAGAGTCAATTTAATATGTCTGTATGTTCATGGTGTGAGTTCGCCTACTAGATGGTAGCTGCCCAGAGCCTACACACATAAAGAAAAGTGATCCTTCATAGCCATGAACCGCTAGTAGATTATAAAATAGAGGTGGAAATGGGGAGCCTTTCATTCAGCCATTCAAAGCTTTGGACTGGCTAGAACTTATATGGATCTTGAGCAGTATTGATGAATATAAAAATAAATATTTTAAATTTTAATATTTTCATAAAATATTTTTGCACTATTTTAAATGTACTCTTTGGGTAAAAATAATGTAATTTCACTTATACGTTTTAATTAATATCTTCTTCCAGACACAAAAATCAAAGTTTGATTTTTCTCTAGGCATGAGTTACTTTCAGCTTATATTATTGTTTTTAACTTTCAAAGTTATTCTTTGCTGAAAGTTTTAATACTACATAAAAACCATTTTGAAAGAGTCATACACAGAATAAAAAGAAGTATTATGAATGACATATAGAGAAATTCAGGTTTTCTGTCTGCAGTGTTCAGAATATTTTTCATTGGAATACGATAAAGAACTGATTAATATTAAAATTGCTTTTCAGGTTCAACTCATGCCCTAAAAATTGATATGTTACATGAAAAAATTCAGAAGGTAATAAATGTGATATGTTATCTTAAGAAATAATAACAATGATTTTCAAAGGTAATAATGTAACAAAAGATCAATAGAGTAAATTTCCTAACAATATTGTATATTGCAACTCAATCAACAAGGTTATTTATTTATTTTTATTTAAAACATTTTTAGTATCTACCACTGCGCCCCCCTTTTATCCTTCCAGTCCCTCCCAGTCCTCCCTCAACCTATCCCCACGCCATACTCCCATCCATTACTCAAGGAGGCCAAGGAGTCCCAAAGTGGAGAAGTTCAGTCTGGCATACCAGTTGAGGTACATCTTAGTCCCTCATGACAGTATTAAGGTTACGACAGGTGTTCCTCTGTAGGGAATGGTTTCTGAGATGTCAGTTCATGCACCAGGAATATAGTCTGATCCTACTGCAGGAGGATCCACAAACTTCCCATTCCATTTGACAGGTGTCTACCTTTGTCTACCTTTGGAAATTTTAGTTTCTTTCCCTGAAGGTTCCTCAGTGGTTGCTCCTGATTCCATGAGCTTCCAATAGCTCAGGTCAGCCATCTCTGTGTGTCTTCTGCTCATGATCCTGATCCCTTTGCTCATATATTCTCTCATCTCTCTTTCTTTAGTTGGACCTGGAGCTCAACCTGGTGCTTAGATATAGATCTCTGTCTCTGTCTCTATGTATTGCTGGATAAAGGTTCTATATTTTAATTAAGGTGGTTGTTCATTTAATCATAGGGAAGTCCTGTTTAGGCACACTAGCTACTATTGCTTGGGGTCCTATCCGAGGTCATCTTGTGGTGTCTTGGAGGGTTCCTTAACACTAGATTTCTTTCTAACCCCACAGTGGCTCCTTATATTAGAATTTTTATTTCTTTTTTCTCCCTCTCATTTGCTCCTCTCTCTCAACCATCTTCGTTTCTCATAATTTGTCTCAACCTCCCCTTGTTCACTCTTGTTATGATCTTCATTTACTCAGAACTTCTTCATTTTCCCTTCCCAGGGGATCCCTGGATGTCTCTCTTAAGTTCTTTCTGTTACCTAGCAGATTAGAGTTGAATATTAACACAGTAAAACTGGTAATCTTACTAAAAGCAATCTAAAGATTCAATGCAATCTCAATGAAAAGAACAATACTCAACTTCATATGGAATAACAAGAAACCCAAGATTGCTAAAACAATTCTTTTCAATAATACAACTTCAGGAGGCAACAAAATCCCTGACTTCAAGCTATGTTATAGTGCTGCTATAATAATAAAACTGCTTGGTACTGACATAAAAACAGACTTGTGGATCAATGGAATAGAATCAAAGACCCTGCCCTTAATCTACACACCTAAGAACACATTATTTTTGACAAAGAGTTCAAAAATATGTAACAGAAAAATGTATCTTCAACAAATGGTTCTGGCATAATTTGATGTTTGTATGCAGAATAATGAAAATAGATTTATATCTATCACCCTGCACAAAACTCAAGTCCAAGTGGATAAAAGACTTCAAAATAAACCCAGTTACAATGAACTTGATAGAAAAAATGGCAAATAGCCTTGAAGGCATTGACACATGAGACCCCTTTCAAATATAATACCAGTAGCAAACTTTAAGAATGACAATTAATAAATGGGACCTTCTGAAATTGAGAAGCTTCTGTAAGGCAAAGGACATGGTCATTAAGACAAAAAGACAGCCTACAGAATGGGAAAAGCTCTTCACCAACCCTAAATCTGACAGAGAGCTGATCTCTAAAATATAGAGAGAATTCAAGAAAATAGAGGCCAAAAATCCAAATAACCCAATTAAAAAATGGGGTTCAGAAACAAAAAAGGGAATTTTCAACAGAAGAATTTCAAATGGCTGAAAGACACTATAAAAAAATTCTAAACATTTTAACTATCAGAGAAATTCAAATCCAAAACTCGGAGATACCATTGGATTCATTTCAGAACTGCTAAGATAAAAAATACAGATGACAGCCTGTTCTGGAGGAATGTGGAGCAAGGGGAACACTCTTCCATTGCTGGTGGAAATGGAAACTTGCACAGCCACTTTGAAAATCAGTATGCTTGTTCCTCAGAAAACTGGAAATCTGTCTTTACAATGATCCAGTAATAAAACTATTGGATATATACCCAAGGGTGCACATTTTTACCTGAAGGACATTAGCTCAACTATTTTTATAGCAGCATTATTTGTAATAGCCAGATCCTGGAAACAACCTAAATGCCCTTGAACTTTAGAATACATTACCAAATGGTGGTACATCTACACAATGGAGTACTACTTAGCAGAAAAAGAAATGACATCCTAAAATTTTCAGGAAAATGGATGGATTTTGTGAGTATCATCCTGGGTGAGGTAACACAAGCCCAGAAAGATAGACATGGTATATAATCCCTCATAGTGAATCTTAGACAAAAAGCAAAGAACATCCAGGCTGTAAACCACAACCCCTGAACAGCTTTGGAATAGAATGAAGTTAAGAAAGACATCCAGGAATTCCCCCAAGGAAGAGGGATAAAACTTTTTAAATAAAAAGAATTCACACTTTCTGCTATATTCAGCCCTTGGAAATATTTGTTCTACATGTTAATTTATAAGTTTGATTGTTACATAAATCTTAGGAATAGAATCAGGCAGTATTTTAATTTAGATAGGTAAAAATTTTAAGACTATAATTATGAGTATCATGGGTTATCAAAAATGTTGTCTTTTTAAATGTCTAAATGCTATTCGGTTATACATTCTCATATAAAACATGCATTAAGTTTCTATATTTATTTATTTTTCTCTGGATGTTGTTTGCTAAAATATTTGGATTCTTGAGTGAATGTTTGCATTGCAAATAGAACTTGAATATGTTTCAACATCATGAACTCATTTCTTAACATGAACAAACAAGATATATTTAGCATATTTCAGTCATTTCTTAGTTTGGTTGATTTTCATAAGCAGAAGTAAGATTTGAAAAAAAAATTACTATAGAAAAGCTATAAGAAATGAATACTTAGAAAAAAGTATGTTGATTTACCATGCAAACATGCACCTAATTAGAGGATGCAATGCTTAGATATCTATTGCTCACTGGAATTTGCTATCACATTGTGGAGATGAACATAGCATGAATAATCTTGAAGAAATTCAGAATTAAAAGTCTGTAATATTCTCACACTCTTCAAAGAATGTTTCCCTTATTATTTGACTACTTGAAGTTTCAGACTTTAAAAGAATATGCTAATCACATTACTTAGTTTTCTGTTCCATTGCAATAATTATATTTCTCAAGACAAAGAAATAAGTTGATATGAGAATTTTCTACATCAATATTCTGAGCTTGCATACTAAGATTCCTTGGTAAAAACAAGTTCATTATTGTGATATATTGTATGCTAGAAGTAGTTTAATGATGGCAAATCTGACATACCACTGCTCCATGAACTCTTGAGAAATGGGCAATTTAGCCTTTTCTGCATTGATAACTGCCTGTGTGGTATCTTAGTTTTGAGTATATTATTGAGATATAGAAAATACTTTTATCTTCTCTTTATTATACTAAATTTAAGGGCTTTTGCAATGTTTTATTCAGTTTTAGTATTTATTAAAATTTAACAATGTATGGGAGCATAATTATTAAAGAGCACCAACAAACTTGACATCATTGCTAGCAAGAAACCTTCACCATACTCATAAAATATATAAAACGATACCATAATATTAAGATGTTGGCATTGTGTAAAGCATTCAGATAAAACACACAGAAGTATCATGAAATTTTGCTGAGAGAATTGAGAATATGTATATTTGCAAATGGGTAAATATATTGAATAGAATATATATGATGAAATATTTGAAGTTTGTGAAAGACAGGTGAAACTGTGAGTTTAAGGCCGGCTTGGTCTATAGAGCTAGTACATTGTTAGTCAGAACTACACATTGAAACCATCACAAAAATGACAGATAAAAAAATTAAAAATACAAAACAAAGTTAAACAAATTAAAAATTATTATGAGCCAGACACGTTGTTTCAGACCTTTAGTCAGAACACTAAGGAGATAGAGGCAGGTGAATCTCTGAGTTTGAAACCAGGATGATATACAGAGATAGTTCCAGAATGTTCAAGGATATAGAGATAAATCCTGTCTTAAAAGCACAAAGATAAAAAGAGAGTGAGGAAGGGGGGAGTTTAAAATTTACAGTTTAAAAAAACTATTGTATATGAACATAGGCATTAAAATATACTCAAAGTACAACTACAGATAATAAATGTGGAAATAACTATAACTATACATTATTAATGTATAGTATAATGTATTAACCATACATTGTTAAGTTGACTATATATGGATTCATCTAGAAAATATACACCTGTGGATATGTATTCTAGACATGTTTATCTAAGTGGCTAAGAGTCAATGTCAATGTACATGGACGTATCCCATGGGCTGAGGCCCAGATCTGAATAAAAAGGGGCTATTGCTGGATAAATCTTTCCCTCCCATTGGTACTCAAATGGCCAGTAAGATGCATAATATTAATTACAAGCTTGATGTGGGAATGTCTTTCTGTATGCTGTGCATATTAATCTTTAAATAAAGTACTGTTTTGGCCCATGACAGGCACCTTAGAAAAAGAAGGTGGGGAATCAGAATAGGTAGAAAAGGAAGGGTGGAGTCAGATCAGATCAAGCCAGTCGCCAAAGAAGAAACATGTAGGGAACACAGGTGAGCCACGGGCCATGTGGCAGGACAGATTAATAGAAATGGGTTGAATTAAGAGAAAGAACTAGCTAGCAATGTGCCTAACCCATAGGCCAAACAGCATGAACTTAACATAAGCATCTGAATCATTTTGGTGGGGAGCCTAAGCAGTGGCAGGTGGCTAGGGGTCTGGGGTGGCAGGTCTGTGGGTCTGGACCTCTGGCTGCCTGGTGCCAAGAAACCTAATTGTAACACAAACTATTTGGTTTATGGGCAAGGTTTATTACTAACTAGCTTATTCATCTTAAATTAACCCATTTCTATTAATCTACGTATTTCCAAGTGTCTATTGGGTTACAAAAACAGTTACATTTTGTTTCTTGAGTGACTGGATTGCGTCTCCCAGACTGTGCCCTTTATTTTTCTCTCTGCTTGGGTTTAATGCCTGGATGTAAGCTGTCTTTCCATAGTTCAAAACAGCTATTTTATTAACCAATGAGAGAAATACATATTTAAAGTGCACAGAAAGACCTTTCCAAAGCACTTTCCCTTTTCTGTCTAATAAAAAAGGCAGGTCTTAATGTTAACACAGTAAAATTACATATAACAAAACAGTTATCAATTATAGATTACAGTTAGAGTGTCTAGTTTATTTATTTGTATCTAGCAAAATTGAAGAAAATACCATCTTATTTATCTTATCTTTGTTAGTCTAGATTTTTTTTATCTAATTTGCCTCTTATAATTAAGAAATATTAATTATAAATATTAATTCTTTAAATCCGTAGAAGACACCAGAAGGATGTAATATTACCTGAATAAAAAGAAAGCACATTGAAGCACCTTTCTAAATTCTAGTAAAGACAAAGATATCTGGCTGTCTGGATAGTCACCCAATTTTCTTTGTAATATTGTGACTTTTATCTTCATATTTATAAGCTGCTTTGATATCAATAGATATATTTTGATTAATAATCAATTCAAAATGACAGTGTTGTTTTTGTAGCTAAAACAGGCTTACTGAATTGTAGAGGGAATTGCTCTATGATCTCATGCTGTTATTCATAAAAGGTTATCTAAAGCATGTTTGAAGTGTTTTCTTCAGAACTACAATATAGACAACATTATTCTTCTAAAAGTATTGATTACATTTGAATATAATTTATGAAGGTATTTATAGTCAAAACTATTTTAGTAGGAATCTTTTGCTGCATATACATCGTTGGTATATGAATAATTATTATTCAGTGCATATTGGAAAATCTTTTACAATATTATTTTCTTATTTAATATCAGTGGTTTAAAGTACAGATTTAATTCTACCCCTAACAAAATGAAAACTACTCTTTCCTAAGAGTTTTTCATGAATAAATAAGCTGGCAGGTAAACTGCTCCAAGCAGGTTGATGTTTTGCAGAAGTAACATTTTCCATTCTGTTAAAGTTCAACTGACTTTGACTTCCCTGAACTGGCTGTTGGGAAATTGCCCTCAGAGCTTTATTGGAATTGCTGCCGTCTTGGTAATGAAATGTTGTGTTGTGAAAGTCATGCTCAAAGTGTTGGTTCTGTTCCTAAGTGACATTGTTGGAGCATAACACATATTTAGTTACCTACCTGACAAGTTGTCTATTTAACACAGGAAAAAAATGATCTGACTGTGATTGATGGCCCAGCTGCCCCTTCTCAGTGATGGGGAAAATGAGCTGAGTCAAAATAGATCTAGCCACACAAGGACAAGTCCGTCTGCAGTGGAATCCCTCATTTCTCTTTATTTAGGGAAGGCTTTCCTTTGAGCATATATTCCCACAGTCTCCAATCTACCAACCACTGTGATTATTGCTTTCTTCTTTTCACTTTGAAATTACTTTAGAAGCATTATTCTGCCCTGGTCTGCATTAGAGAAAGACTTCTCATACATTTTCACTACATGCTGTCTGGGTCAAGGACAACAATATTGAAAATTAGAGTCCTGGCTAATAACTACTAACTGAATCATTTACTTCTAGCTGCAAGTTTCCTTCGATATCTTGACTTAACTGTTTTGTTTGCTTGCCTTTTACATTTGTATCAATAAATAAAACATTCTTTGGATATAATTGTATAATCATAATTATTCTGATATGCAGTAAAATTGTAATTTCTAGGGATATTGAAAACTGTCTTCAGAGTACTTTCAAGCTCCAAACTCTAATGTCATAACTGTATTCAAAAAATGTTTTACAAATGCTTAGTTGAGTAAATGAGCAAATATTTAAGTGACAATTTGATAGTAGAGTTAATGAATAGAAAAAAATGGCTTAGAAACAACAGAGAAAGCACATAGGATCAAGTCAGAGAGGAATTAAGAATAGGGAGTAAGGGACATGTAGTACTAAGCATTAAATTGCCTAAAGAATTTGGCAAACAGCCCTCTGTTTGATAAGAGGTTGGTAAAGATTTTTCCCATTTTGTAGGCTACCATTTTGTCCTATTAATGGTGGTTTTCCCTTAGAGAAACTTTAAAATTTTATAAGGTCCCATTTATTAATTGTCAATCAGTGCCTATTATGATCAGGAAGTTGTCTACTGTGATAATGTGTTCAAGATTTTTCTTACTTTTTGGTTCTATAAGATTCACTGTGCTGTAGACGGAGTTTTACTTTCAAGGCACCAGTCCAAAATTAATATTTATTAGAATATAAATTAACACTAACAATATTAGTAACAGCTTATGGTGGCACCTGAACAAGGACTGGCGGTTCCAAGCGATGGACGAGCGATGAAAGCGCGATGGAAGCACGATGAATTCCAATTCTGTCTGTCCAGCAGCCAGCAGCCAGGAACCAGGAAGAGAGCTCCTAGTGTCCCAGCAGCCACTTATCAATGGGCTTGGCCACACCCCCTCCAGGGTCCCGGAAGTGTCTTCTGACCTTATCAGCTGACACCTTAATCCCGCCACACTGTGTCTCATATGATGTTAAGGTTTTTAATCCACTTGGGCTTGCGTTTTGTGCAGAGTGATAGACATAAATCAATTTGCATAATTCTACGTGCTAACAGCCAGTTGAAAAAGTACAAAGTGTTGAGGATTCTCTCTTTTCTTCCATTGTATAATTATTGTGTCTTTGTCAAAAATTAAGTATACATCAGTTAGTGGATTCACATCTTGGTCTTTGATTTGATCTATTTATCGATCTGTCTGTTTTTCTGCCAGTGTTACGCAGATTTTATTATTAGACCTCAAAAAATTAGATATCAACAATTGAAATAATTCAATTAAATGATGAGGTATAAAGAGTGACAGACCTGTTTAACAAGAACCTAAGTCATTGAAGAAAGCCATACAGCTATTAGGAAAGAAAACTCATAAAATTTATTATTCAGCTACAAACACCCACACTACAATATTGCCATGCCAGGGCCATCTACTCAATAATGGAATAGTGACACAGCTACATCAATGGTAATCTTTTATTACCACTCCACTTTTGTTATTAGTGGAGTCCAAGTCCACTGAAAGAGAGATATCTCTGTTACTCCAAAGCCTGTGACGAAGGAGGTCATTAGCATAAGAGAAAAGCATACACAGTTGTTTCTGTAATTAACAGATTGTCAAACTTCATTTCTGAATATTTATTTTTATACGCATAGACAAGCAACATACGCAGCCAAGAACAAAAAAGTTCTTTTGTACAAAGGGTACTGGTTAATTTTGAAATAATATTTGCCAAACTGGTGAGAGTAAGTGTCTATTATATACTTATCACTAAATGGTACATCAACAATTATTAAAAAACTAAAATGTATTGAATTCCATTAGCTCAAATAGAAAACTGAGGGAAAGTGCACATGTTCAATATCGAAAGAGCGACAACTTAGATCATCACACTGGACCAGAATTTCTTTGACTACTGGTAGTTAGCAATATTTTAAATACAATTTGACAAATTTCTGTAGATTCTAGGCATGCTATTCTGAGCATAATAAACAACTAATTTTCATAGTCTTTGAATGGAGAAACAATTCTAAACTCTTTAAATTTTAAATTAAATTTTGTTTAGACTTCACATCTTAAAGGATCTCTTTGCAGTTCTGCAGGAATGAAATCATAACACAAATACTAAAATATGTCTTTATAGCGAAGACTTGCTTTCCCACAGGAGATACTGAACAGCATTATTTATTATTTCAGTTGGTAGAAAAGACATTCTTCCCACTAAAATTCATCCAGGCTTTTGTGCTGTATAACACAGAAAAATAATCAAAGAATCAAGTATAAGGATTTTAAATAAACATCTTGGAAATGTGTCAATGTGGAAAGGATAATACAAATAATCCGATAGCATTAAATAACTTTCTAAAATATATTTAACATACTATTTTTAAAAGACTTATTTAAATTTACAATACATATAACAAAAAGAGTAGTACAGAAAGCCGATCTATTTTCTACTTTGATATATAGTGAACCATCTCCAGCATTTCCAATTCACATCATTCAGATGTATCAATTGTATAAAATGTACAAGTAGCAATAAAGTATCTGCTGAATCCCTCAGTTATTCTAATATTAATATTGGGTTCACATTCCAAGAGTCTAGACAAATATGTTAATATATATACATATATTTACCACTATACTATTATTCTAAATAATTTTTATTGTCCTATAAATTCCTGAAATAACAATGGAAATGCTTCAGCAAGATACAGGTTCATTAGAAGGACCCCCCCCCCTTTTTTTTTTACTACTTAAAAGGCTATTGACTACACTGTTGTTTTTTTTTTTACCCCACACTTTCAAATTATGCATAACTCCCACGTAATAACAGTGGGTTATGTAGAAAAAGTATTTGTAATATGTGATATCGATGTAAAAAGCATTGTTTTATATAATTGAAAATGTGAAAATCAAAGGGTAACTAAATAAAGACATCATGAACATCTATGTAAATAAAAGCTTAAAAGACTTTACACCTAAGTCAGTAATAATGAGAAGAATTTAGCAAAGTCACAGGGTAAAATACCAAAATCAGTAGTATTCCCATAGGCCAATTACAAATTATTTAAAACAAAATATTGAAATTAAAAAATTAAAATAGTGGCAATTAAATTTCAAAATAGGTACAGAAAATTAAAGAATATATTTAGTCAGCAAAATGAAAGATTTCTACAATTAAAATGGTAAAACATTGGGGATAGCAATTGAAGATGTCATGAGGGTGGAAAGATACCGCATGTCTTAATTGTGACCCTCCTTGCTATTAAAATATATCAGAACTATGCAAGATGATCTACAGATTCATTCGTAGCATTCAAAATTCCATTATCCAGATTTTGGACTAAGCATAGTGAGTTAGACATTAGTACATTTATCATGTTTTTAGATATTCTGAGGTTTTTTTTATATATAAAGATGAAAATTTTTGTTTCAAAATCTATGAAAAATTATGATGGAATTTTGATTGGGATTGTATTAAATGCATATATTTCATTTGATAGGTACTTTTTACTATATTAATTCTACTTATCAACGAACATGAGAGATACCTTCAATATCTTCAATTTCTTTCCTTAATGTATCAAAGTTTTAGGTTGTTTTTAAAAAATTATTCACATTACATACCAAACACAGATCCCCATCTTATCCATCCTCTCACTCTTCCCCAGCCTTCCTCCCAATCCACCCCTTATCACCACCTCCATGGAAATCAGGAAAGCCTTGTACTTTCAGTTGAGGTGGGTAATAGGTTCTATAAAGCCAGCTAATATACCAGGGATAGATCCTGATCTCACTGCAAGATTTCACCCCTCAAATAAACCAAGTCTCTCCCTTCCATTTGCTGAAGGCCTGGGCTGGTCCCATACAGAAACTACAGCTGTGTGTCTAAAGTTAATGAATTCCCACTGACTTGGATCAGTTGTCCCTGGACATGAACTCATATTGATCTTGATGCCCCCCCTCCCCATATAATAATTCTTCTTCCCTCTCTTCCAAAGTCCTCCTGAGCTAGGTCTGATGCTTTCCATCTCTGCATCTCCTTCCATGAGTTACTATATGAAGGCTTTATGACAATAGTTAGGGTATACATCAATCTGGATAGGCCAGATCAGATAGTATCTCCACTATTGCTAGACATTTAAGCTGGGATCATCTTTGTGGATTTCTTGGAACTTACCTACAACCAGGTTTCTCTATAACCCCATGTCCATCTCTATCAAGATATCTCTTTCATTGTTTTCCCACTCCATCCCTGTTCCAGCTTGACCATAATGTTCCCTCAGGTTATCACCTCCCATTGTCTCTACTATGTTGCCCCGCTTGCCGCAATTGTCATCTATCTCTGCTTCCCAGGGAAATCCTTACATCCTTCTTAGGATCCTCCTACTAACCTAACTTTTCTGGGGCTGTAGTTATAGTCTGTCTATCCTTCTAGTATGTAATTTTGAGTGAGTACATAGCATATTTGTCTTTCTGTGTTAACTCACTCAAGATGATATCTTCTAGTTCCATCCATTTACCTACAAATTTCATGATATCATTGTTTTTACTGCTGAGTTTGCATTATATAGATACCACATTTTCTTTTTCCATTTTTCAGTTGACTAGCATATAGGTTGTTTCTAGTTTTTGGCTATTATGAATAATTCTGCTAAGAATAAATTTGAGCAAGTATCCTTGTGGTATGATTAACCATTCCTTGCATATGTTCTCAAGAGTGATATCATTGCGACTTGGGGTAGGTTGATTCCCAATTTTCTGAGAATTAGCTATTTTGATTTCCAAAGTGGCTATACAAGTTTGCACACCATCCAACAGTAGAGGAGCATTCCCATTTCTTCATTATCCTTCCCAAAATTAGCTGTTATCAGTGTTTATTTTATTTTTTAAAATCTTAACAATTCTGACATTCAAGATGGAATTTCATGGTTATTTTAATTTGAATTTCTCTAATTATAAAGGATGTTGAGCAGTTTTTTTAAATGTCTTTTGGCTATTTGAGATACTTTTGTTGAAAATTCTGTTTAGCTTTGTAACACATTTTTTTAAATTGGGTTGTTTGGTACTTTGATATGTAGTTTCTGTAGTTCTTTATATATTTTGGAGATCAGTCATTTGTCAGATGTGGGGTTGGTGAAGATCTGTTTTAATTTTGTAAGCTGTCACTTATTTACTGTGTCCCTTGCCTTACAGAAACTTCTCAATTTCAGGAGGTCCCATTTGGTATTTTTTTTTGCTTTCAATGGTATTATATTTAGGAAGATGTCTCCTGTACAAATACATTAAAACTTCCTAGTTTTTCTCCTCTATCAGGTTCAGTGTTACTAGATTCGTTTTGAAGTCTTTGATACACTTGGACTTGAGTTTTATGCATGATGATTGGAAAGAATCTATTTGCAACCTTTTAAATATTAACATCCAGTTTCACTAACACAATTGTTGAAGGCTTTTTTCCCTTTTATCAATTGTACAGTTTTGGCTTGTTGGTGAGTAATAAGGTGTTTATGGGTGTGAAAATTAATGTCAGGGTCTTTATTTCAATTCCAATTGTCCACATGTCAGTTTTTCTGACAATACCAAGATGATTTTATCAATATATCTCTATAGTAGAGCTTAGAGTCAGGGATGGTGATGCCTCCAGAAGTTGCTTAATTATATAAGATTGTTTTAGATATTCTGGTTTTATTGTTTTTTCCACATAAAGTTGATTATTATTCTTTCTAAGTCTGTGAAAAATTGTGTTGAAATTTTGATAAGATTTCATTGAATTTGCATATTGATTTGAGTAAGATTGCTATTTTTTATATGATTGTCTTACCTATTCATGGACATGAAATCTCTTCCCATTTTCTGATATCTTCTTCAGATTCTTAAGACATTTAAAGTTCTTGTCATATGAATCATTTACTTGCTTGGTTAGAGTTACTCCAAGGAATTTAAAAATATTTGTTTCTACTGTATACAGTGATATTTCTCTGGTTTCTTTCTCAGCCCACTTATCACTTGTACATAGTAGGACTACAGATTTATTGGAGTTAATCTTATATCTTGCCACATTACTTAAGGTGTAGAAATTCCCTGTTATAAATTTTGGGGTCACTCACGTATACTATCATATCATCTGCAGACAGTGAAACTTTACCTTCGTTCTCTCCAGTTTGTTCCCTGTGATCTCCTTTTGCTGTCTTATTGCTGTTGTTAAAACTTCAAGTACTATATTGAGTGGATATGGGCAGAGTAGGTGGCCTTGTTCCTGATTTTGGAGGCATCACTAAGTTTCTCTCCATTTAACTTTAAATTGGCTATTGGCTTGCCTTTAATTGCATTTATTATGTTTAATAATTTTCTCTAAGACTTTTTTTGTAAAGAAGTGTTGGTACAAGGATTTTCTTTTTTTTTTTTTTTTTTTTTTTATGTTGAGCCATCCATGCATCACTGGGATGAAGCCTACTTGATCATGGTGTATGGTTTTTTGATGTGTTCTTATATTAGATTTGCTAGTATTTTGTTGAATATTTTTACATGAATGTTTATAATAGAGATTGGTCTGTAATTCTTCTGAGTTGCATCTTTGTGTGGTTTGGGTATTAGGGTAATCGTAGTGACATAATACACAGAGTTTAGTAGCTACTTCTAGTTCTACCGTGTGGAACAATTTGAGAAGTGTTGGTGTTAGCTATTTTTTTTAGTTTTGGTAGAATTCTGAACCATCTGACCCTGGGCTTTTGTTGTTGTTGTCATTGTTTTTCCTTTTGGTAGGAGTCTTTAAATGATTGCTTCTATTTCTCTAGGGCTTGCAAGTATTTTTAAGTTGCTTACCTGCTCTTTATTTAATTTGGGTATGTGGTACCTATTCAAAAATTTGTACCTTTTTTTTTTAGATTATCAACTTTTGTAAAATATAGGTTTTAGAAATTTGATATGATAGGTTTTTTTGATTTCCCAAGTGACTGTTTTATGTCTCCCTTTCACTCTTGATTTTGTTAATTTGAATATTCTCTCTCTGCCTGTTGGTTCATTTGGAAAGGAGTTTGTCTATTTAGTTGATTTTTTTTAAAACAACCAATTCACCGTATTATTAATTCTTTGTATTGTCTTCCTTGTTTCTGTTTTATTGATTTCAACCCTCAATTTGACTACTTACTAGCATCTATTCCACTGGGGTGAGTTTGCCTCTTTTTGTTCTAGATCTTTTTGGATGTGTTATTCAGTCACAAGTGTTTCATGAATAAATGAGACTCAGTGATAGATCTCTGAGAAAGTCGGAGATATTAGAGAGAGTAAACACCACAGTCAGATCTTACCCAGCTGTCTTCCAGCTTCCTCAGCCTGGCTTCCCTTGGCTTCCTCTTCTTCTATGCCTGACTTGAGCCTTAAATACTCTCTTGGTAAATTAAGACGTGGTCCCACCACTGCCTGACTGGTCCTGAACTCAGATGGGATTAAGGGTGTAGGTCACCACTCCCGGGATTCTCCCTGTGCTGGGATTAAAGGTGTGAATCACCACTCTCTGATCCTCCTAGACTGACTGTGGTTAGATCTATGAAACTTCTGGAACTTTTATTAAATCCCCACACACAAGTGTGTGATTTTTTCCAAGTTATCTATATAGACATTTAATGCTACACATTTCTTATTAATGCTTTCATAGTTTCCTATGAGTTTATTTATTTCTTTCTTGACCCAGTGGTTAATCAGTTGAGCACTATTCAGTTTTCAGGAGACTGTAGCCTTTCTGTAGCTTGTATTGTTGCTGACTATAATTATTGTATTCTGATAAAATATGGGTGTTTATTCCATTTCTTTTGCATTTGTTGATAATTGCTTTGTGATTAAGTGTGATTAATTTTTTAAAAAGTTCTATGGGTGTGTTTCCATGGAATGTTCTATAGATGTTCATTAAGTTCATTTGAGTCATAGCATCTGTTAGCTCCTTGATCTCTCTGTTAATTTACTGTCTGGTAGTCCTGTCCACTGATGAGAGTGGGGTATGGAAGTCTCCCACTACTTGTCTTATGGAGTTTGATTTGTGACTAAATATTTTGTAATGTTTCTGTTACATATAATTTTCTTTACAACATAAATTTTCCAAATTGGGACTTCATGTTGATAATTTTTCCTGTGATAAATATATAATTACCTTTTCAATCTCTTCTGGTTGAATTTTAGTTTGAAGTCTATTTTGTTAGATATTAGGATAGCTACATAAGCTTGCTTCTTAAGTCCATTTGACTTGAAATACTTTTCTCAACCTACTACTCTAAGTTAGTATTTATTTGAAGTTGAGATGTGTTTCTTGTATGCAATAGAAAAATGGGTCCTGTTTCATATCCATTTTGTTAATCTATATCTTTTTAATAGAAGAACTGAGTTCATTGATATTAATGACCAGTGATTGTTAATTTCTGGGTTTTTTTTTTTTTTTTTTTTTTGGTGTTCTGTAAGCTTCTTGTATCTTCATACTCATTACTTTTTTTTATGTTGGGAAAGTTTCTAGGCATTGAAAACTTAGGATACAACCAGGTAGGGAAGAGAGATGATTCACAGGGGGAAAAAATATCAGTGTTTATTTTGTTCTGTTTAGTATCTTAGGAATGGGACAGTGAGTAAGGGATGACCTAAAGCCATTAGTTACTACACATTTGAGGGTTAGTTTGGAGTATCATGCTTCGATCAGAGGCAGGATACTAGAATGTTTGAAGACTGACAATCTAGTTCTCTGACTAATATGTCTGGAGGGTTTCCAGGAAGTGCCTATAAGGTTTGTTGGCTGAGAAAAGGAATGGGTTGTGAGGGAGCTGTATTAGAAGACCTGAGTCATCTTCTGGGAATGAGGGCAGAAAGCTAGTACTCTATGCTTTTGAAGAAAGCACTCTCACCCTGTGGATCATAAATCCATTTAAACGGTGAGTGTGTTAATTTTTTAAAATGGCTTTTAAAACTCCTTAGAGATATTTATTTTTCATTCTTCCTCCTCTCTCTCATCCTCTTTTCCGTATCTCTCTAGTTTAAGCCTTTATACATCTTTACATTTCTACCTGCATAGCAACCATGTACTCTATCCTCCATCTCAGCTTCTGCACACCCTCTTCCTCCCTTCTACCGTGTTGTCTTCTGTATTAACTTCAGGTTAAATACTAAAATATAAAGATCTAGAACTATGAAAGAGAAAGCTGAAAATTGTAAGGAAGTTTGACCATAGATAGTGTCTTCTGAGCATTATTAAGAGGTTGAACCCACAAGATTACAATACATGGTTGCCAAACAAGATCTATGAAAGGTCAACATCCACTGCCTCTCTACCATATGAGGGAAATTCTACTAGACTCCAATCCATGTAAAGAGCTGGAGGTGATCAGTATTTGCTCAGAGAGGGGGAGTCAGTTTCCTCCATGAGGAACAAACTCCTTGATTAATTATTCAGGCAAAATAAATCACTATTAATCATATATACATACAGCCAGAATTAAATGGGTTTCTTTAAGCTGTGTATATATATATATATATATATATATATATATATACATAAATATGAATATATATGTGTGTGTAACAATAATTACTTTAAAGCATAGAATGTCATGACTTGGAAAAAAAAGTAGAGGAGATGTGGAAAATTTGGAGAGGAGTAAAAGAGGTAAAAATTTTGTAAGTACAATAAACACAAAATTAAAATATAAATAAGTCATAAATTGATAACCTAAGAGTTACTCATATAAGAAAGAAAAATTAATAAACAAGATATAAAACATTTGTTAATAATTATATGAAACATAAAACTTTTAAATTTTAGTTCTATGTCATAACATAAACAAAATTGTCAGATATATTTGATAATACAGCCTATTGGAAATATGATGTTAGTCACCAACAATATCAATTTAAATGTGTTAAGAATCCCAGCAGGCTTGGAAGACATTGTATTTTAAACTCAGGTTAGCCCAGCAGGGCATTTAGGAACCTAGAAAGAGATTAGAGCAATTATGTTTGCCAAGTACATAAATGTCAACAGTAATTTGGAACAAGAATGGATTGTAAAAATGTTTCTCGTTCAATATTTTTTTTTCTGAAAGCAAATAATCAGTATGAGGTTTTTCAGCAGAAAGTTAACTGAAAATATATTGATGTGTAAAACAAATAGCATAGTTAATGGAATTTTAGGATAATGGAATATCATTGGTTACTGAATTTAATGAAAATCCCCATATGGTTTTATAAATTTTTAATTTCCCCCCCAAAATCACACATTTGATAAAACTTTCTTCCATGTCATTAAAAGTAGCACTTAGCCATGTGTGCTCCTCTTGAGCAATTTGTTATTCTCATAAGTGTTTCATTCATGAAACTTAAAGCCTATATTTTTTATTGCTGTCCTGTTATTTCCAGATACAAAAAGTTCAAGCTGGGTATCACATTCAAATATACTGACTGGGTTCTTATTAAATGAAATTTATTTCATAATCTCAAAACCAGTACATAATGAGCACATGCTTCTTATTTAGTTAATGAACACTCTGAAGAGCTGTTCAGCAATAGTTACTTAAGTAGTAGATGTATGTAAAAGCTCTCTTGAATGGATATGACACAGATAATCTGAAAATTATGATTTTGGGCAACAAGTTGGTGGTGAAAGTAATTGTATTTATAAATAAAAGAGTAATGAAGTTTCACAATTTACAATATATCCTATATCCATCTATCAATTCTGAATAACAGTAAATTTTTTCATTGATAAATCAATCTGTTATCTATCACCATACAATACGATAATAAAGTCAACTATTTTAGAAAGTAGATGAACCTCTTAAAATTCATTGTATCACTAGATATCTTTCTATTAAATCCCAGTGTGCCCTAGAACTGTTGTGAAGTTAATAAAACTTATTTATCATCTTATAAAATTTAGAATCCCCTGTTTCAATGGTCATGAATTAAAAAGTATACATAAGACCTACTTCCATATATAGCATATCATAATTCCAGAACAACTGGCATTTGGGAGCTTCAATAATCATAAATCATTTTATTTAAGACTTAAGACTGAACTAATTTTCTTTAGGAAAGCAGCTCATGACTATAAAAAAGCTGATTCTGCTAGTGCTGGCTGTCTTTCAAACAAAGTGAACCAAAATATTTATTGGTTTGCTAGGGTGGATGAAATGGTATCCCTTATCTTAACTGAATGTTTCCTGATGCAAAACAAAAACAGAAACACAAAATAATATACGATCAAACTGCTCAGCAGCAATAAGCTAAGGACTCAGCAGTTCATTCTCTCTCTGTTTCTCAGCTGCAGTTCCAATGTGTTTTACACAGACTTCTGTAGCAGGATGTGGCAAAATGTTTCTTGAGGCAGCTCTGTACCATCAAGAATCCCCAAAGACTTCTTTTCAAAACAGAAACTTTCAGGTAAATTGCAATCTTTATATTTTGTAGACTTTAATATTTGGGGTCAAGCTAAATTCTGAGAAAATCCCCCCGAAATTCTTGACTTCTTTTAGTGGACCTCTGTATGATGATTTGAATTGGAACAGCCCCCACACAAGGCCTTCATACACTCATATGCTTAGACACTTGGTCTCCAGTTGACAAAACTATTTGGGCAGGATAAGGAAGCATTGTCATGTTGGAGGAAGTGAGTCATGGGAAGAATGTTAAAAAGTTTGAAGTTTCGGACCCCACTAGTCTCTCTGCCTCTTATTCTCTCTTTGAGATGTGAGCTGTCAGCTGTTCCTAAGGCCTCACCTGTTGTTTGCTATCATGTACTGGTAACACTCCATAACTATAAACAAAACCAAACACTTTCTTATGCAGTTTTCCTGGGCAATAGTGTTTTATCACAACAATATAAAAGTCACCATTAAAACAATAAAATTCCTTTAATCAAAATTGTCCTTCCTCTCCCAGCAGCTACCCAATGTCCAAAGTTTGTTGGATAGAGTTAGGACTAGATTCTCATTTTCCTATCTTCGTGTTGGGATATTGCCTGGCATGAGCTTGTACAGACCTTATGCATTTTTCCATTGTGTCTGAACTTATTACATTTATCTTATGTGATGTGCTCAGAAAAGACTGTTTCCTTGAAGTTGCCCACTATTTCTGACTCTTAGTTTTACTTCTAATGCCTAAATATCTGAGCCTTGATGGGTTTTATATATACATTTCCCTTTATGTAGACCATTCCATAACTTCTTATTCTTTGAATGTAGACCATGATTAGTGAATGTTCTCTAGAGAAATAGAAATGATAAAATGAACACACACACATACACTCACACATACACATACATTCACACCTACAGGTGCATATGTATATGTATATGTGTTGTGTGAGTTTCTGGCCCAGACTTTCCGGCTTAGCCTAGTGGCCTGGACTTTCCAGTCTAGTCTTTTGGCCCGGACTTTCTGGCCTAGCTGGTAGCCCAAACTTTCAGATCCACAGTGGCATAGTCCCACTAAAACACACAAACACTTGTATCAATTGTATGTTGATTGACACAAGGCCCAGGCATATAACCTGCTAACTCTTGCTCTTAGTAACCCATGATTCTTATCTTGTTTATCCATGTGGCTCGGAACCTTTTCTTAGAACAGCATAGTTGTCCTCTGCTTCTTCTGGCTTGTCTCACAACTCTATGCATCTTTGCTATGTTCTTCCTGTTCCCAGAGCTTTCTTAGTCTGGTAGCCCCACTCACACTTCCTGCCTGCCTTTAGCCAATCAGGATTTTTTTTTTTTTTTAAAGAAGTTAGTGCTTTCTTCTTTTGTATCCTCTATATAACCTGATACCAGAATACATGACCCAGATTTAAGGGTCAATCTTCTAACCTCAAAAGATCCTTGAGGTAAAACTGTGAAGATATGCTTCTGGCCTTACCAATTGAAAGCAAATTGCTTCTGAAGGTGCTAATGAAGGGATACTAAGAAAAAAGCCATTTGCTACAACAATCAATGGAGATCATGTACCATGAGATATTTTCATCTGCCCAAATGAAGATACCGCATTTGACATATAAACCTCAATTGGAGACATTACTTGATTATGATTTTGATAATAAATTGTCATTCTCCACAGACCATCTGTCTTATTCATTTTCAGAGAAGAGAATTAATGGGTAATGTGGTACAAACTGCTTTGCATTCTTGAAGTCCTATATGGTGGCACTAATTTCTGAAGTTCCTCCTTAGATGTCATACTGACTTTGAGTCGGTATGTTTCCTAGTAGAGAAACCTCAAATTGCTACAATTTGGCCTTTCCAATTATAATAAGCCTCATTACACAATCGGGTAACCAGTATCACAATTATGCCAATTTCTAAGTACATTTACTTCAATTATACTTAATGGACCTGAGCAAATAACTATCTCTTGTCTATTTCATACCTAAAAACACTATGATTGATTTGTAATTTCCAAAGGTTCATACGACTCATGCCATCATAAAATCATTTTGCTTGTGTTGCCCATTACAGTTCAGGTCACTATGGACATTTTTGTGCTGTGCTCCCCACTGGAGTAACTATGATTACCTTACCTTTAAAAATTCAGCCCCACCATTTGGCCCTGCTACTTGGGAGCTCAATTAAACCCACTGAATTAAATCCATTCAACTTAGCAGCATAAAATCTGGCCCGAATATCTGGAACAAGGAAAGGTGCAAAAACACAGCTCTTCAGATGTGCTGGTGTTCCCTTCACCATTTCATTATTTAAAGGATTTATTTAGGGCATATGTTTCTTGCTTTCACGTTGTGTAGGATTAGGTTTACACATACTACTCATTTTACTATTGCCATTTTCCACATCCTTATAAAACACATTAGCAGCATTAAGACAAGCGATAGAAGATATCTCTAATTCTTTGTCAGTAAGCCATTTTTTTTTGACAAATGTTTCATTGTGGTGATGTATTATATATTTAATAAAATTAGTCTGAAATATCAAAGGACAGAGCAATCTCTCCAGCCTTTTATGTTTGTTTGTACTTTGCTTTTTTATTTTGTTTGAGACAGGGTATTCTGTGTCATAGTCCTGGCTGTACCGGGACTTGCTTTGTATACTCAGCTGGCCTCACTCTCTGAGAAATGTTCCTGCCTCTGCCTCCCATAATTCCCTCTGGAATTATGCTACCACTGCCTTGCTATGAGGCTTGAAATTACAAGGATATATATAGATCTCTGTCTCTCAAGTGATGGAATTAAAGGCATGGTGACTACTCCCTGACCTTCATGGCTAGGCTCTGTAGGTTCTTCGTCCTCTGATATTCCAGACTATTTTTAATTGAATATAAAATATATAACTACATATCCCTATTTGTGTCAAAAGTAAAAGATTATAATTAATATAAGAAAAATACATAAAATATTTACAATATATATAAGCAATAACTGCATCAGGAATGTCCAGTCCATTAAAAATTGATAAATTCAAAGAAAATATTACATTTTATACTATTTTGGTGAGTCCAAAGGATTGTACCTAATTCACTTTCATTCTATCTTGTATTACACACAGAAAAATATCTTTTTATGTCTCTCAAACTTATACACTTTACACTTCTTGGTGAGTTTCTCTTCTGAAACTGTAACTAGAAAAACTGTAAGTATCTCATGTTTATCTACCTACCTGAGAGACCCAGAAAGGAAATAATATTAAATAAGTAAATAGGAAGTGTAAGTTAGTGATTTACAATTATGTGAAAAAATGGCAAGAATACCTGTTGCCTGGACAGTCACCCATAGTTTCTCTGTAGCGTTGGGGCACCCATCTTCAGTCTTAACACCTTTGATAGACCTATCTGTGGAGCAGGATATTCTTAAAGATACTTTTGCCTTGTCCTGGCAAGGTTCGACAGTTCATTTTGTGTGTCGTGCTTGCACATTTTGGACAGCCTACTGTCAGCAGTCAGAGAAATGGCATTTTCTTGACCAGTGGCAAATTTTGCCACAAAGAAAGTAAATTCCATATGGAGTTTCTTCAGTACCCATATTCCTCTCTGAAGTAGATGATTGGTGCTGCCAGGAGCAGACATACCTTATTGTCAAAAAATAATGACATATGTTGTTGTTAAAAATGTCTATATTCTATAGATATCTGAATTGTTTGAAGATGACCTTTATATCTAAAATATATCTGCTTGACCTTGAACACATATCTGATATGAACATGTTTCATTGTAATGTCCAATTAGGAATTTGCATTTCTTTATATCCTAATTATTTGGTAATAACTTTCAAGAACTAGTAATTTGTATTACATTGCTAGATGAATTAATACATATAATACCTTGAAGAAGACCTAAAATATATGTACAGAAACAGAATTAATCTCAACTTCATATCAATATACAAAATTTGTATACTGATACAATTACAAGTACAATATACAAAAATCCAATCCAATGTAAATTATTTAAAACTAGTAACTGTGTTTTAAAGGGAGACTCAATAATCTTCTATTATATTCACTCATATTTAAATTACCCTTTTCTCAGAGTAAATTCAATAATCTAGCCTTTTATCCTATCATATCTGTATTTGAAACAATAATTCAATCTTTGAGATCATTTTTTTTTTTTAAATGTGTGAGCCTTCATGTTAAATCTAGAATCTTTACTCTGTGGGCCCATATCAATAAACTTAGCCAGATTCATTTTTTTTTTTTGCCATCATGATTCCATACTCTTAAAACTCTATCCCACTCACCCCAATTCCATATAGATTTCCCAGGTTTCCATTTGAATAAATTAGAAATCTCATTAAACTCTTCCATGGCATTATTCGTTTCCTCATGGAATATAATTTCTTTACCCTTTTAGGAGCCTTCCTATTGAATCTGTTTAAAGAAATAGAGAAAATTACTTGGGTGTTCTAATGAACATCACTATTTTCTTGCCTAGAATCTCCTTCAGAGAAAGCCACTACTGTTTTAGCAGATAATACAGGATTACTTTTCTGGGGCAAAGATAGCAAAGGCAATAATTTATGTGTTAGGGTGAGGTATATATTCTGACGTTTGTGATAGTTCTTCCTCAGATAAGATTAACCTTCAAGAATGAGAAGCTTCAAGGTCCACAGCCTAAAGAGTGTCTTTCTTCACATTTTCATCCTGAGTTGTAGATTCCTGTCTTGAACTAATGAATATTTTCTTTTGGACTTTTAGAAGGTGTAGCGCAGATTTAATGAGGATATTTTATCTCAAAAAAACTGGAGTTGACATTTTCTCTCTTCAAATGATTTAGTTCATTGCACTCCCTCCCTCACAGGTATACCCAGCTGTTGGAGCTTTAGGTAATTTCAGATGTAATCAAGGTGACAATTAAGATTGCCTTCACCGACCAATTATGAGTTTATGTACTAAGTGCTATCTACTGAAAGAGAAATTCCTATGATAAGGCTTGAACAATGCACTAATATTTAGATAAAATCATATACAAGAGTCATTTTATTTGTATATTCCTTTAGCAGCATAATAGCATTGGGTTTTCTCCTAAGGGTGATGACGTATATAGCATCAAATTTTTCTCATCCACATTGTAATGTATCTCACAGAGCAGAACTTAAATTTAGTTTTAAAAATAAGTTGGCTACTCCTGTATTATTTTGTCACTATTACACTAGTGTACATATCTTGTCAGGCAGGCTATTATTTTTGGTCGCTGAGCTGGGGCTCTATTAACAGATTGATTCACACAACTGTCACCCTCATTCAGATGGCCTAGTTCTCATCCCAACTCTCCAGCTCATAGTCTAGATCCCTGAGTTTCCCTAAGCTTATGTCAGCTGTCTCTGTGGCTTTCTCCACCATGCTCCTGATCCCCTTGCTCCTCTAGGTGCCCTCACTCTTCAACTGAACTCCAGGAGTTCAGCCAAGTGCTTGGCTGTGGGTGTCTGCTTCTGCTTCTATCAGTCACTGAATGTGGGCTGTATGATGACAATCAAGGTAGTCTTCAATCTGATTACAGGGGAAGGCTAATTTAGGCACCCCTTCCAGCACTGCTAGGAGTGTTAACTGGGACCTGCTGTGGGTTACCCTAGCACCAGGCTTCTCCATAGACCCACGATGGCTCATTCTGTCATAACACCTTTTTCACTTCTTTTCCTCTCCATCCTTCCCCCAACTTGGCCATCCCAAACTCTGGATACTAGGATTTTTATTTAGTAGTGCCTGAATCTAGTGGAGTATTGACTCCTATTATAGGATAGTTCCATGTTAGCTGCAACATAATATGCTTATATTTACAAAGTCTCTAAATTAGTACTTTTTATATGGCTGCTTTAAAATTTTTAGTGTTATTAATCCCACTTTATACTTTTTAATTATAGTGTTTGTTTTTCTTTGAGTGTGACATGCACATACCCACACCCACACCCCTCCCACACACAAGTCTTACTTGCAATAGCACACTTCCTTTAGTCAGCCTTGAATGACAATTTAGCATTTGCTTTGTTTTAAATTTTAATCAAAATTCCAACTCAGAGATTGATTCATGTTTATCAGATTTTTCAGCACATTGAGATGGATTCCTTTTTTTCCCTCTTGTTTTCAACCTTCAGTTAATATTGAAATAGTACAGTTTTCTGTGTTTTTACTATTCGATGGACTGGTCTCACTTTATAGCTATTATTTAATATCATGGACTACCATTAAGGTTTCCCAAGCATTGCAAAGCTCTTGGCAACAGCTATGTTGTCCAATAATTTAAACTTCTCTTCTTTGCTGCTCTTGTTCATTGTTATTTTTTTAAAGTACAACCCTTCATTATAGGCCTAGGTCAACTATGAATTCAAAAGTAAAAATACTTTTTACAAAAGCCTAAGCTCTCTAAAAGTTAATTAAATCACTCCAAAGATAAGAATTATGGTTTACAATGTTGAGATATTGTATAGCTAACAAATTGATTTAAAATATAAATTCCCAACATTCATTTATATGATACAATTTGGAAAATAAAATATAATTGCATATATACTTTATAGAAAATTCTTATTATTTATTGGTATGAAATAATATAGATTTTATGTTACAAATCTAAGGTTATAGCTAAAAATATTTAGGTGTTAGGGATCAAACATACAATTCTAAAAAAAATTATTTCAATATGTTAATGCTCAGAATAAAAGTAAAATGGTGATACTACTTAGCCGCTTGTGTTTTAGCTAATTAGTTAAATTTTGAAAACTCATTCTCATTCATAAAATATAAACTAAATATATTTATTTAATTACTTTTAAGAAAGAAAATGTAAGCAAGCCTAGAGTAACAAGAAAATAATCTAGAATGTGTAATAAAATTGCGTTTAAAAATAAATTTTGATTTTTTAAAAATTCATTTTTATATACCAAGCACAGATTCCCCCTCTCCTCCATTCTTCCACTATCCCTATGGTCTTTCCCCCCAAACTGCTTCCCATCACCTTCTCTGAAATGGTAAGACCTCCTGTGGGGAGGCAGCAGAGCCTGGTACATTGGTTGTCCTTGCTGTCTAATGAAAAGGAAGTTGAAGCAGTAGAAAAGCCTCAAAATTTATTTCTCATACTTAAGAAATTATGCTGAAGCCTAGCGGATGAAAGGAAATAACTAAGTGAATGCCCCTGTATTTTTATTGCCTAGGCATGACAGAATATCAATACTATCTTCAATTTCCTTTATATGCCATTAATTTTAGGTAGTTAAATTTAGTATCCAAAATATGTATATTAAAAAGACATTGACATATATCTGTTATATTGAATTTAATTACATCTATGAAATACTGAATTCAATATTAATATACATATATAAAAATAAACAAATACCTTTCAAAAGTTGGGTATCTAAATATAATTGAGAAAAATCAGAGTAAATATTTTTATTCAACTTAAATATACTAAACATAGTTTAATTTAATCCTATAAAAAGTATTGTTTTAAAGTTAATTTTTAAGAGCTCAGAAAAAGCAAAATTTGCTTTAAGTACTGTAATTTTGAAGTGTTTTATTTGAATGTTGTGTAGCATTAATTGAATTTGAAGTTTTAAGGTAAGAATGAACAGCAACAGTGAAAGAAAATTCAAATAGGCCTGCAGATGTTTTTTAATGTCTTAAACTTGAAGAAATTACTCCTATTTTAGGCTAAATATGAGTTGTAATAGTGTATTACAATTTATCATTTATTATTTGTTTTGTATACAATGTTTCAAAATATTATTTTTAAAATATAAAAACCATTTTTTCTACGAAATAAATAAACTAATATGAGGTTTAAAATAAATATAAGGGGTGTGATTATCCAGGAATACATATGTATATTCTACACATATGGGTCTATGAGTCATGGAAAATTGTGTACACAAAATATCATTCTGATGTTGTGCTGAATGTAGCAAAGGTTGGAATCACGCTCTTTTCCATTTACACTAAGTCAGTGGAATAGCTGGAAAGGGGCCTTTTAATGCAGCTCTTTTCAATGTGTTGACATATTTCTGAAGAAAGAAAAGCATAAACAATTTTACACTTTTTTATCCTTATCACAAAACAGAAATATTGACTCTTTTCCGAGTTTTTTAATTATAATAAAAGATAAATATGGCAATAATGATACAATGTTTCTTTAAATGAGATATTAAGTTTCATACTGTAGGAAGAGGTAGATACATGGTCCATTAAAGGCTAAAGAAGGTTTGGAAGTGAACATATGTAAGTTTCCTGTTCTTCCATAATCTGTATTAAATCACCAAAGGCATTCTTCAGATTTGAAGTAGCAATGAAATTCAGTTCCTAAAACACGGTGATTTATTTCTGTGCTTTCCCTGTCACTCACAATTATTGTTAACAATTGATATTTTAGAGGGCGAAGTGCATTTTAAAATACTTCCTTTTAATATGCATGCAAAAATGTGAATTTCCCTTTGATATGCATGGAAAAATGTGAATGAGAATAGACAAAATTTAAAACCCAATGTTCTCTCATCACTTTTTCAATTCTGTAGTGGAATTAAAAAAAAAAAAAACTCTGTAAATATATCTCTATATTTATATACATACACATATAACTATAGTTTCTCTTGTATTTTATATGAAAACAAGTAAATACATTTCGAAAATATATTCCGTCTTTTGCCTAATGCTTAAAAGAACTTTGATTTTATTTTAATCCTTGCTCATTAAAACCTATGAATAAATTTTTACTGACAGATTCCATTATTAGAGCATTTTACTTCGAACATTATCTAGACATAAGGAGTGAAAAATAGATCCACATATTTCAAATATGGATTGCTCTAAAACAACCATCTGATAATCTAAATGTAAGCATGGTGATATATATTAAAATATAAAGTGAAAGAAAAATGTTGATTACAAAGACACTAGAATGTAAGGTTTAGTCTCTCACAAATAATTAAGGCTATCTATGCTTGGTCAGGGCAAGTCCATGTGCGCACTGTGTAATGAATCATCTTGGATTTTAAATATCATTGTAAAACTAAATGGTTCCGGTCGTTAATTCTTTTCCCTTTTTTTCTTCTTTTCTTACCTATCTGTTTTGGAAGCTCACTTAGGTTTTATTTATAGAATTACTTTGGAAAAGGGCTGACAAACTTCACACTCAAACACACACACACACACACACACACACACACACACACAAACTACTAGGTTTTATATTTACACATTTGAACATTATTTATGAAGTTATGAAGACAGTTGTGCTTGTCAAATATAACATGAAAATTCATAAAGTGCTGGCTTAGAAAACTTGAGAAATCCACAGATCAAGATGCCAATCCCTGCTCTATTTTGAAAAGTACATTTTAGTGAATTTAAAATCCACTCAGATTGACAAGGTAAGTTATTTTGGCGGATAGTTGACATAGAAGGCTGACAATGGTGCCCTTTATTACCTCACCATATAAACAAGTGTTATTGCTTTAGAACTGGCTTTTAGTGGTGTGTGCTTTCTTTCTTTGGCATATCAAAATACCAGTGTCATAAAGGTGTTAAACAATTCAATTGATCATTTCACCTTCTGAAACAAACAGCATTCAGTTCTCAAAGTTGTATAAAGAAATAAAAGAATACATTGATTTGCAACTCTCTAGTGTGATATACGTCCACATATTCCAGGTAGTGTGTGTCTATTATGGGTACTTTGTTCCTGTAAGGTGGCATCTCCATTTTTTCCTGAAGTTCTGCCTTGGACTGGCAACATCGGGAGAGGTCAGAGATTCTGGTACTTAGGTGGGCAAGGACCATCGGTGGACAAACATACACACGCTAGGTAGTAGTGGAGCTGAATGCCAATTTATTAGCAGAGCATCAGATCTTTTGTAGGCCAATATTACAAGGAAATAATGCTCATATAATTGCCTCAACAACAATATTCTCATTTCTTAAACAATTCACTTCCTCAATAAATCAACAAAGCACAAACGCAGCCCCAAAGGCTCCCAAGAGTTCACAAATCCACAGCGGCACTTGGTACATGACAAAATTAACTCAGTAGGTGACAGACAGACATGAGTTCATGTAGGAAGCCAACAGGGCTTTGTGGTCAGCATTTGAGACCCACCAACCCTCTGCACACTCTCCTGAATTCTTTCTGTGCCTCAGCCTTTTGATAAATGTACATGGCTTGGCCATGTTATTTCTTTGGGTACTTTTCTCCTCTTCCCCACATTTGCCCATAAAAGTTCCTCTCTATCAATTGGTCCATAGTAAGAAGGGACCAGCTCCAATCATAGCATTTCTTCCTCCAGGCATCTCTGAGCTTATCAATTTCCTCTAAAGGCTTAGTCAGTTGTCTAATAATTCTTTCTCTTTATTCCATACTTAACACACACTAGGGTGGTCTTGCTCTAGCTAATTTCTCATGAAAAAGAAGGGAGTAATATGACACTCTTTCTCCTAAATAATTTACCCATTTATTGCCAAATTCATCATACACTCCTGTATAAGGTAAAGGGTCTGGAGTGATTGGAGGAAGTTTTAAGAGCCTTTCCATATAGGTGGTTCCTATCATCCATTCTTTATAAACCATTGGCAACTGTCATGCATTAATCATTTGGGAATTTTATGACGTATGTATCCATCAGAATTTCTACCCATTGGGTGGTCATAGGAATCTGTTGTATTCGATTTTAAAGTATTCTTAGGAAAAGCCACTTGCAAGGTACTGGCTTCTGTTTGTTTCTTTGGCAAACAACTCTTCATTCTGCAATTGTGTCATCAAAACTCCCCCCACCCCTGTCTGATTTCCCATTAGGAGCCTCCACATAGCTCTAGTTAGGGGGAACTCAGAGGGTCCCGAAGGCACCTTCTCTTCTGGGAACCCAGGAGTGGTTGTCATGGGAGAATGATCATCTGTAGCAGTCCATTGTGTTCCTATAAGATCATGCAGCTAGTAGGAAAAGAAATCTCAGTAGAAAAATAACACACCCTTCTACAGGGAAGACCAAGCATTCCAGGAGACCAGCTTCCTTGAAGTTTCTGCCTCAGGTCCCCAGCAAACCTTCCAGCATGCTAAGACTCCACTGGAGATGCCTTGGCAAAGCTCCACTCTCATTCATCTCAAACACACATTTCTTCATGATGCTTGGAATCCTAAACAAACAAAAACAAAAATCCATTTCTTGTTTCGGTTGAAAGTCAACCAACATTCAAATCCATAAAAGTAATTTATAATTATAATTATCACAATAACGTTTACACTTGTTCAATACAATGTGATCTGCTCCCTCTCTAAAACATATACTGTCTTCTAAATAAGTTTGAATCAGTGCAAGAATCTAGCCCAAATCTTTGACTACATTAATTTATCCTCCTCCAATGACATTGTATGAACAATAGATTTTACACTACTTGTTTTAAAAATCTTTCCTCAGTCTTTTATAAAATTAGAGATATGCATATTTGTTTATAGAAATAAATTATAAACATACAAACACAAATATTATATACACTCAACTGTGTGGTGATACATAGCTTTAACCTCAAGTCTAAGGAAGCAGTTTCATGGGTCTCTATGTGTTCCAGCCTAGTCTGATCTGTATGAGAAATCTAGGCCATCCTCCCAGGGTAATCTAATAAGATCCTATCTCAAAAAGAAAAAAAAAAGCATAATAAAAATGTAAATTTTCTGCTTAGGAACTAAACATTAAATACGTTGAATACTGTTAAAATAATTTTATTTTACATTCTTTCATATTATCCATCTCATCTCTCAAGCTGTATTTTTCTTCTTGTTGATAGACTATTCATTGACTTCAAATGTAAAACTTTTGTCTGGGATATAGACAAGCTCATACATGCACACATGTGCCCTCAATAACATAAGAGCCTTATTTTGCTTTCTTTCATGTGGTTACAACAAGAGGCATATTTTTAGTTATATATATTTTGTTTATATAAAAGGCACTTTTGACATTTTACATTATTTATTCAAACCTTACTTAAAACATAATGCAACCACTTTTGTTATCCTGTAATCCCTTACTATTTTATACATCACAATAATTCAAATATTAATAGCTCTTAAAATTTTAAGGACTCCCTGAACTCTCTTTCTTGCAGGTATTAGGATGAAGGGTAGGTGCAAAGTGTATTGACTAAGGATCAGCAACTGAAGGGATCATTTTTTTTCTCATGTTTTTCTCTGGTGGATGACCCAGGGTTTCTAACTCACTGGAGGTCACATGCTTCTAACAAGAGGTCCACAACCTAGTTGTTGTAGCCAAATTCATTGTCATACTTGGAAATGGGCTTTAAAAACTGGTTGGGGGGGTAATGGCAGTCCAAGCATCAAAGATGTTATTGATAAAGTGACAGAAGGAAACCTGGTCCTCAGTAGAGTCTAGGTTGGCTATTAGATGTTTGTTTCACCGTCTTGTTGATATCCTCATGTTTCTTCAGCTTCCTTTAGGTAACAAGTCAGATCCACAATAGACACACAAATGCAGGAACACAGAAATACATGCCAGTAAACATCCTTTTCAGCTCTGGGGTAACTTTGGATGGTGGAAATTGGGGTTATGTTCTTAGCAGTCGAATGAACATGCTAGAAGAGCTTTCCACTGAATTCTCGGTTATGGTACTAAAATGGGCTGCAATCAGAAATTTCTCCATGATGCCAATATTTCAATGTATACCAGCACCAGTGAATTGTCAAATTCTTTTGGTTTATGTCAATTACAAACAAAGGTCACCAAATAAAGGGATAGGGATGATGTTCATTTTGGCTCTACCCTTCAAGTGGGCCCTAGTTTTTCCCACTGCAGTTGAGGGTCCAGTAGACCCCACAACATAGACAGTATCAACATTAATCAATTTCATGTTGTCAGAATGTTGCATGAATAAATGAGACTCAGGGATAGATCTCTGAGAGAAAGTCTGAGATATTAGAGAGAATAAACACCAAAGTCAGATCTTAACCAGATGTCTTCCAGCTTCCTCAGCCTGGCTTCCCTTGGCTTCCTTCCACTCTATGCCTTCCTTAATCTTTAAATACTCTCTTGGTGGATTAAGGCATGGCCCCCCACTCCCTGCTTGTGAGCCTGGAATTCCTTCTGTGATCTAAAACGACCTCTACTCAATTGGGATTAAGGGCTCTGGCCACCTTGGGACCAAGAAACCTCATTGCAACATACTCCCTGTGCTGGGATTTAGATGTGAATCATCACTCTCTGATTCTCCTAAACTGACTGTGGTTAGAGCTCCGGAACTTCTGGAGCTTTTATTAACTCCCCACATAGACTATGAGTAGATTCCCTCTGATTTCTGAAACTTCTGAAGCTTTTATTGAATCCCCACATCAGAATCTCATTCTTGGAAATAATCTTCCTCTGATGACAGGATTCAATTTCTCAGCCTTGACTATGCTATGGAGTGTAGGTAGACCTGTATCAGGATTCAGGTGTCAGCCAATAAGGTCCGAAGACGCTTATCCAGGGTCCCGGGCTCCTGGAGGGGGTGTGGCCAACCTGGAGGGGGTGTGGCCAACCCCATTGATAAGTGGCTGTTGTGGCACTAGGAGGCCTCTTCCTGGTTCCTGGCTGCTGGAGAGACAGGATCTGAATCCATCGCTCATCCATCACTCGGATACTCCAGTCCCTGTTCAGGTGCCACTATAAGCTATTACTAATATCGTGAGTGTTGATTTATACTCTAATAAATATTTATGTTGGACTGGTGCCTTGTAACTAAAACTCCGCTAAATAGACCCACAACAGAACATGTACACCTTGTATTTGAGGACAATGAAGTAGTCACTGATGGCAACAATATCCAGTATACCAGTCTTGGAAGCATCTCTGATAATAAGGTGCTTTCTACCAAAATATAGTCATACTACTATCTTTACCATTATGACTCATGGAAGAGTCTGTAATGTGTAAGATATGGCTGCATCTTAAATGGGATAAAAAGAGAGATGATGCTAATTGCTATTTTGTTTAAGTAAGTAAAAAGTTTTTTTAAAAAATATTTCTGCCTAGTATTAAAGAGCAGTCTGTGAAATGAGGTAACACTGAGTTTGAAATTACTATTCATCTTAATTTTCTCACATAATTGTTTTTCAATTATGTATGTAATCTTACAAATATAATGTCTGGTTCTTTTTCATGTTGTTGTTGTTTCTTATAAATATTTCTATCAAATTTTGGGTAATTTTCTTTCTCTTATTCTCAGAATTGTTTTTAGTTTTATTATAAATGTATTCTTTATCTAGATTTTGGTCTTCAATTTGACTACTCATCTTCTTTAACATCATTATTTCAAGTGTGTGAGAGTAGGGTCTACTTTCTGAAAACTAATGACTACTCCATACCTCCCATAAAATTCTATATTACATTTTTTCATTATATAATATTGCTATGATTTTTGAATCTTAAATAGAAAATAAATTTGATTTAAAATTATAATCAAGCTAAATAACTTATATATTATAAAATATCTTCAAGGATAACAATTTATGGTATTCTTCATGTAATTTCATTTTCTGCCTGATTCTCATTAATTTATTTATGGGTCAATTTCAATTTAACTTTTCAACAGAAAGTCTATTACACAGCAGGACAATAAATTAGTGGAAAGTCATGTCTTCCATACTCAAATTTAATATAGATGTATGCACATCTATATTGAAAACAAAGGTGATCAGTGTATTACTACTTAGAAGCATACAGATTAAATCACTTATGAGATGGTTTCCGTGCTATTTTCACATAAAATTCAATGTTTCATAGACCTTCAGTTATTAGCATTAATTAGCCTCCATTTCACAAATAAAATACTCTCCAGTCTTCATTTTATTTAGTTAAGCATTGATTTGAAGTCTAAGATTTCTCCCTATAAATGAAAATCATTAATTGATTGATACACTTGCATTTAATAATTGAATATAGTTGAACATATAATTTCAGAATTCAGTATGTTCTGCTTATTATCAATAATATTTTATTTTAAAAATTACACTATAAGTCATATTTATTTTACCTTTAAGATGCATTTTTATAATGGATAAACTAGTCTGCAGAATTCATTTCAGTTTTTGTGATAACTGTCATGATAAAAAGCAACTTGGAGAGAAAAAGGTTGATTTCATTTTACATTTTATAGCCCATCATAAATGGGAGTATAGCAGGAATGTAAAGTAGGTACCTAAAGGCAGAAACTTATTTAGTGACCACAGAGGAGTGCTTCTTACTCACTTTCTCCTCATGGCTTACTCAGCTTGCTCTTTTATAAAGCCTGAACTATCTGACCTTGGCTGGTATTTCCACAGAGGACTGGACCTTTCCACATCTATCATTAATAAAGAAAATGCTCCATAGACTTGTGTACTTGCCAACCTGATGGAGGCATCTTCACAATTAAGATTTCCACTTCTCAGATGACTTTGTTTTGTGTCAAGTTGACAAGAAAACTGTCATATGTTGAATCTAAAATTGAAATGTTGGGATAATTTATGGTGGTGGTTTTCCTACTAATTAGTCTAAAAAATATTACCTTCAAATGCTATATTACAAATTATCATCTCATATTTAATTTGTTGTTATAAAATTACTATGTTACTTTCTGTTTCCTTTTTATTAGGTTTTAGAAATTAATGTATTCTAAAAAACAGATTTGGCAAATGAAGCAGGAATCTTAATTGCTCTTAATAGAAACGAGATCTAGATATCAGGATAAATGCTGAAAAGTCAGAAAAACGAACTAGCCAGCCACTAGAGAGAATTCCTACTGCTACCAAATCCTCAGGTGGAAAAGGGGACAAGATATTCTATCTACACATCCTCAGAATGAATGGACTGAAATCTGCTTGAAGCTGCCTCACATTCTGTCTTCCCCTGCCCTAGTGTTTGGACTAATGATGTGAGCCACCACCACCTGGCTCTGTTTCTCTTTTATTGAGAATCAATTTCCTGTAGCCAGGGTGGCCTTGAATGTCTCTTCTTCCTGCTTCCTCCTCCTAAGTTCTGGAATTAACACCTGTGTCACCAGTACCTGGTTAATGTGTGGCTGGCTCTGCCATTTGATCTTCAGGCAAGCTTTATTTGTTAGCTCACACATAAAGTATCACCACAGGTATGTATTTTTTTTTTGTACTTTAAATATTGAGTAGTATTTCTAAAAGAGGTCTAAATACTGTGTAAATATAAGTTTTAAGTATGTAAATATGAGATTTGGTTCCCAGAGAAACTTTAGTCATAGCTGATATTCATATTTTAGATTATAACAATCATAAATATCAACTTGCATGTTCAATATGTACATAATAGAAAATCTTATCAAGTAAAATTATATTATGCAATTTTTAATATTTTCTCATATAGCACAGATTAAATTTTCTTGCCATTATATAGACAGTAATTCTTAATTAATATTTGTGAAAATTTTAAAAATCTTTAAGACTAGAGACCCTGACACTTCTATATTATCAGATAGAAATGCATTATTTGTTGATTACTAATCTGTTTTAATGACATAATGTAATAAGCTCTACTACTTTGTTAAAACCATAACATATTTTATTGATTAATTTCACATATGTTAAGAACTTATATTATTAATATCAAGCAGGTAAAGTTATACTTATTTATAATTAGTTCTATTACATTAGTGACTCAATTATGAGCTGTACTATTTTCCTAAAGGTATTTTATCCTTTAATTTACTAGTATCAATTTTTATTTACAATATGTTATAAGTCTATAGCATATTTAGGAATAAAAACAAGAAAACATAAGTGTAATGTACATTTCAAAAACTGTAGGAAAGTTTTTTCTTATATTTTTAGTATAAAATATTAAATGAGATTTGAAATGCATAAAAATCTTAATAGATTTTGATATTCCACTGTTTATAAAATGTATGTTATTTTTGAATCAATTACAAATTAGAATCTGTATTAAGTTATAATATATTTTTATATTCCGAGCAGTCGATTAAATGGGGACAGAAAGAAGAATGGAAGTTTGAGACCAGGCTAAGCTATATAATACCTGTTATCAAAATAACCTCAACAACAACAAAAATATTAAAATAAAAATATTTAAAACAAAAAGAACTTAAATGAAACTCTAGTGTGCTACTTTTTCATTTACTGTGAGTTTAATACATTTAATTATGTCCCATAATTGTAGTAATAAAAATCAATAGTATTTAAGTTAGATCCATAATGTATAGTAATTTAGAATGATTTAGTCTACATTCATATACATCACACATAATTCAGGTCATATGTAAGACAATATATGAAGACAGCAACTATCTCAAATAATTCACCTTCGTGTGTGTGTTTGTTTGTGTGTGTGTGTGTGTGTTTTTGGGTATCTATTCCTGCATAAAGAGAGGTGCACATGCATCAGGAATATAGGTGGAGACTAGAGGATAACTTCATGTATCAGTCCAACTTCCCCCCCTCATTTCCTGTTGTGGACACCAGAAAACCTGAGAACTTCCAGAGATTCCTTTGTATTTGCCTCCCTTCTTGAGTTTGAGAGAAGGGAGTTATGTATTAAAAAAAAAAAAAGAAAAGAAAAAAAAGAAAAGAAAAATCCTCTAAAACTAAAATATCTGTTGGGTCTTCATAGCATTATGAAATGACACACATGAAACTATGATTGCATACATAGTGGTATTTAAACAATCAATCTGCACAAAGAGTATTAGCTATTTATTGGTTTAACATCATTATAAAATGCAGTTTAAACATAATTTTCTTGATGACTAAGGCTTAAGGTTTTACACAGGAATCACTGAAAGGAAAAGCGTGCCTGTGGTACTTGCCTAGGAATGGGTACATAATATACATACATATTATTCCCCACCCTACACTCTGGGAAGAAGTCCATGGTTTTAATCCTTCTGGATAAATCGACTTTACAAATGACAAAATCACTTTCCACAAATATATTTGACAAAAGGAATCAGAGAACCATTCATTCTCATGCTCAGGAATCTCATAAAAAATACTAAATTCTACAAAACATCTATCTCTGTACCTCTTTATTTTTTTCTGAATCTCTGGAGAAGGAAGCTCTTATGATGATGAATTGGGCCAGTTATACTTAATAGATATGAAAATCAAGGTAATAAAAATGGGGGAAGTATGTTGGTGATTACTGAACACGAGCTTTACAGGCTTGTCTGGAACAAATGAGACTGGCTACTTTAGAAGGATGCCCACTTTGTACCTTCACCTACACAGCACTCTACAGAGAAACACTTCTTATAGTAGTGGATTCTTGGAAGCAAGAATATACTCTAAGGATAACATGGACAGTGACTATCCACAACATTCGTATTTCCTTTACAGCTCTGTGGTCAATTGTGCATTTTAAAAGGAATCAATACCAGACAGTTTCCTCTACTTCTCCCTCTGTTACCGCCTCTCTACTACCCTCTGCTACTATCCTCTTATCTGAACTATTGTTCAACTACTTATGTTTAAGGCTGTCTGACAAAATGCCAAAATACTTACTGAAATGGTTGAACAGTTTCCCTTTCTCCCATAATATGAGTGATGATTTCAGTTCTTGAAATTTCTTAGTAAAGCTTGTTCCTGTTTTTCCATGTTATCTATCCGTGTTCAGAATGCTTTCCATTGCTTAGTTATCTCTTACGTGTTGCCTAATGATGTTGAAGAACTTCCTAAATGATTATTGGCCATTTCTAAATCTTTCACATATATGTATCTGCTTATACTCTTTTTTATATTTATATATGTATACATGAAGGGTATATAGATGTATGTGTGGTAGTCCTTTCCTTACCATATTCAAATAACATGATGTTATTTTGAGATGGACAGTAAATTAATACTGATGGTATCCAATCTAATATGTAATAAAATACATAAATAACACACATATGTATGTGCTCATAATTTTAAGGAATTTACTTCAATTACTAATAAATGTTTTATGAGGTTTTTTTTGCCCTAAACATTATTCTTGACCTCAAATTTTCAAAGATAGTCTCCTGTGCCTAACATGTTAAGTTGAGTAATATAGCCATTAGAATGGAAAATAAAATCATCCCCATTGGCCAAAAATGAGTTATAGAAGCCTAATGTTCAAAAGCATTGAGATCATTTGATTTTCTTTATTTTTTGTTTTTATGTATCTTAAGGGAATGAGTGTTTGTTCCATGCTGTAAATAAAGTATAAAGGGGAACAAATGTATAGTTCTTCCTGGGTGTTTTGTGAGGTAGGCTGAATTATAGAAATTACTTCACTTCTGGGAGTTTACTAAGATCCTTACCATTATTGGAGTTCATACTGATACCCAAAATTTAATTTACAATTTTCTAGTATTTTCAAATGTACCTTCTTAGACTGATAATTACATACACAGATTTTATCCTTATTTTCCTTTGAAAATAAAATAAATAATAATGACATTCACTTAGATGAAATATATGACCTATTGGACTATTATTAGGGAAATTTTACCATATTAGAAACTCCAAAATAAGCTTCTGGAGAAAATTAAATGTTTTAATGTACAATGGTTTCATGAGCTCCAGTGCGACTCCAAAGGAGGAACTGTCAGTTGCAGAAGAACAACAGGAGCTATTTGTTACTTACACATGGTATAACGCAGTAGAGTGTGTCCCCTGCACAGTATCAGTCTGCTAATGACAACTGTATTGTGGGTAATTGCATTTCCTATTATTCTTTTCAGCAGAAAACAAGAAAGAAATCCTCTTTTTCTTCAGTAAATAGTACCCCTCTGTTAGCATGATGTTATTTTGAGATGGACAGTAAATTAATATTAGTGTTATTTACTCTAATATACAATAAAATACTTAAATAACATATACATATGTATGCTCATAATTTTATAAAATTCATTTCAAATACTTGAAAATATATCCTCTGGCTATTTGATGAAACTCATTGTTAAGTAATATTGCTACTTTACGTAATGTTCATATAAAAATTAACATAGGTCTTCTAAATCACAAAGGAAATAATGACAAAATAGATTAAAGATATAATTTTATAAAGTTAATTGTAATGGATTTTGGAATTTTAAGTCATATTTTTCTCTCTTTTGTAAATTTTTTCATTCTATTCTTAGGAAGTTTAAAAGTAGTCATAAAACTAAATAAAAATTAGATTTGCCAAAATTCAGATTTTATTGGTTTCTGCATCATGATGTAAATAAAATTAAATGTTTTATAGATTATAAGTGTATACCTGAAACATAAGAATGACCAAAGTATAGTGTATGCTATCCTCAAAAGTTCAGGTGGTATGTTGCACGAAAGAATGAGACTCAGCGATAGTTCTCTGAAGAAGTTGGAGATACTAAAGGGAATAAACACCACAGTCAAATCTTACCCAGCAGTCTTATAGCTTCCTCAGCCTTGCTTCCCTTGGAATGGCTTTTTTCTGGGTTTCAATTCTGTCTTTAAGTACTCTTTCAGTAATTAAGATGTGGCCTCACCACACCTGCTTGGGAGCCTGGAATTCCTTCTATAATCTGAAGTGACCTTGACTCAGTTGGGATTAAGGGTGTAGATCACCATTCCCAGGATACTCCCTATGCTGGGATTAAAGGTTTGAATCACTACTCTGATTTTCCTAAACTGACTGTGGTTAGAGCTCTGGGACTTCTGGAGCTTTTACTAACCCCCCACATAGACTGTGGGTTTATTCCCTCTGATATCTCCAAAACTTCTGAAACTTTATTAAATCCCCACAGTGGTATTTACTGGACCAGCAATTATTAGGAACTCTGATTTTAAGATAAAATGGACCTAGATATATTCATTTGGGGCAATCAAGAGAGAAAATAATCTAGGGTTTCATTCGTTTGCTGAGTATGTATGAGAAAGTGCCAGAAACTGGGTAGCTTAAGCTATATACATTTATTTTCAATGTAGTCAAGCAGATTGGGGTTTATTTCCTCAAATTTTTTTCTTCATACTTTCAGATGACTGTCTTCTCCCAAGGTCTTCATATGTTCTTCCTCTGTTTGTGGGTAAGCACTAGATAGCATGCAGGTAGTATTTAATTTAAGTATATTTTCTGTCTTACTAAGCATAATATTTTTCCATGACCTATATTCCCAGAAAGTACCACAAGCTAAGGCTTTATTCTATGAATTCAGGGATACAAATAGTAGCTCATACCAAAATTGGATGTTTTTAGAATGTTTTTAGAATAGAGCTAAGATGCCAAATAGAAATAGGAATTCAAACTGGATGGGCCAGTGTGTCACTTCAGCATTATCATTCTTATCACTGTGTTTACTTCAAAATGGGTTGCCTTCAGTCTAGCTTGTCATTTATCTAATTTAATTTACTTGATATTACACCAAGGAAGTAAATTCATCTGTGTGCAGGATTTTTCCAAGATTAGTAGTGCTCTTTATAAATTTTTCTGAGCATGAAAAAAATTGCATGGAAATGGTTTTTAATAAAATGTAATTCATTTCTAAAATTGTCTCTTGAAGTTGTAGAATTTGTTCAGATTTCTTAAATCTGGACCTCAAGCTGAATCTTTACATTTTATAAACACTACTTTCAAATAATAGACCTGAATTTGTAGGAAGCAATGCTATTTGGTGTTAGTGGATATGTGTATATTATGTTAAAGTACACTAACACCACATTATTGAAGAGCAATGATCAGAGCTTTATATGCTCTTTTGTATTTTTATTTTTTACACTTATGATAAGAGATGAAATGCTTTATAATTTGAGATTAGACAGATTTTATAATGTTTATTAAATCACTTTCTCCAAGACAATGAATTGGCACCCTTACAATAGTGCTATGGCCATTTAACAATTACTAAACTCTTATTTTCTCTATTGCCCACATTAACACCAATTGTTTTAGTGATCATCTCCCATATAACTGTTTTAGACATATTCTATTTTTAACCATTTATTCCCTATGACCTCTCTTAGTTACTTAAAAGACTTCTGACTACTCAAATTACTTTGTTAGTATATGATTGTACCAATGCAGCTTCCAAAAATAATTATAAAAGCATTTTACTTAATCACTAATTTTATAACCAGATTTGAAAACTACCCCAGTTTCTATTCATTATATTTCCCACTGTATTTGAGTTGTGTCCATTTCTCTGACAAGCAAATGAGGAAATAAAGTTGTCATCTTCAATTCATCAGTGAAAAAAATAGAAAAAAGTTAGCAGTGGTCTCTGTAGCAGGGGTAAAGATGACAGTGATTTTACCTGAGATAGATGATGAACATATTAACATCTCAGAATTTTTACAAAGTTCAGTGCTGCACAATAAAAGTAGTACTTGGCATGGCAGATGACAAGGAAGGCTATGCTACTCAGTGAAAATAGTTGCATCTATTATTGATAAGCCTTTTTTAAACAAAATCCTTTAATAACTAACATGAAAATCTTTGTATGTCTTAAAACAATATAGATATCTATCCTTAATGAATAGTCTATTTTGTTTCAACCATGTTCTTTCTAATTTATCTACTATCAAAACACAGAACTTCTTGTGCATATAAGAAGATATTAATAATTCTTTAGTATTTAGTATCAATATTTGTGGTCAACTTGAAGATTTTTATGGCATTTAAGATTTTATTTTATTTAAAAAGTTTTTCTTTGTCTCATATTTAACTCTGCTTCCCTCCCTTGCCTCCTACCTGGCCCTCTCAGTCTCCCTTCAGTTTACCCCCACCCCATCTACCCATCCACTTCCCAAGTAGGACAAGGAGTCCCAAGGTGGGTCAGTTCAGTCTGGCATATTCTGTTGAGGTAGGTCCAAGTCCCATATCCCAGTATTAAGGCTGAGTTAGGTATTCTTCTGTAGGGAATAAGCTTCAAGATTCAGTTCATGTAACAGAAACACAGTCTGATCTTACTGTAAGAGGTTCCACAAACTGTCCATGTCATTTGACAGTCATCTATCTTAGGGTTTAGTTCTTTTCCCTGAAGGTGCTTTAGTGATTGTTTCTGAGTCAGTGAGCTCTCAATTTCTCAGATCAGAGGTCTTTGTGTGTCTCCTACTCATGATCCTGATCCCTTTGCTCATATGCTCTCGCTCTCTCTCTCTCTCTCTCTCTCTCTCTCTCTCTCTCTCTCTCCTCTCTGTCTGTCTCTGTCTCTCTTTCTCACCTGCTGGACCAAGAGCTCAACTAGGTGCTTAGATAACATCAAGCGGCTACCTATATCAAGATATCTATTTATTTGATTTTCCTTCTCTGTTGCTACTCTTGCTCAACTATTTCTTTTTCTCATGATTTATTCCCACTTTCCCTTGATTGCTCCCCATTATGATCCCAATTTACTTAGGAGATCTTCTCTATTTTCCCATTCCCATGGGGGTCATTTGATGTCTCTCAGTTCCTTCTGTTAACCAGCTGTTCAGCAGTGTGGTCTGTAACCTGGTTATTTGTTGCTTTATGCCTAAAATCCACTAATGGTTAAGAACATACCATGTCTATCTTTCTGGGCCTGTGTTACCTCACTCAGGATGATAAGCTCCAAGTCCATCCATTTGCCTTCCAATTTTAGGTTTTTTTTTTTTTTTTTCCTGCTAAGTAGTACTTCACTGTGTAAACATTTCACATTTTGTTAATACGTTCTTCATTTGAGGGGCATCTGTGTTGTTTCCAGGTTCTGACTATTATGAATAATGCTGCTGTGAACATAGTTAAGCTAACATACTTTGAATAAGAATCTGCATCCTTTGGGTATAAGCCCAAGAGTGCTATTGCTGAATCATTGGATAAATTGTTTTCCAGTTTTCTGAGGTACTGCCATACTGATTTTATAAGTGGCTGTACAAGTTTCCACTCCAATCAGCAATGGAGGAGTGTTTCACTTGCTCACATCCCTTCCAGCATTGGTTTTTAATCTATGTTTTTGATTTTTGCCATTCTGAAAGATATAAGATGGTATCTCAGAATTGCTTTGATTTATATTTCTCTTGTGGCTAAGAATGTTTAGCAATTCTTTAAGTTTTTTTCAGCCATTTGAAATTCCGTTGAGAATTCCGTTTTTAGGTTTGAATGCCATTTTTAATTGGATGGGGGGGGTTGATCTATAGTTTCTTTAGTTTTCTAAATATTTTTAGAGATCAGTCATGTGTCAAATGTAGGCTTGGTGAAGATCTTTTCCCATTCTTTATGCTGCTGTTTTGTCTTATTGATTTTTGTCCTTTACCTTACAGAAGCTTCTAGATCTCAGGAGGTCCGATTTATTAATAGTTGTTCTTAGTATCTGTGCTACTAGTGATATATTTAGAACTAGTGTTATATTACCTGTGCCAGAGTATTTCCCACTTTCTTTTCTATCAAGATCCTTGTAGTTGGGTTTGTGTTTATATCTTTGATCCACTTGGATTTGACTTTTCTGCAGGGTGATAGATATGGATCTATTTTCATTATTCTACATATTACCATCCAGTTATGCCAGTGCCATTTGTTGAAAATAATATCTAATTTCAGTTTTATTTTTGGCCTCTTTGTCAAAAATCAGGTGTTCTTGGCTATGTGGATTAAGGTAGATGTCTTTAGTTTGATTTCATTGATCCAAAAGTATGTTTTTATGCCAGTACCAGACTGTTTTTATGACTGTAACTCTGTACTATAACTTGAGGTAAAGCATGGTGATGTTTCCTCAAGTTCTATCATTGAACAAGATTGTTTTCCCAATCCTGGGTTTCTTGTTTGTCAATATGAAGTTGAGTATTGTTCTCTCAAGACCTACAAAAACTTGTGTTGGTATTTTGATGAGGATTGCATTTAATTTGTATATTGGTTTTGGTAAGATTGCCAGTTTTGCTATGTAGATCTTACCTATTCAGGAGTTTGAGAAATCTTTCCATTTTCTAATATCTTCTTCAATTTCTTTCTTCAATTACTTTAAAGTTCTTCTTAAAAAGATCTGTTTTTTCTTTGGCTAGAGTTACCTCAAGATATTTAATGCTATTTTCAGCTATTATAAAGGGTGATGTTTCCATGTTTTCCTTTTCAGTACCTTTATCATTTGTGTATAGGAGGGCTATTATTTTCTTGAGTTAATCTTTCACCCTGCTACATTGCTAAAGGTGTTTATCAGCTGTTTGAGCTCTCTGGTAGAATTTTGTGGGTCATTACTATTTACCATCATATCATCTGCAAATAGATAGTTTGCCTTCTTCCTTTCCAATTGATGTCCCCTTCATCTCTTTTGTTCTACTATTTTTTTAGCTAAAATTTTGAGAACTATATTGAATATATAAAGAGAAAGAGCATAGCCTTTTCTTGCTCCTGATTTTAGTGAGATTATTTTGAGTGTTTCTCCATTTAGTTTGATATTGGCTTTAAGTTTGCTGTGTATCATCTTTATTATATTTAGGTATTTTCCCTATATTCCTGATCTCTCCTGGAGAGACATTTGGACATTGTCAAAGGCTTTTCAGCATCCAATAACATGATCATGTTGTTTTTCTGTTTCAGTTTGTTTATATGATGGATGAAACTTACAGTTTTCTGTATGTTGAACCATCCCTGCATCTCTGGGATAAAGCCTGTTTGATCATAGTGGATGATTTTTTTTTTGATATGTTGAATTTGGTTTACCAGTATTTTATTGAGTATTTTTGCATCAATATTCATAAGGGAATCAGGTCTGAAATTCTATTTCTTCTTTGCATCTTTGAGTGTCTTGGGTATCATGGTGACTGTGGCCTCATTAAAAGATTTTGGTAATGTTCTTTCATTTCCTATTGTACGGAAGAGTTAAGTCAAATTGATATTAGTTCTGCTTTTGATGTCTGGTAGAATTCTTCACTGAATCCATCTGCTCCTTGGATTTTTGTGCTTGTTAGACTTTTAATAATAGCTTCAATTGGAGGATATATGTCTTAATTTAGGTCATTTTTCTAGTCTTAATTTAATTTTGGTAAGTGGGGTATTGAAATTTCTCACTATTAATGTGTAGAGTTTGATATAAGCTTTAGTAGTTTTTCTTTCACATATATAGGGGTTATCGTGTTGGGGGCCTAAATGTTCAGGATTGAGACTTCATCTTGACAGATTTTTTCTGAGATGAATAAGTAGTGTCCATCTTGGCATTTTTTAATTAATTTTACCTCAAGTCGTTTTTGTTAGCTTTCAGATGGCTGCACCACTCCCCCCCCCCCCCCCCCCCGATCATTTGATTAGAAAGTTTTTTCTTAATCCTTTACTCTGAGCCAGTGTCTGTCTTTGAGGTTGAAGTGTGTCTCTTGTATGCAGATGAAGGATGGCTTCTGTTTTTGTATCCTAGTGTGAGGTTGTGTCTTTTTATAGGTGAAATGAGAGCATTGATATTAAGGGATATTAATGACTAGTGATTGTAATTTCCTGTTATTTTTGGTGGTTGTATTTGTGTACTTCCCATCTTTGGCTTTTTCTTCTATGGATTATTTATTGTTTGTTGTTTCATTGTGTATCTAGCTTCTGTAGGTAGGACTTTTCCCTTTAGTGCTTAGTATTGTTTACATCTGATTTAGTACTGAAGCATCTTGTTTACTTTATCTATGGTGGTTGATAATTTTTCTGAGTATAGGTGTCTCAAAGGACTGTGGTCTTTTGGTGTCTGTATAACATCTGACCAGGACCTTCTGGCTTTCATTGTTTCCACTAAGTAATCTGGTGTTACTCTGTTGGGTTTGCCTTTATAGGTAACTTGGCCTATTTCCTTTGCAGCTCTTAGCATTCTTTCTTTATTCTATATGTTTACTGGTTTGATTATTATGTGTTGAGAACACATTTGGGGGGGGGTGTAGTCTATGTTGTAGTCCGTAAACTTTCTATAATAATATAGACATTTCCTTCATTAGGTTGAAAAAGTTTTCTTCTTTGATTTTGTTAACTATATTTTCTGTTCCTTTGAACTAGTATTCTTCTCCTTCCTCAATTCCAATTATTCTCAGGTTTGGTTTCTTCATAGTGTCTTATATTTCCTTCATGTTTTGTACTATGACATTTTTACTTTTAGGGGTTTCTTTGACTGATATATCTATTTACATTGTTGAATCTTCCACTCTGGAGATTCGTTCTTTCATTTCTTATATTCTGATAGTTATACTTGCATTGTTTAGCTCCAGTTTGTTTCTTCAGATTTTCAATTATTGAATAAGTTTGTGTCCTTTGTATTGCTGTATTTTAATTTTTAAATCTAGATATGTTACCTTCACCTGTTTGATTGCGCTTTCTTTATTTTCTGAACTTATTTTCTTTCAGGGATTTGTTAATCTCTTTCAATTTTTATATGTTCTTTTACAGTTAGCTTTGGTGTTTTACTGATATGTGTGTCAATATGACTTCAAATTCATGATTCTTCTACGTACTCAGAGTATTGATATTATAATATCTTCAGAAATTTATGAAAACATTAAAAATAAGATTTAGTTATTTAAAATATATTATTTTATATTATAAAACCTTTTGCTATAAAATTATTATTGAATGTATATACTCTTTTGAAATGTCATAATATTTGTTTATTGATCTCAACTCATGCATTTTTTGTTCATTTCACTCATAGATGACTTTGTTCACATTTTTTCTAAATATTTAAATTTCAAAATTATTTAATCTTAAAACAGATATAAGTATTTTTCCACAAAAAGCCTTTAGGGTTGTTTTGAAAATCTTGGTACTATCACTCTAATTTTGTTTTTAAAAATATTCTATTATTTTTACACACACACAAATATGTGCACAAACGTGTGTGCAGTCTTATTATTATAGCTACTTTGTTATTCTGTAAAACATTATTTATATTTATGACATATGTTCAGAGCAGACTACTTGGCATTGGCTAACCAATGTTTTAACATTAAGAGAAGGAATTTATTCACTTAATGTAATCATTTGCTAGTTGTCTTTAGCTCTATGTCTAGTGTTGAAGCCCCATGCAATTTTCTCCTTCCATGAAAGTATATCTGTTAGTATCATCAACATGACTGCCAACCAGAAATATTGATGAGAATTCATTCTTTCATTTTTTTATGGCACTTTGGTAGAAGAAAAAGATCTCACAGCAAACTTCCTGTTTCTCTGGCCCTTCCAGCTCTTCTTCTATTACCATTATTAAAATTAAATTTTAGGAATTGGGTTGTAGATGGATCAGCTCAATCTGGATAACACACACTTTCTGCTGTATGTTAATTAGTTGTGCTGGGTTTTTTTTTGTAATGTATGGTCTCTTCTGTTGCAAGGAAAGGTTTACGTGATGGATGATGACACAAGCATAAGTAGAATTTTTTAGACCATAAATTTGAGAGATATCAAGGTTAAGTACATGGGAAGAGTTGGAGAGATTAATGGGAATAATAGATATTACATAACAATTTTTTAAAATTTTTTTTTAAATATTCTGTAATGTATAGCGTGGTTAAACTATGGTCCACTAAGATGGTTTGATGGTGAAATTATTAGACTTACAGTTCTAATGACCTGAGCTGATTACCAGAGCTTAAGTAAACATAGAAGGAAAGAACTAACACATGAAATTTTTCCATGTACATTGTGCCACATGTGCCATACTCAAATGCAGTAATCCTTCCCAACACACACAACCATGAAATAACAAATTTTAAATACTAAATATTTCAGGTCTTTTCTATTATTGAATGAACATCATTTAGCTATGTGTCCACATTTCTTTATTTTTTGCTGGAACACATTTGGATCCTTTAGTAATTCCTCCTTTTCCAGTCATAAGTTATTCTGAAACATTTCTTAGAATGCAAACCCTGTTTAGCCGCTGTGTTAATTTTATCCCAGTTTTTTAATGTATGTGAGAGAAATTTCTGAGTGCTTTAATTTCTGCATATCTAAGAATGCTTTAATTTTATCTTTATTCAATTAAAAAAATGAAATGTAAGGTTAGGTAACTTCTATCAGAACATTCCTAAAATTATCCCACAGTCTTCTATACTGAGTGGTTACATTTGTCTCTTAGTTTCTTTTATGAAAAGAAAAAAAAAAAAAAAAAACAGTACATGTCTTTTTCTTTTTCTTTTGTTTTCTTTTTATTTTCTTAGCTTTTCAAGTTTGCTGGTGTATATGGTCAGGTCAATTATTTAATAAACCTTTTTTTGGTGTACTATACCATAATATTTCATTTTCCAAAAGGGGAAGCTGAGATATTCTTTCTCTCCTGGCTTGTTTGGCACTTACAATTGATCTGGAAACATCCAGATTGAATTATTTCCTCTTCCTCTTGGTTTATCTAGTTTTGTTTATATTATTAAAAGTCTATTCTTTAAGAGTGTGTGCCTCAGTACTAATTGCCTGCATTATTTTTGTGAATTCTAGAAATGTTTTAACTCAGCTTATTTTTCTTTAATATATTTCTGTTACTCAAATAAATTAGTGATATAAATTATTTTCATCTCACAAGGTATCAACAGATACTGTTAATTTTAAAATTAAGTGGTACTTTATGTCATTTTTGAAACATTTTTTTATATTTTTAATAATGTATCACTTTTTAACATTTTAATTTACTTTTGGCCATTGACTACATTTCTAGAGCATCTCTTCTCTTCTTTATCGTATCAGTGTTATTAAAAATTGATAAAACGTAAGATCCTCTCTGAATATACATCTTCCAGGCATAATGACATCCACCAACAATCTGAGAAATTTTGATACAAAGTGACGACAGTGGGCTCTTTGATGCTATAATTTTTCATCATTTTTTTAACCTCTTTCAGTATAACACAAATCTATCTGAGGAGCAATAGACACACCACTAACCCAATGGGAACTACTAACCTTATGAGAAGCCCAAAATTTCTGAGCACCTTTGATTTCTTTACAGGTTTATGTCAGAGTCTTACCTGTGTCATCATTATAGATATTCAAGTACCTACTTGCAATCTCCTTTCAGCCTCTGTCAAATTTAATTTACTTCTGAGCGTTAAGCTTGTCCTGTTTATTTAGTTAATTACATATTATTTATTATTTTGGCTGATGTCTGCAAACTTGTGGCTGTTTATAGAGATTCTTGCATATGTTTGCTAGGTGTCTACATATAGAATATTCTTTTCCTTCCACATAGCAGGGGGTTCTTTCTTTCTGTGCATGTCAGAAAAGGCCAGACCCTAACAAAATAAAATTGATATAGTTAAATCACATTTTTCTGGGAGTATCTCAGCCTTGATAACTATTGAGACATGAGGTATGTTTTTATATATATATTTTAGGTCACTGTCTCAGGTCCTCATTGAAGAAACATGTTTAGAAATGACAGTATGTTGTCAACACAGTAAGGGGAAGTAAAGAAGGATGTACACAGGGCATGTATGTGTGTATTTATAAATATATTTGATTATACCAGACAATAGCATGAAGAAACTGGTGTTTTCAGAGAGCAGCATGTTGGCATCTTGAAAAAAAAAAACAAAACCACAAAACACTGTATTATTTTATGAAACTGAGCCAAGTTCTGTCACACTTCTGCTGGGAAGAAAGATTATTTGTTTCAATTATATACTCATATTTGCAAAATAAAAGTTTTATGACTTATACAGTTGTATTTCTTTCTACATCAATATATATTCTTTTGTATTCGGCCTTGTGAAAATGATAGATGGCATCCTATAAAGATCTTGTGATCTTTATACTAAGAAAATAAAGGTTCCTGGATCCTAGTAATGCAAGTCATAGAAACTGAATCCATGCTTGGCATATTTAAGTATTTTTCTCCTTCTATTTATAAATGTAGGTCAAATATATGTTAAAAATGGCTCTTTGTTTTCATATCACTTTTAAATTCTCACTTTATGTGTGTCCTTTCAAGGAGTTTCTTGCTCATTTATCATCCACTCTGTGTTTATTACACCATGACAAATTATTCGGATTCAATTCCTTTAGACTTTTTATTATATTTAGCTAAATTTCTAAGCCTTGTTAATGGTGATTCTACTTTTAGAAATCAGTAAAATGTATTTTTTATTAACAATGAACTATTTTCCCCAAACAATACATGTTGGCTATTTTGCTTTTAGCTTTGTAATAAAACATCTTCAGAAAACTTTAAGAGATAAAACTATTTCAGTGATATAAAACTTTAATAAATAGGAAATAATAACATATGCCGCCTAAGTTAAATGCTTCAGTCCCACTAATTTACCCAGTCTGCTCAAGGGTTATTACCGATGACCCTTTTCCTATATCTAGTATTAATAGTGTCCCAAAAAAAGCACAGTCCCAAATATTTACACTAAAGACCATAGATTTTATCCACATTAAAGGGTAATATTTACATTCACTATCAATCTTTCAACTCAAGTGATGTGGAAAATAAGATGCAGAAAACAAATTCAGGTGTTATTGATATTGATTCTAAGCATTTTCATAGACTCAATTAACACATTTCCATGAATCTGGGAGCTTCCCAATCTCAGGAAATATAATTGGTTGACATTGACGTGACAGACTTTAATGTTGTAAGGTGATATTGCAGTTCTGTTATTTTTTTTTTTAATTTTAAACATACCCAGCATTATTCCCTCTCCCTCCCCTCTCCTTAGTTTTCCCCCATTTCTCCATCTATTACTCAGAGAGCATAAGGATTCCCAGGGTGAGTCAATGCAGTGTGGCATATCCAGTTTAGTTAGGACTAAGCCCCTCCCTCCAGTATTGATACTAAGCAAGGTGTTCCTCTGTAAGGAATGGGCTTCAAGAAGCCAGCTTATGCCCTAGGAATAAATTCTGACCCCAATGCAATAGGACCCACAAACTTCCCAGGCCATTTGAATTTCATTCACATTTACAGAGCTTGTCCTATGTTGATCCCAAAGTTGTCATTTCAGAATCTGTGAGTTCAGGTCAGCTGTCTTTGTGGGTTTCCTCTTAACTCGTTTGCTCATATAATCTCTCCTTTCTCTCTTCCACAGGCCTGGGAGCCAAATATTTAGCTGTTGATCTCTGAATCTGCTTCCAACAGTTGCTGGATAAAGGTTCTATAATGCCGAATATAGTGGCCATTGATTGAATTTTAGTAAGAGGACAGTTAATGCACTCTCTCCACTGTGGTGTGGAGTCTTAGCCAGGGTCATCTTTGTGATTTTTCTAGTGTTTTTCTAGCACCAGGTTTGCTCTAGTCCCATAATGACTCTGTTAAGATATCTATTTCTCAGTTCTTTTCTAAGCACTAGCATAATTGAGTTTTTAAGTCTTGCAAACAATGTTCAAAATATTTACAAGTCTCATGTGAAAAAAAATCAAAACCATATTTTGTCATATGATCCAAAATATTATCTTTAGTAATCAAATAATAGGCCTTTTTGAAGATAACCATAGTCAAGATAAGGTTTTAAATCTTATATGAGGTCATTCATGATTATCTTCATAGTAGCTTCCAAAATTTTGCGTTGCATTACTGCAATGATGATATAGAAAACAAAATAGTAAACATGTCCAGAATATTAACATTTCAAATGTTGATCCTGACTGAAAAGGGTGTTTAGCTTAGATTCTGTTTCTACTTCTCACAATTAACCTTAGCAAATGTATCTGTCATTTTCCAAGATGTCATTTTACTATACATCCTGAAACAGGTCATATTTGGTTAATGAAATTGGATCACTTTGATTGATTTAGTTTCTCACCACAATTTCATATGCTATGATTTTGAAGTCTTTTGCTCTGTTGAACAGGAAACAGGATAATTAAACATAAACTATTATCAAACATAGAACAAGAGATTATAAAATAAGTCTTAAATTAGGTGAACAGTTACTTGTAAACTTGGTTAAATCACCTAAAAGGAAACTTAACAAACAAGTCTTTTAAGAAAAATCCCTCATCAAACAAGTGTATATACCTGTTATATTCCATCATCACTCGTACAGAATATGTCTTCCTTACTAATACAAAGCTGAGTTCACGTACAGAAAAAGCATGTTCAACTTTCTTATGTAAACTGATTCAGTTTACAAAGTGTTTTTACATTGACTTCAGTAAGAATCCCTAAAAAAGAGTAACACTACCTAACTGTTGTGGGATTCAGGTGTCAGCTGATAAGGTCAAAAGACACTTATACAGGGCACTGGGCCCCTGAAGGGGGCAGGGAAAGCCCATTGGAAAGGGACTTCTGGAACATGAGACGCTCTCTTCCTGGTTCCTGGATGATTGGGGATAGGATCAATTCCATCGTCTGTCCATCACTCATCCACCTTTCCAGACTCCAGTCCCTGTTCAGGTGCTACTGTAATCTGTTAACTGTACCGTGAGTTCTGATTTATATTTTAATAAATATCTATCTGGTACTGGTGTCTTCTACGTAAACTTCGCCTACACCTAACTGTTTTAACTTTCCAGATGAATTAAGTGGAAGGAGACTGAGCTATTAACAGGGTGGGAATCTGCATGGCAACCACTGTGGGGTAGGTAGTACACACTTTTCTTCTTTGGTGTGACAGAAATAGTGCTTTCTCACATATCTTGGTCTCTTTTCTTTTAGTAATGATTTCATAATTCTATTCACAGAGAGAAATCAATTAGCTTTTACTTTTGTTTTCACCTGTGATATCTCTACTGAGGCTTTTACATATGTGGATAAGTGAGTGATTTTTTTTCCTTAAGACAAATATGCTGTCAGAAAGAAAAACTGAGAAGAGGCCAGCCAGAATTTATGATACAGATATATAACCCGTTATAAAATAGCTGGCTAACACAATGGCATAGCCTGGGTCTGATTTAGAGAGAAAGATTTGGGAGAAGTTCTGCTGTCCAGTGTTATGCTGTCATTAAATCTCTTTAAAATTTAACAAACAAACAAAAAAAAAATAATCTGACCTTGAATTTGATAGCAGTCAATACCATCCTGACAAGGAGATAGCATGATCAAGTGGCACAACCAAAAGTATAATTTCCTGAGAACAACATAACCAACCGTATCATAGAGCGTTTGCTCTTTAAAAGTATTGTGATGAATGTAAGCAAGAATGTAATGACTGTGTATCCAAATCTAAAAAATTAAAGCAGGTGGAAAAAAGTTAAAACTAGTCTACTTTATATAGACACCCCTTTTCTTTTTTTCACATTCATGTGTCTACTTTATTCCCTGGTTTACTCAAAATTTTAGTTCAACATGTATAATACTTACTATAACATGTATAATACTTAGTATTTTTAAAAATGAAGTATCTGGTTTTGATAGTTTCTCCTTTTAATTTCTCATGATGAATTCTAATCTCTTTTTTCTCCACAGCTATAAATACCCAACAGAATCATTCAAGCAATAGAGAGGTTACATTCCATTTCTTAAGTAAATGGTAAGAAACAGAGTCATCAACATAACTCATAACAAATCTCAACTCCTAATTGGTGGGCTATAATTTTCAGGTGCAAACAAAGAACCTAACTATAGAATAGCATTATAAAGGATTTTTTCTAGATGTAAGAATATTTGTGTATGTATGTATGTATGCATGTATATTTATTTATTTATGTGTACGTTCATTTAATTGTATTAATAAAAAAAAGTCTTTTTTATTCATGTATCTCCTGCTCCTTCTCCCTTACCCCTCCCAATCCCTCCCAGTCAGCCTTCAGCCTCCAGCCTCTCCATCCACCCTTCCCCTCCTCCAAAAAGGCAAGTCCCAAGATAGGTCAGCTCAGCGTGGCATATCCATTAAGGGCAAGTTCGATTTCCACATTCCAGTATCAAGACTGGGTTAGGTCTTCCTCTGCAGGGAATGGTATCCAAGATGCCAGCTCATGCATAGAAACACAGTCTGATCCAACTCCTCAAGGCTCCACATACTGCCCATGATAATAGACAGTTGCCTACCCTTGGTGGGCTGAGTTCCTTTTCCTGTTGGTTTTTGATGTAATGAGCTCCCTAGAGCTCCAGTAACCATCTTTGTAGGAATTTTTCTCATTATACCTATTCCCTTGCTCATACAGACTCTACTCCTTGCTCTCCACTGGACCCAGCACTGGGCTGAGCCATGGATCTCTGGCTCACCTCTATTCATTGTTGGATGTAGGTTCTGTTATTACATTTAGGGTGATTATTAATCTGATTATAGGGGAAGTCCTGTTTAGGCGCAACCTCCACTATTGCTTGGTGACCTATCAAGGGACATCCTGTGAGTTCTTGGAGGTTTCACTATCACCCATTCTCCTTCCAATCTCACATTGGCTTCCTCTATCCAGATATCCAACACTCTTTTTTCTCCCTCTTTGTTGTTACTTTCATCCAACCATTTTCTTTCATGATTTGTTCCCACCTCTTCTTGTTTACAACCTGTTATGGTCCCAATTTGCTAAAGTGATCTCTATTTTCTCTTCCTAGGGGACTCTCTTGATGTCTCTCTTAAGTTCCTTCTGATACCAAGTTGTTCAGGGGTTGTGATTTGCAGCTTGGCTATTCTCTGCTTTTTGTATAAAACTCACCTATGAGTGAGTACATCCCTTTGCTATCTTTATGGGCTTGTGATACCTTGCTCAGGAGGTATTCTCCAAATCCATCCATTTGCCTGCAAATTTTAGGATGTCATTTTTTTTTCTGCTGAGCAGTACTCCATTGTGTAGATGTACCACAGTTTGTTAGTTCATTCTTCAGTTGAGGGACTTCTAGGTTGTTTCTAGGTTCTTGTTACTATGGATAATGTTTCTATGAACATAGTTGAACTAATGCCTTTGGGATACGAATGTGAATCTTTTGGGTATATGTTTTTGTTGAGGTTTTTCTTCCACTTTGACTTGAGTCTTGTGCATGGTAATAGTTATGGAGATATTTGCATTCTTCTACGTACCACTATCCTGTTATGTCAGCACCATTTGTTAACTATGCTTTCTTATTTTTTTTCTTTTTGTATATTTTTGGCTTCTTGTCAAAATTTATGTGTTTATAGTTGTATGGGTTAATGTCAGGTATTCATTTTAATCCCTTTAATTCATATGTCTGCTTTTATGATAATATTAAACTCTTTTTAATACTGCAACTCCTTAGTGCAACTTGACATCAGGGATAGTGATGCCTCCAGAACTTGCTTTATTGGTCAGGGTTGGTTAGGCCTTCCTAAATTTTGTTTTTGATTTTTGTTTTATTTAAAAATGAAGTTGAATATTATTCTTTCAAAGTCTGTAAAGAATTTTTGACTTTTGATTAGAATTGCATTGAATCTACAGATTGCTCTTGATAAAATAGCAATTATTATTGTGTCAACCCTACCTAAGCAAGAACATAGAAGATCTTTCTATTTTTTGATATCTTCTTTAACTCTTTTCCTCAATTACTTAAAGTTTTTATCATACAAGTTTTTCAATTCTTTATTTAGAGTTACCCCAAAATATTTTATATTACTTACAAGTATTGCAAAGGGTGCCGTTACCATGATATTTTTCAGCACCTTTAAAATTTTCATATAGAATAGCCCTATGTATTTTTAATTTTTCTTGTATTCTGTCACTGATAGTGATCAGCTGTAGATGTTCTCTGATAGAATTATTGGGTTCACTTGTGCATATAATCATATCATGTGCTAATAGAAAATTTTGACTTCTATCTTTCCATTTTTTATTCTCTTTATCTCTTTTTGTTGTCTTATATCTCTACCTGAACTTGAACTACTATATTTAATAAATATGAGGAGATTGGACAGCTTTCTCTTTTTTTCTGATTTTAGAGAGATAGTGAGATAGCTTTGAGTTTCTCAACTTTTAGTTTGATATTGGCTGTTAGCTTGTTGTAAATAGCCTTCATTATGCTTAGGTATATTCCTTGTTTCTCTGATATCTCCAAGACCTTTATTATGAAGGAGTGTTGGATTTTATAAAAGATTTTTTGAGATACTAATGAAGTGATCCATTTTTTTCATACAGTTTGTTTGTATGTTGGATGGCATTGACAGATTTTTCATATATGGACCTGTGTATGGCATATCCTGGCATCTCTGGGATAATGTTTATTTGATCATGTTGTATATTTTTTGACATGTTATTGTATTTGGTTTGCAAGTATCTTATCAAGTATTTTTTTCACCAATGTTTATGAAGGAGATTTGTTTGTATTTCTCTTTCTTCTTTGTTTCTTTGCCTAATTTAGGTATCAAAGTAAATGAAGCCCCATAAAAAGATTGGTAATATTCTTTCCATATCTACTGTATTAAACAATTTTAGGAGTATTGGTATTAGTTCCTCTTTGAAATTCTGGAAGAATTCTGTGCTGAAACAATATGACTCTCTGCTTTTATTGGTTTGAAGCCTTTTAATAGCTGTTTCTATTTCATTAGGGGCTATATGTTTATTTAATTTTTTTATCTAATCTTGATTTAATTTTGTAAGTAGTACCTACGCAGAAAATTATCCGTTCTTTGAGAATTTTTAATTTTATGGAGCATAGGTTTTATTTTTTTTTTATGTATGACCTAGCAATTATTTTCATTTCCTAAGTATCTGTTGTTATTCCCCTCTTTTCATTTCTGACTTGTTAATTTGGATAACTGCTCACTGTATTTTGGTTAATTTTAGTAAGGGTTTGTCTGTCAATTCTTTGTTTCATTGATTTTTTGTATTCTATTTGTTTCAATTTTATTGACTTCAGTTTGAGATTATTTCCCAGTGTCTACTCCTTAAGAGAAAGTTTGCTTCTTTTTGTACTAGAGCTTATAGATGTGCTGCTAAGCCTTTTTTTGTGTGAAATTTCTCCAAATTGTTTATATAGGGCCTTAATGCTATGAATTTTTTTCTTAGTGCCACATATAATTTTTCCCATAATTTCTGATATATTATTGAATTCTAAGAAATCTTTGTTTTTTTCTTTGTTACTTTCTTAACTCAGAGGTGGATCAATTGACTGCTGTTTAGATTCCACTAGTTTGTAGGTTTTCTGTAGTTTTTGTTCTTTGTTGAACTCTAACTTTAGGTATTTACTGTTCTGATAGAATCCAAAAGGTTATTCCAGTTTGTGTCTATTTATATTTTCTTTATGCCTGTGTATATGGTTCATTTTAGAGAGTGTTCCATGCAGTAATGATAAGATGGCATATTCTTTTGTGTCTGGGTGGAGAGATCTGTATATATCTATTAAGATCATTTGAGTAATAATATCCGTTATATCCCTTATTGTTCTGATAAGTTTCTGTCTGGCAAGCCTGTCCATTGATGACAGTGGGGTATCTAGGTCTCTCAGTTTTGGTGTGTGAGCTTTGATGTACCATTTAGCTTTAGTGATTTTTCTTTTATATATGTGAGGGCCCATGTATTTGGAGCATAATAGCTCAGAATTGAGACTTCATCTTGATAGAATTCTTTGAGACTAATACATAAAGTCTTTTCTGATTTTTTTTTAGATTGATATTAGTTTGAAGTATGTTTTGGTAGATATTATGATAGCTATACAAGCTTGCTTTTTAAGTCTCGTTGATTATAATGGCTATTGCTCATCCTTTATTCTGAGGTCATATCTGCCTTTGAAGTTGAGGCATATTTCTTGTAGTCAACAGAAGAATAAACCATGTTCTCATATACATTAGCCTTTGTCTTTTTAAAGAGAAATTGAGTCCATTTATGTTAAGGGACATTTATGACCACTGATGACTGTTACTGTTATTTTCTGGGGTATTTTTTAATAGTAGTGTGTATGTGTGTGTGTGTGTGTGTGTGTGTGTGTGTGTGTGTGTGTGTGTGTGTGTGTGTGTGTGTTTTGTTTGTGTGTGTGTGTGTGTGTGTTTATGTGTCTCTGTGCATGTATGTCTATGTTGTGTATGTGTGTGTTTATGTTTGTGTGTGTTTCCTCTTTCCTTTCTTGGGATTTGTTGGTGTGGGGTTATTTATTTATTGCTTTTATTTTTCCTTTGAGGATGCATCTAAATTCCTTGGGCTGGAGTTTTCCTTCTAGTGGTTCTGTAGGCGTGAATTTACAGTTTTTAATATTCTTTCTTTATTCTGCATGTTTAGTAGTTTGATTATTATGTGGCAAGCAGAATTATTTTTAGGTCTATCTTATCTGCTGTTCTGTAAGCATCTTGAATCTTCATGAGGCTTTTCCTTCTATAGGTTGAAAAAGTTTTCTCCTATGATTTTGTTGATTGAGTTTCTCTGCCTTTGAAATGGTATTCTTCATCTTTTTTTATTTTTTTTTAGGCTTGTTCTTCTTATGGTGTTCCAGATTTCCTGAATATTTTGTGATATGATGTTTTTAGCTTTATTGTTTTCTTTGACATATATATCTCTTTATACTATCTTCAGTGCCAGAGATTCTGATATTTCTTGAATTATTTGGTTATAATATTATTTATGTTTGCTGTTCATTTATTTAGATTTTCCATTTTTTAGCATTCCTTTGGTTGTAGACCTTTTTATTGCTTCGATTTTAATTTTCAAGTCTTTATCTCTTTCCTTCAATGGTCTGTTTCCCCCCCCTTTTTTGGCTTCTTTTAAAAAAGGAATTTGTTGATCTTATCCTATTTCTTGTATTTTCCTTGATTTCTTTAAGAAAAATTTTTTCTTTCCTCTTTAAAGGCCTCTATCAACTTTATAAAGTTATTTTAAAGGTTGTTTGTTTCTGCTATTTCTACATTGTAATGTACAGGTCTTGCTGTTGTAGAACACTAGGTTCTGGTGGTACCTTACTGCTTTTTATGAGGTTGTGTGTGTTCTTGCACTGATGTCTACTCATCCTTTGCTCCCGTGGTCTGTGTTGTCTGTATCTCAGAGAGCCTTTTTCTGGTCCAATATGCTATGGCTGTGTTTTTGTCTCAAGAACTCTCTGTTGATTCCATGTGAGCCCTTGCTCCACTGGGAACTGGTAGATTCTCTGTCTGAAGAAGCTGCTCTTGGTCCAATAAGAGATGACAGATTCTGTGTCTCAGTGAGCCCCTTTTGTTTAGGGTGATGGATGGATATGGGTTAGAGGGTGGGATATATAGATTACAGAATTCAATGGGATGTTTTGATGGGGAATCCTGCCAGCAGTAGTCTTTCCTGATGGCCTGCAACTGGGAGAGCAATGGGCAAAGGTGGGGCATACAGCATATGTGCATGCCCCAGGTCCTGGAGACTGGGCTCTTCAGCCTGGCTTGTTAAAGGGTTTCTCACTCACCTCTTGATCCAATAGGAGCTAGCAAATTTTGTCATTTTTTTAAAAAAAAAAGATTAAAAATACAAGTAAAACAATATTTGCTAAGAGTATAAATTTAGTCAATTTAAATTAGCTTTTAATATGACTTACTCCTAGTATACTATAAAAGCAAACTATTTTCAGAGCTATTTATACTAATTTCTTGGGTTTTTTTTTTTTTTGGTTGTTCTATTGGAAATCGCTCGTTTTACATGTTGTGTACCTCACTGCATGTATGAAATACCTGAACTGCATGAATGAAATAATCAAGTTCCTTTGATTAAATTTATATTTTCTGTCATAACACATTCACATTACATATAATTACACACATACAAATACATCCATAATACATACAAATACATTTATTTGTATTTATTTTACATACACCCACTGTTTCTCCCCCCTTATTCCTTTTGTCCATACTTTCTTCCTGTGTCTTGCCTCAATCACTCCTTATAATCAGGAAGGCCTCCCTTGGGGAATGTAGATGACTGAATTGGGGGGGGGGAAATAAAAAGTCATAACAATAAAAGAGATATTTTGATAGGGTATATTATGCTTTTTTAAATTTTTAAAATAATTTACCTAGAGTTTGTAATGTGTTCTCCATTCTCACAAATTAAAAAAAAAAAAAAAAACTAACTAGTGAAGATGTTTGTATATTTCTGCCTTTTATTTTTATGGTTTATAATAGGCACTCACTTTATCTGTTATAGTATACCATTTTACAAAGAGGGCAAAATATGCAATAGTGTTTCCTTAATTTGGCATCAGAGACAGCATAAATATTGGGATAAAATGTTCTTTCTCATTTTAGAAGATTGTTTTTACCACATAATAATCAATTGATTTGTAGATATAAATATATTTTTACAATTTCATTTACAATGTACATTTTACATCCAGAAAACTATGACTCCTTAAAGAAACCACTGATAAGTAAACAACTGGCGAGCTATCAAACCCACATGAGTGGAACTGTTTCTTCTGAAGGAAGGTTGAGTGGTGATATGGGATGCTGTAAACATACTTCATTACCATTTGTTATTTGGGACCAAGCATTTGCAGGGCTAGAAACCACAGGCTATAATTTGAAGGTCATAGAAACAAATACTGTTGATCTCCTGATTTTTCTAATCAGGAGCCATAACCTTCAAACTGGAATATGGTGAGATATAGGCTCTACCTGAATCAGAGTTTCATCACACTGGCCTTGTAGAAAAATAAGTCAGTAACACAACATAACTGACGTTCTCCATTCTTCTACATTTCAGGAAGTACTAGTCACTAAATTTTCTTCATTGTTGTCTTTAAAATAACCCCTAAATGTACTACATTGTCTATTTGACTAGAAAATGGGTTACACACTGTAACTAAAAGACCTCATTGTTGTGGGATATTTGACAGCACTGTGACAACTAGAGACAATGTTATTAAAAATCGACATTGGATTAAGGAGTGGAGCCAGAAACTGGTTGACTGAAATTACCCATATAGAGTATTAAGTAGCCAGTAATGCAGATAACAAGGTGTACAGAAAGGAATGAGTAGGGAAAAACTTGGAGTTTAGAGGTTTGAGAGTCTAGAAAAAATTGGGAGACTACTTGTTCTCTTTTTGGGTCTCCAGCCAAAGAGAAATGTTAGGTGATTGTTTCTCTGCCTCTCTGAGCTAGTAGATTTTTACCCCAACATCTGACTGTAGTAGAATGTTTCTGGCCCGGACTTTCAGTCCTAGCCTCAAGGTTTAGACCTGCAGATACACAAACCCTTAGAGACACACAGTGACACACAGATGCTTACAAGAGTTTTAGGCTGATTGACCTAAAGCCCAGGCATATCACTTGCTAGCTCTCTACCCTTCATCAAACCCATGACTCATTCTGTTCAACCATGGGGCTTGGTACCTTATCTCATAGCAGTATGGCTGTCCTCTGCTTCTTCTGTCTTTTCTCTAGTCTTCTGCTCTGTGCTTCCTGTTCTCAAGAATTTTCTTAGTCAGGTAGCTCTGCCCACACTTCCTGCCTGCCTTTGGGCAATCAGCACATTTTATTAAACCAGTGGGTGGGATAATTATTTACAATGAAGCAGCACAATCCCCTACATCTGACTTCTGGGTATTATTGAAAAAACAAACAAACAAAAAACAATAGAAACTTAGTATTAAAAAGCCTAACCTATATTTGACAGCAGCTGTAGGGCAGGTGTGTACATGACCAAAGGTACCACCAGGCATGGCCTGAGTGATCAGGTGGCAGCTGTGGGGCTGCAGCACTGCAGATGGTAGTTAAAATATCAGATTTATGTGCAGCCTTTAAGTCAGTGAAAAATTAATGCATCACTTTGTTTTATTTGTACATTTTGATGCACAAATATATGTTTAAATGCTATTCTATTTTTATCCTAGAGATAATAATGGTTAAAACTTTTCCAAGCTATACTTGTTTGCTTTTTTATATGGTTTACATTTGTTTTCGCAAATAATAAGATAAATGACTAAATGACTAAATATGTATGTATAATATATATATATATATACATATATATATTATTCTGAGTACATTTTAGTATTATTAGCTCATGGAAGGAAATTGCTGCTTCCAATGCAAAAATGCAATTCAGTAAAGAATACTTATGGCCAATTGACTTTGTATTAGGACTAAAATATTTTAATTTATGTTGGCAAAAGACTGAAGAAAATGTATAATTCATTACAGTGATCACTAAATTATCTGTTAGAAATTAGTAAATCCTTCATTCGTATTAGAGTATCATCTTGAATTTTTTTTCCTTCTTTTATTACTCCTGCTTTATCTCTACCTCTATTTTATTGATATTTGAATCTATGTTGCTTTTCAGGCATTTCCTTTGCTTTACACAACAAATTCTGTGATGCCTGAAAGATTTTGTTGCCTTCAATCTTTCTGTTTCTAAATGCCAGCTACACACCATATCTATGTGTATGGGGAGGGGCCTGATAACAGTGAATTCCATTTTTTTGGAGAAATGAATACCCCATAAGAATGCACTCAGCTAATAATTTTGAGAAACAGCCAGGTGCTTAGAATTTATATGACACAAATATGAGTACTTGGAATTGAAGAAATTTACAACATAGTGACAAAGACAGCAAAGTGATGCTGTCAATTATTGGATATTTTAACCTCACAAAATACAGGGAGGAAATGAAAGTTACATCTGCTTATTATCCAAGACAAGCTGTTCCACTTCTGTGCCAAAGTTTCTGCTTGTAAACTTGCTTGTCACTCTACTCAGTACTGTATTCTGACATAATATCTCAGGTTCTTAAAGTAACTCTGCAAAAGAGTGTGGAAATGTTATCATATATATATATATATATATATATATATATATATATATATATATTTCTGTGTATGTATAAATGAGTATAAATCCATATTTGTATATACATTTCATCTCATATCTATGTATATATATATATTTGTTAATATGTTACACATGTATATTTGTATGTATGTTGTATATCCATATATATATAAATTATATATGGATGTACATATAATTTCAAAAAAGAAAAATAAACTTTGAATAAGTAAAACTAACAGTAAGTTTAATTACCCAAACACAGGAAACAAGAATACTTCTTAACTTTGATAGGATCAGAAATGTAAATTTGCTAGATGTTATACTATGTGCATAGTAATGAAATCAGTGTGGAAAATACATTTTCCTCAAAAGATAGGAAATGGAAACAGCAAGGAAAAATTAAACACACAAAATTTTCAAAGAAAATACAATTTCATGTTTGCCTCTGACTTATATGCTAAAACCAATTAAAAACTGCTGAGAGACAGAAAGAGAAAGCATTCTCCCCCAGGGACAAGGCCCCTGGTAGGCTATCCAAGACCAACTTGTCAAGCTGAGAAGCACAAAAACAAAAACAGCAGTAAATAGACCCACTGTTATATTTATGTATATTCATATATATGTATTTGTCAAAATTAAGGTTAAAAAAGAAGGGATTAAATATGGGAGGGAGAATGAGTAGACATGGACGTTCCAAGTGGGATAAACTGATGTAAGGTGGATATGATGTAAGTATATGTTAACTAAGCTTTTAGAATATATATTAAAAAGAAAAATTACTCTAAAATATGGAAGGTATAAACTGAGAAAGATAATTTAAAATGGAAAGATATCATGGCTATACATTTTCATGATTACAATTGCAAAAATGGACATATTACCCAAAGACACCTACATATTCACCAAAATAGAAATCACCATTCTAGTGACATTCTTCACAGAACTTGAAAAATTTCACACTAGAGCACAAAAACCCCAGGTAGGTAAAATAATACCAAGCAAAAAAAAAAAGTTGAAGTTCTAATATGAAATAATGACAAATTATATGACAAAATGAACAGAGTGGAACTTGAATAAAAATAGACACATCAATCATTCAAACAGAGTATATTACATACTTGTCTAGCTATAGCTACCTAATTTTCAAAAAGGCTTCAAAGATACACATTGGGTTAAAAAAAAGCTTATTCAACACATGGTTTCTGGGGAAGATGGGGTTAACAGAGAAGGATGGAACTAGATTCTTCTCACCCTGAATATCAACCTATTCAACATAAATAATTGATATGAAATGTGAAAGGAAATGACTGAGAAAAGAAGGGTGTGATATCTAAGAATACAGAGATGAGTAGAATGGACAATAGCCTTGATGTTTACTAATGGGTTTGCCATATACACAATCGACAGAAATAACAACCAAACTTTCATTAAAATGATAAAAAAAATTAAACCAAATTAAGACATCTTGGATGCAGAGGAATCCAGAAAAGGTGACAAAAAATCAAATAAGCATGGCTCATAGTGGCATCCAAATACTGAAGCAGCAATCAGGAAGCCTGTGTGGGTCCCATGCGTATGTTATAATTGTATAGTTGGTGTTCTCGTGGGACCCCCAACGGTGGTAGTGGGGTGTCTCTGACTCGTTTGCTTGCTCTTGAGACACCTTTCTTCCTTCTAAGCTTTCATGTCCAGTCCTAATATGAGGGGTTTTGTCTAATTGTACTGTAACGTGTCATGTGTGTCCAACTGATATATCTGGGGACCTGCACTTTTCTAAAGAGAAATTAAGAGGAGGACCTAAAATTGAGTAAACATAGGACGGATGGAGGACTGGAGAACAGGAAAACTACAGTCAGGATTAAAAGTATGACAGAAGAATAAATATAAAAAGATGATAATCTTTCTAATATGATATTTTTCACTTCAATATTATTTATATAATGTCTTGGCTACACCAAAAAATAAAATAAAAATTAAGTTTATATTTTATGTAAAGATGTCCTTTTTTAATAGCAGAGTAGAATTTTCTTGAGAATAATTTGAATTAAATTTTTACTTGATATTATGCTAAAAGTAATAAAGATTAATTTTAAGAACCTGAAAGGGTTAGACAACACACTCTGGTATATCACTGGATAAAATATGTGAGTATTGAAGCCATGGCATTTCCACCCAAAGTAAGAAACACTAAATTTTTCCCATATGAGTTCTTTCACTAGACTATTAAAAAAACTTAAGTGGATGCTCAGATGTGTCTTCTCTGTGGCTTCTAAAGGAATATATCTCTGCCACATTCCCATCAACTCTTCATTCTGTGTTAATAGATGTGTCTGTCCATTTCCCTACTTGTAGAGGATTAATTGTCCCCGCCTATGAGTTTAATAAAAAATGTAGATTGGCCAAAGGCAGTCAGGAAGTGTGGGCGGGGCTACCAGACCAGGAGAAATTTGGGAACTGGAAGAACTGAGCAGAATGCCAGAGAGAAGCAGGAAGAAGCAGAGGACAGCTATGTTGCTCTGAGAAAAGGTGCTGTGCTGCATGGCTGAACAGGATAAGAGTCATGGTTTAGTTTAAGGGTAAAGAGTTAGCAAGTTATATGCCTGGGTCTTAGGCCAATCAGCCTAAAACTATTGTAAACATCTGTGTGTCTCTGAGGATCTGTGGGTCTATGGGCCTAAACCTTCAGGTTAGGCCTGAAAGTCCAGGCCAGAAACCTCTTACAACAAATGACAGCCCAATGTGGGTAAAATTGCCCACATATAGCCATAGAAAGCTTTAAAAAATGGTCTAGAGCCCAAAGCAGCTTCTGAGTTGTGTCTGTCATGTGAACCATGGTATAGAGACATCCTGGTGAAACATGTGGACTTGGGCTACAATGGCGGGCTTTTGGAGTGCAGCTTAAGGTATAAAATGGCTTGTTCCTGAAGTCTCACAGGACCCTCTATATAAGCAAAAAGTTGTAAATGATGTATTTAAGGTTTCTGTTGATAAGAACAAAAAGATAATAGAGTCAAAGATGGCTTTTTAGTGGTGATATTTTCTTGGATCAGCTCTGTTTGCCAGAGGCAAGCAGAGGCATGACTTTTTAAAGAGAAGCTTCTTGATTCAGCCTTAGAGGCAGAACATTTGTGAGTCTTTTAAGAGGCCCTGCTGCCAAATACTTAAGATGGAGTTAATGAGCAGCAGATGGCAAAGCTTTACTTGGTAATTATATGGACCCTAAAATTCACAGAGTACCTGGGATAAAAAGATAAATTCTATGAAATTAGACAATGAGCTGGGTGGAGCCATCCACCCATCCTACCAACCTTGAATCCTGGTACATTAAAGGTGTGTTCAGAAACAGAAAAGAAATAGAAGAATCTGGGTGGAGTCAATCACCCTCGCCAAGCAAAGGTGTGGTCAGAGACAGAAAAAATTAAGAAGTATATATATAGTAAAGACAGATTTTTAAAAAGTCTAAGTGGTTTGGAGTGTGTTGAAAATATATATACATAGGCTTAGAGAAAGTAAAGAAAATGTAGAGAAAACCCTTTAAAAAGTAATAGAGTAAAATAAACAAACAAACAAATAAATAAATAAATAATAAATGAATAAATAAATAAATAAATAATAAGCCACATAAAGATGGAAAATACAAAGAATGTCTGGATACTGTATATTATTGTCTTATCTTTAATCTCTTGACTGAAAATGAAATAGCAAAAGCTGCTAAAAGACAGTTGATTATAAAAGCTGTTGGATTAATTCAACCTATATATTTTGTAAACAAACTGACTTTAAAAATGAAATGCAAAGATACACTATTTTGGAGAAGAGGTTAGCTTTTTATTTCCACAGAAAATGAGAGGCTGTGGATTTATTCCTGGATAAAGAACATAAAGTATGATAGAGGAAGACCCCCTGAAAAATCTCCATTGAATGGACAGACCAGATGATTCAGCATTTCAGCATTCATTGGAAGTTTCCAGAGCTCTGTATCCAGAACAATTTCAAGGAGACTGGCTGTGATGACCCAGCCTTACAGAATACTCCACTAAAGACTTGTGCATAATCCTACATTTTTATTTGGATTCCCATGAGATTGTCAGTGCCCCCATTCAGCAGAAGTAGCCTAGAGAATGACACCCACATTACAAAAACATGGATTATGGATGTTTGTGTTTATTTACAGTGTTGTTTATAAGTTGTTATATATAAGGGGGGAAAGAATATTAGATTTGGAGTTCTTTTTGTTTTAAAAAGAGAAAAGGGGATATGTAGGGGATTGTGTTGTTCCATTGTAAATAATTGCTCCCACCTATGAGTTTAATAAAAAGAGCTGATTGGCCAAAGGCAGACAGAAAGTGTGGGTGGGGCTACCAGACTAGGAGAAATTTGGGAACTGGAATAACTGAGCAGAATACCAGAGAGAAGCCAGAATGAACAGAGGACAACTATGCTGCTCTGAGAAAAGATGTCGTGCTGCATGGCTGAACAGGATAAGAGTCATGGGTTAGATTAAGGGTAAGGAGTTAGCAAGTTATATTCCTGGGCCTTAGGCTGGTCAGCCTAAAACTATTGTAAGCATCTGTGTGTCTCTGAGGGTCTGTGGGTCTGTGCGCCTAAACCTTGAGGTTAGGCCTGAAAGTCTGTGCCAGAAACCTCTTACTTCACCTACTCATTATCAGTCTACACTCATGAACGTGCTCTTAGACAAATTTCTTCTAGTGAAAGGGACATGAATATATGAAAACAGGCAGGGGATACTCTGCTGTATATAAAAGCCATCTTCTTTACCTTCAGATAAATTTTGAACTGTAATCTTGACGGAGAGCCTCTTGGACCTCTTATCCCATTCTCCATCAGACAATAGCAGAAGACTCTAATTGTGTATTAATTTTTAATGTTTCATTATTAACTAATCAGCCACTGTGTTTGTAATCTTGCTACACTCATCTTCTTCATTTTCTCTGTACATTTGATTACCCTGAAGATCCATTTTCAGATGCCAGACTCGTACTCACTCTCACTTCCTGATCATGTATAAGATGAACCTTAAAACTAAAAGCATCTAATACACTACATGTGTGTATTTGTGTGTGTGTAATGTATTCATTGTACAATAGGTCCTCATGAATAATCATTTGCTCTTACTCTAGAAAGAATTGTGTTTTATGAAACAAAAGTATTACCTTAAATTATTCAAATACTAGTAGATTTTTATTTTTGAAAATAACTGCATGATAAAGACCTAGTTTTAGGGAGCATTTCCCAACAAACAATTTCATTATATGTTTTATGTCATAAATCAGTTATCCATAGACACTTAGTGTATGACCCAGAGAATACTAGCCAGGATTATATCACTGACATTTTACCTTGTGCTTGCAATTATTCAGAATGAAAAATATAATGCCTCTCACTGTCTCCATTCTCTATGAAGCTAAACTGAACTTTCATTCAATCTAACTTTTCAATTTTTATTTTTAGTTACTGTATCACAATTTTAAGCCATCACAACTTAAAACATCCCAACTTAAATTTAACCAATAACAATTATTCTTTAACTCACTTCACTTAATTTATTCATCCCTATATTGCCTTTGCTATGGTGAATATTTTTTTACTTTCTTCCCTGGTACTTTATTTAGATACTGCTTTGTATGTTGGTAATTGATTCTTTTAAACATTCTTATCATCCACATATTTTGTATTTGTTATTCAAGAACTAAATTCCAAAACTAAGGCTTTCCAAATAAGATTTATGCCTACATGGTCTCTGAATTGCAGTAGATATAGTCTCCAATAAATACAAAAAAAATAATAAAACTAAACCAAATTGTTGTGATTGGTCTTATTTTAAATTAATAATAAAAATCCAATGCTTTAAGGAACAAGTGTATCAGCTTGACATAGAAGTGTGGCCTATTGGCCTTCATAAGTATGGAATTTACCTATGACCATTGAAGAGCAACATTGAAGCCATGTTGAAAGTTGTTTAAGAATTGAATGCATGTTCAGTCTTGCTCAGTCTGCTTTCATATGATTTACATTAAAATCATTTTAAAATAGACTATTGCTTTTCAAGATTTATATAGTTGCATAGTGGTAGAAGAACTTTTATCCATGAGTGTCCTTGATGGAAAACAGTTCAACTAAGCAAATACTTTCAGCTTTTGGTACCATGGATACTGATGTGATCTAGCATATTTTAAAGTACAAAGATTGGCCCAGGTCACTAGTGGGTAATGAATGTTAACAAAGAATCTAAGCTTCTCCAAGCTATATATTATTAGATAGTTATACTTGGTATTTCTATTAGGAAAACTTATGAACAAACTAAATAAGACCACTAAACAAAAATTAAATACCTTTATCTTAACTTCATTTTCTAAATACTTTTTTCTTATAAAAAAAAAGTTTTAATTAGGCTGTCATACAGTTTCAGAGGTTAGTCCATTATCATCAATGCAGGGGGCATACAGCAGGCAGACATGGTTCTGATAAATCTAAGAGTTCTACAGAAAGTAGACAGTGTACTACAGTGAGTGTAGCTTGAGCAGAAGAGACCTCAAAGCACACGCCCACTCTGACATACATTCTCCAACAAGGAAGGTGACATCTAGTAAAACAAAGCCACACCTCTTAACAGTGACAACACCCTTTGGATCCATTTTCATTTAAATCACCACATCCCACTTTCTGAACTCCAAAATGTTTGTAGCTGTATCATAATGCAGAAATGTATTCAGTCTAACTTCCAAAGTCTACATAGTCTACAATAGTTACAAAATTATTTGAAAGTTTACAATTTGAAGCATGTTGCAGTGGGCATCATCACTTCTTAGGAATCTAAATATTGCAAGACTTTATCCAGGAATTAAGACATAAAGTTGAGGCAGAATATCTTCTAAAATTAAGATATTTATTTTTGTTTGTTTTTTTAATTTTTTTGGTGAAATTTGGATTTACAGAGAACTATTATATCCTTGCCTGTTCCTCTTCCTCCTTCTCATTCTTCTTGTTCCATTTTTTTTATCTTTCTCAAGATTATGTGTTCTAAACAAGTTTTACTTTATAGCTTAAGTACATAGCTTATTTTGTTCTCACAGAAACTCATGGTGATGGGAGATTTGTCTTAAGGAAATTCATGCCTTTGGTTTCAACAATACTTATTTATAGAATATATTCCAATAAGAATTTTAATTGATATGGACTTAGGTAAAACTTAAACTTATTGTCAGGAAAAATCTATTTTGTATGCTATAGGGCATGAATTTGGAAACATAGCATAACCATAAACTTGTATAGCTACTTAATTTCTGCTAATCTACTTTAGGAGAGAAAATGCTGACTAACTGAAGCTATTTTTGCTTTTGTCCTGATCTTACAGAATAGGCTTTCTACTTTTCATTTTGGCCTTAAAATAACATAAGTATCTTTCAGCCAAATCATTAGGGATTACATCTTTTTGAATTTTGAATAAACATTAAAATACATTTTAGAACACTAGCCTAGACACAAAATTTTTATTTTATGGGTAGTTTTACATTTATATTTTAATTAATTGTGTCCATATACATAAAAAAATTTCATGGTAGAGATTATTATTGCTCTACATTGTTATTTAGAAATTTTCAAATATTCAGTAGTTTACATTTTGATTTCTAGAATAGGAATGGTCAGTGTATTGTCTATATAGCATTTATGATCTTGAATCAATTATATTTAACATAATGTGCTAATTTTTTTCCTTGGATTAATGAATAGTTAAAGTATTTTACATCTTCATCAGAAATATTTGTCAAGTGTATCAGGTTGTTACATTCTTCAGTGACCACATGTAGCTTTATTGTTGGGACATATGCAACCCCAAGAGTGAGTATGGAAGTACTTCTCTTAAACTCTAAAAGAAATTTAGAAAGGTTTTATTTTTCATCAAAAAGATATCAGACTAGATTAATTTTACCTGATAGATTATAATGCTAATATAATCATATTTCTGGTTAGTCTGATAAAGTTTCACCTATCTCTCACACCCTCTCTCCTTGTGTGTGTTTGAAAGCTTATATGTTTTAGGCTGATGTCAGTTTTTGTCACAAACTTATCTAATACTCTTCATGTTGATACAGGGTATCACTCTTAAGCTTTGTTAGCTATATAGGGTGGCCAGAGAACTCTGAATGTCAATATCAGTAAAATCTCTGAGTATTATTTTTTGCAATAGGAAATAACTTTTTCTATATATTATGCTGAGAGCACAACCACTTTAATTATTTTACAAGGATCTATTCCTGGGTCCCTAGAGCCATCATTTGAGATCATAAATGCTACAGAAACTGCTATTTCTACCTTGTGAAAAGTTAAAATTACTTCAAGGACAATGATTCTTAATGTGAACTCACAATTTTGTTCAGTATTAGTTGTTTTGGCTTTTATCTCCTATTTCCATGTAGAATTTCACAGAATCATACACAAAAAGGTAAAGGTCAAGATTTTTCACTTACCCCTACTATATCTTATCATCAGTATTTAATCTCAAAGTTTAAAGTTGTACTAAATTCATATACCAAACATTAACACTATTATTTTTACCAAGTATTACTGCTTACAAAACTATACACATCTCGAAATGTAAGACATTGATGATTTCACTGTTCTTGAACAACTTGTAAGACTTTGAATACTTATCCACAAGTTGTGAAAGATATATACACAGTATATTGTGTCATATTTATAAGACATATCCATTTTTGTTTAGTTACTTCAAAGAAAATTGTCATCTTAAGGGAAATAAAAGAAGGCACAGATACTACTGATGGAAGTACAGCTCTAAAATGATAGTTTTGCTTCTACTAAGAGGAAAATCAGAGTTAGACTAGAAGAGGAAAATGGATTACATGCTAAGCAACAACATCTAGCTGGAATCTACCGAGGCAGTGAAATGCCATCTGGTGTTAACAGTGTGAGATGCAGAAAACAACTTTGAAAACAGTTCTCATGACACAAATGGTCAAGGTAAACTCCTCAAATAACTGTAGCAAATCAGGGACCCTTCCCTGGTGGTAACAACCTTTACCTATGGGCTTATCCAACAAAGTTCGCCAGAGAGTGAGAGGAAAGGATAACCCAAATATTTGTGAGACAGTCTCAACTACAAGCTGCCTTCTATTGTCTTCTGAATAAAAGCATCAGTAGCTGGGGCACTCAGCTACTGATTTTAGAGCATACGTTTTTTTTCATTTTGAGACAGGTTATCTCTCTCAGCGAGACTGGGCTTGATCTTGCAGCCAATATTCCTGTCTCATCCTCCAAATTATTGTGGTTATAGGTGTGCACTACTATGTCTAGCAATTTTGATTGTTTTTAACTACTTATTTGCCTACTGTTCTATCATTATTTGCTTTCACTAAAAGGTTATTTATACTACGTTTTTTATAATAAAAACTTTTGTTTTTGTAACTTCAAATTTGTTGTCTAATCTGATCAATCATTAGAAGCTCAGTGTTTTCTCATTTTGTCATTACTATGACTCAACTTCACAGCACCTACTGCAATGGAAAATCATTCCAGTCGCCATCTGCAATAGCACCTGGTCCTAATTCATCTAGGAAGATTAAATTACTTTCTCTACTAACAGCAATTGCAAACAATGCTTCCCTTGCATGTAAAAGTCTGCCATCTCATATAATAGATTCTGTTGATTTGGAAGCAAAGGCAAGTTTCCATGATAGTTATTCACAATATAACTGTTAAAGGAAAAAAAATGAACACACACGATTGGATCTTATTAGAAGTAGGAAAAAATGAACACACATGATTGGATCTTATTAGAAGTAGGAAAAAATGAACACACATGATTGGATCTTATTAGGACTAGTTTTCTTGATCTCCCCCCAGGCCTTTAATTTCATTTAAATTTGCAGTTCCTAGAAACAAGATCCACAATCTTTTGAGGGTCTTACTTTTTCTTATTTAAAGTTTTGTGAGAATGCTAACTTTATCCAAAGTGCAATGAACCAAAAATAAGACTGGGAACATTGCTTCTCTGGCCAAATTTTCAGACAAGAAAGTCCAATTAAAACTGGAAAAATTTACTAGAGTCCCTAAGTTTCAGTATAACATTACATTATCCCCAGAAAAATAAATGTTCAAGTACTCATCATGTATTGATTGAGAATTTGTTCATCCTTTTCTAAAAATTACAACTGCATGATGTAAACATATCAGAAGACATCTTTGCTTCTTTTTCTTAGAGGAAAGGGTTATATGCCAAGTGTTTAATTTTTTCCTTCACTATTGTATGGGCAAATTCAAAGGCAAGTTATGCTATAGGACTCATCACATCTCCTTAACTAAAGATCACATATCACATTTTTCTTCCAGCCTTAGCCACAAGGAAAACCAAAGTCTCCTATGATATTTGTAATTCCCCAGAAAAGCAATGTAAAAGAGTTGTGTTACTGGATATGTTGACTTAAATAAAAATTGCTTCCATAGACTCATGTGTTTTATTGCTAGGCCCATACAGAGTGGCACTATTAGGAAGTGTGCCCTAACTGGAGTAAGTGTGCCTTTGTTAGAAGAAATAAGTTGCAATGGAAACAGACATTGAAGTCTCAGATTTTCAGCCTAGGTCTAGTGTGGCACTTATTTCTGCTACCTTCTGATTAAGGTATAGAATTCTCAGTTCTTTCTTAACACTACTATAAAATGAATCTATAATATTATATAGGTTGTACATAATAATTGATCAGAGTAGAACACATTTAGAAGGATGAAATTATCATTAAACTTAACTTGTATGAGGTCAGTGAGATTAATTTGTTAGTTTTACTCATGGGTACTAAATTTCTTAGTCAGTATAGATCGTCTTGAACACTTTAACAGAAACAGTTATTGTAAAAATAACATTAAATTTTGTATGCTTACAAACTTCTGTACAGCAAAAAATACCTTTCTACAAATGAAGGAAAATGCAAAGTAAAAAATATTTCTATATATATGTACATGATAAAGCTTTATTATATAGAATATAAAAGTAAAATAAAATACCCCCACATATATATGTATATGTGCAGTTTAATGTTTTTAGGATAGTCCTAAGTATATGAACAAGTGAGTCTCTGATTATTGTGACTTCATATGTGTTTTTCTTTCTGTGTGTTTCATCCAATTCTTGTGTCTTAGTGTTTGATTTTATAATATCTATTTTTTTATTTTGTTATTTTCCCTTAGAAGTCGGTTTTTTTTTTCTAATGAGAGACAGAAAGGGTGTGAATATATATAGGAGGAGGGAAATTAGAAAGGAATTGACTGGAGTAGGAAAGAGAAACTGTAACTAAGATATATGAGAAAAATTTATTTGCAATTAAAAAATAAAAATAGCATTGTAGCTAATAGAGCTAACAAACATATTCAACAAAGAGACTAATTTTTTTCAAAGAAAAATCAACATATAGAATTTAAAAATTACCGGTTATATCTGAGAGAGGTTTAATATGAGTAATATATGTATTCACAAAATTAAGCAACAAAATCAAACGATCCAATAAAACTTGGGTCAAATCATTAAATAGAATGTTATTAAAACACAAATTACAATGGCTAAGAAACACTTAAGGGAGTTTTACAAGTAATTCCACTTCTATTTATGGAAATATTGGCAATCCTTAGCTTCATAGAAAGAGAGAAAAATCTTTCCTCTAAGGATATAGTCCCTGAGTTAACCAAGCGTCATGGGATGAATTCACAACCAAGAATAATATTTAAGCAGCACAAATTGATCTTGAAGTCCTAAAACACACATACATACTGAGTTGTATGTGTAAAAGCATGAAAAGTGTTGACAGAAGGAAAAACATAATCAAAACCATTGTACACAATTCTCAAAGAATATAATTATCAACATATACAACATACCTACCCAGCAGGTGAAGCAAATCAAAACTACCTTGAAATCCCATCCTACCCAAATCAGAATAGTTACAATTCAGAAAACAAACAAACAAAGGTTTTGTGGCTGTGTGAAAAGATAAACATTTATTAATTTATTGCTATTGTGAATATGAACTGGTGTACACACATGAAAATAAATGTGGATTTTTTTTTCAAAAAGCTAGAAATATGTCTACTACTTGACTCAGTTATGCCTCAGTGCATGGGTCTATATCCACATACTCTATGTTATACCACAGAGATAGTTGCTCATGCTTGCTCATTCCTGTTCTGTTCTAAATAGCTATAGAATAGAAGGAATATAGATGTCTATCAACTGATGAATAGTAATTATAAAGAATGTAAATTAAAACAATATTAAATAAATTATTTAAATATGTGATACATTTTGCAACAAAAAATTTATCTATTTTATAAATGATACTATTAAATTTGCAGGTAAATGGGTAGAACAGGAAACAATAATTCTCGATGAGGTAACCCAGAATCAGAAAGACAAATGCCACTTTTACCTCTAATTTGTAAATGTTATCTTTGACTCTTCAGATAACTGTTCCATTTGAAAAACTCACAAATGTCAAGAAATTAGGATGGGCTCATGCCAGGGATGCCAATGAGAGAAAGTAGAACACAGAAACCTAAATGAATAAAAATAAAACATGATTCCAAAATGGCATGTGGTAAAGTGGTAAGAAATGAAGTTTTGAGTGGAATACAGAGATTAACTTTGAATTTTAAAAGGATAAACCCTAGTGTAGAAGTTTTAAAGAATTTTTATGAAATTACCCTATAATGGGGTGGTACTACTTTTACTGTGATCAAAGTTTACCAATCAAATTCTCAATGTCATGAACGAGTTATTTCTCTTAGTGTTATTATTGGGAAGTAGAGTCCTCTCCTCCCAAATTGCACTCTAATGCCTTTGGTTTTAAGTTTCTATGATAACAGCCATGTATTTCACAAGTACCTTTTCTGGTGCATATTAATATTTGAATTAATTTATAGATATAAATATGGGCACCATTAGGAAATAGATTGATATCAAGACCTTACTGCTAAAACACAAAAATTCTTGAGCCACAGAATATTAGTCAATTAAATTGGTAGTCATCTGGAAGCTTCATTTCCACTGGCCAGTTCTATTGTGATGGAAACTGCCATGCATGCTACTGGAGGGAAAATGAATCATAAACATTACCCAGGGGTACCTCTGGTAGTTACAACAATAACTAGAAAGGTAAGGATTTCCCACTGGTGCAATAGTGGTATAGATATCATAGAGTGAACAATGATTTTACGATTGAATTTTAAGCCTGCTCAGAAGGATGAACACAAAACCTGCCACTAGGTTAGTAGACAAGAAGGTGTGATTGGAGAGGTCACAAGCCCTAGATAAAATCCTAATATGATATTACTACATTAATGAACATAGTATAGAATTTATTCTTAACTGATTATCGTAGAATAGATTGTTGCACCTGTCAATACTCATCAGATGTTACAGGAAACATGATACTGGTCAGCTAACCAATGAAAAGGAGTGTTTTGGTGCAATAGGCAGAGTTTTCATGGGGAATGAATGTGAACCAAAGATAAGATGAGGTCAAAAGATGTGTGGGCCTTTTGGAAAGAAAAATGAGTAGCAAATGGCAATCAGGCAGCAGGAGCAGCTGGTGATTCAATCCAAACTTCACATACTGTACTATAATATTTGTGTATGGAATTCAATGATAACAAATGGTAATTATTTGACTTCCTTTTCCATCTTACGGCCAAATTGTTTGCCCATGCCTACCAACTCTTGCAGCCCACCTGCATGACTCACATACTCCTGGAGCCCAGGTCAATAACTGTAATTTTGTTAGTGTAGAGAATTAGAAGCCTGCTTACTGCCACCATGAAAAGGATGCTAGAAACACTAAAGGAACAGAGATAGCAACTTAGCTGAGATCAATAAAATTTCAGTCATAATCAATATCAGTCTGGCAGTTAATATGTTATCCTTAAAATGGTTTGATAAATGTTACAAATATGAGAAATCTACTGAAAATATGTAAAACATAAAAACTTTCAAAAGCTACAGGTCTTAAAAATGGCTACTACTGATAATATGTAAGCCTTCCAAGTAATTAATAGGGAGAATAATACAATCTTGCCTGGCAAGAGAAAGGCTTTGAAAATATTTACTTATGAATAGAGAAAAGAGATGACTGATAATATGCAAACATTAGGAAGACTTACTATTCAAAAATGTATATACCCTAGAAAAGGCCCCTAGTGATAAATTAGAAGCCTTAGAAAAATTTGCTAAAACTGACAATAAAAGGATTCAGGTACAACAAAAGAATTCAAAGGAGAAGCAACCTCATCATTAACATAAAATTATGGCACAATGTTTTTATTTAAAAAAAAAAAAAACCAGTCTTACCTTGTCCATTTAGAATTCAAGAAAAACAGTAGAAAACAGGAATTTCCAAGATTCTACAGAAGATAAGCTTGATATTATAGAAAGAAATTTAAGGAAGCGATGTTTTCTATGGTATACATACATCTTATGTGAGGCAGATGTTGAATATATGGTCTACGTGTACTAAAATTTCTCCATAAACCTGGGAAGATTTAGTTATAGCAGTATTGGAATACAATCTCTCATTAGCAAGTAATACTTGGTTGTGAGAAGAAGCTAATATGCTTGAACAAAGTAGGGTTAGAGGTTACCAAATTTCGTAAGATCAAATTCTTGGTGAAAGCCATTATGCTGATATGGATAATTAGACTAAATATGATGATCACTTCTTATTCCTGTGCCATAAAGTAGTCTTAAATACTTGGGACAAGATTCAAGAAACAAGAAAGAGGACTAAGCTGTGTAATAAAGGTAGACACAGTTCATAAAAAAGTCTTTACTGAAATTTAACAAAGAATGACTTCAGCTATAACTGGAATAGTATCATATCTAAAAGTTAGATGAATATTAATTGAATCTTTGGAATTTGAAAATGCAATTTAACAATTCAGAAGGGTAATTTGACATTTAAAATAAGATTAACATCCATAAAGAAATGGATCCAACATAAAATCAATATTGAGTCTCATTACCACGGTGGTGCTTAGATAGAAGCATTAATGTCCAAAAGCTTAAGGAAAAATCAAAATGTCAAATCAATTATGGCATAAGGTCATCTAAAATGGAATTGTAAGAAGGGCATTCCAAAAAACTGTTTCTTTTATAAATAGTAAAAACAGTACCTTCTAGAGTAGAGTACGTATGCAACAGCGTCTAATGTTGGACAAATGAAAGCAGAACACCAAGGGACAGACAATACAACCATCTACAATTGAGAAATGCAATGAGAGACTTCTCTCAGGCCTCCATGTCAAATTTCATTCAGTCATTCCTTGCCAACACAAGGGAAACTACGTCCACCCAGAATAATTTAAGGACCTAATAGGTATTGTTTAAAACAAACAAACAAACAAACAAAAACCTATACTGCTCTGAATAAGAGAACAGCTTTAAAAGACAAAACGAAAATTTAAGGAGAACACAAAAAAGCAAATATTTTGCAAGACTATTAGTGATAAAATCACAGCTAAAAGTATAAATAAATCACATTTTAATTGAAGGAAGTGTAAAATAATTACTCCAGAAGTTTGGCATCCAAATTGGTTTCTTCAGGAGGTAAATGTTAACTCTTAGGGATTAGAATTTTATTTTATGTAAGTCAATGCATGAGATGTGTTCAATATATGGGGCAAGAAGGAAGGTGAGGAAAATCAAAGCCATATGTGGCTAATATAGCAATCCAATTATATGGACAAGCTTTGTTAAAGCAATGGAATATTCAAATCAAAATTCCTCCAATCTCAGAAAAAAAATCATAAACTAATTTACATTCCCAAAATAAACATTTAAAGAATAATGAACATTTACTGACCAATCAGTTTGTACAATAACAAGGAACAACAGTAGTTGATCTTTCAAAGGTACCAATAGCCCTACCTTTAAAATAGCTGACAAATCTGTCTAAATGAAACCCTTTAATATAAAAAAAATTACATGCCTTACATCAGCTGGTACAGAAAAAGCTAAATGCTCATCATATTTAAAAATCAATAAGTCACTATAATTCTTCTGTATTTGTTATTAAAAAGAAATTAGAAAATGGAGAATGCTGACAAATATGAGAATCATAAACTAAGTAATTCAGCTGATGGGCTCACTGCAGTCTTGAATTTTACTACCTTCTCTCTTACCTAAAAGATATTCTGTTATAGTTATCAATTTAAAAGATTGTTTCTTTACTATACTCCTCCAAGGGGAAAAAAACAGAGAGAAAATTTTGCCTTCACAAAGTCTACTTATAATAATTTTCATCCTGTTAAAAGATTTCATAGAAATTTCTTCTACAAAGGATGTTAAGCAACTCTGTTCTGTGATAAAATATTATATGAAAGACATTGGAAATTATTTGTGTAGAGTTTTCTCAATCTATAATTTATTATTATATGGATTATACCTTAGTAACAGATACAAATGTACAGACTTTAAAAAATGTTTGTATAAGTAACAAGAAGGTTGCTCTGTTACAGATCACAAATTGCTTCTGGAAATATACAGAATGGAGATTCTATTAATTACCTGAAGTGTAAATTAGGTTTTCAAATAATTCAACCTCAAGAGATAGATACAAATCAGAAGGTATTAATTGTGGACTCTTAATGACATCAAGAAATTGCTGTGAGACATTTACTGGATATAGCCCACAATTAAATTAATAACTCAAAAACTGAAGGATTTGTTTCAAACCTTAAGTGACTAGAGGTTAAATAGTCAAAAAATTATCAGTTGAAGCTGAGAAAGAATTGGCTTTGGTAGAAAATGAATTACAGAATGTGCATGTGTATTATTAGAATCCAAAGCTTAGATGAATTCTGTTTATTTTATTTGCTATGCAATCCCCTACATGGCTTTTAACACAAAGAGATGATAATTTTACCACAAAATTAGTAAATACACTAAGACCTATTTATAAACAGTTTCTGAGTTGATTCTTAAAAATAAAGCAAAGCGAAACAAAACACAAAAAGAAATTGATAATTCATCAAAGAGGAAAAGATACAATAGTAATAGTAGTACCTTTCACTAGTGCTGAAATTTCTTCTTTCTGTGAAGAAGATAAACATTGGTAAAGAGCTTGCAGTACTTTATTGGGAGAGATTAACAGCAAATATCCTCTAAGCAGGGGGAATTAAGTTTATAAAAAGAACTAACTTAATCTTTATACTTTATAGGGGAAACTTCAATTTCTGGAGTTCCTACACTTTATATGAATACAAAAAAATCAGGAAAGGCAGGTTATAAACTAGGAAATGAATCAAAGTTCCTTATTTCTTCTAAAAGTCAGAATTGTATGCTATTTTTATACAATCTCTTACTATAGTAACTGACTTTCAATATGGACAGAGCTGTTTTCCATATTGAAACTACTGAACATATTCCAGATGATGTAAAATTAGCTTTGTTATTTTATTTAGTTACAAGAAATAACCAGCAACAGAAATAATTTCTTTTATATAAACTATATTAGATCTTATACCAGTCTACTAAGCCCTATAGCACAAGGTAATAGTGAATTTGATCAACTATTGTTAGAAAATGTGTGAGAAGAATCAGAATGTCACATAAATTTTATGTACTAAAAAGGTTTTAAGAAAGATTTTTCCACTACTTAGCAACAAGCCAAAGATATAATAAGAAAATGTCCCACTAGTTTCTCTTATAACCAATCTCCCCTACCTACAGGAAGTAACATAAAAAGTATCTTCAAAACGGGGAATTTCACAAATAGATATGTTTTATTTTGCAGAGTTTAGAAAATTAAAATTTGTATACCACACCATAGGAACCTATTCAAAATTTTCACAGGTAACTCCTTTGAGTTCTGAAAAACCTAATTCTGTAATCAAACACTTGTTAGAAATTATGGGCATCAAAGAAATACCTATATAAATTAAGACTGATTAATCTCCAGCATATGTCTCTAGTAGAATGATACAGTTTTTTAAACATTACAACATAAAGCAAATTACAGGTATAACACAGAATTCTACAAGACAAGCAGTTATTAAAAGTTTTACTCAAACCCCCAAATACATGCTTAATAAACAAAAAGTGGTTCTAAGGACCCTCCAAGATGGTAGATTGCATAATGCCTTTTAAAATTTAAATTGTAGGAATAATAAAGAGAAAGAAAAGACAGCTACAGAGGAACACTGGCCAAGTAGAGAAGACTACGGAATTAAATCAGCCATTTAAGTGTAGTATGTATTTACTTCAGAATGGAAACCAGGATATCTGTTACATTCATGAAGGGGTGCTGTTTTTGTTTCCAGAGAGGAAGAAATGTTATATCATCAAAATTGATAGAGATTAGAATTTAACAAGAAAAGCCTCTTGATTAGAAGAAGTAATAGTTCATCAAACAGTGAGACCTTTCAATCTAAACTACTTATAAGACTAATAAATACTCTTCATTTGACCAGATATAACTTGTGTAAAGGGAAACTCCCCAAAGTTAGTGTTGTGTCAATTTTGTTTTTGTGTTTCCAGGAGAATGAAGGCATCTAGTTAAGGAATCTGAAGACCGTTGGGCAAAAAAGACATGTGAAGAAAAAGAATGAGTTTTCCAAAGAAAGTATCTCCAGAAAACAGGTAAAATGACCTGTATATCATATTTCTAACATGATAAAATTTCACAAATCTTCAAAAATGTTTATTTCTACTGTTCATTATAGACACATAATGCAAATAGGTATTGGAGTCACAGTTTGTTTAAAATTTAAAGCTGGCTTTGAAGTTGGAGCATGTCTCTCTCCTTTTCTCAACCCAAGCATGCTTGTTTAAAGGAAAATGCAAAATATGTCTCATGTCAGAAGAGCCATTTTACACAGAAAAAAACAATATTAAAGGGCTCTTCTTTTGTCATTAATCTCATAATTCATTGGTATTATTTTGACTCTTTAAAACTTTATAATCTGTAAATATAATGTCAAAATTTATATTTTTATAAATATTATAAAATATTTCATAATATTACTGTACACTGTGAAAAAATGTTGCTACCCCTGGTTAATAAAAATAGATCTTATGACATATGACAAAACATAGATTAATAGAAATGGGTTAAGCTATAAGAGTTAGTTGATAATTAGCCTGAGCAATAGACTAAACAATTTATAATTAATAAAAGCCTCTGTATAATTATTTTATTAAGTGGGTTAGAGATTGAAAATAGAAGAAATTCATCTGAATACTATGGCCAGGCAGGACTGAGAATCTTGGCTACATATGTTCAACTTTATTTAATAATATTAATGATCATATAGAGTACTAACCAATTATATTAAATGCTTCATCTAGCTTCTTTTACATGATTCAGGTTTGAGTCTCTATTAGGTAATTAGAAATTTAGCTTTTGTACTCTGGATGTACATACAGAATTATGATTCTTTGAGATCTTCTGCATAAGACATTTAAAATACATGAATAAAAACATATAAAAGTGATAATCATTTATATAGTTATACAAATTCTTAAATTTTATTTAACAAAAAATATAAAAAGTCTTAGAATTAATTGATATGTATTTGTTCCTATAGAAACATTTTTAACTTATAATGATTAATTTAACTAATTAGAAATAACTATAAAATACGTTTAATGGCATTGTTTGTTACCATTACTTAACATCTCCCAATGGGAATAACCTCAGTTAGTAAATCTTATTCTGTGAGAAGTTAAAAAGTTAAAAAACTGAAGATTCAAAATCTAATCTAAACACTACATGATAATTCAAGACTATAACTAGTCATCATATACCAACATCTTTCTCATATACTAAGCAGTACAGAATTTATTATTTAATAAATTCATGTTTGTATTGTGTCTCCAAATAACTAAAGCTAGGCATAAAATTAGTTTTCAATATCAAAGAAATAATTTGGAAATTTTAATAATTATTTTAACTTGTGAAAACAGCAAAGATACATTTTCAACAGGACAAATATATAATTTTATCAATGGAAAGCATAGGAAAATACTTGATAAATGCATAATAATAGCAACTTATATTATCAAATAAAATAAGCATCATTTGGGCAGACCAGAGGGAATATTGTTTTAATACCTAATATTGACATCATACTTCATAGGAAAATATTTTACTTTCTGACATAAATTTGCATACTTTCAAACCTTTCAGCTATTTTATGGACCTTCTGCATTTTTAAAATAATAATAATAAATGAGATTAAAATACATACTATTCTCTGGTGTATACTGTTGTCATAATGCCATAAAACATTATTTAACTAGCAAGTATAAACTACCAACAATTATAAGTAACAAAAGAGTGAATACTGGAAATATAAACACTGAAAATTTTCAAGTATATATTTACATATTTAGTCACTCTGATAAGCAATAAGCATGCTATATTAATAAAATAAACTTGAATATAATAATATGAAATGAGGAAGGTTTCATTGTGAAGTATAAATTATTCTAAATTTTCTCATGTATGTAGATCATGAGCAGCATATAAATTCACAATTCACAGGAAGTACAAAGGTAATAAGCATTGTGTTATAAATACAATATAGGATTGATTTAACATTTCTCTGTTAGATATTACTGAATGTTCTCAAAACACTCACAGGGGATCAATGGTTTAAAATTCTATTTTATGGAAAATGTCAATTTATTTGAAGGATCTTTAACAAATGAGTTTTATAGATAATAAGAGATCCCTTTCTATACTCAATTAAAGATCACTCACTCCCTCATGAAAATAGAATGCACTTAACTTTATTACTTCTTCTATCAGATAACTCCATTGGAATTATTTCTTAACCTTTAAGTAATGAAGACCTAAATATATTCCAATCATAGGTTATGTTAATTCTATCTAGTTAACAAATGGATTTTAGAAATTTTTAAACATTATATGTTCTTTAAGAGCTTAGGATTAAACAAGATTTATAGCAATTCATTTTCATTTAAATATACTTAATTCTTACATAAAATATCTTATTACTCACAGTGAAGAACATATGAAAAATTTAATATCAATATAAATTTAGTAAATTATTTTTCTTTTTCCATATCAAATTAAAACCCCAAATAGTAGGCATTAAGAGGGCAGGCAGAAGTCATTAATTATTATTATTGCATTTATAGTTTATATTGTCATATTTTTTGTAATTTCTACATAAACAACCTCTGTTTAGTGACTACTATTGCTATAAGATATATCCACAAAGAAACAATTATACTGAAAACTTTAAAGCTGTTTCACCAACTCTGTGACACAACATATCTCAATTCATATGCTGGAAAACAGGCAAACACAAAAGACTCTTAACACCATCTATGATCCTCTATATGCATACCATTCATGTGTATGTTCATGTGTATACACACACATATATTCAAGCATTAAACTTGAATTTAGTGAATTTAGAAACTTATTAGCTTTAAACTAAGTAAATTAGTGCATTTAGACATTATTTTTTTAAATTATAAGTAAGGTACTTAAAAAGTAAAACTGTCTAGGGGAGTCATTATGAAACAGAAGTAACATAGTTTTATTACTGTATCCCATATGTTGCTCATTAAAATTTTATTTAGTAGCAATATTAGAGTAGCATCTGTGTTCAAGAATAGTATATTTTCTTTAATTAATTTAGCATTGAAGTATTCTTTAAATGGGAGAAAGTGTACTTTCTATGGTACACTAACTCTACATTTAGGAAATATCTCCAAATGACTTAGTAGATGATTTATGACAAGATTATAATTGTATGTGTGTGGTGGTTTAAATGAAAATGGCTCATATGGTCTTATGTGTATGAGTGCTTGGTCTTTATTCATTGGATCTGTTTGGGAAGGATTAGGGGTGAGGCATCATTCCTGTGAAAGTAGCCTTGATTAAGGATGGGTGTCAATAAGGGTAGACAAGGCCAACTCCAGGTCACTCTGTGTCTGCAATTCCTACTTCAAATGTGATCTCACAGCTATTGTTCTAGCATCATGTCTGTCTCCATAGCCTCCAGGAGTGTCATAGGCTAACATGCTGAAAGTGTAAATAATTCCTCCATCAAATACTTTATTTTATCTTACTTTGGATATGGTCTTTTAGCAAAACAACAGAACAGTATCTATGAAAAAGTGTCTTTCATATTCATATTGCTTTTATATGTTTAGCCCATCAACATGGAATTCTGCTTTTATGATTTAGAAATATATTAGATCATGGTTTTGTAAAAGCACAGCAGAAAGAAGAAAACTTTATTTATTTATCTATTTATTTTATTTATTCATTCATTCATTTATTTATTTATTCATTCATTCATTCATTCATTCATTCATTTATTTTTTTATTTGGAGTCAAAAATGTCCAAATAAAATTTTCCAAATGAGCCGTTGTCTTTTGAGCTCTCAATCTGCATTTGTTAAATGGAAGCTTAGTTTTCACTACCCTGAACTCTAGAATATATATACATATATAGATAGATATATAACACAGATATATAACAGATATATAACAAATTAAAACATCTTAATGCCATCATCAGACATTATCAGCATCCCCAGAGAAAATATAATAGTTTCCCTTGCCCGTACATAATTTTCCACCAAAATTAACTAAATCACATTTTACTAATTATTATATCTCCTTTGAGCTCGTTTCTATGTTTATTTGCATTACTTAAAGTCATATAATCACATTAACTGGTTTTAGATAATCAGTTTAATTCTCTGTCTTCTAATATGAATTGAGCCAGTGATACTACACATCAGTCCTATTATATTCCATCAGACCATTAACTTCCACTAACCTATATAAATATTTCATCTTTTCTTCTAAGCCCTTCAGCTTCATATTTCTTAATAATGTGGGTTCTATATAAGGTCAAATGATGAGAGCTCTGTTAAAATGTTTTTATAGACACAAAATTGTGACATTTCTCTGGGGACAAGGCTTTCAGTGTAGCTACAATGTTAACTTCAACACTGATGGTTTTAACAGCTATGATCGTGGCAAAGCTATTGATATTAAAAGATGACATTTAATTTAGGATAGAAAAGTAGATTAAGGTCCGGAGACCCACAGATCTGCTGCCCGGCTTAGCCGCCCAGCCACCCGGGTCCCCAGAAATGACTCAGACGCTTGTATTAACTTCATGCTGTTTGTCCTATGGCTCAGGCACATTGCTAGCTATCTCTTATATCTTAAATCAACCCATTTCTATTAATCTGCGGGCCACGTGTCCCGTGTGGCTCACCCGTGCCTCCTTACATGCTGTTCCTTCGGCGGCTTCAGCTCGGTCAGCCTGACTCCACCCTGCTTCTCCCACCTAAGCTCTGATTTCTCCTCCTACCTATTCTATGGTACCCGCCATGGCCCAAAACAGCTCCTTTATTTAAAGATACAGCACACACAAATGCATTCCCACATCACTTCCCCCTTTCTCTCTAATCAAAAAGGAAGGTTTCAATTTTAACATGGCAAAATTATATATAACAAAATAGCTATCAAGCAAGAATTACAGTTACAATATCTAGTCTATTTGTATTTAGCAAAATTAAAGAAAATATTCTATCATCTACCTTATCTTTATGAATCTAAAGTTTTATATCTAATATATCTTTCAAATGACTAAGAAAAACTATACCTCTAACTATCTAATCTTCAACTACATCAAAGACCACAGAAGGACATATTTACCCAAGTAAACTAGAAGTGCAAGCGACTTCTAAAAGCTAGAAAGGACAGAGATGACACCTATCTGCCTGGACAGTCACCCAAAGTTCCTTTATAAAGTTGGGGCATCCATCTTCAGCCTACAGGCCCAAAGTTTCTTTTCATTTCAGTGAAGCAGGAAATCTGCTCTGCCCATTCTGGCACAGTTCATCAGTTGCTTCTACTTGAGTCCTGAAGAATGTCTGACAGTTTTCCCTGCAAAGCAGGAACCTGAATGACCATCTTGGCTTATTCTGCCAAAGTTCAGAGGTCATCTTCTTATGGAACCTGCATGTCCAGTTTAAACAGCATACTGTCAAGCAGTCAATATAAGAACAGGTCCTTATTCAGTGGCTAACCATTGCCACAAAGAGAGTAGACTCCATATGGAGTTTCTTCGATGCCCATTTTCCTGTTGAAGTAAATTAGTGCTGCCAGGAGCAGACCTGTCTCACTGTCCAGAAAAGTCTAAGCTCTTAAAACATTTTAAATGCCATATTCTGTAGGTCTTAGAAGTATTTGAAGATTATCTATTTAATTGAAATATATCTTTGTATACCTAAAAATCCTAACTAACCTAACTATAAGTTTGATTATCAAAAGTGACTATTAACCTTCATTTCTTAATTATACACTACAATTTTAAAACAGTTACATGAACATCATACCTTAAACAAGAATAGAAAAACACATACAGCATAATAAAATTGACTTTAAATTTGTATCAATAAACCAAAATCTATACCAATGTAAAGCAGTTTGAGATTAACAGCTGATTACCTGTAAATTCAATAATCTAATTTTTTAAAAAAGCATTCACATACCATATCCCCCGTTTCTTCTTAGAAGGAGATTGACTATGACCATTAACCATTTATAATGAAAACAAACATTTAGAAACAATATTTGGGGAATTTGGGCGAAGTTATCCATTACTACTTCCTGCTGATTAAGGGGCGTTGAAAATCTCAAGGATTGTTGAGACTGGGTCATAATCTGCAGCAGTGAAGTTGATCTGGCCATCTCTTCTCATCAGAGGTTTTTTCAGGGGGTCTTGGTTGATGAAACCATATTTGCCTGGAAGCAATCCACAGGTTCTCATCTCCTGTGGAAACAAGAGCAGAACTCTTCCGAAGCAATAAATCCTTAGACACAAATTTTGAAATCAAAATACCTTTAAAATATACATTCTTGTTTAACTTAGTAGCCTTTGCAATCCATTGTCTTTTTGCAGTTAGCTCATTAACAGTTAAAAAATTAAAAGAAAACACAATAACAACCAAAATCCAGATTTTGTGTCTATTTTCCATCTTTACGTGGCTTATTATATTTTTATTATTCTATTTCTCGCTTTAAAAACTTTTTCTAACCTCTTTATTTTCTCTCTGAAGCCTATGTACCTTTTACAAACATTGTAACCCGTTTACAGGTTTTCTTTTTATCTGAATCTGTTTTATTGTGAATCCTTAATCATCTTCTAACCTTAAGAGCTTTTAAAATACATTCTCCAAAAAGAAGCACAGTTTTTGCAAATTAGGCTGAATCACTAAGTTTTCTTAAACGGACCATGTATTTATTCGTGGCCAGTAAACAGAGCACACCCCGAAAAATATTGCTATTAAGAAACTGTCTTTGTTTCTTTTTTGTTCAAAATAGGCAGAAATCTAAAATCGATCATATGTTACTGAGTCTTTTGTGAGACTGGTTGCAGCTGCAGCTTACACTGACTGCCGACAGCCCGCCGGTGCCATTTTGAATGTGACCCGGACTATGCTTTCTTTGTACAAAGACCCGATTTACATACACAATTTGGAAGCTGCCTTTGCTCAGTTTCTGCGATCTAGAACTCTTTTTAATCTTTCTCAGGCTCTAAGTGGATAATCGGCCCACGTTGGATGCGTCATCTGTTGTAACGGGTTTTCTCTGGTCCCAGACGCCAGAGGTCCTGGACCCACAGACCTGCCAGGGACTGCTTATCTGCGCACCGCCGCCTAGGCCCCCAGAAATGACTCAGACGCTTTTATTAACTTCATGCTGTTTGGCCTATGGCTCAGGCACATTGCTAGCTAGCTCTTATATCTTAAATCAACCCATTTCTATTAATCTGCGGGCCACGTGGCCTGTGTGGCTCACCCGTGCCTCCTTACATGCTGTTCCTTCGGCGGCTTCAGCTCGGTCAGCCTGACTCCACCCTGCTTCTCCCACCTAAGCTCTGATTTCTCCTCCTACCTATTCTACGGTACCCGCCATGGCCCAAAACAGCTCCTTTATTTAAAGATACAGCACACACAAATGCATTCCCACATCAAAGTCCTTTTAATATGTTCCCCAAATACTATTGGTCAGCTAATGAAAACACAAGCACATAAATAATTGAACAATTATTTAAACACTTTTTACACAGTTTTGTCAACACTTTTATAAGGGTAAAACTTAATTCTCTTCCTGAGAAAAGTTGTGAATTTTTTGCCTTGAATAATTATCATGTGCCTTTTGAAGGATGAAAGAGTATGCTTTCTCACAGTAAAAGGATGCATACATTTTACTGGCCAAGGAAAGAATCACTTGTAACAAATGCAGACTCTTGTCAGTTGTTTGTATGGTATAGTGATGGATTTGGTCTGCTTTAAGTATAAAATAATTATAAAACAAGAGTGACAGCTGACATTATAAAATTGGCACAAAAGTCAAATCACAAAAACTCTTTAGCTCTAGGACAAGGAGCTTGAGCTTTGTCATGAAGGTTCTTAAAACGTCAATGAAAATAAAAGAATAAATATTATAAAATCAAGTTTGTTCACTTTACTTTGGGTTAGAATGTCACTGTAATTTTTATTAGACTTTGATTGAGTCTATATGTTATATTTAGCAATATGTTTATTTTAATATCATTTTTCCTCACAAATTTTGCTTTTACATTATGAAGTCCTTTACAAATTCTTCATTAATATTATTCCCAGTGTAGCTATATTGATTATTTTCTCTTTATTTTTAGTTTTAGAGTACTGTTGGTAAACTGTTTTTCTTGTATATTTGAAGTATTTATTATTAGAATGCAAAAAGCCAGACTTTTATAAGTCTAGTTGATATTTTTCTTTTTTGTTGAAAGCTTCTATCAAATGTAATAGGATACCAGCAGAAGTTTTATAGTCTTAAAACATAGGGCACTAGATACAAAATAATTAGATGTCAAATTGTAAACAACATAAAAAAAGAGAAGGCAGAATTCTTTGAAAAATAAAACATGAATTTACTTGTAGGAGAAGAAGTTAATTCTCTCCCAATGACTCTGATCACCTGTTTCATTGTCACGAGGTCAGAACCTGGACTTGAGTCAATAATCTTTTATTTTTCTCTGAACTTAGGCTGTGTACCACCCGATGAAAATAATGTGTTTACTCTTTGCTTCACTGACTTTTGCTTTAGTTTGAAGAGTGTTTTTTTTGAGTCCAGGTTATTTTTATCTAAAGTACTGTTTCTCATGACCAGAGAGCAAGACTCCAAACCTTTCCCATGGGTCCTAGTCATTGGTCCCTTTAAGTGTTTGATCATGGGCACAGGGAGTCCTGTTAGGACGACATGGTAGTCAGTATAGTAGAAGACTTCAAGGGAGCTCTACTCTCTAGGTCTCTCAGTTTTTAAAAATAACTCACACGTAATCACTTGCTTTAGCTTCTTCACCGTCTTGGAGTTCTGGCAGCGACTGTCCTTTCTATGTGAGAGTACAGACGATAAACAGTGTCTGCTACCTTCTGGGACTCTGATCAATTTCACTACATGGAGATGTCTGTGACTTAAATCAAAGCATTTTCTTGTACTTGGATCAACTGAGCAAATGAGGACTGAGTGGACAGTATTTGACCACTGCTGTGAGTTCGGAGATAGGAAAAGGTAAGATCTTTTGACTCCTAAAGGCACAAACTTAGGATATTTCTTTTGAAAATACTTCTTTCCCTATGAGTAAATGCTAGTAAGTCATGCTAGGACTATGAGTTACCGGGAAAGTTCTGAGTGTTTTTTCAGTCACTATATGCTATATGGACTGTAAGGCCATAAAGAAAATGAAAATCTGTCCACTATAAATAAATTTCATTAATTATTTTCTGATCTCTCTCTCTCTCTCTCTCTCTCTCCCTCTCTCCCTTTCAAGATTACTCTCTCTCACACACATATTTCTTCTCTGGTTTACATATTTTTTCTCTTGGTCTGGATGGTCTCTTCCACTTGCTCCTGGTTTTGTTAATTGCCTCTCTCCCAAATCCTATTCCACTACAAGTCACTTGTTCCCAAAGACATTTTGTATTTTCATTTTCCTCTGTTCCACTTTCAAAAATATTCTGATTGTTTTTAATGAGTTCTTGTCCATTTACAACAGAAAATTCTGTGAAGATATCGATACTACTGCCCTAGACGTCTCTGGAGATGTGACCAGTCCCTGTGTGCCAATACTTGCCCACCACCTGTCCATAAAAGTACTTAGTTTAGGATTTGGTGCATGTAATAAATTCATTTAGATTTTTAAATACTTTAAACTTTACTTTGATTTAATGTAACCTATTTGTTTATCAGTGTTTTAAATGTAAAAACATTAATAATTCAAGCTGGCAGATGGCTTGGCAGGTGAATTCACTTTCTGTTAACCACACCAACTTGAGTTTAATTTCTAGACTTACATGGTAGAAGGAGAAAAGCAATTCCTACAACTAGCCCTCTAATCTCCACAAATGTGCTGTGCTCACTGCATGTACCTGTGCACGCACACATACATACAAACACACACACAAATAAATATGATATTAAAGAATCACTTATGATATTTATGAAATATATTAATTAAATATATTACTGTTCTATTTCCTATTTATGTGTGTTTGTTCACATGTTATTTCATAAGTATATGTAGTATAGAATATACATATATATGAATATAGAATTGTATACTCAGTTTTTTAAAACTTTATGTTAATTTCAGTTTTAGCAAAATATTGAATAGATATGTAGAAAAGTGAACTCTTCATTCAGTCATTTCTATTATTATTACTATGACAAACTTGACTAATAATCCAAATTTCATATAATCATTAATTCAGTACATAAATATTTAAGATTATTAAATTTTGGTTATTATTATTTAAGGTTATTAATTTTGTTAAATACACATTAAATACTGCATTTTCAGAAAGATATGCATATATTCAGGTACATCAGGAAATAAATCTGGGGAATTATATTTTGAGGTATCTAAGTTATGACACACAAGAGTCTGGTGATTTGAATTTTCCTCAGTAATAGAGTTTCACAGAAAGTATTAGACTAAGGAGTAGGATTTAGTTCATGCAGTGATCTTTGAAAAGACATATTTTGTATTTTCTGCACAGTAAGTGTGCCCCTAAAAGGATTTGGAGACAACATAGTCCAAAAACATTTTTAAAATTATACCACTATATTTGCACTTTTGAATAAACCTTGCTTTAAAAGAGCAAAGGAAACCTACCAGATGATCTCTTTACAAGTATGATGTTTCTTCAATGTGGAAAGCAGTAAGGAGGCTGTGAGGAAATAACATAGTCAAAGTTGTGACTATATGTGTAAATGTTAGAAAATAAAAAGAAGCCTTCACAAGAATGCTTTTTTGAAGGCAAGTTAATAAGGTATAATGATCCGAAAATAACAGTCCTATACTGAATATCATCAAAGAGATCAAGATGCAAATAAGACGACTCAGTGAGAGGTATTGTGTCTGAAAAGTCTGTCTTACAGGAGCTCTGACCTGTGGGCAGAAACATTCACTACTTAACCTGTTCAGTAAAGGAGGGAACCGAGAAAAGAAAAGTGAACCAATTTCTCTTCATTTCCTTTGTTCTCCTGACAGTTCTTTTACTTAGAAAACAGTAAAGATAAGTCAGAGATCAACATATCTGTATATAATTTAAAAGATCCTTTTACTAAAGGAACAAATACTTTAGCACTCAGAGAGATTAAATAAAAAATCAACACTGAACCTAGGCAGCACTGAACAAGAGAAACCTGACAAGCAGAATCATAAAGAGGTTGTGTTTGGATATTAAATAAGAAATTAAATCACTGAATACATGACTAGTGGATAATTCCTATAGTTATCCACATTTCTTAGGTTTCCGATGGTTGGTATAATTTGAATATTTTGCTACTAGTTGAGGATAACCAACAGTCCTGCTTGTTGATACACAGAATCAAATAAAATGTGATTAGTACACAGTTTTTCAGAGAGGCTCAAGGAAGAGGTTGAAGGGCAAACTTAATTAGCAATGGAGAGTAGGAACTAGCCATCTAAACATAGACTCAAATAGGGATTGACAGCATAAATAGTAAACAAACAAAAGTTACTGTGTTATGCCTAGACATTTACATATGACATTTAAAAAAGAACGCATTTAATGATGATTCAGTATCATTGGTCAAAGTAATTTGGAAAATTCAACTGCTTTTAACCAATACAAATTGCCTATACATAGGCAAATGCTTAATGACATATACTAGATTCAATCATCAATTTCAAAATCATGAAATATTCTAAACTGGAACTGTGGTGTACCATTAAGACCTGTCTGATGATGAGTAGAGATTCCTCACTATTAGTTATATCAGAAGAATAAGTGATAGACACTGATGTACATATGAGTACATACAGATTTATTAAAGAAGTCCACTTAGGGCAAACAAATCAAATGGTTAGATGACAAACAAACTAATTTATAGATTTATATTTGGCCATGGAATTAGACAAGTGGAAGAAAGTACTGAATATCATAATGAAGAAGACTAGATGGGAAAAGTTAAAATATATAAGGGAGATATTGTGATGAGTAGAACATGATGAAATTAGAGAGTTTCAGTACAGCAGGACCTCATACTCAAGCTTTACAAATAGATGACCACCTACCTGGGATCAAAATGGACAACTAAAAGTGCTACTAGCCAATTCCTTAGTTCACAGTTATGGCCTTTCTATATTAACTTTGCAGAATTGTTCTTCTAATCACTCAACATACCTAAAAAGCAAGCATATCAAAAAAGTGGAGTGATCTGCTGTCATAAAACAGCCTTACTAATTCTAGAGTTAATTATCTTTTTTATCTTAAGGATAATTATGTGTCCCACTTAAATTTGTTTATAAAAATATATATAAAAATTTCCTTGCAGGACACCTATATCTTGAGAAATTATGCACCATTCTGACATTGTTTTCATTCTATAATAAACGTCATTTTATTTCTTACTTTCTTGTCTATTAATTCTTTCTCTGATTTGGAAAAGACTTCCTAAATCTAGGTAGAATCTCACTTTAGTGTGTCTTTTTAAGACTTTCCAGTGGTAAATTAGTAATTATTTTAATAAGTAGTAGGATATATGAAATTTTATATAGAAATATATCAATAGAGGGAATAGAATGAGAAACATAGTATAAATAATATTGTTTATTTATACTTTATAGAATAACTCACCTTAAAGTGGTAAAGACTACTTTACTATTTTTGTTATTTTATTTTGGCTTTAGATGGTAAATATATATATTTATACACACACACACACACACACACACACACACACACACACACACACACACATACACACACACACATAAACAAATTAATCTGGGTGAAAATCAACCCAATTCAATGAAAAGGGGATTGCAAAATCCTTGTCTCTGTGCAGATAATGGCATGGGAACTTCTTGAGGATAGAGAATGTCGATATTAGTTGAAAGAACTGATTCTCTGTAGATAGAGGGTTTCTGGATCTTGACCTAAACCCTTTACTTTCTAGTCTGATTATATATGAGTACAGTGCCTCACATTATCACTGCTACAGAGTAATTTTATCAAAGCCTTCCCTGTCATGAACTATATCCCCTAAAATCACTAGCCTCAAAACGTCTTTCTCCCCTAATAGTTATAAGGTCGCAAATGTAAGAAGTACATAACAAAAGCAAACAAGGTACAAATTAATGAATTAATGAAGTGAAACTGTTAAAAATGAGTGTGGAAAATTATCTATAGTAATAGTAATAAATGTTGACTATGTAGAGGCTCCTAGGAAAATTCAAGCTCTGTCAAGTTTGGTACAGGTAAAGGATAGGACATGTTGTCAGAATTTTGTATATAGACATTAAATTGATCAAGCTTCAGACTAATCACAAAATGAGTAAACCTGAGGGATAAGTTAAAATTTAAGAATCAGAAAAAGTGATCACTGTCATTTAGACTTAAAAATTTTAAAATTTTAAATTAATAAAATATGGAAAAACCAGTACCTGGGAACCAAATTAGCTATACACTATGAAAGGTTCATCAAGGTCAATTGAGAATCATCCCAAGGATAAAATAGTTTAATACATGCGAACAACAAGTATAGTCTATCATTTACAGAGAAAAATATTTAAAATTATGGAAATTTTAAACAGTATAAGATAGGACTTTAATGTGAGATGCTGTTCTTTAGGCTGTGGATATAATTGGTTAATAAAGGGACTGTTTTGACCTATGGCAAGTCATCTTAGAAGAAGGCGGGAAATCTTAAAATAGAAAAAAGGGATGGAGTGTTAGGGAGAAGCTGCAAGTTGCTACCGAAAAACCAAGATATAATGGGGCATAGGTAAGACATAAAACATGTGCCAAAACATAGATGAACAGAAATTGTTTGAGTTAAGATGAAAGAGCTAGTAAGATATGAACATGAGCCATAAGCCAAACAGTTTGTAATTAATACAAGCCTTTATGTGACTATTTGGGACTAAGCAGTTGTGGAACTGTAGGTCCTAACCTGGGGCCAGTAGGGTCATAAATTTCTGACTACAGTGTTTCAGTAAACTTCAACATCAATTCTTTATAAAATTAAAAAATTTGATATAGAAAGAATATATCTATACCATTGAAATATGGCAAATGGCATATGGCAAATACAACACATCACACAGGATGAGCAAATTGAAATGCTTGTCCTCTTAAGTCTATAAACAGAAATAGATATTGACTATCACAAGTTTTTATTCCACAGAGTTCCAGAAATACAAGCCAGAACACTTTAACAAAAGAAATAAGAAAAGGAAATCAAATTAGAAATGAGTAATTTAAATTAATCCATATAGCAATTTAATCCATAATTCAAACGTTCATATTTTTTAAAGGATATTATTTTAGAGAGAAATCCCAAAGACTTTAGAAACATTTATAAAACTAAGAAGTATATTTAGCAGTTACATGACATAAAAATAGACAATAATAAAAAATAATACATATGCTGGTTTTTCCTCCATATACAAATAATAGATCTTGATATGGAATAATAAAGTACCTAAGACATAGGTAATCTTAATATATATGAGGCTATATAACTTCAAGATATTTGTACAGCAGATAATCTGAAATATTTTAAATGAAGTAAATTTCCTATAATAAAGAAGACACTTCAGAGGGCACAGTGATAGTGTGTATTGCCCATCCCTGGTATACTGACCTCACACTCTGAGAGGACACAAAAATTATGCCAGAACTCTTAGTCTTTCTATACAGATCTGTTGAGTGACATAGCCAGCTAGTGACTAGCTTTTAATAATATATATTGATGTATAAATGTGCACATACAGAAAAATCTAAGGCATTTAAATAATTAAAATATAACAAGAAAAGGAAAGCTTTAGTTTCCAAATATTAAATTGTTAGAAAAAAGGGCCTAAACAAAACTTCAGAATTTATGTTTTGTTTTTATTTGCCACTATGCTTATTGCTCTTAGCTTTAAACACGAAGATTTCTCTGGACATCTTATCAGAAAATGATTTAGCTATTCATGATTTCTGATAACTTGCACCATGGAGAGACATATAATTTACTAATTGAAAGAATTTTTAAAAATTTTAATCTAAAATGTGAGGCAGTCATCTCTAAAATGGAAAACTGGTAAATAGTGTGTATCTGAGTCATCAAGCCAAAAAACTTGTCAAGAGAAATAAGACTTCTAACTCTGACTGTTCCAGTTCAGTGACTAAATTCACAAACTAAACAACTTTGAACATAGGTCAGAGGATTGCTGTCATTTTTATAACAAGTTTTACCACCGTGCTTACTCAATAGTAATGTGCACAAGAGATGGGCCAAGTTGGTTTGATATAAGATATATATAAAACAAAATGTGAAGCTTTATAAAGTCGAGAGTAGAATAGCTATGCATCAATTTATCTTTTGGAACAAATAACATGATATCTATGTAGTGGATGATCTTCTAAATATCTCAGAGACTCTGAGTCCTCAGAATGCCAGCAGGAAATCTAGTACAATATGACCATAGGTATCACAAAGAGATATAGATAAGTGATCCTTTATTTTGTAACATAATGTTTGAAAGGTAATTGGGCAGAAGTATAGGAAATATCAAGCTTAACACATATATATGCATTGTCACAATCATGAAAGAAACATTTCAATTTCTGTTTTCAAGTATGTGAATAAATATTAATTATAGAGATAACATTTGGCTTTAAATTATCACATGCTTATTTACCATTTTGCCCTTCAACATTAAAAAGTGAGTAAAATGTAAAAATAAGTGAAATAATTCTATATTTAATAATTTTCAATTATCTTTATAATTACTTGGAGCAGCAGGCCATTTTTTTTCACGATAGGGTTCTAAGTGGAAATTGAATTGGAAAGTAAAGTAGACAGGAAGCTCAGGTGAGGAGATCTTTCAGAAGCTATGTCTTATACCAAGCAAGCTTATTAAAGTAAGGAATTTCATATTTTATATACTATTTCAGGAGTGAAATGGGGAAGAGGTTAGCAGAAAGTTGGAAACAATGGGATGAAGTCATTAGAAAGCTAATCAACCTTGCAAAGGAAACAACAGTATCTCAAGAATGTTAAAAATGAGTGCAATGCAGCCTTGGGATATATAGCCACAGCTGGATATGGAGGAAGAGTTGGGTGCTGAGGATCTGAAGCCGCATCTTTCCCAAGACTCTGGCTCCAGACTATTACTGTCTCTGCCAAGTAGATGTCTGGATTTAGTGAAGGATCAAATTTCCTTTCCTACCAATTACTGCCTCAGCTAAAAGCAAGACCCTGGCTACATGCTACTACTGGCTCTGCCAAACATTTTCCTGGACAAGGAACTGAGTTCTTTCTCTGTCCTCAGGATCTCAAGGGAAGCTTTGAAGCAGCCCAGCCCTCAACAATTGGGTCCTGAGATCATATGCTATGAACTTTTATTTCTTATTTCTGATTTTTAAAAATATTCTGTTTATAAATATTTGACTACATGTATGTATGTGATTTGTATACGTACATTTCTGAACCTGTGAAAGCAGTAATTCTGGTGCCAGATTCCCTGGAACTGTAGTTGGTGCTAGGAACTAAACCTGGCTCCTGGCTCTTCTGCCGGACAAGCAAGTGATGCTAGTTGAATTATTAGTTCAGCCTTGAAATTAATCTTGCTATCCTTGGCGCAGAGAATCCCCTAGTTTTTTTTAGTAACATTAATGAATGAAATAATGTTAAATATATTAATTGTGAAAATTATTCATCTGATAACTTTTATTTCTTAATTTCTTATAATTTTGAATTATGAAAACACATTCTTTCATGACTTGGGAAAGACCAATATTTTATTCTCTTATAAATTTCAATTTGGTAAATTATCTACCTGATTTATTAAAATCACGTAATTATTTTTGTGTATTTATATTCTTCAAGAATCTCAGGCTTTATACTCTATCCATATTTCTTGCTTTAAAACCAGTTGACTTTTTTTTGTTGTAGTGACAACTTTTATCACATCCAATTATGTGTCTACATGCAGATTATAGTTCCGCAAATTTTGATCACTGCTTGGGCCTATTATGACACTAAACACTACACTCTTTGAGGAAAGCCTAATGCTGCAAGTGTGTTTATTTTCAGTATTTTAGAGATAATACCAGTATAAAAACATCAGTAAGTATTCAATGACAGGATCAGTGGCTTGTTAAAGAATTAATGGAAAAATATATCTTACTGTAAAACACTTAGAATTTCTCATTACAACAAAAACCAAGTGTGCTCTGTAGTCATGCACATGTTTGTGTGAGTCTTTGCATAAAACCATCTAAGTGGTAGACAAGGGAGTAAGTTCTTTTGGGATTTTCAGTACAACAATAAACTGTATAGTTTGACATAAGTGAAAGATTTTGTCAATGTATCTGTAAATAATAAGTGACATTTTAAATGTGTAGAAAACTTAAAGCACACAAAATTTAAAATAACACAACATTTAGATATGCCATAGAAAATAAATGTTGTTAGAGTAAATTTTGATTTATCTTTTTTTCCTTTTGTTTTATTCTGAGGCCTGTTTAGGACAAAATGAATTTTATTTTAGAAAGATAATTGTAACTTACTCAAAGAACTGTTTTAAGATAACATTCACCCAGGTAAGAATAGAATTTAATATTCTCAATAAAAATTCACAAAGATTTTAAAACTGTTTAATCTTACTATAATTATATGCTGATGATGAAGTGAATTAAAAGAACCCACAGAGAAATTAGGGAAACTGATATAATGTTATCTGACAGAATAGGCTGGCAGATTTCAGTAAATGAGAGATCAGGGAACAGTGAAAGGAAAAAGGAACTATACATTTTTGTTCTACCAATTCTACTTAGAGTACAAGATGCACAAGAGATCATGGCGCATAGTTGAATATCTATGGGTTCTGTGGATTCTAAAGTGCAGCATGAGATACTACCAGATACTCTAAATGTATATATCATGAAACAAAGTTGATTTTTATACATCTATGAAAAAACATACATTTTGGATAGAAGTATAAAAATAGATAGATAGATAGATAGATAGATAGAAAGAAAGAAAGAAAGAAAGAAAGAAAGAAAGAAAGAAAGAAAGAAAGAAAGAAAGAAAGAAAGAAAGAAAGAAAGAAAGAAAGAAAGAAAGAAAGAAAGAAAGAAAGAAAGAAAGACACAGGGTTTATGGACCAGTACACAATCAATTCATGAGCATTCTCCAAAATAGTTCTTATAATAACTTATTCTGACATCAAGTGGATGATGCCTACCTACTGTTATCAACCAATATCCATGTCCTTGTGTAAACATGTTTTTCTGAAGTTATATCTTGTTCTCTGATCTTTCATTTAAAATTTCCACTGTTTTGCAGTACAAAACATGGACAGAACCCAGCCCATCTCTTCTTTCTCTTACCACTCATGCTCTTTAAACCATCCTATATATCTGCTTGTTTATTGTCTCATATATTTGTAGTTTCAACCTTATGTGTCCCTATAACCATTTTCAAGTCTATTTGTCTATGTACATGTTCTGATGTGCAAATATTTTTACATCTTATAAAATATAAATTATATTTATAGATATAAATTCATCTCTGTGAAAATATTCAATTCTATCTTTTCAGTTCTTTTGATGATTTGTTTAATAAAAATAAACATGAATGAACATTCACTAATATTTTTTCTGAACTCATTTTGTTGTATTAATTAAATATATATATTATATATTGCATACATATATATAAATTATCACATATTGATCACACTGTATGAATAAATACAGGTTTTCATCAAGACATGAAATGTTAAACATAATGTTTATTAGTCATGCTCTTCATTATGTTATTACCGTTATTAATTTTAGTTCTGAAGTATTAATTATTTTCATTAATTTCATTTGTTCTCAATTTAGAGAGAAACAAAAAAACTTCACATTTCTTTAGGATTTATAATTAAAAAGTCATATATCATATACATTCTTCGGTTTGAGAAATACATGCAAGAATGTCTAATTACATTTAAGAGATGGAAACAGAGCAAACCAGCCTGGTAGTCTCCGCCTTTTAATGGGGTTCTGCAGAAGATATGACCATACATATTGGACAGCGGACAATTCAAGTAATGCCTCATTTGCTACATCTAAAGTAACAATAAGACATAAGGAAAGCAAAGCTTCTTGCTGATTCTGTATCACATGTCACATAAATTTTAACACCTCGAGGGTTTATCAGGATAAACCATTGTTTGTTACTCTTAATTCCAAGCTTTTAAAAATAAGCAGAAAGCTTGCATGCCTTGCATCTTGTCATATTTCTGGCTATTCAGAGAAAAGCAGGAAGCAAACAGTACTCATAAATAGCAGCTATTTTGGAATACAGTCAATCACATGTCACCTAGTTCCCAAAAGAAAAATGTGTAGGCCACTTTTGCTTAGCATGATGTAATAATTCACTTCTCTGCTTTTGATTGTGTCTGTGCTATTTTTCTTACATAACGAGAAGGAGCTTGTGTTTGTATTTGAATACAGCATTAACACTGCTTCCTATCTCTAGAAAATAGGGACCCTTTGGATATTGTTCATTAGTTCTTTAAGCCTCTAATAACAATTTTGTTTTTGTTTAGGACCATGGTCTTATGTATATGAGGTGTCTTTAAACTTACTATATAATTGATGATGAACTTTTGAAATCCTTATACTTCTGATTCTACCTCTAGAATATGTGGAGTACAGGAGTGTTCTCCCATGGCCTGCAACACTTTTATTTTTACATTCTTTTGAATCTCAAATTAATAGTCTTTATAAAAAAATCATTTTACACATCCATATGCTTATCCAGTTTTAACAAAATTTTGGGAGTTGGGATTTTTGAATTGTGTGTCTTTTTATAGTATTATTTCACACTCTTTTTTGATAGGTTTTCTCTAGGTAGCCCTGGCTATACAGGATCTAACACTTTAAATGAGCCTGGCCTCGACCTAGGAGATTTTCCTGACTCTGGTGGACAGAGATAGACAATTTTATTTCTATGTTCCATAAAGTGTTCTCATATGTTTTCATTTTGATTCATAAATTGTGCTGTGAGTATATTTTTTAGAAAATACTTTATATCCTTAAAGTAAAAGGTAATTACATCACATTACATCATTTCTCTTCTCTTCCTTTTAACCTATTTTATGTTTTTCTTTCTCTCTGTCTTTGTCTCCCTATCTCTCAAATATATGGCCTCATTTTTATTATTACACACATATAATATAAATCCATAAATATATAAATACAACCTGAAGTTCTTTTAGTGTTTCCTTTATGTATAGAAATTCAGAGATGACCAATTAAATTAGATTACCAATTAGAGAGTTTATCCTTGGGGAAGACAAATTCTTCCTCTAACAGCAGTTCTTAGTTGCTTACAGTTCTTTTTGAGTGTGTATTCCCCTTTCATAAGAGCATGTTTATTGAAATTGTCACTGTTTATATAGTGTTAAGTCAACCATGTTCTTGAGGTATTATACAAGAAATTTCCGTGTCTTTTTGACCACACAACTTCACAGACATCTTCTCAGTCCTCTGGTCTTGACCACTCTTTCTTCTTCTCAGTCAGAATGCTGCTGAGAGCTTTAGGCTTGAGAATTTTGTTGTTGTCATATCCCAAAGATCTGTGCACTGTATTATCCACTTTTCATTGTATTTTGGGCAATTGTGACTTTCTGCAATTGTCTTTCTCTGCTTCTAAGAGAAAATTATTTGATGAGTAGTGAGAGTATCATATATTAATTGTCTTTTAAAATTCACAAAAAGGTATTCTCAACGTGAAGAATTCTATTTGCCAAGAGATCCATAAGAAATTTTTTTTGAGATATTTGGAAATTATCTTCTACCTTTCTTCTAGAGATATTTTCTAAAACATAATAATTGATGAAACTCAGACATAATGATGTTCTTATATCCAGTGATGGGTTTAGACACTGATTTTTTACCATCTCCCTGTAGCAATGTTTGAGCTGTATGTGAAAGAATTGAATTTCTCTGTTTAAAGTTATTAGAAGTTGGTTTGATACTGAAATGCATATATAGATCTCTTTGTTGACTTATATTTTAATAAGATAATTATAAAATTAAATAGACTATAACATTTGTGTAGTAGTGAAATTGATCTTGACCCAAGAAAGATCTATATTTTTTTCCTGGACTTTGGGATATATATATATACTAAAACCTCAATAAATAACAGGATTTTACATTTTGGATCAGTTCCTCTAGTGCATACCACTCTAAACATGTTGCTTTTAGACATTAAATCTAAAAGAGATTGACATCAATATTTTCTTCTGAAGGTTCATGTGAAGCTCTATAATAGATATGTCTCTCTACTGTCCTGGACTAGTTTTATATCAGTTTTATACAAGACAAATTCACCTGAGGAGGGAGACTCAGTGGAAAAAATGTAATAAGATAAGGCTGTAGACAACAAAGCCTGTGCTCATTGCTTTAATTAGTGATTAATAGGTGAGGGAGTAAGAGATAGGGATTGATTGTGGGTAGGTAAACCCTTGTGATGGTGGTCTAGGTTCTATAAGAAAGCAGACTAAGCAAGCCATGAGTACAAACCAGTTAGCAGCACTTTTCCATGTCACTGCATCATCTTCTAACTCTAGGATACTGTCTTTTGTGTTCTAACCTAGGATCCTTTCAATTGATTATGATTCAGAATATGTAAGTCCTATAAATCCTTTCCTTTGCAGGATGATATTTTTCTTGATGTTTCATCACCATAATAGTAACCCTGCCTTTATCCCTTTGCATGGTATCAATTACATTCATTTTCTATAAAAAATGTCTAGGAGAATAATGTTTTTCAAAGAGTCCTCTGAGTCTTTATAGAAAAGTGCAATTTTGAGCAGATTAAGGGAGCCCTCTCAATTTGCATGTGCTGTTTAAAGTTTTGAGCAGATAGCAATTTAACTAACTTCAGGTAATGGTTCATAATGATATAACAGATCTGTATTATCCAATTCCAGATGAAAAAATTCCATTGCAGACTGCTTTTGATACCAGTGCAGAATTTCTAAAGATCTTAGATACCATCACCCCAGCCTTACAATGTGAATAAAAGTTGAATGGATTAAAATTTAAAAACTTTTATCTGATCCATCAGAAAACTGAATTAATTCTTAAGACTTCAAAGAACTTTAAAATCTGGACAGATAGGTAGTAATGTAGAGATTCACAGACAAATATGCTTAGATATAATCTGAATCACCAAAGTCTATAGAATTCAGTGAAAGCAAGAAATATCTGGTAAATGCAATACTACGAATGAACACTGTATATTAATAAAAATTAACATAAGAGATTTTACAAGGCACAAGTAGTGAAGAATTTAAAAGACAATCATTAATAAAAGTTTCAGATAAGAAAGAACTAGATAATGAAGTTTTGAAAGTAAAATTAAAATGAGTGTCTCTATACAAGTGACATACACTTTGTGGGAACCTCTCAGCAATCCTAATCTATCTGTGTCACTCTAAGGTATAGGAAACACATTGGGTAGACACAGAGGGACACTAGAAGAAAAAGAATGAAAATCAACCAAGATAGCCATTTCTTCTTTCCCATCAAATGACCACATCAATGGATCTTGACTATCAATAATGAAGTAAAATTCTTAGGGATAGAGACTAAATATGGACCAGTTCCTAAAAGAATATGAGAAAAAGACGGGTGGTCTGGGACTTCAGAGGGATTTTAATCTCTAAGATGTAGAAAAACTGAAATGATGGTTATGCCTCCAGCATGTGTATTGTGAAGAAACCACACAAAGCCTCAGTAATATGAGGCTTTATACAAGAAGTCCCCACCAAAAGCAGATTATATTAGCTGATGTACAATGAATACATTTCAGTAACCAAGACATTGAAAAGAACAAACAAAAAAAAAACTAGAGAATAGAAAAAATGATGATGTGTATAAAGACCACAAATATAGAAAGCTTACAATTATATAAACAAAAAGTTGAAAATGTTCATGACTAAAGTGATAGCCTGCTAGAAAAGTATACAAAAAAAATAGGTAAGTTACATGAACTGAATGAGACTCTAAGTAATTATTAAGATTATACTACTTTAATTAATTACTATTTTAGGTTTTTGAAGATATTATACATGATTCTCAAATCTATATTTTTATACCTCTCCCTCTCACATTTTAAGTTATTAATGTTTTATCCCCTCAGCACATCAAATTCAACGTTTTCTATTATTGTCATTATAATTATCTTTGCTGTTGTTGCATATTTAGTATGTTCTATTAAAAAACTAGTGAAAACCACATGCAAAATATTCTTGCTGATGTGAAGATTTGATCTCTAAATTGATTAGACATATTCAAATACAGAACAAGCGTTCATCAATTGAAATTTTCTATAATAGTTTGAAAAGATAGGAATACCAGAAGAAGAATAAAGGAACTACAAAATCAAGGTGTCATGAATGATTTTGTATGTGTTTGTGTGGAATATGAGAATGAATAAAGAGGGAAAAACCTGAAGAAATATTCAAATGGATAGTCACAGAATTCTTGTAAATTTATCTTGGCAAATATAAATCTACAAAATGACAAAATTAAGAAAAAAATCAAAGTGAGTTTTAACATAAGCACAGATTCAGGAAGCGAGCAAATGACAAAACACTCTGGTATATTATACTCAATATTCTGAATACTTAAAATAAAAAATTCAGAAAGAGTTCAAGCAGAAAAAGAATTACCTATATGTTTTCTGTCTAGAGAAAGAATAGAAAACTGACTGTGGTTATTTGACCCAATTGGCCTCGATAGGCTTATATATTTGAATGTTTGGTTGCTAGTTGGTGGACTGTTGAGAAAGATTAAAAGTGTGGCCTAGTTTGTGAAGTGTCCCAGGGGTGAGTTTTGAGGTTCCAAAAGCCTGTTCTTGATCTGTCTACCAGCAACTATCAGAACAGATTTGAGCTCTAATCTGCTTTTCTAGCACAAGGCTTGCCTGACAACATGCTTCCTGTTATGATGATAATTAACCAACCCTCTGAAACTGTAAGCTAGACTTTAGTTAAATGTTTTCATCTATAATTTGCCTTTTTCATGGTGTTTCATGACATCAAATAAAACTACACTAAATTATTTGAAAATATTAAAACAATGAGGGAATGGAATCTAAAGTTTAAAATGTGGAGAATTTGTCTCAAGTGCATTAAAATCATTGTCTGAATAAAAAGATATAAAAAAAGTTAATAGGACATAGCAGGACATAGCAGGACATACCCATGAGCCTTCTGTTAGCTTGACTTTCAGGAACCTAATGCATCTATCTTCTTTCTTCAACAAGGGATATTTCAACCCATAAGAAATAGTTAAATAATATTGTATCTACTCTGAATGTCATATTTTGTTTGTTAGTTTGTTTTTTGCTATGTGTGTGCTCTCTCCAGTGATGTTTCTGAGCCTTGTTGTGGGTGATTATTTTCATCCTCTGGTAAATGAGTCTGGGGCCACTGTGACATTTTATGAGTACTTGCTTTCACTTCCTTCCATAGTATACAGGTTTTCATTGTGCTAATCAGCTGCTAGAAAAAAAATACTATTTCCAAGTTTCATTGGTTAATATGGATGTAAACAAAATGTTTGGGAGGCCATCTTATGGACTATCACAATATATGTTGCCTCCCATTATAGCCTACAGCCTCTTAATTGATTTGGTTTTGGTTTTCTTTTCCTACTGGGCTACTTATACCAATTATAGGTGCATGGTATTATTCCAGTAGACTAATTTATCATTATGACAATATTGATACAACTATATAATGCTGTGGAAATGCCTTTCTGTATGCTGTGAATATCAATCTTTAAATAAAGCAGCTGTTTTGGGCCCTGACAGGCACCACAGAAAAAGTAGGAGGAGAAATCAAAGCATATGCAGGAGAAGCAGGGTGGAGTCAGACAGACTGAGCCAACCGCCCAAGAAGAAACACCTAAGGAACACAGGTGAGCCACAGGCCACATGACAGACAGATTAATAGAAATTGGTTGATTTAAGATGTAAGAGCAAGCTAGCAATGTGCCTAAGCCATAGGCCAAAGAGACCCCCTTAAAAAAACCTCTGATGAGAAGAGATGGCCATATCAGCTTCAAGGCTACAGACTATGTTCCAGTCTCAAGAATCCGTGAGATTTTCGCCGCCCCTTAATCAACAAGAAATAGTAATGCAAAACTACACCCAAATTCCCCAAATATTGCTTATAAATGTTTATTTTCATTATAAATGGTTAATGGTCATAGTTAATCTCATTCTAAAAAATATATGGTATATGAATGATTTTTTTATAAAAAAATATGAATGATTTTTTAAAAAAGATTATTGAATTTACTTAGATCAGGAAATAATCACTTGTTAATCTCAAAATGTTTTACATTGGTATTAGACTTTGGTTTATTGATACAAATTTAAGGTCAATTCTTCTATGCGGTATATATTTTTCTACTCTTGTTTAAGATATGATGTTTATGTAACTGATTTAAAATTGTAATGTATAATTAAGGAATGCATGTTACTTAGATTTTTAGATATATAAAGATATAATTCAATTAAATAGGTGATCTTCAAACACTTCTAAGATCTACAGAATATGGCATTTAAATGTTTTAAGAACTTTCCTGTACAATGAGACAGATCTGCTCCTGGCAGCACTAATTTACTTCAAGAGAAAAATGGGCATTGAAGAAACTCCATATAGAGATTAGCTTCTTTGTGGCATTGGTTAGCCACTGGACATGAACCTGTTCTTATATTATATTGACTGCTTCATAATATGCTGTTTAAAGTGGACATGCAGGTTCCATAGAAAGGTTGACCTTGAACTTTGGTAAAACAAGCCGAGGTGGTCATTCAGTTTCCTGCTTTACAGAGAAAACTGTCAGACATTCTTCAGGACTCGAGGATAAGCAACTGATGAACTGTGCCAGAATGGGCAGAGCAGATTTCCTGCTTCACCGAAATGAAAAGAGACTCTGGGCCTGTAGGGTGAAGATGGATGCCCCAACTTTATAAAGGAACTTTGAGTGACTGTCCAGGCAGATAGGTACCATCTCTGTCATTTCTAGATTTTGGAAGTTGCTTGTACCTCCGGTTTACTTGGATAAATATATCCTTCTGTGGTCTTTGATGTAGTTGAAGATAAGACAGTTATAGGTACAGTTTATCTTAGTCATTTGAAAGGTATATTGGATATAAAATTTTAGATTCATAAGGGTAAGGTAGATGCTAAGAGTATTTTCTTTAAGTTTGCTAAATACAAATATACTACATGTTATAACTGTAATTCTTGCTTGATAGCTGTTTTGTTATATATAATTTTGCTATGTTAAAATTGAAGCCTTCCTTTTTTATTAGACCGAAAGGAGGGAGTGATGTGGGAGTGCCTTTTCTGTATTCTGTGAATCTCAATCTTTAAATAAAGGAGCTGTTTTGGCTCGTGACGGGCACCATAGGAAAAGTAGGAGAAGGCATCAGAGTAGGTGGGAGGAGCAGGGCAGAGTCAGAGACAGAAGGAGACAGAAGCCCAAAGGAACAACATGTAAGGAACACAGGTGAGCCATGGGCCACATGGCAGGACAGATTAATAGAAATGGTTTGATTTAAGATGTAAGAGTTAACTAGCAATGTGCCTGAGCCATAAGCCAAACAACATAAACTTAATATAAGCGTCTGAGTCATTTTGGGGGGCCTGAACAGCAGTGGACTGCTAAGAGGTCTTGGGCTACAGGATCTGTGAGTCTGGGCCTCTGACCACCCAGGATCAAGAAACCACAATGTAACATCTGTGTTTAAAACTTAGAGATTAATTTTAATTTTTACTTTCTGACCAATCTACTTGCAGAAATTTCAGTACAATTTATTATATATGACATAGACATTGACTATTTATATTTGCTGTCTTAATTAAAATATAATTGATTTAAATTATATCAATTATTAATTTGTAATAGAATAATTTTATATAACTCAATGTTTACCATATCTATATTATTAAAATTTATAAAATAACATATTTTATATAAATTTGAATATTTCATAAAAATTTAGTTATGAATATGTGTAGTGGGATTTAGGTGTCAGCTGATAAGGTTCTAAGATGCTTAATCAGGGTCCCGAGCTCCTGGAGGGAATGTGGCCAACCTGGAGGGGGTGTGGCCAACCCCATTGATAAGGGGCTTCTGGGACACAAGGGTGCTCTTCCTGGTTGTTGGAGAGACAGGATCGGAATCCATTGTCCATCCATTGCTCATCCACCATTCCAGACTCTAGTCCCTGTTCAGGCTCTGCTATAAACTGTTACCTGTACCGCTATTGTTGGTTTATATTTTAATAAATATCTATCCTGCACTGGTGCCTTCTAAGTAAACTTCGCCTACATCTGGCGCCTAATAGCTCCTGAACCCAACCCCCCCCCCCCCATCGCGGGTTGGGGTCGTTGGCTCCTCAAGCCAGGTTTGGAATGCGCACAGGCAGGTTTAGAGTGTGGGTTGAGTTTAGAGGACAGGCCACGTTTGGACCATTTAGACTGAGCAGGGCCCATTGGTTCTCCTTGGCTCTGCGGTACCCTACCCAGCAGTTCCCTGAGGTTCCTTGAGCCTGCAGGGCTCAGTTTGTAGCTCGCCCCTGCAGTAGTTCACTGTTCAGCACAGGACCACCCAGCAGGTAACTTGAAGCACTGCACAGCCTCACAGCGTTTTGCTGTTCAGGCTGCCCAGTGGTTTCTTGCAGTTACCTGGGCTTGAAACTCTCAGTTTACAACTTGCTGGCCTGCTGTTCAACCACAGACCCAGTGGCCACAGCACGGGACTGCCACTGCCTGCCTGCACAGCGGCTCTGCTAATCTAGCCCTAGTAGCTGAGTTTAAAGTGCACGCACGCCCTTCCCCCAACCTAGCTAGCTCACCTGGTTGCTGATTTGGGTACTGACAAAACTAATAAAAGTTTGCTTCAAAAAGGAGTCCCTTCCTGAGGAAGAGAAGTAATTGCTCATCCTTGATATGACAAATGGATACATGGTAAGGAAAACACATTTAACAAACCTGGGGCAGGGTCTCAATTTTGTCTTTACAGGAAAACAGATACAACTATCTTTAAGAAATTGACTAGACACTGAATAATTACTCACCTGCAATCGAAGACAGACTGATGATGAAGGAATGTACATGACTGACTATGAGACCAACTGATACACATATGCACTACTGGGTAATCTCTCAATTCTTACTGCTTTGCATCTTGCATCTACACCTCAAAAAAAAAAAAAAAGTGGTCCTGATTTGACTATTAATAGGGCTGGATTTGGATTGGGAGCAAGTGGCTTTCTCCCTTTATAAACCCAAGCATATTGGTAAAGAAAATGTGAACAATTCTGTCTAGTATCAGTAAGGCCACCTGGTGTGAGACAGAAGACAGAATGTTAGGGACCAATATTGTGACTTCATCTTAAACCTTGTTTCTGTATCTGTACCTTTCAAACATCCTGTCTGCATACAGTCTCCTAAAGTCATAGAAGATATGAATATCTCTTTTGAGTATCAACAATGCTTAAGTTTTCCATTGTAAATAACATTTCCTCCTATCAGCTATCTACAAAGAATCTGGAACCAAGATGGGGCCCCCACTGCAACAACTCTTACTAGTGAAACAAGAATAAAAGGGAGAGTATGAGAGAGAGTAAGAGACAGGTAGACAGACAGACAGAGGCAAAAATAGAAAAATCAAGAACCTGGTGTGCACCAATCAATGATTGTTTTCAGAAAATAGACTATTCAAAAATGGCTGCAAGATAGCTCTCTATGATTATCCTTCAGACCACACTTCTAATTAGAATTCCAGATGGAGTTAACCACTATTCTAAGAATGGTTATAGATGTATATGGTCAGTCCATTAAGAACTAACTATTGTTTTAGCTTTTACAGGATCCCAAAGAGATGCCATTGCCCTTAAGTCAGCAGGAAGCAACCTTATGACAGACTATGCCCCCTTTCCCAATAAGTTTTATGCTCTGAGGGCTATGGGTAATTATTATTCTAATACAATAGTTATAAGTTAAAGCTAGGTGAAGGACAGAACTATAATATAGCATCAAAGATTTCTTTTGAAGAAGAAAGGGGGAATAGATAGGATATATAAAGGTAGACTGTTCTACCTACCTATATACCATTCCAGCTGAATGTATAGGTTAAGCCAAAGACAATTTGCACTGGCATGGATATTTGTATATTGATACAAATGTAAAATCATTTTACATGTTTAATTGTGATAATTTGTACATCGGTACAAAGTTTAATCTGAGATTGCTTTATATAACCAAAGCAGCTTATACTTCAATATAAATCTGAATCTGTAACTATTATGTAAAACTGAATCTGAAAATGCTATATTTTTTGTATGCTTCTACCTCTGTTTAAAATATTTGCACATCATTGTCATGTATACTATGCAATTTCTACCTTCATTTAACTATACTAGATATAATGTATGGTTGCACTAGTTATGATATATGCACAAGATGTTTTATATATCTCTGTTTAGATGATATATATGTATTTATATGTCTAAAATGCTGTGGCCACTTTACATGGTAATATACCCCTGGATAATGTTTGATAGTCCTACTAAAGGTCATTGTTCAGAGATTGTACACCCTTATATAGGTATTCTAATTTTTAGTACAGGGTTTATTCCTTAAGACGATAAGAACTGCAGTCAACATTACTTAAGGTATCATATCCCAGTCATATCAGATACATGTTAGAATATCATAGATAGACAGGATTTTTCAACCATTTCATAGACCCAGATTATGGCATTTAACATTTGAAATTTGGCTACAAGAGACACGACGACTCCTGGTGTCACTGCTCCTTTCCTGAGATGGTGTTGAGCATCGAGGATACTCCATTGGAGTTTGTCCTTTTGGCAGAGAATGGCCGGTTGAGTAAGGAACTGTCCTTACCTTGATTGCTGACAGTACACACATGGTGTCAAGCTAGATGAACAAGTTGATGGATTGAGACTGATGAAACCTGCCTGGACAGGATAAGACAGTCCCTCCAAAAATTGCCCTTCTTGTGAAAAGATCTGTCAGATACCATAGGCCTATAGCCAATATGATAGATGCTCCAACGGTGCACAAAACCAGAGGTGGTTGTCCAGGTAGCTGTGTTGCTGTCCTCTCCTAAATTTTGGAAGCCACTACTTTCATATACTTCTGACTTTCAAGTGATACATCTTCCTTCTGAGGTCTTGAAGGGGTTGAAGAATAGGTATTTAAGGTTACTACCTCATAATAATTCCTATTGTACATAGTCTTTGTTTAGAACCTTCTTAGTTAGACAAAAGGGGGAGATGTAGTGGGGTTCAGGTGTCAGCTGATAAGGTCCTAAAATGCTTATCCAGGGTCCCAAGCTCCTGGAGGCCAACCTGGAGGGGGTGTGGCCAGCCCCATTGAGAAGGGGCTTCTGGGACACAAGGGTGCTCTTCCTGGTTGTTGGAGAGACAGGATCGGAATCCATTGTCCGTCCATTGCTCATCCACCATTCCAGACTCCAGTCCCTGTTCAGGCTCTGCTATAAACTGTTACCTATACCGCTATTGTTGATTTATATTTTAATAAATATCTATCATGAACTGGTGCCTTCTAAGTAAACTTTGCCTACAAATATGTTTCTGAGAAGTTTGCCTAAAAATTCTAAAAAATATACTTAATATTATTCATAGTACATATAGAAATGCTTTCAAAACATTCCATTTCTAGTATTAAAAGTCATCATTTCCTAATTTAATTTTTTCATCTCAACATTAATTCCCATTATTTTCTTCAGTTAGTTTATAATATAAAAAAGATGTCATAAAATAGACCCAAACTAGAAAATGTGTTCTTGTAGCTAAAATAATAAATCCCCTTATAAATAGACTAATCTATATGGAAAGACATGACTTTTAAATTGCTACTCGAATTGCCAGGTGATTTTCTCAAGAGGAGGCAAATGCTTTTATCTTTCTGGTTAGGACTTGATATTTTCACAGAGGGTTATTGTAATGATCACAGGTAATGTATCACCAGGTTCTTGTATGTTCTGAATTTATGACGAGATGTATTTGTCAAACTCCATGAAGATACTCCTTGGTTCCTTGTTCAGGATTACTTTCTGTTAGAAGTTCTGCAGACAGAAGCTATTTAATAAAGTCTTCACTACTAGTTAAAATGATGTCCTACTGATGCCATTTGGACATCTGCTGGAAACAACTTTAGCTTCTCTGTTATGAGCCACTGTGGAGTCTGTGAACAGCTTCCTATACATAACTGATGTGAGCAAAAGTGGTTAATCAGCATTCTGGTAGACTGGTTATATTTTAGTCTTATGATTTGACAAGACAGGAATTTAATAAGGAAGATACTTTTAATAATAATTTATTGTTCAAACTCTTGGAAAGTAAAATAAGTATTTTAAACTTTTCCATTTGCCTAATAAACAGTCATACTAACAATTACTTTTCTTGATCTGCATAGATGGTAGTCCTATGTAATTTCATCAATTTAAATCCACAGGCATAGGGTCATTTGTGCAATCATTCAGTCTTTGTTTCCTTGGTAACCGACTACTCAAAAGATGCAAAATGGCCACCCACTTTCTTTGCCTCTGTTATTTGATCCTGCAGTAATCTATATAATTCTGTATTTCTCTTTATTATTGCTCATATTCAGTTTTGGTTTTAAAGTAGTTTTAGAATCTGATTTTCATTTAATATTTTATATAACATTAAAATAGAAATGTTAGTGACTTCACATGGTAAAATTCTTTATTGGTATAATTCATATTGAAATTTTAAATTCCATTATAGCAGAAATTTACAATCCTATCATATAATTTATGAAAATTACTGTGGAAAATTGCATCTAGAGAGGTTGGTATAGTAAATTAGTTTAAGAAGTATATCATAATATTAATTTTTATATGAAATAATGATTAGGAATATGTAATTGAAAGAACATTGTTACAGTAAAATTTATAATTTATTTTATACAAAGTTAAAGTATACACATATGTCTATGAAATTTCTGAAGGTTATAAATACAGTTTGGACTCACTGAAAACCTTTGCTACATTTTTAAAGAATTTATTACTTCTGATATGTTTGTATGATAAATAATTTATAAACAATGAAAATGTTGGTAATTATTATGTATAAATAATTATTGAACTTTTTTCTGTAAATTTCTTTTGTAATTTTAATAATATCCTTAGCTGGCATGCACAAAAGGCACACTTTTTAAAACTGTTCATCATTTTCCAAACTTGATGATGTGCAGTGAGATTTTCTTAGTATGGATTTTAAAGGCCACACAATAGTGAGGTGTGAAAGCAGTCCTGTCTCTAGAGCTAGCAAACTATAAACTGCTTTGGAGAATACAGTGTAATTTCTAGCTAACTGTTTAAAAATAAATTATGGATTATTTTATTATAATCTTTTAATTATTTTCAAATTATATAGGATAAAAATAATTGTTAAAAATATAAAAGGCTGTTAATATAAAATATTAGCACTTTATTACTTAAAATTGGATGATGTTAAAGGTTCTATAGGTTTTAGAACAGATATTTCTGCTACTTATTACTTGGACATCTATTGAACTTATATATTAACAATAGATACTTCTGACAGTTAACATTTTGCAAACATAATATATATATTTTACATTTTCATACAAACACAGAATAATATGTGATAGTCTTTCTTCTTTCCTGTACATGAATATGTGAAATTTAATTAAATTAACTTTATATCTCTTTATTTGCAATTTCCCTAATTTATTAAAAATAATAAAACAGCAATGTAAGTTTAATAATTATTCACAGGGTAATTTATAGAACATTGTAAAACAAACTTTTTATGAATGTACTCACAACTCTATTTTACAAATATTTATTCATTATCTTCTCTTACAAATAATGTTTCCACAAATATGTTTGTGGAAAAATTATTCATTGTGACATTTTACAATAATTTTTCTTTAAGGAAATATTTTAAAGCAAATGAGAAAATTATAACTTTTTGATTAGTATACATAGAATACAATTCCATACATTTTTCACATAATATCTTATAAGCTATATGTTTATACTTTAATTAACACCTCTAGAATAGCTCTAATAATGCTTGAATATTTTTCTGTAAAAATATTTCTGAACTACATTGATTGTGCAAGTTTTAAAACTTAAGTATGTAAAATATTCAGTCTATTTTCAAATAAATAAATAATTCTAAATATTTCTTTTCACTGAAATAATAGAAGTAATGTAGCAATGACTTTTACTGAGTGTTCTTAGAATTTCATCCGAGTGAAAGCCGAAGGGTAAAGAATATTTTGCCAGACATTTTCTGTGTCTTCACTTTAGAGATTATTTTTCTGCTTAAATTGGTCTTTTCAATTATTTCTTGATACTTTTATTTTGAAATATTTTTATTTTAAATAAAATTCGCAAGTATATTGATGTATTGTTTCTACTTATTCTTCAGCTGTGGTATCATCATTATATCACATTAAAATGATATAGTTATAAAAATAATTAATGGAATAAAAATAAAACAGCATGACTGGAGGGAAAAATGTTAATGCAATGATGTCCATTGTTATTCTGCTATGCTCAGTAGATTGGTACCTAGCGCAGTTACATCAGAGAGACTTTAACTGGCAACTAATGGAAGCAGATGCAGGCCCACAGTCAAATGTTAGGCATAGCTTGGGGCATCTTTCAGAAGAGGAGGAGATATGAATGTCGGAGAGAATCCAAGCAAACTCACAGAATCAACTAACCTGGTTCATAGGGGCTGAACCAACAACCAGGGAGCTTTCATGCACTTAGGCACTCTACGTATACCTTACAGGTGTGTAGCTTGGTCTTCTTACAGGATTTCTAAGAGTGGGAGCAGATGCTGCCTCTGACTCTTTTTCCGGTTTTTAGACTCCTACTTCTATACTGGGCCATCTTGCCAAGCCTTGAGACTTGGAGAGTGCTCAGTCTTACAGCAATTTGATATGGCACGTTAGTTGATTTCCGTAGGAGACCTGCCCTTTCCTGAACAGAACAGTTGGGGAGGTGGGAGCAGAGGAGTAGGGCGTACCGGAGGCACTGGGAAGAGAAGACGGAGGGTGAATTGCAGCCACGAGTAAGATAAATTAATTAATTAAGAGAGAGAGAGAGAGAGAGAGAGAGAGAGAGAGAGAGAGAGAGAGAGAGAGAGAGAGAGAGAGAGAGAGAGTCTAGGATTTTATGTCACAGTTCCATATCTTCCTTTTGCCCAATAATCTATAGTGTGTTTTAATACCTTGGCATAGCTGCTGATGACTTTTACAATCTATTGTGTATCTTACCCCTATTTAACATTTTCTAACATTGAGAATGCAAATAGGCACTTGCTGGCAACACACCTTGTCAGTGAACACACTTCTGTTGACAAAGTATTAGATGTTTGGGTTGGGGAAGCCATAGTGACAATATTCCTTTCTGTCCCTTAAGGACAAGACATCTAATACTCCCCTAAAATTAGTAATAGTGGAAAATTATTATTGGGAGCAAATATTTTAGATTCATGCTCTGTGACCTTCAATTTTGAATAAATGTCTATCTTCTATTATCTATCATCTATTTATTATTTATCTACAAGTGTATATTAAAACATTTTTAATACCATGTTTCTCTAAAGAGCTCTTGTTCACTTTGAACAAAACTTTTGTTTTGTGGAGCTATTGTTCCATTTGATTTGATTGGGCTATTTTTGTATTCTTAATTGTTTAATTGTCTGTTTTTATATTAATTTTTGTGTTTTGTGGGAGTTTTAATTAATGGAAATATTTTTGAAAAGGAGAGAAAACTGAGTAAGTATGGAGGATTGGGGGATATGATTAAAATAAAAATTATAGAAAGAATTAAATTAAAACAAAATTGTGAATGGTTATAACACATAATTATTAGTGAAATGCGACTAATAGTCACAAGTAAATTTTATTTCTTTTGTTGTTTCTCTGTACTGCCTGCATTTACTGAAGTGTAAGCTCTCAATTGGGGAAAAGTATAGACTATGCTTATGAAGAAAAAGGACCAATAAAAAGTAAGTCCAGAAAAGTTTGTCTCTACACAGATGCAGCCTTGACATGGGCATACTAAGGAATGAAAGTGGAGTAAATAATGCAAGGAAGTATCAGAAGAACACTTAGTAATTAGATAGTTAAGCCCAATCTGAAATGCATTTAAACTTTCAATTTTGACTTTTGTATTTTGTAGTTTTAGTAATTCATAAATTTGTAAAGTCAATATGCTTGAATTCAAAACAATGAGTTAATGTGTTCAAAATTTTTGAATGAATACTTAATCAAAGCAATGAATAGTGAAAGGAATAAATATGTCTACAACACTTGACACATTTTATTGTTTCCTAAACTAAGAGATTGGTGCTTTCATTTACTAGAAATTCACAAAGAAAATCTTTACACAGTAATTCTAAAGAAATAATTGTTACACAAAATTACAAAAGATATAAAGTATGGATAATTTATTATTTTTCCCAAAACATATAGTTTAAGAGGAAGAGGCAGGAAAGGTAGATTAGTGTTTAAAACATTAATGGTCTTACAGAGGGCCATGGTTATGGCACCAGCACCCGTATGGCAGCTCACAAGAGAGGGAAGACCGGAAAGAGTAAATTGTTATGTAAGTGGATAATTAGGGAGAGAGGTCTTGCATTATATCAGACTGATTCTGAGTGCTTTAACTTTAGATCTGGGAGGGCTGCTTCTCTCTTTGTCATATTTCTTTTTGTGTTAAATACAACAATCTTTCTCCATGAAGAAAAAAAATAATAAATAACAAAGCCATTATGCCTGCTATAGACTTATTTGATTAAAATTTAATCAATTAATTGTAATACAGTTTTTCAAAAACTTGATTTTTTTCAATAAAAGTATTTAAAATCCCACCTGGAAATATGAAATTCTTTTTAATTGGCACTGAATATGTGGGTCAGTGTTTCATTTATACAAATTCCTAAATATATATTAACTAAGTCATTCTAATCCCTCTCTTCCTGTGTTTGGATTTGTTTTAAATCAGGTTCTGTGCTTCCTCTGAACTTTTTCTGAGGGAAGAAATTTGAATCTAAATATAGAGCTTTCTTCAAAACAAGGACACATTCAGAATGTTCTTTTCAGTGATAAATATCTTTAAACTACATTTATTATAAGTAGGCTGAATTACTGTACTCCATTTTAGAGAGATGTCATGCTGAGGTGGTGTTTTAAAAATGAAGTCATTCTTTAGCTATCCTTACAGAACACACTTTTAAAGGCTGAAACTTTAAAAATATTCATTCCAGGAATGAGCAATTTTTTTTTTTCAAATAAAATGACTGAACCTTTACCGGCTGGGAATGTGCATTTATTTCAAAATTGGTCATCAATGTGTAAGGCATTTTTCCATATGACAGGACATGCAGATAGGATATTTGGGAGAGAATAAGACATGAAGGGTACCACAAATTATACTAGGAATATTTTAATTCAGAAAAAAAAGACTGAACTTTTCAAAACTGGTAATCATGATAAAAAATAATCAGGTCTTTATTTCAAAAATAAAATTTAAGTTACAGTGTGAAATATATATGGGAAGTAAAGGATATACTTTAAACACTGGGGTACCTTATATGAATACAGAAAGTACGTGAGCTGAGATAATGACAGAAGGGAGGGAGAGGTTATTAAGGAAAGTGATAAAATTATATTAGGTCATTTTCTGATTGGGATTAGAAGGCCAGAAAAATAACAGATACAGGATACTGACATTTTATGGAATGCTCTTGGGTAAAAGTTAAAAAAAAAAAAAAAAAAACTTGGAAAGGTATTTTACCTCTCTGTCATAGACATTTGTAACTGAATGTTTTCAAGTAAAACATCTACTTTTTTACTTTTAAGAATATTTATAGGCCAAGGGGCGGGAAGTGGTAGAATCAACAGAAAATGTATGTCAAATTTTGCTTACTTATGCATTGACTAAAATTAACAAATACGGAAAGCATTTTAAACAATTGAGGAGGCCTTGTATGTGCATCTGTATAGGTTTTATTAATCCAGCAGCATTTATAATCAAATGGTTTTTAGCAATTTTTACTACTTCATTTTTTTTCAAAAAACTTAAAGACAGACAGTAACATATAGTATCCAGACACTCTTTGAAATTTCCATTTTTACATGGCTTAGCATTATTACTTTTTCCTATATTTCTATTTTAAGGACTTTACCCTTATTCTTTTCTCATTCAAGCTTACATATATTTTTAACACACTCTAAACCAGTTAGAGTTTATTTTTTAATCTGTCTTTGTAATTTTCATTTCTTATCTTTTTTTATTGCAGACTACACCTCTTCTTGGGTAGGATGGATGACCCCACCCAATTCCCTTTATTTCTTTATGTTTCTGAACATACTTTAATCTGCCAAGGTGTAGCTAAGGATTACAGGATTGACCAGGGTGGCTGGCTTGCTCCACTCAGCTTTATAGAACTTAGTTTTTTAGCGAAGGTACTTGTAGTACCCACAATAACTACTCTGAAGAAATTTCGGGTTCATATAACTACACTGCCATTTGCTGTTCATGAATCTCATTTAAGTATTTGGCATCAGGGCCTCTTAAAAAGACTCACAAATATTTTGCTGCTAACACTGAGTCAGGAAGCATCTCTTCAAAGAAAAAAAACCAAAACCACACCCCTGTTTGCCTCCAATAAACAGAGCTGACCCAAGAAAATGCTGCTGCTACTAAAAAGCAGTCTTTGACTCTCTTTCTTTTTTAGCTATATAAAAGGAAAGCTTAAATACATCATTTACAGCTTGTTGCTTTCATCTAGACTCCTGTAAGAATTCAGGAACAGGCCATTTTTTAGCTTTAGCTACACTCCAAAAACCTGCCTGACATTTTTAATTCAAATCCACATGCCACTCCAGGGTATCTATGAACCAAGGCTCACATGAGAGACACAACTCAGAAGCTGTTTTGGGCTCTGATTCTGTGTTCTAGAACTCTTTTAAGTCTTTCTTCAGCTTTATTTTGGTGTATATCATCCATGTTGGGCCACTATTTGTAGTAGTAGGTTTCTGGCCTGTCTGGCATGTGGTCCTGCAGTACTGCAGATCCAATGACCCACAGTCCACAGAAACACATGGATGCTTGCATTAATTTTATGCTGATCAGCCTGTGGCTCTGCATATTTCTAGCTAGCTTTGCTCTTAAACCAACCCATGATTCATATCCCGTTCATCCATGTGGCTTGTTACCTTGTAAAAAATCAGTATAGCTGTCCTCTGAATGTGCTGGCTTCCCTGGAATCTCTGCTCTGCTTTTCCTGTTCACAGAGGTTTCTTAGTGTTATAGCCCCACCCATACTTCTTGTCTGCCTTTAGACAATCAGTATTTTTTATTAAACTAGTAGGCAGGACAATTATTTACAATGTAACAACATAGTCCCACTATAGTGTACTTTAATAAAATATGTCATGGTCATTTTATAAAGTTTAATAATGATGCAGCATCTTCATATAAATAGATGAAAATAAGCCCACATTTGTAAAAGTTTTTTTAAATATGACAGGCAAGTGAGATTATTCTGGGGCTGTTATAACTCAGTGAAAACTGTATTATAGTATTACAGTTAATAAAGCCAATAAGAATATATATTTTTTCATGCACATAGGAAGTGGGAAAAGAGGAGAATTAACAATAACGAAACAAAAGTAAATACACCTATTAGCTTTTTTAGGGAATGCTGTTAAGTGTAGTCATGTTGTTTGTTTGCTTTAACAGTAGAACATGCAACATAGTATATTTACAAAAACAGATATTATTTAGTTCACAGTTTTGGAGGATCAAGCTTTTAGCAATAATCCTGATAGAACTGCAGAAATGTCTTATGGCAACTGCCTACAACATTGCCGGAAAGAATGACAGAGGGAAAGAGGACTGGACAGCACCCTGCTGAGAGGACACACCCATATAAGAATGTTTTAATGAGAATAAAGTCAGCTTCTTACAAGTACTACTCTAATCTCTTTGGAAAATGTGACTTCCAGTGACCTAAGGCTAAGGTCCTGTGGTTATGCCCTATCTCTTAAATGTCTCATAAACTTACAACGTTGGTGGTTACTACACTGGACAAAGCTTTCCAAACATGAAAGTTTATGGGGAAGAAGGAGGAAGAAAAGGAGGAGGAGGGAGGGAGAGAGAGAGAGAGAGAGAGAGAGAGAGAGAGAGAGAGAGAGAGAGAGAGAGAGAGAGAGAGAGAGAATGTTATAGAATATTATTTTAAATGTTAAAAGAACACAATGTCATAATAAAATCTGTAGACAAATAAAAGGAACAAGAAGAATATCACTCTGAGTGAGGTAGAGTAAACACATAACAAAGGATGAACAGGCTATATTCCACAATCCCCAAAAATAGGTAGAGAGGAGGACTCTAAGAATAAAACACATGATTACCCCAGGAAAGAGAAATCCTTAAGATCTCATGGGTAAGTTGGGAGGGAGTGTAGAGGGGAGAGGATAGGTGTAGGGATTTAATAGAAGTTTCAGAAGTTTTGGAGACATCAGAGGGAATCTACCCACAGTCTATGTGGGGGGTTTAGTGAAAGCTCCAGAAGTCCCAGAGCTCTTACCACAGTCAGTCTAGGAAAATCAGAGAGTGATGACTCAAACCTTTAATCCCAGCACAGGGAGAATCCTGGGAGTGGTGACCTACACCCTTAATCCCAACTGAGTCAAGGTCACTTCAGATTATAGAAGGAATTCCAGGCTCCCAAGCAGGTGTGGTGGGGCCATGCCTTAATTACAGAAAGAGTACTTAAGACAGGATAGAAACACAGAGGGGCCATTCTAAGGGAAGTGAGGCTGAGGAAGCTGGAAGACAGCTGGGTAAGATCTGACTGTGGTGTTTATTCCATCTAGTATCTCCAACTTCTTCAGAGATCTATTCCTGCATCTCATTCATTCCTGTGACAGATAGGAGATGAGAAGATGAGGGTTTGAGGGGAGGGATGGAGAGGCGAGCAATGAACGAGATATTCTGAAAGAGCAAACTCTTGTGGGTTCAGGGAGAAACCTGGTGGGAAAGAAATCCACAGGAATCCACAAGGAAGTCCCAGATAAGACTCCTAGAAATGCTAGAGAGGGATGCCTGAATTAACCTTCCCTGTAGTTAGACTGATGAATACCCTAATTGTCATCATAGAACATGCAATGACTGATGCAAACAGATGAAGACATCCCAGCCCAGCACTTGCACAAACCCCTGGAGTTCAGTTGAAGTAAGGGAGGAGCAACTAGAGAAACAAGGGGAGGTTCAAGAACACAGTGGAGAAAACCAGAGGGACAGCTGACCAGAGCTAATGAGAGCTTAGCTATACTGGACTGACAGCTGGAGAGAGCCTGCATGGGACTGAACTATATCTTCTGAATTAGGGAAACAGTGATGGTTGCAAAGGTCAAGCTGTTGATGGAGCCATAGCTATAGGACCAATAGCTTCATTCCCTATGGTGTGATGCCTTGTTCAGCCTTGATGCAGGGAAGAAGGGATGGGTCCTGCCTCAACTCATTATGATTGCTTGTGCTGACTACTCCAAAAAGGTAGGTCGTACCCCCTTTGAATAGTGTTAAGGGATGAGAGAGACAGAAGATCTGAGCTGGAGTAGGAGAGGAAGTGGAAACAGTGTCAGATATGTAAAAGGAATTTTATTAATAAATATTAAAAAGGGAGGATTACTTTAAGGTGCATCACTACTGTTTGTGTTGTATTTGTTTAACCCTGTGAAGTTTTGATCCTGTGCCTGTCTAAAGCACCGGATGGTCTAATAAATACTTGAATGGCCAATAACTAGGCAGGAGAAAGGATAAGCAAGGCTCACAGGCAGAGAGAATAAGGAGAAAGAGAAATCCGGGAGGAAAAAAGAAGTAACCAGACTGGAAGAAGACATCAGGGGCCAGACACCAAGCCACACAACCAACCATGCAATAAGATTGAGAATAAGATATACAGAAGCAAGATTTGAAAAAGCTCGGAGGCAAAAAGTAGATGTGATTATTTAAAGTTAAGAAAAGCTGGCAAGATAGAAGCCAAGCTAAGGCCAGACATGCATAAGTAAGAACAAGGCACTATGTGTGGCTCATTTGGGCACTGGTGGCAGGCCCCTCAAAAGAGCAAAGAACAAAATAACCAACAATAGGAAAATTTGTTTTATTGCATTTGTTATCTGCTTCTTTACTAATGCTTTATTTAAAGCTTCTATTTTCTTACTTTCTCCACCAGAATACTCATGGCTTTTCAGTACAAACAACCTTTTATATCTCCCAAACCCCATCAAAGCACCAGAAAAAAAAGTTTAAATAATTTAACTATAACTGACTAAAATGAAATAAAGGGTAAATATAATTTGACAAGAGTGTTATAAATATCTTAGCATGCTATCAAAACCTCTTCACACCAATCATGACAGCATCATCACCAATCCATTCTTTTTCTGGCTGTGCTTCATTGTGACATATGTATAGCTCAGCAATGCAACACCAGAGGTGAAAAAAAAAAATGAAAGAAACCAGAACATAAAAGATAACAGATAATGTTGCAGAGCAGAGATAAGAATAAAAATCAGATTCTCCAAGAAGACACAAAGCAAGAATAAGACAGGAATGAAATGTTCAGTATTTTAAGAAATCCTCAAATTTAGTATTATGTGAAATTATCTTTCAAAAGCATGTGAAAATTACGTTTTAAAAGAAATAAAATTTGAAAGTTTTGCACTAGTAGAGATACATTGCAAAAACTACAGAAGATATTTACTGGAAAAAATTACACAGGTAAGAATGTATAGAAATATGAAGAGAAGCAAAACAAGCAAGATTGAAGGAAAATGTGTGGGAGAGAAAGAGAAGGGAGGGAGCCAGGAGTGGGTGACAAGACTGTGCTCAATTCTCACATGTATTCTACCTTAACTTACGATATCTTAGACCAGGTTTCTCTCGGAGCCTGGAACTCATGATTTTGCTATGCTGGTATGGTGGTTTGAATGAAAATGACCTCCATATGCCTTTAAGGGCATGGACTACTAAGATGTGTAGCACTGTGGTTATTTTGAAGGAAGTGTCACTGGGGGCTTTGAGGTCTTTCTTAAACATAGAAGCCAGTCCCGATGTCTTCATGCTGCCAACATAAATAGATGTAGAACTCTCAGCTCGTCTCCATCATGATGTTTACCTTCAAGCTGCCATGCTTGCTGCCATGATGACAATGAAATTGTAAGCCAGTCTCAATCAAATGTTTTCATATTAAGAGTTTCCATGGTGATGGTGTTTCTTCACAATAGAAAACCCAGGACACTTAGCTAGTCATCAAGACTCCCCATACCTACTGTTCATGTCTTCATCTTTCCAAACAAGAACTTTACCTACAAAGCTATCTCTTCAAAGTCTTTTAAAAATAAACTTAATAAAATTTTAGTATGTTAAATATAATAGATAATAAATTTGCTATTTTAAATCTTCATGAACATATATATATATATATGTATGTATATACATACACACATACTATATGTGCTTACCTTTAAGTGAATCATTGTGATAATCCAAGAAGATGGAACGGAAATCAGAAGCTTAAAATAATGAGAATCTTACTTTAACAGTGAAATAGTTCATTATATAAGAGCAGATTAAAATGAGTTGTGAATACATATTGAATAATCTAAGACAATTAATTAAAAAATTAAAGTGTAACTAACACTTTAATAACAAAAAAGAATGAAAATAAAAAAATTAAATTGTCATTTTAAACTTCAACAGGAAATAAGAATAGAATTAGAAATAGGTTCAACATTAAAATTAAAAATTAAAATTAAATTAAAAATAAGGCAACAAACATGGTGCATTTAGAAAACACAGCAATAATTATTTATGAATAAATAGATGTTACAATTAAAGAGTTTTCCAAAGTAGATGAATATAAGCATCAGATGTATATTTTCTACAGGATTCAGTTAGAAGCAAAACAAAATATATTACTGGTCAGAATGAAGCTGGAATTAAAATATGTACCATTACAAATTTACCCAAGGCAGTAAAGAGTGTAAGAATATTTGTTTTACACAGAATAGACTTCAAAAAGAAAAATTATAAGGGTTAAATGATGTCATTAAATAATGGCAAAAGTGACAGTTCACTCAGAAAACAAGCAACTCAGGATGGCACTACTGAGAAAATTCTGAGTTATTTTTCTGCCACTAGAATTCAGGTAACCACACAAACACACACACACACACACACACACACACACACACACACACACGCGCACACACACACGCACACACACACTCACATACCACCACCACCGAAAACAGAAACAAGCAGTAAAAAGAGAGTATGACACCTTTAAAATTGAAAATTTCAATATAACAAAGTCAAATTTTGAAATGATTCAAATGCTAATGTTTGAAATCTATTCTTAATAATTACCAATGAGGCTAAGGAAAAAAACTCTATGGTATATATCTTGGTAATATCAGATATCATACCACCCAACCCCTCATGCATACATGTATATGCACACACACATACACACACACACGTGCACATACACATGTGTACATGCGTGTGCACATGGGGAGAGACACACACACACTCTTTTACATACACTCAATTTAATATCAATATCCATAATATATAAATTTTAGAATGTAAACACAAGACGAAAAAAACTTAGCCAATAAGTGGGAAATTAATTGGTTAGAAATTTCTCAAAATAAAGTAAAAATGAATAACAAATAAAAGAAAAAAAGTTCATAGATAAGACTGGTTTGAAAACATTTAAAATAGTTTTTTAAGTTTTAGGGGTCATCTTATAAAAGTATTAACCCAAAAAATAATAGTAGATTCTTTCTGAATGGTTATTATTATTTTTCTTGAGATTATATTATTAAAGAGGATTAATATTCCTTGATATAGATAGTTTATATACTTGAAAATGCCTGATAAATATGATAATTTTATGAAAATACACCTTAGTTTAAAATAAAAGTAATTGTAAAATAAAATAAAAATTTCCTTGAAGTACTTAGGTATGAGTTAGTCTTTGATATTTAGCAAGAGATAGTGAACTAAATAATATGTCTGCAAATTGCTATTTTTAATCTCAATTTACTCCACAGTAAAATAAGGATTAAAGCAAAATAATCTTTTTATCCTGTGAATTTATGATAAATCTGTGGGTGTTCTTATTAATATTTTAAACAAATAAATGAATATACATTTAATTAATATTTTGTTATATATATGATACATATTATATATTAATGGTACTTACAATTAAAAATATTTTCAAGAATCATAATTTTTATTTCATATATATGTATGTGTCTGCATGTTGGTATATATACACAAGTGCAGAAATGCACATAGAAATAATGGTAAAATCTTTTTGTACACTGTGAAGATATGTAACTCTGATAGGATTTAATAAAAGCTGAGTGGACAATAGGTAAGCAGGATTTAGAGAGCAGAGAAGGTACTGGAATGATGGAATGAGAATTGACAGAAAATGAAGAGGAAATAGACGCACAGGAGGATAGGTAAAAGTCACAACACACAGAAATCATTTGTCATAAGAGCTACTTAGAAACAAGCCTAATCTATCTGTCAAGCTTTCATAATTAATAAGAAATCTCGTGTCATATTTTGTGAGCTGCCCCCCCATCTGTCTACATATGGTACTCAACATCCAGCCACATTTATCCACATAAGAGGTAGTTAGAACCCTAAATTTTCTGCTGAGCTTTCATAATTAGTAAGAGGTCACTATGTCGCTTTTTTGTGAGTTGGTAACCCAAAGAGAGATCTTTCTACGCACATGGTCAGATCACCTGTGACTGATCACAACTGGCTGTGAGCTGCCCAACATGGGTGCTGCGTGTCAAAGCAGGGTCTTCCTCAAGAACAGCTCACAGTTTTCTTCTGAGTCATGCTCCAACTTGAACATTACAATTTCTTCATTACAAGTTATATTTGTATTTTTAAAGTTTTAATTATTTTAAAAAATAATAGATAACTCCTATAGTTTTCTTGAGGCAATATGAAATTATAGATAAACTATTATGCACATGTTTTATACAGCTCCCACTGCCTTTTGATCTCTGTGTTGTTTACATAAAGCATGTGATTTAGTAATATCACATGTTTTCCCCTTTCTTAACATACAGATTTTCCTTCATAAAGTAGAAGACTGAACAATATTCTCTTAGTGATATATGTCAAGTAACATATTTGAAGGTGTCATAATTATTGAACTTTAAAAAGGTCAAACTTTTAGTTAACTGAAAGTCAAATTTCATTATCAACACATTTTTAACATTTATTTAAACCTGACAACCTTTTTTCACACTTATTTTATATGACCTAATTTATGTAGCTATAATAAAATTTCTGCACAAAAATATCTTTATTACTTTTATCTTTAACTTTTGTATAAAAATAGTTATCTAATATTTATTAGATTATTTAATACAATTTAATTTTGCCTGGGAATCAACAATAAATAAATTTTGTGTTGAATATAACCAGGTTGAAGGAGGGTCAGAGGAACTTGTGTTGATCTGAGAAACAGGGACTGTCCCCTTTAAAAGAGGCCACTATTTGCAAAAAATAAAGGACAAAATGAAGACCCTGAAACAGTGCATGATAAATCAGGATGAAGAGAGAATCTGAAGTTGGGAAGGCCATCAGGAGCTGGTAAAATGTCTAATCTAGAGCTAGAGGGCTAACTCTCTTATTTGAGGCTCTTTTGGCACCCTAGAAGGGAGGTACTAATTACAAAGTTTATTGGTTTTGGTCTTGTATTTTAGGGCTATTTTTTGTTAAAAATATATTCCAGCTTTTTCAAATGATCTCAAAACCAGCAACCGAGCTTTTGTATGTAGAGCCCCCAGTGTTTTTATTTTGACTGTCTAGAGGTGGGGGATGTTTCAGAACTATGCTTCTGTTCAGCACTCCAACTATTACTTTCCATCGTGAGTCCTCAAAATTTCTGCTATTTTCATTTCCAATCTTCTTTTTTGTCACACCATGGACCTCTAGCTCTGAATCTGTCGGTGGGACCTATCTCTCCAACTGTCACTCTACTTTCCTAAGTGGATCTTTGTTCCATAAAAAACAATTCTTTGCTTGTCCCAGGGACTGAACTTGGAGTATGCATAGACTACCATCCCCCACCCAAGCCTCAGGTAACATCTGAAGGGTAAAAGTGACAAGGAAGGACCAGTCTGACTCTCACTTGACCCAAGACAAGGGTCAAACAACAGAATACACCAATCCTTGAGCTTGTCTCAAGATCAGGCCACAGAATTCCACCATTCCCTGAGCCCAAAATCTCACCAATCCCTGAGCTCGCCCCGGAGTCTGACCTTAGAATCCCACCAATCCCTAAGTTTGTCTCAAGATCAGGTCATAAAAAATCCCAACCAGACAAAGGCTATCCTGCCCTGGAAATTTCCCACTCCAGAACAGAGAGTTCTATTTTGTTTGTTTGTTTGTCATTTTCTCTTTATTGTTGTTATTGCTATTACTTATTTGTTTGTTTTGTTTCCAAAAAAAATCTGTGTGTAGTTTTCTGTGTGCTGTGACTTTGAGGTATTCCTTGTTGCAAGGATATCTTCCCATCTGAGCTGTAACACTTGCTTTGGGAAAACATTCACACAACTGGAGCAGAGTTGTTACACTTACACTGAAGAAGCCTTTTCCTTCAGAGCAGGAACATTTTCCAAATCAATGTAACAAATCAGTTTTAGCTAATATATTAAAGCTAGTCCACTTAAATTTCATCTATGTAGACTACTTCTTGGATGTACTTTGAGATGTCATTAGGAAAATAACATATTTTAAATAAAATATGAGTATATTTTATTTATAATAAAATATGATAAAATAAGAAAATGACTTATATCTTAAGACTTTGCAGGCTAATATTAATGACCCATTTACTTTATTCTATGTGCCAAATGTTTATATATTTTGTGTCTCTGTTACCATAAATGCATCACATGTAATTCTTTTGTGTATATGTGAGTTCTGTTTTTGTGTGTGTGTGTGTTTCCAAATTTGTCTCATCTAACACCTTGTGTACTTTGTACATATAATTATTTTAAATATAAGAAGTATTTTGTATATAAACATAATATATACATACCACATATTATTTTCTTGCGCATTTCTGTGTCTGTGTGTTTTTAAGTGTCTCATTAATCTCATTGGCTTTCTTTGGAAATTAATGTATTAAATACATATTTTATCTTAGCTTTTATTTTTTATTTTATCTTATCTTTTATTTTATTCTTAAAATGGTTACTTGTTATCAAATTTTAATTACATTGTTATATCAGTGGACCATTTATCAAATACATGGACATATTTATTTTTAATATATTTTAAGAAATGTATATGAAGAAATTTGATTAACATTAAGTAATCGCTTCCTTACTTGGTAATGCCATAGAAAATTTCCAGACTGCATTAATTTTTGTGAGCCACCTTTCATCTCTCGTTCATTTGGAAAAGCAATCCATGCACAGAGACAGACATGATATACAACTATTTCTTTCAGAGATAGTCTTCTTGTATTATCAGTTAATATATTTATTTTACATCTGATTGCAGTTTTCCCTTCTTTAACTCTTCCTATTTCCTTTCCCAATACCTTCCTGTCCCCTTAATCTACTCATCATTCATTTAGGTCTAGAAATGGGTGGCCTTTTTATGGATATCAAAAATTATGGTATATTGAGCTGTAGTAGGACTACTATTAACAGAGCAAAAGGCACCACTATATGAGAAATATGTTCCCTGAGGTCATCCAAAGTGTTAGGCATAGTCTGTTGACCCCACTTTTAGATATCCCCAAAGTAGACAAAGCTATACAATTGTCACATATATACAAAGTGCTAAAGTCAGTCATGTGCAGGTTCCCTGGGTGTTAGTTAAAACTCTGGGAGCTCCTATGAGGTAATATTTTTTCCTGGGGGTTTTCTTGTGAGGTTTTTTAACCCTCTAGGTCCTACAATTCTTCCTCCTTTCAACAGGGTGAGGATCTCTGAATCTATTTCCATCAGTTGCTAGATGAAAACTATCAGATGACAATTTGGTTAGGCAACAACCTATGAAGAAAACAGTATCAATAGGCATCATTATGGACATGAGTTTTTGTGATTGTGTTTTGTTCCAGTCTAGGTATCTGGGCCATTTCAGCCCGAGTCCTGTTACTCCAGGCCGTGTCAGGGGTAACATACTCTCATGGTATGTGTCTCAACTTGAACTATTCTTTGGTTGGCCACGCCCACAATCTTTATGTCATCCTTACTCTACCATATTCGATAGGCATGTCAGGCTGTAAATTGAAAATTATGTGGTTGTATTGGTGTTCTAATCCCACCACTGAAAACCTTGCCAGGTCCCAGGAGATGTTCAATTCAGGTTATGTATCCACTACGGCTAGAAGTCTTAGATAGGGTCCTCCTTGTAGTTTTTTTGGAGATTCCCTTTGCATCACATTTCTACTTGGTCCAAAAATTACCACTCCAGCCATTTCTTTCAATTATCTTTCATTCCATCCATCCCCAAGCTGATCAAAGCTATTTCCATCTTCATCTGCTCCCACTCCACCAACAAAATCTCTTCTATTTTCCCTTTCCAGTAAAATCTGGGAGCCCCTGCCCCAACCCCTCTTGAGCTCTTTCTTGTTACCTAGCTTAATTTCTTCTGTGGATTGTAGCATGATTTCTGTTACAGAAATTTTCTACCTATAAGTGAGTACACATCGTGTTTTTCTTCCTTGGTCTGGGTTATCTCATTCATGATGACTTTTTCTAATTCTGTCCATTTGCCTACAGATTTCACAATATCTTTGTTTTTAACAGTTTAGTAATAATACTCCTCTATGCAAATATATCACAGTCCTTTATCCATTATTTGATTGAGAAACATCTCCTTTTTGGCATTCTGGAAATTAAAAATAAAGCTTCTATTAACATAGATGAGCAACTGTACTTATTGTATGAAAAAGAAACTTTTGGGTACATGCCCAAGAGTGATATATCTGGGTCTTGAGTTAAATTAATCCCCAAATTTTGACAAACAGAGGTCTCTTAATAATTGAAACAATAGTTCTAAATAATTAGATATAAAGAATGATTATAGTTTGTGAGAGTACAAATAACATTCAGTTTTGTTTCAAATAATAACTTTAGGTTGGGGGTGGTATAATAAATATGGGAAAAGTCAGAAGCGCCAGTTTAAGGGACTTAAAAGCATGGTAAAACCACAATACATGAGCTGTTATACATAATTCCGAAAGGATTTGAGAGAAAGAATTGTAAGAACCTGAGTGTTAAAGAACATCACAAGAAAACCCAAAGAATAGGCCCAAGATTATTGTTTATTGACTATGAGTCTTTGGGACATTCAATAAAATAATTTACAAAAGAGAGAAATATAAATCTATCCCCACTATTACGTTTGTACTATTTTACGTTGGCATAGTATTTACAAGCACACTGTCCATGTCTTTTAAGTCCAATGTCTAGTATTTATTAATTTTAGTATTATGCTAATATTGCTCTATGTGGGAAATTTTCTTTCCAAACACAGTTCTCTTTGTAAATGGTTTTAATCCATTCCCCTCTAAAAATTTTCCTATATACTATGGGCAAAAAGAATTTTATGTTACTTTACATATGTGTAATATATAGTATAATATATATTAAATCATTCATGTTTGAATATACAAAGGAAGAAACAAAGTATCTGGAAAGAAAATCAAGGATTTTATACACAGAATGTGTAAATTGCCTTCTATTAAAAATGTATAATTTTAATCAGGTTTTAATAAAGTAATATTATTCATAGTGTAAGATATTACCAGGTTGGTAGAAATGACAGAAAACAAGAAAAATGTTTACCCTCTTATAATACAATGGAGATCAACAATAAGCAAGGGATAAAAAGAATGAGAAAATGTTGCTTTGAGGAAGGTGAGTTTGATTAAGCTTCTGCAGAGAAAGAAAATTCAATACAGTCAGGGAAATAAAAGCATTTCAAAGAGTAGATCATGGTAGTAACTATTGCAACACTCTGTCCATATGAATTCCATTTATTGATTTTTGATGAAAATTCAAACTTATTATGTTTAATAGTAAGTTTTAAAGTCAGTCGATATGTTTTATGAAATAACTGTGTAATGTGTAACTTGTTGAGTTTATCTTAAATGTATCTTATAAGTTTAAAATCTTTATCATTAAAAAATGTAAAGTTTTACTAAGAGTAGATTTATATGACTCTGAAGATAACTCAGTAGTAGAAAGTGAGTCAAGCAATAGGCTCCAGTAGAATTTCTCAAAACTTGAGCAACAAAACACCATATCTGAAAGAAAATAAATAACCTACATTATGAAGAATGGAAAAATATATGTTTGACAGCTCATCTAAAGCACATGACTTTTGGAATATACAGTAGAAACATAAGTCTTGAATTATCTATCAATGACCATTAAACACAATTTACCTCATTGTAGTGTCAAATAATTCAGTATTGTTATTTATACTCCCCAAAGCAAAATCTAATTTATGAAAACTGAATATTTAGTCTAAAATTCAGTTTCTGACAAATATCTAAGGAATATTTTAAGTCGATGAAGATTCCCAAATAATTTTCATAAAGGAACTTGCAGAGTGCATGTACATGTATATAAAAATTACAGTCCCTGGCCGAGTCTCCAAACAATAGTGGAGGGGGTACCTAAACAGGACTTCCTTTATAATCAACTGAGTAAACACCCCAAGTGTCATCACAGAACCTACATCCAACAATGAAAAGAGGTGGAGGGAGAGATCCATAACCGAGCACTGGGTAGAGCTCTTAGTCCAACTGAGAGCAGGAGAAGAGAGTCTGTATTAGCAAGGGGATATGGATTATGAGAAGAATTCCTACAGTGATGGCTGGATGGAGCTCTGGGGAGTTCACTGAATCAAGAATAACCACCAGAGATACATCTAGAAAAGGAGCTAGGTCCTCCATAGGTAGACAACTTTCAACTGGTGTGAGCAGCATGTGGAGCCAGGAAGGGTGACATCAGACTGTGTTACTGTTCATGGGCTGACATCTTGGAACCTATTCTTTGAAGAAGAACACCTAAACCAGCATTGACTTTGGGATGAAGAAATCGGACTTGCCTGTAGTGGATCTGCCATGCTGAGCTGACCTGCCTTGGGACTTCCCGCCCTTTGTGGGGAGGCGATGGGTGGATGGGAAAGGGAGAGGCTGAAGGCTAACTGGGAGGGATTGGGAGGAGGGAAGGGAGGGAGAGAAATCATAGTTTTTATTTGAATTATTTTACAGAGTTCTTATATTTCTAATTATTATTATTTAACTTAGACCTGATTTCCTATGGACTATACCAAGTATGAACCTGTGAGCTGAGTGAGGCACTGTGGTATCTTAAGACTGTGCTCAACCATAATTAATTTCAAATATTAATACTCAAGTGAGAAAACAGCTCAGGCTCAATTTTGACAATGAATCTATATTATAGTAATTGATACTCATAAAATTAATTCTCGCAATAAGAGGATTAACTTTTTGAACAGTGTTATCAGGTTGTAATAAGAAACTGAAAATTAAAATATTCCAAATGTATGACTTAGGACAAGAAAATAGATTCAATTAATATTTCTATAGTTATGACAACTATCAAATACTAATTATCTGACTAAGATATGAAAACAACATGAAGATAATTATTGAACTCATGTATTGGAAATTAATTTTTTTGTTTTTTAAATTTTATTTTCATTAAAAAATGTCATGTCTGTAAATGAATCTTCCTGTTCCCTCTCCCCTCCCCTGCAATCCCTCCCAGACAACCCTCAACCTTGCCTCTCCCCATCTACCCATTTCTTTCCCCAAAAGGGTGAGAAGTCCCAAGGTGGGTCAACTCAGTGTGGCACATTCACTACAGATTTATCAGATTCATTCATCCCAAAGTCAATGCTGGGTTGGGTACTCCTCTATAGTGAATAGGCTCTAAGATGCCAGCCTATGAAAGGAAACAGTCTGATCCCACCCCTGCTGGCAGAAAGATAGACATAGGATATACTCACTCATAAGTGAATTTTAGACAAAAAGCAAAGAATACCCAGTCTGCAAACCACAAACCCTGAACAGTTTTGGTTTAGAAGGAATTTAAGAAAGACATCCAAAGATTCCCCTAAGAAGAGAAAATCACCTTAGCAACTAGAGATCATAACTAGTTGCAGCCAAGATGACTTGGGAATAAATCTTGAAAGATGGAGATGGTTGAGTGATAGGAGCAAAGAGTGAGCTGGAGGGAGATGAATATCTCAATAGAGGAAGCCAATATGGGGTTGGAAAGAGACTGGGTATTAGGGAAATATCTAGGAACTCACAGGATGTCCATGGCCAAGTCCCCAAACAATGGTGGAGGGGGTGCCTAAACGGGACTTACCCTATAATCAAATGAATAAACACCCTAGGTGTCATTGCAGAACCTACACCCAACAGGGAATGTAGGTGGGGGCAGAGATCTATGGCGGAGAACTGGGCAGATATCCCGGTTCAGCTGAGAGCAGGGCAGGAGAGGCTGTATGAGCAGAGGGATAGGGATTATGAGGAAGGCTCACATGGTGATGGCTGGCTGGAGTTTTGGGGAGCTCACTGAATCAAGAATTGCCACTGGAGATTCATTAGGGGGACGAACTGGGCCCTCACAGGGTAGGTGGCTTTTGACTGGCATGAGCAGTGTGTGGAGCCATGAGGGGTGGAATTGATTTATTAACCTCTCTTCATTTTTTCTTTTATTGGAAATAGAGTTTTTTCTATACAGTATAGATATATTGATGACAGTTTCCCTACCCCTGTTTTTCCATAATTCTAGTTATTCTACATATTCTCCCACCCAAAGCCACACCTTTTCCTAGTCTCTCACTAGAAAACAACTATCTAAGAAAAATTAAAAATATAAATGAAAAATAATTTTCATTATGACAAAATCAAAATAAGAAAAAGAGCTCAAGAGAAAGTACAAGAAAACATATAGATGCAGTGACACACACACACACACACACAGATACACACACACACACACATACGGACATATAGACACAAACGTTCACACACACACACACACGGACATGGACACACACACACACACACACGGACACACATACTGACTTAGAGACACAAATGTTCACAAACACACACACACATGAAAAATTGTCAAATTGGCAGCAATAGTATATACACAAAGGACCTATAAGGTAAAAATAAAATAAAACAAAAACTTGATTTAACATTATAAGACACAATTCTTTAAAGATATGATTGAGCTCATTTTGTTTTGGCATCTACTGACCCTTCAAGTCATTTGTTTACTCAGTGAGACTACTTGGCAGAAAATATTTTTTTTTTCACTTGCAATCAGTAAGGAACAGCCCCTTTGTTATGAATGGGGCTTGTGGCCAATTCTATTTTCATTTCTAGGACTCCATATGGTGTAGAAACATGCAAGCTCATTGCATGTTGCCACATTCTTTGTGAGTTTAAGTGTGTCAGCCCTTATGTATAGAAAGCCTCCATCTTCTCTGGCTTGAAAGAGTTTTGAGCCCAGAATGGAAGGTTTGATGAGGACTTCCTTTTTTGCATAGGTGTTCCAACTCTCTTTCTGCATTTTGTGAGACAAAGTGTCTTTGTATTTGTTTCCATTGTCCCAGAAGGAAGCTTCTCCCATGATGGCTGAGAAAGGAGTGGAGAACCACAAATAGCCTCACTAGCCTGAGTTTTGGAGGGTTCTCAGGGGACCACTTTGGCTAAGCTCTCAAAAAAACTTATCCTCTAAGAAATATTTTTATTTTTTTAAGTAGTTTCTACGCCACTATATAAATACATATGGGGACTAGAAATTCAAGGTCAGCCTTGAATTTTTTTTTTAACAGTTAAAATTTTATGTCATTCTGGAATATCAGAAATTTAATGTAAAAGATACAAAACAAATAAAGAAGTGCAGGCAGAATGGCTCAGTGGATAAGATACGCACGTGCAACCCAACCCTGAAAACTTGAGTTCAATCTCCAATAGCCCAATACAGAAGAATCAACTTTTGAAAGTCTTCCTCTGATTTCCTTAAATATGTCATGGCATTTATGCATCCTTCCTCAGACGCATCACCATTAAACAAACCACACACACACACACACACACACACACACACACACAGAGAGAGAGAGAGAGAGAGAGAGAGAGAGAGAGAGAGAGAGAGAGAGATACAAATAATACTAGCAATTAAAGGAAAAAACTTAAACAGTCACAAAACTAAAATATAAGAAATGGTAAAGTATTATAAAAAATTTAAAATGACAATTATATATTATCTTATGTATGTTGTAGCATACCAATGTAAGCATACTCAGTATGCGAGATTCTCTTTAATTTTATTATATTCAGGTATTACTAACATAAAATTACATCAGGTTTTGCCATATTAGTTTTTAGAATTGTATGCATTTACATTTTATAAATTCTAAAATTTCTGGAATAGAATAGAAACTATATTTGTATGTGGAAAAATATTACAAAATTATAATGCAATTTCAGAATATGTATAAGATGCTTACATATAATGTAAAAGGGATATATTTTAATTTTAATGTTTTCTTATGGAAAAATATTACAGTAGTTACTTTCACTGAAAAATCATGACTTAAAATAAGGAATACATGAAAATATAAATATTTATGTATTGATGATTATATTGGTGTTATGCAGAAGTTGGAATTTCAAAGTAAATTACTGGAGAAATTTTATGTCTTGAATAGAGAAAGCAAAATAATTAATCGAAGTATTATAAGATTGCTATTTAGAAAAATACAAAAAAACTATATCTATTAAGGAAAATAAAATTATAGAAATTTAACTGTAATTAATATTTGTAATTAATTTTTAAATTTTCTTTTAAGAATTAAGCACTCTAAAGTCTGCTATAAACAAGTTTTAAATCACATTGTGCTTTATCTATATATAAGAAAATTTAAAAATTAAAATTAAGATGAAAACTCTTGATGTGGTAATGTGACAATTTTTTTTTTTTTTTTACTGTATTATTCTGTTCTTTCCATTCTTAGTGAAATGTGTCTGTAATTTTTAAGGGGGTACGTATTATGAGGAAAATTCCCACAGAGATGGCTGGCTGGACCTCTGGGGATCTCATTGAATCAAGAACAGCCAGCCACTGGGGAATCATCGGGAAAAGCAGCTAGGCCCTCCAAGTGTAGGCAACTGTCACTGGCATGGGCAGTATGTGTAGCTTCAAGGGTTGTTGGAGGGGGGGGGGCGCTGACACTTTGGAGCCTATTCCCTGCAGAGGAGCACCTAACTCAGTCTTGACTTCGGAATGAGGAAATCGGACTTGCCTGGAGTAGCTTAGCTGACCAACGTTAAGACTTCTTGCCCTTTTGGAAATAGGATAGGTATTTGGGGAGAAGGGAGGCTGAATGCTGACTGGGAGGGATTGGGAAGAAGCATGGGGGAGTAGGGAGATACAGGTATAAAAAGACATTTTTAATAAAATAAATTGAAAATATATATATTTAAAATTAATTTATTAAAAATAAGATAATTCCTTAAAAGAACAGATTTCTATTGCTCTGAGAAATGATTTTCCTACCATTTTAAGCACCTCTCTGAAGGCCCTTGATTTCTGTCAAGTATCATTAATTAGCATTTTAATGTCATTAAACTATTATAAAATACTTTACATATTTATAGCAATATAAATGACATAAAATGTGTCCTTCAGAGAGCGGTTATAAAATTTAAGTATATGTAAGATTTGTAGATGCTTTTGCAGCATGTTGTCGCATTTTGCACTAATTCATTAGGATATAATATTTTCTAGTAATTATTCCCACTGTACCATGGCATGAATATTAGAATTTTACAAAGTACTTATGTAAAAAGATAATTTTCCTTGTGCACTCCAAGGAAAAACCTACCAAACAAGTAAATAATAAATTTATTAATCAAAGAAATTTTCATAAATCAGCTGACATATTAATTTTAGCTTCCTATAGGTTATTTTTACAAACCTCAGTCCTCTGATTATATACTCAAAAGATAAACAAATAGCATCTGAGGTTACATAACATACATTTTAAATTACAATGTACTTGTAGTAATTCCTTCAATAAATCTTCAACCAAGTAATATCTATCCATAAATTGTACTATTTAAATTATTTCCAGGATTTTAAAAAGATGAAAATATATACTAATACTATAACCTTACCCCTATTTTTTGTTAGGTAAAACCATAACATAAAAAAAGAACCTTTTAAATGTGATACTTAGGATGATATATGAAAAGGTTTTCAAGATGGGTTCTAATTTAATTTATAAAAACTAAAAAACCCAATTACTAACAAGTAATCGAAACCAATAATGACTCATACAGCAACAGAGATTTAAATATTCTCATTCAGGTGTTGATAAATAAGAAATGAGATCCTTAAAACATCCATTCTTCTTTTACTTGGCTTGGAAAGTTCCTTATAGCATTTCACATTAAAGGATAAGAAGTATTTTCTCATTTTCTTTCTGATGAATAAATATTCTCAAAATATCTAGTAATTATATATATATATATGCATCCACACCTAACATGGCCAGGTGCAATATTAAAAGCATGCTGGAATTCTAAATAAACAATAAAAAGATTTTGTTCCCTGATGTGGGAATGCATTTATGTATGCTGTGAATCTCAATCTTAAAATAAAGGAGCTGTTTTGGTCCATGACAGGCACCATAGAAGAAGTAGGAGGAGAAATCTGAAAATAGGTAGGAAAGGAAGGGCAGGGCGGAGTCAGAGGCAGATCGAGCCAGCTGCCCAAGAAGAAACAAGTAAGAAACACAGGTGAGCCACAGGCCACGTGACAGATTAATAGAAATGGGTTGATTTAAGATGTAAGAGCTAGCTAGCAGTGTGCCTGGGCCATAGGCCAAACAGCATGAAGTTAATATAAGCGTCTGAATCATTTCTGGGGGTCTGTGTGGCTAGCGGGCTACAAAGAGGTCTCGGGGGGCAGGTCTGTGGGTCTGGATCTCTGACTGCCTGGGACCGAGAAACCCCACTACTACAGTTCCCCACTAAATAAATAATTGTATATACAGGTATTTTTAATAATTTTATTTATTTGTTTATTTATTTCTATTCTAACTGAACACGTTAACAACAAATTTAGATCATATCCACCATCACCTTAATCCCCTTCTAATTCCTCCAGGACACTACCCTTGGGTACTATTTTGATTGTGTTCCTACAAATAAAGTTTGCTTGGCGTTAGGATAGATCTAGCCACTAACTGACAAAAATTAACCATTTGAATGACTGTTGATAGAGAAAAGACAAGTAGTAGTAAGTTGAGATAGGGCCAGCCTTTTTAAATGGTACAGAGGAGGTAGGAGGTGACTAGTGGCTGCTTCAGGCTTCTCTGATCTTTCAGATTCTTTCTCGGATATTTGACTCCCAAATTTATCAAAATTATCAAATTTATTACACTCCTCATTCATATCACAACTTCAAATTCCTCTTCCTCTTCTTCCACCTCCTCCTCCTCCTTCTCATAAGTCTTAGTCTTCACCTTTACCATACTGAGTCATGTTGGTGCCATCTATATACTCATTGTATATAAATGTGGGTTCCAGTACCTGCAGCATACTCTGCTACTGTTGGCCACACTGAAGTAGGAAACTTAATTTTTCTTACCAGCTGCCATGAACTGCTGTAGCTCCTCCTTTATAGGGAAGGGCTTCCAAACAAGCAATTCATGACTGTGGAATACATCTTAGTCTCACTGCCAAAGGCCCCAAAAACTGCCCCAGCCACACAACTTCCATCTACATTAATAGGGTCTTGTTTCAGCCTACGCAAGTTTCCTAGCTGTCAACCCAGAGTCAGTGAGCTCCCAATAACTCAGATCAGCTATCTCTGTGGATTTCCTTAACAACTTTGTTCATATAATCCCTTCTCCCTCTCTTAGATTGGATTCAGAGTTCATCCCAATGCTTATATGTGGATCTCTGCATCTGCTTCCATCAGTTGCTGGATGAAGATTCTATGATGACAATTTAGGTGGTCATAAATTTGATTACAGGAGAAGGCCAATTCAGGTACCCTCTCCACTATTGCTTGGAGTCTTAGCTGGGTCATCCTTGTTTATACCTGGGAGTTCTCCTAGCACCCTTACTCTCTATAACTGCCAAATGCCTTCCTCATTGTTCTTTCTTTCCCTCCCCCAACTCTACCATCTCATTCCATCATGTTCTCTTTTCACCTTGCCTTGCCTCCTGCCCTGCCATGTTCCTGATTTACTCAGAAGATCTTACCATGTTCTCCTTCCAAGGGGGATCCATTGATGTCTTTCTTTGGGTCCTCCTTGTGACCTAACTTCTCTGGAGTTGTGGAATGTATCTTGATACTTTATGTCTAGTATCCATTTATGAGTAAGTACATACTATTTTGTCTTTCTATGTCCAGGTTTTCTCACTCATGATGATTTTTTTTAAATTCCTTCCATTTGCCTGACAATTTTAAGATACACTTTTGTTTTACTGTTGCATAATACTATGTTGTGTAAATTTGACACATATTGTGTCTATTCTTCATTTGAGGGGCTCCTAGATTGCTTCTAGATTCTGGAAACTAAATAATGCTACTATGACCACAGTAGAGCAACTGTCTATGTGGATGAAATGTGTGTCCTTTTGAAATATGTCCAAGAGTTGTATTTTTGGATAATGAGGTAGAATGATCCCCAGTTTTATGAGCAACCACCACACTGCTTTCCAAAGTGGTTGTACAAGTTTACACTCCCACCAGCAATGGAGAAGTGTTTCCCTTGCTCTACAACCTCGCCAACATAGGCTGTCATAGTTTTTATGATTTTAGCCATTCTGACAGGTGTAAGATGGTATATCAGAGTTGCTTTACTTTGCTTTTCCCTGATGGTTAAGGATGCTGAAAATTTCTTTAAGTGCCTTTCAACAATTTGAAATTATTCTTTCAGGAATTCTCTTTTTAGATCTGTACTCCAATTTTAAAATGGATTATTGTGTATTTTGATGTTATTTTCTTGAATTATTTATATATTTTGGAGATAATCCCTCTATCATATGTGAGTTTGGTGAAGATCTTTATTTTCATTTTGTAGGCTGTCATTTTTTCTTATTGAATATATTCTTTGCCTTAAAGAGGCTTCTCAAATCCAGGAGGTTTATTTATTAATTGTTGCTCTCAGTATCTGTGTCACTGGTGTTATATTAGGAAGTGGTCTCCTGTGCCAAGTGTTTAAGGCTATTTCTCACTTTTCATTTTATCGGTCTCAGTGTAACTAGATTTATGTTGAAGTCATTGATCCATTTGAACTTAAGTTTTTTGAAGAATGATGCATATAGATCTATTTGCATTCTTTTATATGTCATTATCCAAGTAAGCCAGCACCATTTCACAATTTGTTGAAGACATTTTTTTTTCTACTGTGTATTTTTGGTTCTTTTATCAAAATAAAACCCTGGTGCTTGTGGGTGTATATTAATGTCAGGGTCTTCATTTATATTTTAATCATTCATGTGTTAGTTTTTATGCTAATTCCAAGCTGTTTTTATTACTGTTGCTCTATAATAGAGCTTGGAGTCAGGGATAATGATGTATACAGAAGTTCCCTTATTGTACATAATTGTTTTGAGCATCTTCAGTTTTTTGTTTTCATATATGAAGATGAATATTTTTCTTTCAAGTTCTGTGAGGAATTGCACTTGCATTTTGATGGGGATTGCAATCTACAAGTTCTACTCTCTCCCCCAGAGCCAGAAATTACTGTGAATACTCACTGGCTCACTGAGACACAAAATAAGCCAACTCTTATTGGAACGAGTGACTTTCTGAGTCCATGAACCAAGATCAACCCCTGAGACACAGTACAATGATTCGTTCAACAGCATTAAGAACAATATAGCCCACCAAAACCTAGAAGTTCTACAACAGGAAGACCTCAACATTTCAGTGTAGAAGAAGCAGAAGAAAATGGCCTTAAAATGGGTTTATAAATATCATAGAAACATTTAAGGAGGACATTAAAGAAGAAATGAAAAGTCCCTTAATGAAATAGAGCAAAACAGGCAAAAAATTGTAAGAAGTCAATAAATCCTTTATAGAGAATGACGAAAACCAAGAAAAAGCAACCAAACATGTGAAGAAAAGAGTTCAAGATTTGACAATTGAAATAGAAGCAAGAAAGAAGACACAAACTGAGGGAATGCTAGAAATGGAAAATCTTAGTAAACTAGCAGGAGCTACAGGTGCAAGAATAACCAACGGAATACTCGAGACTGAAGAGAGAATCTTTGGCATGGAAGCTAAGATAGAGGAAATAGATTCATTAATAAATTTAAACACTAAAGTCAAAAAAGTCTCAATATAAAACATTCAGGAAATCTTGGACACCATGAAAGAGCAAACCTAAGAATAATAGAAATTAGAGAAAGGGGAAAATACCAGTTCAAAGGAATATATTCAAAAAAATCACAAGAGAAAACTTTCCCAACTTAAAGAAGGAAATGCCTATAAAGATATCTGAAGCTAATTAAACAAAACATAGACTAGATCCCTCACCCCAAAGTCCACTCACCACCAAATAAATAAGCCACTAAAAGTACAGAATAAATAAAGAATATTAGAATATAATAAGCTGAAAAGGATAAAGGCCAGGTAACTTATAAAGACAGACCCATCATAATATCTGAATTCTCATGGAGACTTTGAATGCAGAAGGTCCTGGAAAGATGATATACAGAAATTTAAAGACCATGGATTACAGCCCAAATTACTATATCAGTAATATTCTCAGTCACCATAGCTGGAGTAAACAAGATTTTTCATAATGAAACCATATTTAAACAATACTATCCACAAATCCATTTCTATAGAAAGCACCAGAAGAAAAACTCCAAAATAAGAAAGTTTGATGCATACTTCAAACCCACAAATAATAGATAATACAACAGAAGGGAAACATATATATGTGTATGTTTCTGTTATTATTGCATATATATATATATTTATAAAACCACCAAAAATAAAAATTAACAATTATTGGTAATTAATATCCCTTTATAAAAATAGGCTCAATTACTCTATTAAAAACACAATGGATACAGAAACAGGATCCATTCTTCTGCTGCATACAAGTGTAGCAGTGGGGTTTCTAGGTCCCTGGCAGCCAGAGGCCCAGAGACCCACAGACCTGTCACCCGAGACCCCTTAGCCGCCCACTGCTCAGACCCCCAGAAATGACTCAGATGCTTATATTAACTTCATACTCTTTGGCCTATGGCTCAGGCACATTGCTAGCTAGCTCTTACATCTTAAATCAACCCATTTCTATTAATCTGTTTGTCACGTGGCCCGTGGCTCACCTGTGTTTCTTGCATGTTTCTTCTTGGGCGGCTTCAACTCGATCTGCCTGACTCCGCCCTGCTTCTCCTACCTATGCTCTGATTTCTCCTCCTACTTCTTCTATGGTGCCTGTCATGGCCCAAAACCGCTCCTTTATTTAAAGACTGAGATTCACAGCATATATAAACGCATTCCCACATAGCTATTTTGTTATATATAGTTTTGCTATATTAAAATTCAAACCTTCCTTTTTGATTAGACAGAAAGTGGGAAGTGATGTGGGAATGTGTTTATATATGCTGTGAATCTCAGTGCACTGTGTATGCCACCATCCTTGGATAGGGGGTCCTGATTCTAATGACTAATCTGATGAGCAGTACCCCACTATGGACTCTGTTTCAGCTTCTGCCTCCAAATTCTTTATTTGCTTGAATTTCTGTTGTAAGTTATCTTAATGGATGGACTATAATTTGATGTGTAAGCGAAGTAAAATCTTTCCTCTCCAATTTACATTTGATTACAGCATTTTTACTATACCAACAATAAGCAAACTATGACAGCTTTCAAGGAAGTTACGTAGGTCTGTTGTTGCCCATCTCAAAGAATGGCTGCCTAAAGTTTTTGTATAAAGGCCATCTGAGGACTACATGGTTGAATAGAGACCTCTAATTGGTCTTGGTATTGTGAATGGTATCAACAATATATCAGAAGTTCTTTTTTCTTCCTTATTCCTAGATATATTATGCAATAATAACAGATAATTTACATTTCTAAGTGCTTTGCTGGTCTTTGGAATCTCCCTTGTCCCATGACTATCACCCATTGCAACTACTTAGGGCTACTGGGACAGAATCACACAGGCCAGAATCAGATTTTCTCAATGTCAAGACTGTATAAGGTGCTTAATTCCCTTAATTGACATATTATAGTTTTTATAATTTATGTTTATTATTTGTAAGATCTTACACATGGTATTTTCATTTCTAATTCATTTTGATTATACAATTGTGAAATATAAATATTAGATTGAATGGAGTTACAGTATGATACATGTTCATATTGTATTGGTTAAAAATTAGATAACATCTTCATAGTTTTTCTCTTTTTGCTTTGTTACATTACAATGTTTATATAAAGTAAATAATTTCCTCATGACTTTTCCACTCATACATTTACTGTATCTTGATCACAAGCTTCTTACATTAAGTTCCTCTGACTATCACATGTGCTGATAAATCTAAATTTAAAAAACACAATTTAAGGAACTTTTTTAAATTATTTTGTTTTTATATGATTGAACATTTTAATATTTCTGAATATACCTTACTTTTAAAATATTAGCCTATGCTTTTTTTTTAAATCAGGAATACTGTTTCATTGTCTTCCTGATATTTATGATGAGTAAACAGATTAATACACGATTCTGCTCATGTGTTTACTCAAATTCTCTGAACTTTAGTTTAGAATTAAAAAAAAATATGCTGCTTTAAGAATACATCTTTGAATATTTCCTTCTCAGGAAATATTAACTTATAAAATGGTGTTCAGAAAGTTACTTAATATAAATATATGCTATATAACAAAACAATTTCAGTTGGTTTATCTTATTAACTTTATCATATCTACATCGTATATCTATATCATATACATTTTATGCTACTAAGGCTTAATCTGTGTAAATCTCCCTCTTTTATTTCTTTTATGAATAACAATGTTTTAACAGTAAAATAATATCCCTCATTATTCTCTCCTAAAATGGAAAAACAAATGCTGTTAATTCTTTTTTTTTTCTTGTACTTTGGCACTTTTACTAAACACCATGTGTGACCTACTATATAAGCATATCCAAAGCCAGAAAAAAATACATTTTATGTTCTGATTAAAGGTTCTTTACATGCATTTCCTGCAATACCAATTCTTCAAAGCTATACCTATAACTTCAAGCAGATGTTAATGCTTTGAACTGTAATTAACAGTGTGACACTTATGAGGTAATTTTTAGAATGATTGTAGTGACCATACTTTTACTCCCTAGAAGAGCTAAGTACTGTAATCATCACCTGTCTGTGGTGCTTCTTATGGCACTGCAGGCTATTAACAACGGATGGCTCCATTTACCCAAAGCTTCTATCCTAATGAATTATCAGTAACTGAATTTTTATGTCCAAAAGATGATCTGATAGATGCTTGCCCCTCTTTTATAACATGGAATTCATTCTTGTGTGTAAAATATGATTTAGTGTTATGCTTCATATTTATTTTGGATTTATGCAAATACTATTTTCAAATTATTCAGAAAATACGATTGTTCCCAATTTTGCTTAATTAAGCTGGGAGGAGGAGATGAGGTGGTGAAGTTTGAAAAGGAAACAGTGTTTCTAGGGCACAAAGAGGTTCAATTCTCAACACTGCAAGTTGAGTACACATTTTGTAGTTGTAGAGAAGGGACATGCATTGAATAATCTCATGTATACACATACACACGTAAAAATACATTTTACATGTTGAAAAAATGAGATCTTAGAAGATGAGAGAATGTGAGTCACCAATGTGCAGGAAAACACCACGCCATGGGAAAGGGAAATGTCAAACACTACGTACTAAGACACATGGCAATATGAACAAGAAGTTTGATATTGCAATGCATACTGGGATAGGTATAGGTACTACTGATGCATTGGTTATTTTAAAAATATGGGCTAAAGGATTCTGAAAGTGGTACCATAAAGAGAGGAATAGTTGTTGCATTTAACCTGTTTTAAATATTACAATACAAAATGCATGTATTGTATAATTGTATATTTCAAAATAGTATAAGATCCAAATATTGTAATAGGTTATAATGATACATTGTAAATAATTGCCACACCTACTGGTTTAATAAAAATGCTAACTGGCCAAAGGCAGACAGGAAGTGTGGGCGGGGCTACCAGACTAAGAAAACTGAGAACAGGAAGCACAGAGCAGAAATGACACAGAGACACCATGATGAGACACCAGCAGATACAGAGGAAAAAAGTTGAAATGCTTCTCTAAGAAAAGGTACTGAGACACATCACTAAACAGGATAAGAATCATGGGTTAATTTAAGAGCAAGAACTAACAAGTTATATGCCCAGGTCCAAGATCAATCAGCGTAACATTAATATAGGTGTCTGTATGTTTCAGCAAAAATATGGGACTATAGGCTGGAAAGTCTGTGCCAGGAAGCAAGACCAGAAATTCTGGGCCAGAAGTCACATACAACTGTATATATATATGGGTTTAGCTAAAGAAAATTTAAAAGCTTAAAAGTACAATATGATAAATTTTAACTTAATTATTATTTGTTTTAAAATTAAAGACATTAGTGTGATATTTACATATACAACATATATACAATTACACTGAGTACCTGGGAATAGCAAACTAGAATTAGCTGTTGTTTTTAAAGAAATGGGAAAGAATTATATATATATATATATATATATATATATGAACAATCAAAACTTGATTCTATGCAAATCCAAGATAAAATTAATCTAAAAAATTATGACTAAATCTGGTTGAAGCTTAGGTAGGGTAGTATTTGTCGATAAAGCATTAGGCTAGTTATTACTCCTTGCAGTACAGACACAAGGCTTGCCTTTATGTCCAGAGTTAAAGAACAAGGGAAAGAAGGTCGGAATTTCAAGGTCTTTCATTATATAGGAAGCTGAAAGTCAGCCTGAGATGCATAAGCCACTGTCTGAAAAGAAAAACCTCTTTAGTTAAATATAACTACAAAACTATTAATTCAAATAAGATCACAGTTTAAGCGAAAATGTGGCCATGGATTTGGAAGAGGATATGTTCAGTCCACTGGAGCAATACAGTCAGTAATGTCAAAGGCTTGAGTTCAAAAATCTTTTCCAAAGTTTAAATCTAGAGGAAATACAGTGGCAATCTCTAAATTGATTGTTTTTCTTTTATATTATCTCTTATTTCTGTGAAATATTATACTACTCAACAGTGGTGAATAATTAAGTGCAAGAATAAGGTAATACAAAACATAGCAGCATTTATGGTGGAGAAAAATAGGTCATCAACAATGCACTATCTCTATATTTCTTTTGAACAATAAAAAATTATATAAATAAAAACAATTTTATACTTGAGCAAACCTTAGATTAGTAACTGATGCTTATTTGCCACAAAGACCCATTAGTTTATATAAATCTTAGTTTTCATAGAAAAATTAATAAAAATTATGATCTTTATGATTTGCTGTCTTCATATTTTTAAATAGTAAGTGGGAAAAAGCAATCTCTAGAACTAGAAGAAAATCTACTTACTTCACTAGATATTTTCTTTTCTTTCAGTAAACTCTGTATTCTTTATATTTATTTATAACTTTATACTATTGAGATTGAACAGCAATACCCGTGATGAACAATTATTGTCTTTAAATACAACTACAGGATACCTGATGCAGTGTGGTATAGGGCATTTTCTTGCTATGAATTATTATGGTGCAATGTGATTTATTTTGAATCTCAACCATCATTTCACCATCCTGCTGTCTCCTTTATTGTTGGAGTGAATGCTTTCAATGACATCTTATAAATCTTTGCTTTGGCCAATATATTTGAGTGTCTTAACATAGAAGAGGTATGCTTACCTTTCACTACTGCCGAGATTTAGAGGTATAATTTCAATTTAATGTGAAAAGTTTTAGCTGGGTAAGTTCCATTAGCCTCTTTTTGTCAAGAAGGGAATATGCCTATTCATTTTCATGTTCAGTTTATATATTAAGCTTGATCAAAGCATGAAAGGTGTAATGTGGTGTTTGCAAAGAGGGGAGTTTATTGTCTTTTCCCAAGTTTTTCACATGCACAAAAATATTGATCTATATTTCTTTGGTGAACAAATGTCAACTTTATAAAAGTTTATGAAATAAAATGACACTTTTTATCTTTAAACATTATTGATATAGTTTTGGAGATTCTGTATTTTTCTCATATAATCTTGTGTCTTTATCTTGAATGGAACAAATTATCACACAGAGATAGATGCTTATTTGAGGTAAGCTCAATCCAAACTGAACTTTGAAGAGTATAGAGTTTATAAAAAATATATTAGTTAATCAATTAAACTGTAGAGTAGCATGCACACACAGAGTATCATGTCATATACGCATATGGACAAACAGGAAACTTAAAAATGTGAATTATGGTTACTCATGAATTTTTTTCTTTGTACTTTTTAAAGATATTATCAATTTATTTTTTGATTTTACATTTGGAGGTTATATTATATAAACGTTGCTTTAATGATATGAAGACTACATTATCACATAAATCCTCCTAATATCTATTATATATATATATATATATATATATATATATATATATATATATATAGTTGTTTTCTTCAGTAGTCATAGCTCTGAGTGAAGATTTTTTTTTGAATCTCACAGAACATTTTTCAGATCTTATAACCCATGAATTGATGGCTGCATGTTGTCTTTATTATTTAATTAAGACCCCTTTTGTAGGAAAAACAAAAAAAAATCTGTATTTTTACTATCATAACATTAGTCTACTTAAATAATATCACACTTTAAAACTAAAATGTAGCTTTGAAATATTTGAGGGGTATCTTTGTATAGTATTAACAAAAAGCTAACATCTAATCTATAATCTCTACAGTAAACATGGACATATAATATATTTTAAAGGTCCTTAAGCAAATCAAGTTGTAAGAGAGTTACAAAATAGTGCAGTATTGCTGACTATATTTTCCAAATTGAAAAACAAATAAGTAGACAAAAAGAATAGAATTGAGTTGGCTGTTGCAAAGCTCAGATACTAAAAACTAGTTTGAAGAAGAATATGATGGTGTAAGAAAAAAAAATTATAGAACAATTTACCTTGCATTCCTCTATTTAATTATCAATATGTCATTGAGAAATAATTTAGTAATAACTTAAAAATATTTTTCAAAACTAGCTCAGTTATTCAATAATTTGAGATAAGTATGCAAAACTAAAGTTTACAAAAGATTGTCTATTATACTCAGAGTATTTCTTCCTGTCATATTCCAGTCATATCCCGTTATATCTCACCTATTCCAGCTCTTCTTGTTCTTTTGCTTTCACTTTGTTGTTCAAGATAAACATTCACAAAAAAATATTAAAAATACTAACTATTGATGGCTCTTTTCCCATTACATAATTTATCATCTGTTTTTCCATGTATCGATTAAGCTGTTATAGAAATTTGTTTTAAAATCAACAATGCAAAGTCATGTGAATATGTGCAATCCTTTTTCTAATAAAAAATTAGATACTTAATTTTCAACATACTATTTTTCCAGATATGCACTGAGATTTAATGTTCTATTACTTGCTAATGATTATGCTGAATAGACAGAAATCAAATGTTATATAATATGACAATTTTAATGTGTAATGATTAGGAAATTAACCAATTAAATTTATGCACATATATGTGAGCTACATGGTTTTATATACACATGTACAAACATACAAATGTACATATATATTTACTTGCATTAATTATTTTTATGTATAAAGTATTGCTATTTTATTCGGTCTAGAACTACAGAAGTATAAATTATAGAGAAGTATGAGTACACAATTTTTACATAATGTTTACAAGACTATATTCTACTTTCATCTGCAAACACTAATTTTAAATATTTTATAAATTATATGATTATCAGATTGCAGCTTAATATGTAATCAGTAAAAATATGGCTGATTTTTATGTGTTTGAATTTTATCAGTGATGCAATATGTGATTTAACAAATAACTCTTGATTGATTAGTTTCAGTTTTTTAACTGAACCTTTCCACAGTGAATACTCCATTATCCCAACAGGCAAACTAAGCCCATTATTTAGGTCATATGTTTCTATGTGACTATCTAAATATTTTGTTATGTTATTATTATATTTGGTGATATTAATTGTAGCTAGTCATTTTCAGATTGTTTTAACAAAACTATCAAAGAATACCCAGATCAGTTTCTGTTTATTTCTTTTCTGGAATACAAATCCTATTCACATAAATTTCTTTAGAGCAAAAGAGAAGTTGAGTGTCAGTGAATTCTGACTCCAGTGTTGATAATCTACTTATATTAGCAATTTTAGCAAGCACATTGTACAATTAATGTTTTCTGTGATGCTCCATTTTCAGGAGATAACAAAAATAAACATTTTTTTAATTGGCAAAGTCAAAATGTTTTTTGATACACTAGAAACTGTTTTGCATATTGCTTAAATTAATAGATAAGTGAGTGTAAACATTATATTTTGCTTGGTTAACTTACAGTAACGTTCTCAAGTTTTGATTTTTATATAGTATTATAGAGCAATATATGAATATGAATATGTCCAAATAAAACTACTTAGACATAAGACATAGTTCATTCTGTAAAATAAATGACTAGAACACTGACAGTTAAAATGGTATTTATTCTCACAAAGAATCTTATTGTAAGAATCTTAAATATTTATTTAATTTTTTTTAGATTCAACAGATATTGGCTTGTTCCCTTATACTTTATAATTTCCAGGTATTTTGTTTTTAAAATACAACGTATTAAAGATAAGCATAATTGTTATTATTGTTTGATAAGCTCTTCATTTTTTAACCTAAATATGGTGATCTCATTTTTTACCCTAAGAATTATCTCCATGGTTTCTACTTTTTATCCTAGATATATAAAATTGGAACTCCAGATGCTATAAAAATGTATGCCTTCTGAATAAAATGATATTTTATTGCTCAAGTAGACATTATCAAAAAGGTCAACCTCTGAAGTATAAATGCATTAAGTTACTGCTAATATTTTATCTTCTACTTCACTGAACTTTCTCTGAAGAGGAAAAAAATCAGTGAAGTAATATCTGTTTAATCACTTATTCATTTGAAATTTTAATCAACAAATATACTAAATTCATAAAATAAATATACTATACCTTCAATTCACCAAATTTATTTTTAATTTTCTATATTATACACTCTCAACCTCTAAGGAATCAATATTTTTGTTATACAGCAAAATAAAATTTCAAAATGAGGAAACTTATTGAGAGAAAACTGTTTCTCATTAGGATGTACTTTAATAATAAAATTGTCAACTCTAGTCACAGAGAGAAATGTCTACTCAGCCCTTAAAATGCTATCAAAAACTTCTGGAAAGACTTTCATCTTACAGCCAAAAACACTTTTCTAATTAAATTATTAACCTAATATCTTCAGAACTATCTACTTAAGCTCTGACCTTCTGGAACCAAACTGTTCATAAATCCCTTGAGAAAGATGTACTCCAAAGTAGAGTTCCCTGTCTGTGACTATGAAAATGAGTTAGGTGCTATGAATTCTCAGAATGCCCTTAAAACTCCTATAGGTAGAGTTGACACTTGCTTCGGGGGAAGCACATAGCCTCCTAGTTATTTCACATAGTTAGAATTAACAGGTGCTGAATTTTAGCAAATGGAAACTAAATTCAGGAATTCAGATATGAATGAAGTCTTGTCTTCTCTCTTGTAATAGATTTTTTTTAAAGATTTAATTAACCTGATTTTGATGGTAGTTGGGTGGTAGAAATAAATTTCAATAACTCATTGTAGCAGCATATCAAAGTTGAGTCATTTTATCTCATTCATAACAAATTATTCTTCCTCTTTAAATCTTAATTATTAAAATGTATAGCATGTGATATTAATAGTCCTTAAATATTTTTCTAAGAAGAGACAAAGGTTGTAAACATCAGTAAATGTGGCAGATAAGGATTGACTGGCTTTGTCACAGGGCCAAACCTACTGTCAGCTAAATAAGTAATTTACTCTAATGAACACTGTTTTTGTTCTCTCAACGAACAGGGAAGGCTATGTCTTCACTTCATAGGAACCTCTTAAGTCTAATATAAATAAAAATCCTGGTGTTATGCCATATATCTGCAATGCAATTTTTTCACATATGCACAATCAGAAATAAAAGAGATGATGGCAAGGAACACAGTTCAATAATTTTGGAATGGAACATCTCCCATACTTTCATCTACCAGATATTTATTATTCTGTTACTTTGACTTTTGAATTTTAAACTAAATTCTCAAATTATAAACTTGAAAGGAATATATAAGCTTCTTTATACATCATTTAAATAAAAAAACAAATGTAATGTTGAATATGTGTTACAGAGACTTCTATTATTTAAAATATATAATTATAAAAATATCTCAACATATATAACATTTATTCTTTATAGATTGTTAAAGACACATCTGTCATAATTTAAGAAATGGTACCATAGAAGGCAAGGTTTTCAGTATACTTAAAGGCACTCTGGCTAGTACATTTCTCTCCTGAGGAAGAGAGTAACTCTTTGAATTTCCTTCCTTTCATTTCCTCTCATGCAATGAAATAAACTAAATAAAATAAAATGAGTTATCTTGTACACGTAAGAACCAGTGCCAATGCCTACAAATCTTGATCTCCACAACTGAAAACTAAATGGCCATTTGCTACTTACAAGCTGTGTGTCTCAGGCTTGTTATAATGGGAAGTTGAGTCAAAGATGTTTTTGATGTCTTACGAATCCAATTCTAATAAAATAAGTCTGAAATAGCTATTTAGGATGTCAATTTTTAAAACAAAAACATGTATGCATCATTTTTCATTTACACTTGGGTTTATTTATAGTTTCTAAGTATACATGAATACCACAAAGTTGTTTATTCATGCCTCATCTGTTATATAAGTGCATATGATTATTTTGACTGTATCTAAACCAATCTGAGGCTTTAAAAATAATGATACTGTTCTTCCAAAAGGTTATTTGCTTAGTTTTGATAATTATGGTAATTATTTATGTGGTTAGAGTATCAGCTTACATAGCTATAGTCAGCATAGTAAAACACTAATTTATGATAGAAAACAAGCAAAATAAAATGTGACAGCTACAGATTATCGAGTATTGGCCCCTTGTCTAATTTCCTATTATTTATTTTATCATTGTCTATTTTTTTAATGTACATTTACCTATTGTCTATTTGACACACCTCATAAAAATGTTCACATGACTGGGTGCATTGTTTTAAAATCAGTAATAAGAAATCACTAGGATGAGAATAAATAAATATTTGTATTGTTATTCATCTATATTAATTTAATTTCATCATTATCTTTAGTTGCCTATTTTCTTTTTTTACGTAGTCTTTTAATATTTGAGACTTCCATATACCCATGTAATCTGTTTTTATCAAACCTACTTGTCATTATCTGCCTTCCATTTTCTTCCATCATCTTAAATATTTTTCTGCTCAAAATTTAAATGCATGCTCTTTTTTCTTTTCTTTTCTTAAATGTACTAAGTCAGTGTGGCTAGAAGGTTCACGGTATAGAAGAATCTGTTGGAGTATAGGTAGCCTGTCATGGGCCTCATCCTGATGAAGACTGAGTCTCCTTCCTGCTTTCCCAGCATTCATCATTGTTAACACTTATGGAATTTCATGAGCCCCTTCCCTTTCGACGCTGGAATTAAAGATGGTTTAGTTTTGTGCATATCTGTGAGTACTTTCCTAGCCACTGTGAGTTCATGTGCGAAACAATATGGTATATCCAGAAACTAGTAGTTCTACAACAGCAAGACATGAACATTCCAATGTAGAAAAAGCAGAGGAAAATGACCTGAAAAATCACTTTATGAAGATAATAGTAGCCTTCAAAGAAAAAAAAATGTCTTAAATGAAAGGATGAAAAAAAATTAAAAATGGAATAAATCAAGAAGTTCCTAAGAGAAAGTATTTAAACAGGTGAAGAAAATAGTTTAAGACCTGAAAATTAAAATAGAGGCAATAAAAAAGTCAGAAACTGAGGCAATGCTGGAATGGAAGATCTGCATAAACAACTAGGAACTACAGCTGCAAGCCTAACCAACACAATGCAATAGATGGAAGAGAGAATCTCTGGTGTTGAAGATACCATAGAGAACATAGATTTTTCTTCAGAGAACACAGTAAAATCAACAAAGTCATAAGATAAAACATCAAAGAATTCTGGGACACTTTCAAGAAGACCAAACATAAGACCAATCGGAATAGAAGATGGAAAAGACCATTTTGAAGGTACAGAAAATATATCCAACAGTATCATAGATGTAAAATTTCAAAACTGAAGAATAAAATAACTATGAAGATACAAAAATCTTACAGATATTAAATAAAATGGAACCCCAAAAGTCCCATTGCCATATAATAATAAGACTTTTATATGTTCTAGCCAGTGTTGCTTCTATTAAGTATTATTCAGTGTTCCTGACTGTGTTAAATATGTTATATATGTTAAATAAAACCTCAAGAAGTAGACATCAAAAACCTCAAATAATCCAATTACAAAATTGGGCTTCAGATCTGAACAGAATTATTAACAAAATAATCACAAATGTCCAAAAGACATTTAAGGAAATGTTCAATATTCTTAGTGATCAGGGAAATGCAACTCAAAAACTACTTTGATACTGTCTTACACCTGTCAGAATAGCTAAGAACAAAACAACGATTACAGCTTATGTTGGAGAGGGATGGATCAAGAGAAACACTCCTACACTCTTGGAGTGTAATTTTATACAACCACTTTGTAAATAAGTATTACAATTTCCCAGAAAATTAGGGCTCAATCTACCTCAAGATTGGGTGTATATGCAAGAGATGCTCAATTATATCACAAGAATACTCACTCTACCATGTGTATAGCAGCAGCCTTATTCCTAAGAGTCATATCCTAGAAATAACCTAGTTGCCCCCAACTGAAGAATTAAAAGAGAAATCGTGGCTCATTTACACAATGGAGAATTACTTCGTAGTAAAAATCAGTGACATCTTGAAAATTGCAGCCAAATGGATGGAACTAGAAAATACCCTGAGTGAGGAAATCCAGACCCAGAAAGACAAACACGGTTTGTATTCACTCATAGGTGTTTACTAGATGTAAAGCAAAGAATAATCAGACCACAACCCACAAAGCCAGAGAAGCTAGCTAACAGGGAGGAATCTGAGAGGGACACGCGGATCTCTCTGGGAAAAGGAAATAGAGACTTCTGGAGTAAACTGGCTTTATGGGGGAACGATTGAGACAAGGGAATGGGAAATGAGAACATGAGAAGATGGGAAGGTCAAGTTAGTGCTTTAATGGAGAAAGAGAGCAATGAAAGGTATCTTGAGAGAGAGAAAGAGACATTATGGGGATAGGGGAAAGCCTGGTGTTAGGAAAATCCTGGGAATCCACAAATTGACCCCAGCTTCGTCTACTAGCAATAGTGAAGAAAATGCCTCAACTCGCCTACACTGGTAACCAAATTGGTGAATACCCTGTTATAAAGATCCTTCATCCAGTAAATGAGGGAAGAAGATGCAGTGAGCCACAGCCAAGCAAAAGACCAACTTCCTGGAGTTCAGATGAACAGAGGGATGAGGGATTATATGAGCATAGATAGGGTAAAGATCATAATGGGGAAATCTACAGAGTCAACTGAACTAAGCTTGGGAGAACACTCATGTTGGAGAGGAATGGATCAAGAGAAACACTCCTACACTCTTAGAGTGTAATTTTATACAACCACTTGGCTTATAATACTTCACTCAGGAGGATATTCTCCAAATCCATCCATTTGCCTGCAAATTTTAGGAGGTCATTTCTGAGGAACTTCCATACCGCATTCCAGAGTGGATGTATAAGTTTACACTTTCACCAAATATGGAGGGGTGTTCTCATTGCTCTGCATCTTCTCCAGCAGAGGCTGTCATCTGTGCTTTTGATCTTAGCCATTCTGACAGGTATAAGGTGGTATCTCAAAGTTGTTTTGATTTGCATTTCTCTGATGGCTAAAGATATTGGGCAATTTTTTAAATCTTTAAGCAATTTGTGATTCTTTTGTTGAGAATTCTCTTTTTACCTCTGAACCCTACTTTTAATTGTGTTATTTAGATTTTGGGGCTCTAGTTTCTTGAGTTCTATATATATTTTAGAGATCAGTCTTCTGTCAGATGTAGGGTTGGTGAAGATTCTTTTCCATTCTGCAGGCTGTCGTTTTGTCTTATTGACTGTGCCCTTTGTCTTACACCCTTTGTCTCAGTTTCAGGAGGTTCCATTTATTAATTGTTGTTCTTAGTTTCTGTGCTACTGGTGTTAAACTTAGGAAGTGGTCACCTATGCCAATGCTTTGGAGGGTATTTCCTACTTTCTTTTAATAGAAAGCAGGGTTTCTTTGAATAGAAGTTCAGTGTAGTTGGGGTTATGTTAAGGTCTTTGATACACTTGGATTTGAGTTTTGTGCAGGGTGATAGGTTTGGCTTTATTTGCAATCTTCTACATACTGCCATACAGTTATATCAACACCATTTGTTGAAGATACTATCCATTGACATTTACTATTAAAGTATAGAAGAGAATAATTTCTAGTATTATTAAAGTTATGCTTTCTTATTAAAAATGTTTGAAAATGTCTTGTGATATCCATATTCCATGAAATACATACATTTTCATGTAGTTAATTTTGCTACTGAAAGAATCAGAACAAGAAACTAGAATTTCAACACTTACAGGCTTCATTTATTTAATAACTAATTAGTCAAATCCTTTAAGCAAGCTCTAGGATTCTGCATCAAAGCACAGATAAAAACTGTGTGGAGAACACATTACAAACACCAAATTAAGCAAGATAAACCTATGAAATGGCAGTGTATTGTGTAAAGTGTTTATTGCTTTAGGAACTAACAAAAATACTATTTTTACTGAAGATATAAAATGTATGTTTTGATAGAATATTAACTTCATAACGGTAAAAATTTTCAATGACAAATCATGAATGACAACTGGAGAAAACTATGAAATATGTTAAATTATGTTTATTTCACCCATTTTGATTTTTTAAGATTAATGGACTATATATTTTAAGCATCTATAAATTATAATTAAATAGAAAGTACAGAGACTTCCTAAGTGTTATATCACTTTAAATATTTATATCTCATTTAATAGTGATAGCTTTATAGCTTGCTGAATATAATTTTGTATTATTTATAGAATAACATTAATACATCATTCACAAAAAAGTCCATAGTCTATGTATGGCTCACCTTCTGTATTCCACATCCTATGTGTTTTGACTTATGTCAAGCAGCAAGCAATACAACATTACAGAATTGTATACAATACTTATATCACTCATCCAAACTGCATATTTCTCCATTTCTTATTTCCAAAATTTACTATTTTATTTTAGTTCTCTGGATAATATATGATAATGTGTATCATTTTAATTATTTATCATTTTTACAGCTTGCTTAATAGAGTGGCAGATATTTATTTTAGTTTAGTTTTTTTACATCCTGACTGAATGTTTCCTAACTTCCTCTTCCCACAGTCCCTCCTCCCCTTTATTCCTATCACCCAATACCAGTATCAACAGAATAAGGCATACCAAGTTGTTGTATGCCCAAGTACCTTACCATGTACTAAAGCTGGGCAAGGTGACCCAGTATGACAAGTAGGCTCCCAAAAACTAGTAAAAGTGTCAGATATAGCCCTTATCTCACTCTTAGGAGTTCCACAAGAGGATCAAGCTACATAACTGTAACATAAATACAGAGTGCCTAAATCATTTTCAGCTTTCAGGCTCTCTGACTTTTGGTTCAATATCTCTGAGCTCTATAAAGCCAGGTTAGTTGATTCTGTGTTTTTTCTTGCTGTGACCTTGAACCCCAGGCTTCTACAATTTTGTTTTCCCCTCTTCTTTAGGATTCCTGAAACGCCATCTAATTTTTGGCTGGCATTCTAGGTATCTGCTTCCATCAGTTGATAGATAAAACCTCACTGATATCAATTGGACTAGGCACAAATCTACAAGTATAGCAGGATATTGTTAGACACCTTTACATTGACATTTTTCCACTCCAGTTATTTTGTTATATCCTGTGTCTCGGTGTCATCCAGACTATGGATCCTGGTGCTCCAGGCTTTGTCAGGATTAGACTTATTCTCATGGCATTGACTGTAGGCTAGACAGTCTTTGATTGTCCAATCCCACAATTTCCAGTTAATCTCATAGACAGTACATTCACTGCATCTCAAAGGCAGGACAGACTGTACATTAAAGGTTATGTGATGGGGTTTGTTTCCCTCTCCATCCACTTGAAATCTTGCCTGGTCACAGGAGAAGGCCAGTTTCAGCTATGTATCTGCCATTACCAGGTGTCTTAGCTGGTGCTATCCTTGAAGATTTCAAAAAGGAAGAAATAGAAGATATGTGGAGAGTATTTTGGGGGCAAGTGAGAATGGGAACATGAGAATTATATTACCAGGGCTTTTAGAGGAAGAATAATAAAAGATAGCACTGGAAAAGGGGGTGGGCATTTCAGGGTCACCTAAAAACCATGCACAAAAGCATATATATTTTAACATATTTGTTAGTTACTATATTTTTTCTAGTTATTTGTTTCTTTTTAGATTGTAATATAATTATATATTAGTGTTTTGTTTTTAAAAGTTTTGCAGACTTACTCCAGTCTTTGATTTTTCTTTCTTCTCTTCATATATATATTTTGAAGAACAGAAATTTTCAACTTAATCTATCACCAATCTCTTGAATATTTTTCTGAAATTTTAATAAGCAACATACATGTATGGACAATGGAGGAGATAGGGCTATAGTGCACATGAATTCAAGAAGGACAGAAGAAAGCTTCAGGTACATTGGAGCTGCAGTTACATGTCTTGAGAAGTGAACTCAGGTCTTCATAAGGAGTATATGTTCTTAACCACCAAGTTATTTGTTTGGCTACTAGGAGATATTTTAGTTTAAAACAAATTTAATGCATTATTATCATTAATCATTACTGTATTTTATTTGTGTGCATTTAAAATTGTGTTTGCGTGCCTAGTTGAATATAGAATATTAGTATTGCTTGTTTCAGACACATACTTTCTGTATCTTGGGTGCTGTTGAGATTTTATCTCTCAGCACCTGTCTCTGTGATCACAACTTTTACACTATCATGGACGTCTAGCCACCTGAAATCATCAGCAAAATTGCCTATAGCCATGATTTTGTATCACAGTAATAGTAATTACTAATACACTATTAATAGCTAATTAGCTAATAATTAATAGTAATTAGCAAATACACTATTATTATATCACTTTAAATATTTTGAATAGTCCTGTCAAAACTAAATTATATTACAAAAAATTATGATTTAATTTTATGATTAAATGCATCAGAACAGCCCAGGAACCCCAAAGCTGATAATGGAAAAGTACTCAGCCATAATTACACAATGCTTCAATACTAAGGAGGGGAGCTTTCTTGACATTTGCTACTGGTTATTTTATGTTAATAATGTCAGGGCTTTGAAATCTTTAAACAGATCTGTTTACAACTGCTTTAATGTTCCTGAATCCCGCTGACAAGAAAATAAACCTACATTCTGAGGTTTATGAATGATCACTTCTAACATTTTAGGGATGTGGGATGCAAGACTGGCTTGGCTTTTGGTTAGCCTTCTAATGTATCTCAAATACAGTCACCAGTTTTTAAGAAATTATATACATTTTATCATATACATGCTCAGAAGATTAAATTATTGTTGCTCTTTTTTGTTTTATCAACACAGGATACTTTTGTGTTGTATTCTGAGATCTCAAAGCTCATGCCTTTGGTTTTCATGATCTAAGAATACCTGGTAGTGTGTGTCTTCTGATTTGTAAATCCCATGATTATACCGTCTCTCTTTGTGGAAAGATAACTGTGCTGAGAAGTGAACCTAGCATCAGGATGAAATGCACTTTCTTCTGCACGTGCCTCAACCAAAAGCAACTCCCTCAAAATTAGAGTAAATGTGATAAAGAAGGAATTGCACATGAGACATTTTCCCACCCTCAGTACATATTAGCGACACAGATCTCCAAAATACATTTGTTAACATGGGAAAATGATGATACAAGTTTGAAATGAAAACAAATTAACCAACAACATACCAGGCAGATTATATAAAGCACAATCTACACAATGCTCAGGTCAGCCTAAACCTCAACTTTTTTTTTTTTAAACTTAAGCAGTTCTGTGGTCTGCTCATTGCTTGCACTTATATCTGCTATATGAGGACTCAAATGGCAGCAGTGCTAAGATATGGCATCATAAGAGGCTTGTGGGAGATGAGTAATTAAATAAATAATCAAATGCTAGTGTGCCAGAGAAAATTTGCTGGTCATTTTTTTTTTCAAAATTAACACAATTAAAGAATTTTGAAGTGCTAGTTTCTTTTTTGTAGGGAAAATATTTCCATTTGAATTATTTCAAATCCTCCATTTCAGGAACTTAGGAGTATTCTTCAAGAAAAATCGTGAAAGCATGCGTATATTTCTGTGAATTCTAGAAGTAAACATGTAATTCTTTAGAAACACAGGACAACTTATTTCTGAAAGCAATAGTAATTTTCAGAATATTATAATTTGTGCCATTATTTTAATTATCAAGTTTCAAAGAGCAAAGCAATTAATTTTAATACCCGCACATATGCTTTAAAAGCTAGTACTTATAACATTGCAATCTTTAAAAATGAGTGATATAAAAATTAAAATGCCCTGAGAAAATATATACAATATTGTAGTATTTCATACTGGGCAATTCACAGCTGCTTATAGAGAAAGTTAACTTCTTTCAATGTTTTCTCTCCATCTATATCCTTGAAAAGATAAGAACTAAATAACCTGCACCTTTCTGCACAGAAATAGAGAAGGAATCAAAACAAATACAGAACTGGCTGGATAGCCACATAAGGTCACTTAACATGTTGCTGGGAAGACATATCCACAGTTGTCTTGGGAACAGAGTTCTAACAAAAAACACCAACTTGCAATGATACAGGAGAATTTAACATGCAGTTTTGCCTCTCCAGTGGTAATATTAAAGGTGCATACCACCACAGCCTGACCTATGTGACTGGCTATGTCCTCTGATTCAGGTGGGCTTTATTTCTTAGGGGATATAAAAAATATCCCCACATTATTATATTTTATTTTGTTATGCTATTAGACGCCCGTGTTTTTTTAATGAGAGAAAGAAAGGAGTGGATCTGGATGGGAGATGAAGTGGGGAGTAGCTGGGAGACATGGGACTTGGAATTGAATTCAGATCATATTGCATAAGAAAAGTCCCTTCAGTCAATTCTCTTTGCCATCTCCCTTCACATCTGGTACTCCTGTTCTTATCTCCGATTCCATCTACCCAAAACATTTTTCTATTTCCTCACTCACAGGGAGATACCTGTAGCCCTTCTGGTCCCTTTCTTTATGCCTATCTTCTCTGGGTCTACATATTGTAGTTTGATTATCACTTAGTTAATGGCTAACATCAAGATATAAATGAATACATGCAATATTTACCTTTATGAATCTGAGTTACTTCTCTCACAATGATTGTTTTTCTTAGTTGCACTCATTTCCCTGAAAATTTCATGATGTCATTTTTAAAGGCAGAGTAGTAATTCATTGAGCAAGTGTACCACATTCTTTTAGATTAATTCTTACATTGAATATCCTCTAGGTCATTTCCAGTTTCTGGCTATTATAAGGGGGCAATGACAAATTTGTTTCTGCAAGTGTCTGTGTAGTAAGGGAAGCATCCTTTGAACATATATGCCTATGGACTGTACCGCTGGACATGGATGTAGATCAATTCCTATCTTTCTGCAGAACCTACTGTTTCTATTTCATACTGGTTGTACAAGTTTTGACTCCCATCAGAATTCAGGAGCCCCCCCCCCCAATTCCCCATCCTTGACAGACTGAGCTTTCACTTGTATTATTGACCTCAGCAATTCTGACAGATGAAATATGAAATATCAAAATAGTTTTTTATTTGTACTTCCCTGATGGCTAATGGTGCTAAACAGTTTAAGGTGCTTCATGGCCATTCAAGTTTCTTCTGAGAATTCTTTGTTTATATTTTTATTTCACTTTCTGATTGGGTTATATGGGGCTTTTGATATCAAGGTTCTTGAGTTCATTACATAATTTAGATATCTGTCTTCTATCAGATGTGGAGTTGTTAAACACTGATTCCCATTTTGTAAGCCACCATTGTGTCCAAATTAATGGTGTCTCTTGTTGTGCTGAACTTTCTCAGTTTCATAAGGGTTTATGTATTAATTGTTGATCTTAGTGCTTGTACTGTTAAAAAAAAGTCCTCTCCTGTGTCAGTCAATTTAAGGCTACTCCCCACTTTCTCTTGTATTAGATCCCCTTTACCTGTTTTTATGTTAAGATCTTTAATCTATTTGATATTAAAATTTGTGAAAGCTGATAGGTGTGTATCTATTTGCATTATAGCATATGTAGTGGTCCTGTTAGATAAGCATCATTTGTTGAAGATGCTGTGTTGTTTTTCAGTGTTTCTGGTTTTTATAATTTTCATGTCATGGCCTTATTACATGAAATGTTTAGTCATATTCAAATTAAAATATAACTGTTTAAAATAATAAACATGATATGGAGATATAGGTTAGTATCTGAGAACGTTTGCTGCTCATACAAAAGACTACAGTTTAGTTCTCAGGTTTGTGTATAACTCTAGCTTCAGAAGATCCAAAGACCTCTGCTGGCATGCTATGGACACATGTATGTACATAAACACACATGTAGAAAAACACAGACAACTGTATAGACAAATAAAAACTTAAACAAATACTTAAAGAATGTAATGATCAAGAGACAAAATTATTGAAGTTGGTTTTCCTCTGCCTATTCTCATAAAATTGCTTGACTTTCAAGATTAACGAATTCTTGTTATGCAGTATATTACTAAAAATATGGAAAGACACTCAATGCATTATTGTGAATTGCCAATTAGTAATGTTATTAGGATAATTTCTTCATTTTCTTATACAAAATATTCACATGGCATAATAATTATTTGTTTAACATCCTTCTTTTTGTGTATTTCAAAGGTGATGTGTAGTAGGAGGTTTCTGGCCTGGACTTTCGGGCCTAACCTCAAGGTTTAGGACCCAAAGACCTGCAGACCCACAGTCCCACAGAGGCACACAGATGCTTTCAACAGTTTTTGGCTGATCTGCCTAATGTTCAGGCATATCACTTGCTAGCTCTCTCCCCTTCATCTAACCCATGACTCTTAACCTGTTCAGCCATGGGGCTCTGTACCTTTTCTCACAGCAGCATGGTTGTCCTCTGCTTCCTGAGGCTTCTCTCTGGCATTCTGCTCTGTGCTTCCTGCTCTCAGAGATATTAGTCTGGTAGCCCCGCCCATACTTCCTGCCTGCCTTTGGTCAATCAGTGCTTTTTATTGAACCAGTGGGTGGGACAATTATTTACCATGAAATAACACAATACCTCTACATATCCCCTTTTCTCCTTTTAAACAAATGGTTGTGTGAGAGGAGCAACAAAGAGGGAGAAAGAAAGAGAGAGAGATCTCTATAAAGGAAGCCAATGTGGGGTTGGAAATAGACACGGTGAGATCAGACACACACTACCAGATGCCACGCTAGAGTTTATTCAGGGAAATTGCTGAACAGGTATGAGGGAGAGAAACAGAAGAGAAAGAAACAGACTTTCACGTGGAGACTCCTTTTAAGAGAGTGGGTGTACACTGATTTACGTAGCCACACCTAGGTGCGTACCCTCTGTATCTAGCATGTTCTACCTGTGCCATGTTGGGTTTACCACGTTGCTGCTATGTTCCAGTAATCTGAACATTTCACCCTTATGTTTATTTAAAAAAGAAAGCCTGGTTTATGTAGGAGGGCCAGGGGAAAATTTTTGGCCAGAACAGGGTCAACATATCTCTTAAGGCTGCTTCAGGCTATCTTAAGGGCAAAGTTTTTCTTTTCTGAAGAGAGAGCTGTACCTTCTGGTAGTCGGTCTGCTGGGTTTTGTGGCTCATTCCTGCAGTCCAGTGAGTTTAAGACTGGGGTGATATGTTATGATTTTCTGGAGCTCAGAAAAAAACTGAGTTAGTAAGGGAACCATGGGATGTGACAGAATTTAGATGATATAGGGAGGGTCACCTATTACAGGGTCTTGAAGGTCAGATTAAGAGGAAAAAGAGGGAGAGAAAGAAGGCTTGAAATTGGGACCTATATAAGCTTAATTTAGGCTTTTGTCTGTACTTTAAAGAAACCCTGAGGTAGCTGTTTTGTGTTTCTACCTTCTATGGGACTCCAGTGACTAGTGACTGCAGAATAAGGTCTGTAGATCTCTACTAAGTCTGGGGATGGGAAGAGGTTAAAATGTCCGATGTTTTATGTTTACCTGTTGCAAAGGTTAAAGTGGATTCTGTTTCCTTTTTTTCTGTCCATTTTAAAATTTGTCTTTGCTTTTTTGGGGGTTTGTTTGTTTGTCACAGTTAATCATAAGTATCCTGGTACTTACGAATTACATCTGAAATTAATGCAACTCATCACTGCTTTGCTCAAGAATGTTTTCTTCACTTTCATATTACTCTAGCTGATAGTTTTAATAAGTATAATGGTATCTTTATATAAATAACTCTCTATGGGTCAGAATTTCTTCTAGTATCTTCCTTATTCAGTTGTTAGATGACCTACAAAATTCCCATTTTTCATTAAGTCAGTGAAAAAATATTTTGAATTTGGTTAAAGAAACCAAAAGAGAATATACTAAAAGCGTTTTTTCTTCTTTTTTCTTTTTTTGTGTGTATGTATAAGGTGAAGTAAGATTTACTTTCATGTTCCAGCTTGGGCTTGAACTCCTCATGTTGCTTCAAACCCTCATTCATCTTTCTTTTGCACCCTGCATACTGGATTTCTAGACATGCACCACCACCTCAAGATTTAAAATTCTTACTACAATATTTAAGCCATGACATGACACATTTTGTGCCTGTGTCTCTTCTGTTTTTCATATAGATTTTATAACTCCAGTTCCACTTCAGTAATTTTTCTTAACTTTTATTTTACTGGCTTATCTTTTCTAGTGCTTTCAACACAATGACTAAATTTTAAGTGACACCTGTACTGTATATATAACATTGAATCACCTGCTTTTTACATGATTACCATCCCAGTTTCTTATTTATTTCTTCTATAAATCAAAGTATCTGTCTAAATTTATAACTATACATATTTTATTCTTAAACTGTAAAAATGTATGGTACTTTGTATACATATCTAGCCTAGATATTTTGGAGTAGTTTATATATCATTATTTCATCAAGTGTAAACATTTTGCCAAAAATAGTCATTTTATATACATTTTAGCAAGCATAAAACTTTATAAATATTTTAAGAAAGACTTGAATAAATGAAATCTATGACATCACAATGTAATAGGACATTTTCTTGATGTTAATACATGTTGATTTTCATGATTCTTAAAACCATTCTTACTACTTAATAAGTCTGAATATAAGTACTCATAGTTACCTATAATAAACAGAATCTTAATGATATTTGATCATATTGAACCATTTTGGTTATATTGCTCAAATTAATTGAGAACTTCTCTGGAAAACAAGGATTAACCTTAAAGTAAATGTTTTTGTATTGAAAGGTTCCTAGGAAATGTTATCACAGTAGTATATAATGTTTTGTGGTTCTAGTTACATTCTATGAAAATATCACATTGTATGATATTAATAATAACTGAGTGATTTGGGTGCTAGATAGAGTGCTCAGTGGTTCTGATTATCTGTTGCTATTGCAGACGATCTGAGTTCCTTTCTTAGTAATTTCATGATGGGTCAATTTTTCCCTAACATGAGTTCCAGAGGATCGAATCCTTTCTTTTGAAGTTCTGTTACCAATAACTGACATGGTACACACACATATGCTGGAAAATCATTTTTAAAATATTTTTTTAAAATTTTAGCAAAGATGAAAATTGTTAGTTGGGATGAAAACAGCATTTAGAAGAGGATTCAAGAAAACACTACTACAATTCAAAACCTCTAAAATTAGGAGTCAGAGTCTTACAGTTATAAATGGATTCACCATTTTCATTCTTATGCTTTTTATTTGCAAAGACTGCAAACTTCAAATTTTGTTTCTTATGATAGCTTATAATGCAATATTTAAAAATTTGCTTTTGCCAGCTTCTTCAAAAATTACAGTATCTGAAAAATAAAAAATAAACTTGTTATCTAGACCTTACCTTCATAAAGATAAGGAAAAAAGTCATCTCCAGAGGTCATAATCTCTTTCTATAATGTATTTTTTAATTCATTTTTGATGATTTCATTCTTTTAGACTGTTAAAGCTTCTTGGAAGCATAAAATGAAATATAAATGCTCTGAGATCAGCACATGAGGTCACTTTATTTACTCATAAAATTCAAGGAGTCAGAGTGGAATTTACATTAAGCACACATAGTGCATATAATTTAGGATGCAGAACAAAGGAGATATTTTCTAACTAAGCACATGTTTTAAAGTGTGAGTTATAGCTTATAAAGCACAGTATAACATAGTCTTAAAATCTGCCTTATACCCCAGATGCATTTGACAAATGATGCTTCCAACTGGTAGATCCCAGGTCTTCTCTTAAACCATGTTAGCCAATTAACAGAATAAAAAAACATAAAATAACAAATGTATGCATGCACAAATACACATTCCCATAATTTTGCAGTTCAAAAGCTAGAAGATACTTACTTAATGCCTTTTATAAGACCATTAATAACAGATTTGAGCTATAACAAAAAATAATATAGTAAAACATTGACCAGAATATGTTGGGTAAAAATCATTACCATCCAAATTATATAAATTATGGACTCATTGCATATATTTCTTTAATCAAAATAATTCAAGCACACTATTATTACTATAAACAGATCTTAAATTGATCAAATATGATTCCAGGTATTCATGTTTATTAACAATTTTGCACTCTGTGCAATATACTTTGTGCCTTCTATTTTCAAAGCATACCACACCCTGAGACTTACAGATGCAAATCCCCATCTGCTTTCATAGTTATAGATTGCTTTATAATGAACATGAGAGAGTGAGTTGAATTGCAAGCAATAGATATCATGCCAAAGTGCTTTTACAAAAATTCTTTTGCTCTTTGAAATTTATTTTTATTCTTGAAATTATAAACTTACTAGACTCTTTTCTTCCCTCTCTTTATACTCTCATATGTCCCTCTCTGATAACTTTCAAAGTCATGGTTTTTTATTACTAATTATTTTTACATGCATATTTATTTACATACATATGCCTAAATAAATCTTGTTTAGACTGTATAGTGCTACCTACATGTGTATTTTCAGTACTGAATCTTTGGCAATGGACGGAAAGTTGGAATATTCTTACCTAGGGAGACACTGATTCTCTTCTCATTCTTCCTCAGCTTTTATAGTCCTTTCTGTAGAGTTGAACCTCCACTGGTTCTTCAGTATCTAGTCTGAACAAACACTAATGTCATATCCCGTCTTATTAATTATTACAACCGCATTAGGATAAAAAATTCTAAGTATGATGTATTATAATGACAAGCTATCCAGGGCCACTTGTTTGTAAAAAACAAAGCCAAGTGAATAAATAAAACCCCAAAATATAATTGAACCTCCAATGAACAGTAAATAAAGCTGTCCAGATTTTCCTGCTTCTTCTGGATCTAGAATAAAATTTCTGCCTATAGCTCTCTCACATCTAACAGAAGTCTATCTCTATTTAAAATACTCGAATTTTATAGTAAGATAGGTTAGGAAAAGTAATCTAACAATGAGTTTTATTTATTACCAAAATAAATGACTAGTGAATCAAGCTATTATTATCAAAAAAGGTGACACTGAATGTTTTTTTCTGTTATTATTTTATTTCTGAAATGATGAAATACATATTTCAAAATTTTTCTGTCTGAAAGATGTTGTGTGGCTGACATTAGATTTATTCAATCTGTTTTTAAATCCAGTTGGTTTACTAGGAAATGATGCAAATACTTATTAATTCCTGGGCATTTTTTTCACTGATCAATGATCTAAATGTTCTTTTTTCATCCAACTCAATGCTCAAAATGTTATATGCAGAGAAATAATTCTTAGAAATATTGAGATATGGCCATATCTAGAGTTTATGGAAAGCTGGTCTACTTAGTGTGCTCTGGGATAGCCAGAACCGCATAATGAGACCCTGTCTCATAAAATCCAAAACAAACAAACAATAATCAAAAAAGAAATACTTAAAAACACCCATGCCATATCATAAATATCTTTTTTAAAAAAGTAACCAGAGTTATTAAGCAGCAGTATAAGCCATCCAGTCAGGGATTGCAATTTATAGCAGGACATCAAATATTACAAATTAAAATGCTTTCACTCCCTGGTGATTAAGTATTCAAATATATGATCCTATGGAGGCCATTCTTATTCAAGCCACTATTATGAAACACAATTATTTGACTGATGGAATGATTTACAAGAAACCATATCTCTTACAGGATCCTTTCTGCACAGATCTTAATATTGTATCTGCTAACAGTCTAAATTTTATCTGTAAACAGGACAAAAAATTCAGACCATTATAAGAGTTAGTAAAGCAGACAAAAATGTTTTTCAAATGTCCTTCCAGTTTTGAAAATAAAATTTATGTATGTCATCAACTCTAATTTTCTGTCAGCCTTTTGCTGTGTCATCGCCAACAACTGGGAGACTAGCTCAAGAGTCATTGTAGGAAGACTTGGTGTCCAGCATGGTCTTCTTTAGGAAACTGAATCTGTGGGTAAAGTTACTAAGTGTCTCTACTACCAACACTAGATCAGCTGTTAACTCCATTTTTAAATTGTATGCATGAGTGCGTGCATGTGTGTGTTTGTGTAATCTTTGATCTTAAGGGAAGCTCTTTTCAGTTAGTTAATAAAGTTGTATTTTCTTTGGGTTCAGTTAAATAGATGACCAGCCCTTCCATTTCTACCTGCCATCACATCTTTCATAAATTTATAAACATAAAGTCCACATAAAATATCTTTTATTTTCGTTCACATTAATTTTCAATATTCTTTAAAGTTTATGTGCTCTTTGGTGGAGCATTTATTTATCATTTGACCAAAAAGAATGTTTGTTTCCAGAGGACTGATAGACAAGCTCATTCCCATATCTCTGTTTTAGGCTTAACCACCAGTGCAGCACACCCAGAGTATGTGAAAGACTGCATGGTAATAATTCAAACAGAATTTTTCTTTTTTATTTAAAAAGTTTTTTCACCATATATACCACTGCCCCCCTACTCCTATCTTCTCTCATCTTCACCCCATCTGACCACCCATTCCCCCAAGAGGGCTAGGAAACCAAAGCTGAGTCAGTTAGGTATGGTATATCCATTTGAAGTAGGTACAAATCCCTCATCCCAGCATCAAGGCTGAGTTAGGTGTTCCTAGTAAGGAATGGGCTGCAAGATGTCAGTTCATACACAAGAAATAAACTCAGGTCTGACTGCAAGATGCTCCACAAATTCCCCACGCTGTTTGACTGTAGTCAGTACTCTGAGGGATTAGTTTCTTTCCAGGAAGATTCCTCAGCCATCATTTCAGCCTTCAGGGGCTCCAATAGTTCAGGTCAGCAGTGTCTGTAAGTCTCCTCATGATCCTTATCCCTTTGCTCATATACACTCTCTTCTCTCTTTCTTCAGCTGGGCAGTGAGCTCGACCTGGTGCTTACCTCTTGCTCTCTGCTTCTGCCTCCATCTGCTTATACATGAAGTTTCTATGACAAGTAAGGTGGTCATTCATTTGATTACAGGGGAATTCCTGCTTAGGCACCCTCTCCACTTTTTAAATTAACTAATCCTAAATTTCAGTTGGAATGTTTGTACATATGATGAGTTTAAATCTGAGGTAAATTTCACAATATTTATCACAGTTAATTGTCTTATATTTTCTTCATTATAAATCAAATATTCATTTTAAGAAAGTCAGCAGGAATGTAGTATACTGTTTACAAGAGTAAACAGATGTTTTAAAGTAGAAGCTTTTTTAAGATAAGCTAAGTTTATTGACAGCTCATAGAAACAGAAGTTTTGTTTGATATGTAAATGTACATACCTACTACATATAACATTTCTCCTGATGAGAAAATGTTAAATTAAAATTATATTTTCCTTCATTTTTTAATTATTTTTATAAAAAATCTCTTTTTCATACATGTATCCCCCTGATCCCCTCCCTTCCCTCCTCCCAAACCCTCCCTGTCAGCCTTGAGCCTCCCCCTCCCATCCACCTATCCCCTCTCCCAAAAGGGCAAGAAGTCCCAAAGTGGTTCAGCTCAGTGTGGCACATCCACTTTAGGCAAGTCCGATTTCCCCATCCCAAAGTCAAGACTGAGTTACATGTTCCTCTGTAGGGATTGGACTCCAAGGTGCTAGCCCATGCACAGGAACACAGTTTGATCTCACCACTCAGTGCTCCACATACTGCCCATGCCAGTCGATAGTTGCCTACCCTTGGAGGGCCTACCTCCTTTTTCTGATTGATCTTCAGTGGCTGTTCTTGATTCAATGAGCCCCACAGTGCTCCAGCTAGCCATCATTGTGGTAATTTTCTTCATAATTCCTATCTGCTTGCTCATACAGACTCTCCTCCCCTGCTCTCAGCTGGTCCAGGAGCTCTGACAAGTGCTCAGCCATGGATCTCTGCCTCCACCTCTGTTCATTGTTGGATGTAGGTTCTGTGATGACACTTAGGGTGGTTGTTCATTTTATTGTAGGGGAAGTCCTGGCTAGGCACCCCTTCCACTATAGGTTGGAGACCTAGCCAGAGACAGCCTGTGAGTTCTTGGAGGTTTCTCTAGCACCTGATTTCTTTCCATGCCACATTGGCTTCCTCTATCGAGATATTCATCTCTTTCTTTCTCCATCTTTGCTCCTCTCACTCAACCTTCTTCATCTTTCAGGATTTGTTTCCAATTCCTCTTGGTTGCAACCTGTTATGACTAATTTGCTAAGGTGATCTTCTCTGTTTTATCTTCATTGGGAATCTCTGGATGTCTATCTTAAGTTCCTTCTGATCCCAAGCTTTTCAGAGGTTGTGGTTTGCAGCTTGGGTATTCTTTGTTTTTTGTCTAAAATCCATTTATGAGTGATTACATTACATGCCTCTCTTTCTGAGCTTGTGATTCCTCACTCAGGAAGATATTCTCCAAATCCATCCATTTGCCTGTAAATTTTAGAATGTCATTTTTTTTTTAACTGCTCAGCAGTACTCCTGTACGAGAAGTTACAAGACAATAGGTATTAAAACAATGAGAAATAAGTTCTAGTGGTTTGTGGTGCAATAGAAGTGTTATAGTATATGATGAGTAATTGTATAATATAATATCTCTTGCATTTCTATATATCTGACAAAACAATTGAAGTATAGTTTGCCTCATGGTATCAGAGGTTTCAGTAATAGAGTAACATGATTGGTAGTACATTTCTTTTCAGGATCATAACACCTTCTTCTCAAAGCTAAAAGTTACAGTTCTGATGGGGGGCTTCTCTGATTTATAGATTGAGTTCTTAGAACAAAAAGACCCAGGGCTATGCCTGATGAGCTTACTAAAATTTTTCCCTATGCCTGTGCTTAGCTGCAGAAATATGTGGCATGGATTCTTTTTATATATATATGACTTCATATACCTTCATCATATTGTAGCCTACTCCTACGTTGTAACTTTCATCATGGTCTTTGTATGAGCATTATTCTAGTAGTGTAACAGAGTCTATTTCTGTACATAAAGCTAGTTTTTTTTAAACTGTGTCAAATAAGCAATTCTTTAAAAAAAATTATTCCTAAACACTTTAAATGGAGACTGGAAAGTGTTGGAAAAGAAACTGTTCCTTTAGGGTTTGAGTAGCAAACTTTGAAAGCCTTCTATTGAGGAAGGAAATGTTTTCTAATTTTTATTAAGGACCACAGGAGTATAGAGTAGAGTGATCAATTTCCTTCCCTTCATAACACCATTTAAGCACAGCAGACAAACAACACAGTACATTTAGCAAGCTGGAGATCTTGAAATAAATATTATATTAATGAGGTTAAACTTGGTTCTGACTCCCAGAAGTACGTTCTGTTTTGAAATAGCCTAAGTTATTTTAATAGATACTAATAAGAAAAAGAAGAACCTTAAATTTGTACAAAGTATTAAGCTAAAAAAATGTACTTGAGTGTATCTAGGGCTCTCTATACTACTTGGCTAGAAATTAATCATGATTAGATGTAGAATTGTCTAACACCCACATGCCATTAAAGAAAGCCTACTCTCTAAGTATCATCAAATTCACATTATATTTGTCAGCAGATTTATATAGTTTTTTTTATCATAATTAAACAGAGAATGGTAGGTACACATCCAGAGAGCTATAAAATATTTTAAATAAAAATATGTTTGGCATGACATGAAGTTTCTGAAACACTAAAAAATATCAAGTAACATTGCTGTGAATATATTTAATAAATAAATATTTAATCAGCCCTTTCTTCAAACCAGTTTAGGCCACTATTAAAGACAGTTCTTAAGTGACTGAAAATATTAAGATGAATTTTAGCCAAATCTACATTTGCAGTACTGAAATTTGACCCTAGGCAGAGATAATACACATCTTTTCTTCAGCCTCATTTAACAACAGACTACTCTAGTGTACAGGATAAAATTTATTAATTCTTTGAAAGATGAAGTCATATGGTTGGATTTTATATTTATTAACTTTAAAAAGGTTTTCAATGATAAAATGTCACTTTTTTTATTCTTACCTTATTGGAAACTGAATTTTAAAGGGCTAGTGTACAACATACATTAATATTGGGATTATTTTAATTTTACAGAGCATATAAGCAGATGAGCCAAAAGAAAAAAAAAGGAAATTAAAGAAAGAATAAGTCACAAAAAACGGAGGAGGAAAGAGAGAGGGAAGGAAGTATGGAAAGAGAGGGCCAAGAAGGAGGGGAACAGAAGGAAGGAGGGGAACCAGTTCTGTGAGAGCACCATAATGTTGAAAATGCACATATTCTTAGACGCTCTAATGATTGTTGAGTGTGTCAGCAAAAAGCATTTCATTTATCATTAGGACATTACATAGAAAATGTAATTTATTCATAGCCTTTTGGAAACATGCATTTGGAGTGGATGTTAAACAAGACAAATATACTATCATTTAATTTTTCATCTCTATCTGAAAATCCATACATGACAGTAAGTCCCTCCTCTTCAAGGATCATATCAATATATGTTGTCCTAGTGTTTGCATAGGTATATGTAAGTGTCTACATATTTGAAGCCTTTACTCATGTTTATATGATTATCATGGAAAATTACTATCCATTTCAAATGAAACAATCCATAATTTATTGAGAAACAACCCTAGTTATTTTGTGTATGGGAATGGTTAACTTACATAGCTTTCAATAATTTATATTGCATCTCACTTTTTAAATATGTACAAATTATGAAAAGAGAAATGTTCAGGAGGCAGTGTGCATAGTACTCCCATTTCTAACTTGTAAGTTAACTCATACTTCTTTAGACATAGTAGTAATACATTTACTAATACTAAAGCTATTTAAACAAGTAAGAGAAAAGCATATTTAATTAAAAGAATAATTGTGTAAGTCCAACATTAAGATCATTAAATTTATTTTAATATAGTATTTTACTTACATACTGTTTTAATATTTATTAACAACTAAAACAAATTTTCACATTAAAAATGTTTTCTATAATTATATTATACCATTTAATAGTTGTTTGAATTTATATGTAGACAAATATATCAGTTTCTCTTCAAATGACACTTTTCATAGTTATATATGTTGGTGACAGATTAGATATGTGATAGGTAGATGACAGATAGATGTTAGCTATATAGCAAGATAGACAAATGCTACATATGTAGATAAATAATGGGAATGTGGCACTGTCATAGTGCTTATTTCTGGCAGTAGCTCTGTTATAAACAGAAACTCCCTTTTATCTCTGTATTTTTTTTCCATTCCTTTTGAACTGTCACCATATGATTCCTTCTGCTAGGTTATGATAAGCGAGAAGATTTTTACCACCTTGATATTGGATTTCAAAGCTTTCATTGCTGTGAGAAATAAGTTTATTATAAATTACTAGTATTTTCTCTTCTGAGATGGCAATGAACATTCACAACAAGTTGAAACAGGACAACTTTTGTGACAATGGTAAGGTGTAGGGTCAGTTGTAACATGTTATAAAAAACTTAGAGAAATGTCTTATTCTTAAGATTAAAAAATAGTTATCATAAATTCATCTCGAGAACTGTATATCTTTTCCTGAAAATAATGATAAAAATACTTAAAACTATAGTTGATAATGTGTGAAATAAATCAGACCCTGACACTCGTCTCATGTATTCAAATATATTTATTCTAAAATAGGTTTTAAGTAAATATTTTTAATCATAAAATATATCAAAACTAATGGTTGATTTTAGAAATCTAAAAATTATTGAGTTTAGGCCTATAAATTTCTTGCTCTCAACAGTTTTAAACACAGAAGAAATTTTAAACCAAACAAGCATTTAGGATTTGACAAGTCTGTAACACAGTTAACAGATAAATTTTGGAGAGAAAAGCTTTGTTGGAGAGAACAGCAAGGGAACATGCTCAGTGTAGTAACATTTAACATTATCTCTGAAAGTTTACACGACAGTATTTGATTAGACAGACAGGAGAATTGTGGTCAGGACAAAGCTGTGAGGGTAACATTTTACTACCTACTATTAAAAACATTCGATATTCCTAGAATAAATGGACAAAGAAAGGTATACAGAGAGGAGTTTCTTTTATAGTTAAAAAAAACTGGACCTCCAAAAAATCAATATGTTTTTGATATTTTATGATGACTTAAGCTGCTGAGAATATGGCCACCCTCCCCCCATGTAAAGAGAAAGATGCATTCAAAGAAAAATTGCTGAGGTCTGCTCATGAGGAGTGATTTAGCATCCATAAGTGGGAAAATACCGTCAGCCACAGTGCATAATACTAGAGAAGCACAGGATACAAAATGAGACTATTTGTATACACGCGTGCACATGCATAGTAGTCTGTGTAATGTACTGTGGTTCCAGCACATAAGAAAGGATGCGGGGGTGTAAGTCACAGTCAAACATATTCAGAGCCTTTGCCTTCATTCTGGGAAAACAATTTGCTGAAGTCCAAATTTAAAATTCCAATTCAGAAAGAGATTTTGTCCCATGTCAATTATGAGATTTTTGATATAATTAGATTCTAACCCTTCTCCAGTGTGGAGTTGTTGAATACTTTTCACCATTCTGTGGGCTGCCTCTTCACCCAGATGATGGGATCCTTTGCTGTATGGAAGAATTTTCCTTTTGTGAGGTAAAATTTGCTAACTTTTTTAAAATCTCTCTCCTAATCAAGTCTTTTTAATAACATACTGTCCTTTGCCTATTAGTTCAAGAGTATTCCTTATCTTCTCCTATATCAGATTCAGTGAGTCATATCTGATGCTGAGGTCTTTAATCCACATATAGTTGAATTTTATGCAGAGTGAGGTAAGAGTCTGGTTTCATTCTTCCACATATAGCTTTTCAGTTTGAACAATACTATCTGTTGAAGATGCTATCTTATCTGCCCTGTGTATGTTTGGCTTTTGTTTTAGAAGTCAATTCAGTGCAGCAGTGTGTGATTATATTTGGCTTCATATTCTATTTCATCGGTCAACGTTCCTGTTTTTATTGAAGTTCCATGCTGCCTTCGTTGCCATAGCTCTAAAGTATAACTTCAAAGCTGATGTGATGATACCTTCAGCACGTGGAGCTGGAAAAATATGTGATATCTTGAGAACTCTGCTGAAGATTCTGCTTATGTATCACTTCTCTGGCATGAGTTGAGTTCCATAGGACTGTAGCAAAGGATATAGATGCAATTTCTCAGAACTTTCTCCAATTTTCCACTAATAGCTTGTTAAATTACTGTAAAAAATGTAGTCATATAATTTTTTTATTAAGTTTAGAAGTAAAATTGAAACATCTTCCATTTAAAATTACCAGAATTTATAACAAAAGCAACAATTTCAAACTATTATGATGTTATGTAAGATAGAGATGAAATCATTTAGCATTTATTAAAAATATAGACATGAAGCATAATGAAAATTGAAGATTCCACAATTTTTTGGAAACTCTCTGCATAGGAATCATGTCTTTTACTTTTCCAACATGAAATGAGGTTAAAATTTTCTGTAGATACTGCTTCAGACTTCCTACCTACCTACTAGGTTCACCTGTTTTTCAAAACACTTGAAGCAGAGTCAGTGATTTGCTTGACTGCTTAAAACAGTATTTTCTTTGTTTACCCAGTTGATATTTGCAGAATGTAAGTCACTGGTTTTCCTATAACCTAGAATAAGTTTTCATCATGAAAAACATGTACTATATTAACAATCAAAGGCAGTGTGACACTATGTCTCTAAGATGGTTTTTCACTGAACAAGATTTCACTTCATTTCTGGTAGTTCATGAAGATCCAAGGCTTATCTCCAGATGATACCTGCTAACATTAATGTGCATAAAAGACTTTCACCATGTAAAGGTTTTCTACAAGGTAATTTATTTCTGTCTGTCATTCTTTCTTTCTTTTTTCTTATTTTATTATTTTTTTATATACAAATGGTTTTTTTCTATGTGTTCCCATGCTCCCCTACTCCCCGTCCCTTGCCTCATTCCAATTCTTTCCACTTAGCCTTCAACTTCTCCCCTCCCCATCCTCTGCTAAAAGGGCAATAAGTCCCAAGGTGGGTAAGCTTTGCATAGATGCAAGACTGATTTCCTCATCCCAAAGTCAAGACTGAGTTAGGTGTTCCTCTGCAAGGAATGGGCTCTAAAGTGCCAGCCTATGCACAGGAACACAGTCTGATCCCACCACTTGAGGCTCCACATACTGCCCATGTCAGTGGACAGTTGCCTACCCTGGAGACCCGAGTTCCTTTTCCAGATGAATCTCCAGTGGCTGTTCTCGATTCAGTGTGCTCCCCCAGAGCACCAGCCAGCCATCGCTGTGGGAATTTTCCTCATAATCCCTATTTCCTTGCTCAAACAGACTCTCCTACCCTGATCCCAGGTGGAACAGGAGCTGGGCCTACTGCTCAGTCATGGATCTCTGCCTCCACCTCCATTCATTGTTGGATGTAGGTTCTTTGTTTACACCTAGAGTGGTTATTCATTTGATTATTGGGGAAGTCCTGGTCAGGCACCTCCTCCATTATTGGTTGGAGACCTAGCCAGGGACATCCTATGAGCAATTGGACGTTTTCCTAGTACCAGGTCTTTTTCCAACCACACATTGACTCCCTCTATCATGGTAATTTCTTTAAGTAATAAAAAGTTCATCAACTATTTGATAAATTTGGACACTCTAAAAGGCAGATAATCCCAGAGTGATAAAAAATTTCAATTTGTAAAAGTTGTTAGCTTAGAAATTAATCTCATAATATTATATTAATAGTATACATTTTATTAATTTTGCACTCTCATTACACATTATCTTCTCAATGATACTAAATGCAACCTTTCCTCGTTAATTTTCCTGTTCAATCCCTTTTCTGTGCTGATCTTCAGAAGTCAATGAGGGAATTAAAATCAATTTTCTTTAATGAGAATTTTATTTATTTTTTTCGTTAAGCATTGTTTCTCTTGTCAAAACCCACATTTCTCTGGACCTTTTCCTGCTGCTAGCCATACACTACTTAGGTTTCTATTGCTGTGATAAACATGAAGATCAAATATGTCAGTGAGCTAGACTTGCCTACATAAGTCAGTAACCAAAAAAAAAAAAAAAAAAAAAAATGCCCCACAGGCTTGCCTACAGGCCAATTTGATAGCAATATTTTCTCAGTTGGAGTTCTTTGCTGACAGATGACCTTAGCTAGTATCAAGCTGAATAAAACCTATCCAGAACACCTTATGTATGTAAAGAATATCATCCTATCTGAAGATACTAGTCTTAAACTCACAAATTTCTTGTCTTAAAATTATTCTGGGAGTCTCAAATATTTTACTCTCTTCTCCTCTGTATCCTCATCTGTATATTCTCTATTAAATAAAGTCTTAAAGAAATGCAAAATGAGTTTCTAATCTTTAAAATATTTAACTTCACCTCAACTTCTGTCTTCTATGATACTATGTTCTTTCATATTAAAATCCACAGCTTGTCATTATGGACCCTTCCACTGGTATGGTAATAGTCTTTGAAAAGCTCTAAACAAAAGAAACCACCAAAAATAAAAATACTGCCATAAAACTGTGTCTTAACTAAAAATTTAATCTGCAGTCTTTCTACTCCTGTTTCATATCATTTTCATGATTATTAACACTCAGCAACCGCTTTAATAAAACAATTGCCCATGCACAAAGGCCAGCATTATGGAAAAATAAAGATGAGCTTTATACACTTGTATCAGAACTACTATTAACAATATCTGACATCATTGATTCTGATTTTCTCTTTACTGCTTTAATATATTCTTTCTTTGTTGGATTACTCATGCTGAGCCCTGTAGTTAAAATAACTAGATGTGTAAAATCTTAACAAATATTCTGCCTATCTCTGAGTCAGCCTTCTCCAGTGGCAATGATTTTAAATCAGTAATATAACATATAGAAAATTATATTTTAAAGCCCTATCTTAAAATACACTTTCCATTGAAATAGAATCTCCTCACTTTCCCAATGCCATTTTATTACCCATCTCAAGTAACCTTCCTCCAATTCCTCCAAAACTTGCCTCTTAATCTTTGACACTTATGTGTCTTTGTATGCAGAAATGTATGGAAATAACATGCTCAGTCCCTGTTTGTTGCTTGTGTACTTATGTTTTCAGGACTGACCAATTTGCACCTAACAATGTCTATATTATATTTGATCAATTCACATATTTAACATTTCCATCACCAGAAAGATCTTCTGTTAAAAAAAAATCATGAAATCAGAACTTTGCAAATTTTTCTTGTATCACTTGGTGTTCTCACTAGGAGAATTGGGCAACGAGTTGTTAATTTGTTGATATTTTTCTGCTCTTGCAGATTAGCATGTTAATGTTTATCAGATATCTTAGTATATCATTTGTTAACATGTCTATAGTTAATGGTTTTCACTATTAATCACCCTTCTTTATGTTTGAGGTTTTGATGTGATTTTAATTCATATTCCCAGCACAGTTAATTACACTTGATAGAATCTTACACATTTCAACATCTTTAACATATTTTAGTTGTTATATACATCACACATGGCCTTAACCTATGTTCTAATTAAATAGCTTGACTTTTCATGCTCACTTGGAAAGTTTATTTATCACAGATACATACTTACATACATACACACACACACATTTATCTGTTATATGCATCACAATATTTTCTATACATAAGCTCACTTTTACACCTTAACATTTCTGTTTATTGCCTATGGCATTATAGTCAGCTTTAGTTAATGTTTATATATATATATATATATATATATATATATATATATATATATGCTTCAATAGATCTGTATCTATTTCTATGTAACTATATATGTATGCAAGCAAGTGATGCATGGGAATATATATTTTTGATGCATAAAATTTATATTTATGTGTTTATACTATATTTTATCACTTTATTATAAGTACTTACTATATCTATAATGTTTATTCTTTACTTTATTCTCATTTTCCATTTCTTCTCTTTCTATTTAGGTTTATGTTATTCACAAATATGAATGATTTAATTCTTTCAACTGCTTTAATAGTTTGCTTTTCTGCTGAGTCTATTTTGAAGAGATGTCCAGGCACCCTTGTTTTGTTCTCAATATTAGAGAACTCCAGTCTTTGGAATTCCATATAGTATTCCAGTTAGCCTTGGTTAGTATTCTTTTTTCAAATAGATTATAATGTAATTACTCAGTTTCTGGCTTCTCTTCCATGACTCCCTCCAAATTTTTCCATACACCCTCCCTTTTATCTTCCATAGTTATGGTATCATCTTTTATTGATTATTACATGAATATATTAATTTTTCTGTGTTCATTATTGAATTTTTCTTAGCTACTTTCACAACTTGAAAGATGTATTAGGAATGAATCTTAAATATTTTCCACGTGCTTTCAATTATGTGCTGATATGATTTGCCTTCTTTCTGCTGGTTTTTGTTTGCATGGTTGATCTTATTCATATAATTACTGACCTAGACATATTGAAATAGTTTGGCATTCCTAGAATAAAACTTATCTGATTAAAAAGATCATTCATTCTATATAGTTCTTGATTAGGTTTGGTAGATTTATTTATCTCATCATAATATCTGATTAATGGCATTATGATATCAATTGGACATTATTTCCTATTTGTACTTACAGGAAGAAACAAAATTTTTCTAAGACTTTTCTTAAATATTAAGCAAAATTTTAAAGAAACATTATTGACTGGATAAATCCTGATATTATTTCAAAACGGGTTTTTTTGTTGTTGTTTTTTGTTGTTGTTGTTGTTGTTTTGTTGCTGTTTTTAACAGGGGAAGGCCAATTATGGCCCCCTCTCTACCTTTGCTATAGCTGGGGTCATCTTTGTGGATACTTTGGAATTTCTCTGCAACTACCCTAATTGTCATCTCAGAACCTAAATGCAGTATCTGATGGAAGCAGATGCTGAGATCTACAAGGTTCTGGGATGAGCTGCTGTAGTGCATTTGAAGAGAGGGAGGAGGAATCAAATGAGCCTGGGGGGGGGGGGTGGAGAAAACCACAGAGACAGCTGACCTGAACACTAATGGCAGCTAGTGGCAGCTCAGCGACTCTGGACTGACAGCTGGAGAGCCTGCAAAGGACCAGTCTGAACGTGAATGACAATTGTGTGGCTTGATCTGTTTGTGAGGCCCCTGGCAGTGAGTGCAGGTCTAAACTCAGGTACATGAACACGCTCTTTGGAGCCCATTCTCTATGATAGGATATCTTTCTCAGACTTGATGCAGAAGGAGGAGATTGAACCGTCCTCAACTTGGTGTGCCAGACTTTGTTGACTTCTCAAGAGAGGCCATATCATTTCTTAAGAGTGAATGATGTTGAGGGGGGTAAGTGAGCAGAAAGGGAAAGAGAAGGACTGCAGTTTGTATGCATATTGAAAAATTCATTCATATTTTTTTTTCATGTGCACTTCTGTGTGTTGTGTGCCTGTGTGTGTGGTACCAAGTACTCACTAGTATATTGTGAGAACAGAAGTGAACCTGCTTCTAAAAAGCTGTAGTTAAAAATGCTGCTAACTGAAAATGGATCCTCTGATATAGCGGTATGCATGATCGAAGAAAGATTCATTTCTTCAGAACCTATTAGGTGTTGTTTTGTCAAACATAACTCCATGGGTTTATTATATTTGTTATTTAAATATATCCTTGATTATTTTGCTTATTGTTTATTGGGTAAATTTATATAATTTCAAAATTCTCTTCACATTTTTAAAGGTTTTTCTACCTCCCCCCACAGACAACTTTTGCTCTAATAGACTGTTCTATGATGTTGTAATTTATAATGTTCCATTTTCTGATTTTCTAATCTGAGCCTCTCTACTTCGTGTTGTGCTGTCAATTCTGTCCACTTAGCTTTGTTATACATTTTCTCTCCATGTTCATCCTTATAGCCTTAAAAATTACATTTTCTCTTGTTTGTATCTCAGTTCCTTTGTGCATTTGTTGCAAACTTATTTGTAAAAGCTTTAAAAATATTTTTTTTTAGGATGAATGATTAAAATATTTATCAGACGATTCTAAAATCGTTCCGGATTATTCTAGTAATTTGATGCTGTCATTGTTGCCAGTCTATTTATTTCCCACTCAAAAGTTCCTGGATATAGTATAAAAATTCATCTTAATGTAAGATGGAAATGTGAGTCACTATGCTGTGAGTCATACCTCTTCTTTAATCATGCATTTTGGCTGAATTCTCTGACACTGCATCAAGTAGAAAGAATGGAGAAAGGGTGAGTGCTGAGCTGTTGGTCAAAATGTAGCACCCTATGCTCTTCTAGTGCCATTGACCTTGGCATAGAGAGCTTCTACATTTCTATTGCATGGTTAGGGTTTTCTAAACGTGACATGCAGTGATGTGTGAGTCTGTATAGCATGTTCTCAGTGACATGTAATATAAATAAAGCCAGTTATTTGGGGCCGTTTTGAAGATCCTAGTTTCATGGAAGCTGGTTAGAGTGGAAATACTTATTCATCACAAAGAATATGTTTTTGCTCATGGAGATGAGGTTACCATATTTCTGTGATGATATTTGGAAATAGTGGTAGAATAGTTTTTCAACTGTCTTAGTTTAAGACCAGCCTGAGCTGTATAGTGACACTCTTTCAAATAAACCCAAATTCTGCTTTCTTTTTATGTTGTCTGTAGTTAGACAATGTGTAAAATTCATCTTCCTAGTGGCATTGTCATGTTCTCTTTAACCTTCTAAAGTAGATGCAGCCAAAAGCAAGCCTGAAAAACTCATCAAAATGTGGACAAGCTATTGACAAAGGCCAGAGAATGTAATACATAACAAGAAAATCTTTAGCTGTGTTTCATTCACCATATCTACTTAATGGAATGAATAAGGGAAATATTCCTACTCTAGTTTATAAACTATTCTTCATTATTTTTCATAAAATATATCCCAACTCAATCTTTTCTTCCCTTCCCTTCTCCCAGAATACCTCTCATCTTCTCTCTCCACAGCACACACTGCTCTTCCATTTCTCTTCAGGGGAAAAAAAAGCCTGACATTGATATCAACTGAACATAATATAACAAGATGCAAAGCTGGAGAGGCAACCCAGAAAAATAAATACTGTGAGCAGGAAAAAGAAAGAGAAAGCAACGCCCCTACTTCCTCTGGTATGAGTCCGTACAAACCATTTTAATTCATTCTTTAAGATTTCTTTGCTTCATTGGTCACTTCTTTTCATTTTACTCATCAATATGAAATCTTTGCAAAAGATAAATCTGACAATTGAAAATCATTTAAAAATAAAACAGTGCCCATCTAGATTAATAATACTAAAACAACATGGATACTTACAGATAAACAAGAAGATTTTAAAATTATGCTCTCTATGTAATATCTTATCTTTAGAATAGATGCAACAATTTAAGATATTTATAGATTAGACTAGTTTCTATCTTACATCCAAATGGTCAAGATCTTTAGATAAGGATTCAAACAGGAGGCCATGGGCAGTATTTTGACATTTCCTTTTTTCATAGACCACTTCAAGTGTCTGTTTTTACTTTATTTTTTCATTGACTGCACTGTTCTCTGACTTCTCCATTTAATGGTTTAGCCTATTCAGGGCATAACAGAATGGTGGCTAATCTTGGAGGTAGATGGCCTGCTGAGTCTCTCTCTCTCTCTCTCTCTCTCTCTCTCTCTCTCTCTCTCTCTCTCACACACACACACACACACACACACAAACACAGAAACTGACATTCTATCAGACATTCATAAATTTTATCCAATTTTCTCATATCTGTAAACTCATTTCAGTATTTTATAATAAATATGTCATATGGGCAGGGTATGTTCAATATAATTATGAGTACTATGTGAAAACAATATTCCTATTATAAAATATTTTAGTTTTGCTTTAAACATTAAATTCTAAATCAGGCATCTTAAAAATTAATTAGTTTAATCTGTAAGGAAGACAGAAGCAAAATGATACTTAATTATTCTCACTTAAATAGATAGTTATTCTACCACGGCTTTGTTGAAAATTATAATGATAAGAGTAAACATTAAAATAATATATAGGTCAAATGCAAAATGAGGTAAGTAGACTCATAAATGGTAAAATAAAAGTCAAACAATGGAAAAGAAACACTAAGAATTCATAAGGTGAATTCAAATAATGTGTTGACAAAAATAATACACAAAAATCAATAATTAAGCATTACTACTATCATCATAGGAAATAGTTTGTAACATGTAATGAGACTGCTTCCAGCCCACTAATTAATATGTATATAAATCAAAACAGTAATGTCTGTGAGGAGCTGAGATTATTATACTATTGAATAGATAAATGATAAAGAAGTGGATGTCTTATAAAAGGTCTCGCCAATCATAAAGTAAACATGTTAGGTTTTCTAAAGCTAAGAATATCAAATAGACATAGTTATTAAGTGCCAGAATTATCTATTATGCTGTAAAACTTGACTAAGTCAGCTCTAGGTTTCACATTTATCCTTTATGAAAGGCATGTTATTGTGATATGTCGTATTATTATATTATAATAATTTGTGATTTATTATTAATAGTATGTTATATCATTTTATAAAAATATGTTTTGTTATAATGTTATATAGTATTCTAGTCAATATGGCACTTTTATTTATTTATAGTTTCTTTCCTAAACCTTTTCCCTAATTAGTTAGAGTAGCAATTTAATTAACTAATTAATTAGTTATGTTTTATATTCTGATTGTGTATGTGTCCATGATTGTAACATATCCATATATTTCTAAATCAGTCTGTAAACTGAGCATGGTTATTTCAGTGGGGCATTTAGAGTACTTACAGAGAATAATAAAATATAAAAAATAATCAGCCTCACACACATATTCACATATAATTTGAACTTTATGTAAGAGACAAGATTGTTGTTAAATATTATTTTAATTACATTTCTTTATGCCGCTTTCGCTTAATTATGTAAAGATATATTGCATTTGTTTGCCATTACCAGCCTTAGGCACCTGATTATTCTAATAAAACTCTGAAGGGGCAAAAGCGAAGCAGAAAAGGTATAGGTGGAGCTGGCCGGAAGAAAGAATGACTAGGAAGAACAGAAAAATCTAGGCTCAACGGAGAGGAAGGAGAACAAGGGAAAAGAGATGGACACACTTGGCCAAAAAAAAAAAAAAAAAAAAAAAAACCCAGACAAACAATCAAAACAAACAAACAAAAACAACAAAGCAAGGCAGCCAGATGAGAGAATCAGTGAAAGTATAGAAATGTTAAAAGCCTTGAGGCAAAACATAGATGAGGAGTAACAGAGCGTTCATAGCTGATAAAAAGTCTCTGTGTCGTAGTTTGGGACCTTGTTGGTTAACCTCCTATGACCCCCTCCAAAAAAAAAAAAAAAGCCTGCACCATGGGATCTTAGAAATCTATAATTAATTGGCATGCTTCTTTTTCCATCATGGGTCAAATCAGAGATGGAAAGAGGAGAAGTTGATGTCTCTCCAACCAGAAGGAATACTGAGAAGAATTATAACTAATGTAAATTCATGGCCTGGCTGGTCCTGTAGGATCTTGGTGCACTCTGGTAGCAGATGCTAACCCAATGAATTATGACAGCTAGCAAAATAGCCAATAATATACATCTGAAAGACAACAATCACTAGCTCAGGTGTTCCATGGGGAAAATATTGTCAGCAAAATCTCATCAACATACCTGTTTAATCACCAGAAATATCCTCTCCTTTTGAAGATAACAAAGATCAGATTTATCACAATGCAGCAAAATGAATACCAATTTTATTAAAAACACAAGAAAAGAATATAAGAGTTCAAGATGAAATAGTATATTAGTATAAACAAAATAATAATTTTAATATTAAGTAGTTACGAATTTGTTATATCCAACAGTGCATTGTTACAATAAGGTTTTCTGGCCCCAGTCTAAACCCATGGACCTGTTGTCCCAGGCCGCCTAGCTTCCCACCTGCCATTGCTTAGATCCCCAAAATGACTCAGGCACTTACATTAAGTTCACACTGTTTGTCCTATGGCTCAGGCACATTGCTAGCTAGCTCTTTCATCTTAACTCAACCCATTTTCATTAATCTGTCTACCACATGGCCTGTGGCTCAACTGTGTTCCTTACATGTTTCTTCTTTGGGTGTCTGACTTGATCTGACTGTAACTCCACCCATTCGTTTTCTTACCTATGGTCTGATTCCTCCACATACCTCTATGGTGTCTACCATGGCCCAAACAGTCCTCTATTCACAACATATCGAAAGACATTCCCACATCAGTGCATCACTTGATACACAAACAACTGTATGCCCAACACAAAATAAATTCAATGGCATTTTTGAAAGCTCATTGTTCTACAATGTTTTATTGGAGCATTTTTTAATATTAAAGATTTTTTGTTTATATATTATGATTTCAGATTTTCTGTTTCTGAGGGATTTCTGAGTGAGTGATTGTGTGTCTCTTGTACTTATTTGGCTTAATTTGTTTCTGTTTGCTTGTTCTGTTCTATTCCGGTTTGTCTGTGTTTGTTGTTGTCTATTTTCTGAGCAGGAAAGAGTGTTATTTGAGTGGTTGTGTGGAGGATAAAAAAGGAATTGTTGGATAGAAAACATGCCATTATATTGTATGAAAAATAGTCCATTTTCGGTTAAACAAGAAATAAAATAATGATTAAAAACAACTTATCAAATTAGAAATATTTATTTATAATTCCCAGCCAATTCCAAGTAATACTCAATAAGTTCCCATATGAAAGCAACAGAAGTTCTTTTTTATTTTATTTTTAAAAAGATGATTTACTAAAGAAGGGAGACATAACACATAAGTTTTTATCAAGTTAACATGTATATATAGTGAAGAAAAGAAGTATGCCTACAAGTAAGACAGGCAAATGAGACAGATGCAGGGTACATAAGGTTATGGGCTAATCATTCTCCCCTAATGAGGCCCATGAATTGGAAAGAAAATAAGGCAGATTATTCAAAAGATTTTTTCATATATGTGAGCTGATTCACCTAAGTCTTAGAGAACAGAGTCTTTGTCTACTCAGATATTATGAAATATCTCATCTCTGCCTTATCTCAACACCATTCCCACCTACTCTCTGTCTCCTTATGACCTGATCTGCTGAACTTCATGATTTTCGTTTTGTTTTTTGTATGTTCACTTTATTTTATTTTTATAAAATAATCTTCTAATCCATGTATTCCCCTGCCCCCTATCTCCCTCCCCCCAATCCCTCCCAGTCAGCCTTCAGCCTTTCCCCTCCCCATCCCCAAATCCTCTCCCTAAAGGGCAAGCAATCCCAAGGTGTGTCATCTCAGTTTGGCACATCCACTCCAGGCAAGTCTGATTTCCTCATCCCAAAGTCAAGATTGGGTTAGGTGTTCCTCTGCAGGGAATGGGCTGCAAAGTGCCAGGAACAAAGTGCCACCGCTCCAGGCTTCACATTCTGCCCATGTCAATTGTCAGTTGCCAATCCTTGGAGGGCTTAGCTTCCCCCCTCCCCCCGCCCCCCCCCCCCCCCCCGTGATTCCCCAGTGGTTACTCTTGATTCAGTGAGCTCCCAGAGCTCCAGCCATCCATCTCTGTGGGAATTTCTTAATCTGAATGTGGCTATGACCCCGACACAGGAGGCCCTTATCAGATATACTGAATTTCAAATATTTACATTACAATTTCTAACAAAAACAAAGTTACAATTATGAAGTATCAATGAAATAATTTTATGGTTGGGTCAGCATAACATGAAGAACTGTTTTAAAAGTACACAGCATTAGAAAGATTGAGAACCATTGGAGTGGGCAGAGTTGGCGACCACAGCATTCCAGCTGTATTGTAAACCACTAGATACCAGCTTTCTCATCTGTATAAAAACAAAACTCCTGTCTTGTGTATGTCTTTTATAACTTGTAAGTTTGTGTGTGTGTTTATTTTCATAGCTAAATATAACCTTACAAAGTATGGAAATAATTTTCAATGATTTTATCTGTTCCTACTGAGTTTAAAATGGTCTAAAATTAGCTTATTTTCCTGTTATTTTGGGATATGGGGCATACAAGAAAGCTCAGTGAAGCAAGATTAAAAAAAAAAAAAAAAAGGAAAGATATTTGTTTTCACTGATTTGCATATTTGTTTATATTTAGTGCCCGGCTATAGCTTGCAAGGCATTTTATTTTTCTTTCTGCTCTTATACTCATGGGCCATGCAATCTAAGGTTGCCTGCTGCAAAGTTGTAAACTATCAATTGCAATATCATAGGGGGAATCAAAAAGCCACCAAATAGATAGAAAATGTGTTTTAAAATAGACATCACCAATGTATTTGTTTATAGCTAGATTCCCCTGAGCATGCTGCTTCTATTCCTTTTTTCTGGATCCATAGATCAAGCTTGAGGTTTTAGTCTCCAGGGAACATATTGTGAGGAATAAACAAACAGGTCCTTTCTCTTTTCAGAACTTCATGCTGTCCTTCACCTTCTATGGTCTTTGAAAGTTTTCCCCTCATTTAATCTCTTTTATGGCACCTTAGTGCCCTACAGGAGTCTCCCACTGTCCTGTTTATCTTTTCAATGGAGGATTATTTTAAAGTCTGGCTGTTTAATAGTGACTAAATATAGCAGAGGGCATGTATTAGAACACATTAAACAGAGTTGTAGTGATTTTGGTGTATAGGATGAAAATATTACTATATATTTGCTATGTTGTATTATCTTAGTTTGTAAGCCTTTTAGATGATTCATCAAAAAGTATTTTAAAACATGACATTGTGTGTGGAATATATTTTGCTAAATGAGGCATGTTAAAGTCTATTAAATGGATCTCTTAAAAATCATCAAAAATGAGAGAAATTTAAATAGAAATAATACAATAAATTTAGTTTCATAAGTTTTCATAAGTTTCTCAATGGACTTCTCACTAGACCTTATAACCTCTTTAAAATACATATAAAAATACCACAAAAATCCTGTACTATTAGAAAGGAATTTGAGATTGATTCAGCATTAAGTAAAATCCTAAGGAGTTGAATGTAAATAGCCTGTAGGTTCAAAAGACTATTGCATCAAACTTGGAGCTTGTAGAATGACCAGTTGCTTAAAAAAATATACCGGCCTTTCATTAAAAGGCCTTAAGATCCTTAAAAGGAAGTATGCACAACTGAAAATCGGTAAAAGGGTAACAGGATGTTAGCAATTATAATTGATTTGTTCTGTTGAGAATAATAAATTTCTTCCAATAAACTAGGGATAGAAAAATTACAGGATCACAATTACAGTTGCAAATTTCCCCTCCAACTGATAAGCAGGTAGCATTTTAATTAGCTCTTATGAGAATATCCATTAAATCTGTAACAATAAGGCAATTTTAGCCAATATGTAAGGTACAAAGTCTGTATAAAATGTGTAGGGTTGTGATTAGTTATAAGTGTGATGCCAAAGACAGTTGACTCTTTTGAATGTTTGAATGAGAACTTATCGTTGTTGATTTCAGCTGTGAGGAATAAGATTCAAAGAGAAAAATATATGCTGTCATCTTGGGTCCACGTGTGACACAAATGGATAAATATAACAATGAACTAGAGATAGAAAATTAATGCATGGTAGGAAAGATAGGTGAAAATACTGGTCTTGTAATGAGGAGAGATATGTGCAAATCCTAAGAATTACATGGCTGTAATAATTCTAACATTTGTAAATGTTAAAAAATATATATAGGAAAAAGCATTAAAGGAGCAATAAATGATTAAAATAGCATTGAGTAATGTGAGAATGACGCTGCTTTAAGTGATACAAAATTCTTATCTGCAATAGTTTCGGAGGCATACATGTTTCTGATGAGGCTTACAATGATTTGTTTAAATGCAAACATCTGTTCTGGATGACTCAGAACGATAGCGCTACAACCTCTATCTAGATGGGACAGTGTTAACAGAAAATAACCTAGACCTAATATACCAGGCAAATCTTTTCCTTCTGTATGCCAGGCTTCCATTCTTGAATACAAAGGAGCTTGCAAGAGTGTTTTTTTGTTGTTGTTGTTGTTGTTTTTTTTTTTCATCATTTCTAACTAAGAGAACACGTCCTAGATAAAACAAAATCTAAATATTTAGTAGTAGCATATGCATCAGGAACATGGTGATCAAAATTGACATGAAACTGTGTAACTTTCTAAACTATGGGAAAATGGAGTTAAGTGTGAAAGCAATGAGCAAGTCTGCCACTCATATTGCACAAAGAGACATAAACCATGGTGTAGTTTGAATAGGTCAATTGTGCCAGCAAAACTGCTTACTTTAAAGGGTACTGGAATAACTAGAGAATAATATGTAAGAGATGAAGCAAACTCTAGTGGACACAAACTAATTACCTAATATATAAAACTCAGAGGAAATCATGCATTTCTTAGGTCTAGAATGAAGCCAAGTCCTGCTGGACTTGAGTAATGAATGGAGTCTCATTGTCTCACAGAGAAGTGGCTTTGGAACATTGTCAGTAGATTTTATTAAAATGTTTCCCTCTGTTGTGGAAAGGCAATTATATGACGGAGGTTCTATCAAACTAAATAAGAATTCAGAGTAAGTTTGTATTCTGTTTCCATATGCTGGATAGTATAGAAACCTTTGACTTGACCCTATAGAATATTTCACTGGAAAAAAATAAACTACTTCTGAGCAAACTAGCCTTGAAACGGGAACCATATTCTTTCCTAAATCAGTATATATATGGATACATGTATATATTAGTGTGTAGGTATGTTTTGTATTGTTTTGTCAACATCCTCTGATGTTGATATAACAAGAGGTGAAAGAAAGTTTTGAAATAGTTATTTCATAGTATTAAGAACAAGCATTTCATTGTGGATTTAAATTAGGATGCAATAAATATAACAACAAACAGGAACTGAAACACAGAATTCCATTGAAATAAAATTGTTAGGATTAAGAATTGTCTTGGATAATGATAAAGAGGCTAAATTCTCTTTTTTTAAAAAATACAAAGGTTTAAAATTTTGCATCTAGTGATGCACTGGCCTAATTGTTAGGTAATAATAGAACGGTTGGTAAAGGAGTTCATTACCTCCGTGAGAGATTAGATTTCATCTCCCTGTTTGTGAGGTTAAGCAGACAAATCAATGAGAATACATTAAGACTAAAGAGTTCCTTCAATTCACTTTATTCATCTGGTATTTATTGAATACTCCACCAAATATTAGGAGAATACAATCCCAGGAATATGATTATAAAACTGAGCACATTCTAGGAGTAAAAGCCACAGCCTAACAGATAAGATAGATTAAAAATTATTAAAGATATGTTATAAGACAACAAATAAGTTTAAATAGAATCAAAATCCCAAAATATTACTGGTAAATTTTAAATATTAGAAAATTAAAGTCAGGTTTTTATATATTCTATATGTAAAGAAAGAAATAGCTTATGTGATGTAGATGTAACACAAATGGTAGTATTTGCCTAGCAATAAGCAAATCCCTGGTAATGAACAAATTGCCAGAGCACTACATCAACTCTAAACTATTTCAATATTCCTGAGATAAGGCCAGTATAAAGAGTTTTTCTTTTTTCATTTTCTTTCTTTCTTTGTGCTTTGCTTTTGTTTTGTTTTGTTTGTTTGTTTATTTGGAAGTGAAATATAAATGAAGATTAGCTCAGCCAGATAGCTCAGCAGATGTAACTGATTGGTGCTTATTGGCCAAAGGCAGGAAGTGTAGGCGGGGCTACCAGACTAAGAAAATCTCTGAGAGCAGAATGCTGGAGAGAAGCCAGAGGAAACCGAGGACAACTATGCTGCTCTAAAGAAAGGTACCGAGCCGCATGGCTGAATAAGAGACATGGGTTAGATGAAGGGTAAAGAGCTAGCAAGTGATATGCCTGGGCCTGAGGCTGATCAGCCAAAACTAATGAAAGCATCTGTGTGTCTCTGTGGGACTGTGGGACTGCGGGTCTGCAGGTCTGTGGGTCTATGGGTCTGTGGGCATAGACCTTGAGGTTAGGACCGAAAGTCCGGGCCAGAAGCCTCCTATTACAGTCTCTCATTAAAAATGTGTATATAGATTTGTAGAAAGAGTGGGTAGGAAATTAGAACTGAGAAGAATTAGAACTGGAGTATAAGAAATTAAAAAATAGTAGGAATTAGAACTGAGGTAGAATTGAAGTTGTAGAGGTAGAATTAGATCTCCGGCAGAAAAATATAAAAGGAAGAAATAAAGATCATAACCCAAACGGGTCATATGTGGAATTATTATAGATAAGACATTTTTTTCAATGTTTCGCCCCTGAGAAGCATTCTCTAAGCAACTCTGTGCTATTTTGAGGAGTGGTCTCCTGAACTACAATAATTTTGAAATTTCTCCTAAGTCTAAATATTTTAGATAGATGTTGAAAATATTTATTTTAGGCATATCTATATGTGTACACTTGCTTTTGAAACATAAAAACTAATTATCTACCCCAAGTCCACTACTATCCTTTTAACTATCAATCTTCCTATTTTAATGCTGTGGTTACAAGCATGCCCTTTAATTCCTGTTCAAATTGGCAATTTTAAATTTTTTTCTTGCTTAACCTGCTTAAATAACATTATAAGGCTCTCTGATTCATGGTCAGGCATGGCCAATAAAGTGTTAATAAAGCCATAGTTTTAACTGCTTAAAATGTTGTTATTTTTCTGTTGGCATTGAGTTAATAATAAAATGAATGTATCAGAGAACTAAGTAGGTTTATTTATGAAAATAAATGCCCAGCATAGTTTATCTTAATATCTGATTTACATAAGTCCCTGAGTTCATTTATGTTGGTACAATGACTGTCTTATCTATAGATAGCATAGAATGTCATTAATATTTCAATGAAGTTGAAATTATTACTAAATCTATAGATATGTGTTATGGAAAAGACATAAATACTACAGGAAGCTTCACATAAATGTCCCTTAATTAGTAAATGGGAAGAACCATTACATCCTGTCCTTCATAGGCTAGACCTATTAAAATATTGTATGAGTTATACTTTTCTTTTGCAAGAAATGAAATCAGAATAAAAAAATTCAGAAGAGCTTTTCATCATCTCCAATTGAAAATTTTAAAACATTCTAATTTTTTTAATTCTCTAATGAATTTAATTATAACCTACATTAGAGCACAAGTGAGTTATTTAAACATGAGTATACAAGCTTCGAATGGCTGAGAGAACTGAGACACACTAGTGAGGACAACTCACTGATAACCACAGAGACATTTTTAATCATTATGTCAAAGGAAAACAATAGAGGAAGATGAAGTCACAGGAGACAGGTCCCTTGTTACACGAAACCTTAGAGGCTTGAATCTCAGAAGTAATAACTTCACTGTGCTCAGTCCTGTGGAGGGAGATATGGCTGACATTCAGATTCATTAACGTTAGCGTACTATGTCACACTCAGGTAATAGAAAGGTCTGTTTTCTCATGGCTTATAGATGTAATCCAGATATAGAACTTAAATATCATAGCTTTAAATATTTTAAAAGGGTGATTCTGAGATTTTTAATACAGTAAAAGTACCTACATGGACTATTGTCTAATTTGCAGGTGATTTTCTAGCCCAAGAGAAACCTCTTACTCATTAGCAGTTATTTTTAATACCTCTTCCCTTTTCCATTGACTGCCAATATTTTCTATCTATTTCTGTGGATGAATCCATCTTCTTTCTCTAACTTCCTTTCTGTTGATATCATAAAACACTTGGGCCAATGGTAACCTAAAGGGGAAAATTGTTTACCTTCTTTATGTTTCCAGATTATAGTTCATCACTGAGGGAAGACAATTCAGGAACTCAATGGAGGCAATTAAAGTAGAAACCACTATGAATACTTCATTTTCTTGCTCCTTGCCTCATGATTTGCTTGTACATTTATATATTGCAAAACTACCTGTCCAGGGACAAATTCTTCTAGTAGGATAGGCGTTTCTTAATCGATCAATCAATCAATCAATCAAAGTGTTTCACAGATATGCCCCCAGGACCAATCTAAAATAGATTTCTTTCATAGATGCCTTCTTCTCAGCTGACTCTAGACCATGTCAATTAAACTATATTTATTTTAGTTATGATTGATAACAGCATTTATTTGATACATTTAACACCAGTGGTAATGAAAACTTTGGGAGAGGGAGCCTCAACCAGGCTTTCTCTCAGGGTCTAAGAGACACACTTCTATCTGCCAGGAATTTAAGAAATACGTTCACAGTATTCTTTTTACTTCATCGTCTTTATTGGCATGATTATTTTATTTTATTAAAAAAATATTTCTCACATCCACTACTCCTTCTCCTTCTCCTGCCCCTTCTCCCAGTCCTTCCCCAGCGTCTCCCTCCTCCTCTTACCCTTCCCTCTCTTTCACTCCCCAGATAATGCAAGGAATCCCAAAGTGTGTCAGTTCTGTCTGGCATATCAAGTTGAGGTAGGACCAAGGCTCTCCCCCAAGTATGTAGGCTGAAAAAGACGTTTTTTTCACTAGGCATGGGCTTTGAGAAGTCAATTCATAGACTTAGGATAGACTCTGGTGCAATTGTAAGAGGCTCCAGAAACTGCCTAGGCTTTCTGTCATGCAGATTTAGAGAGTCTGTATCTGTCCCAGGAAGGTTCCACAGCTGTCATTTCAGACTCTGTAAGCACTCAACAGGACAAGACTGCCTGTGTCATGGTGTCTCCCCATCATGAACCTGATCCCTCTGTTCATGCATCCTGTCCTCTCTCTCTTCAGCTGGATGAGTAGCTAAGCAGCAATGGATCTCTGCACCTGCCTCCATCAGTGGCTGGGTGAAGGTTCTCTAGGGGCAATTAGGGTGGTCGTTCATATGATAATAGGGAAAGGGCAGTTTAAGCACCCGCCCTCTCCACTATTGCTTGGAGTCTAGCTAGGCTCATCTTGTGGATTTTTAGATGCTCCCTAAAATCAAGGATTATCTCTAATCTCACAATGAGTCCTTCTATCGGTCCACTTCTTTACTCTCCCTCTCTGTTACTCTTCCCTCCCACCATACCATTCTCTCATGTTCTCTTCTCAACTCCCCTTGGTCTCCCGCCCCAAATATAATCACAATTTACTCAGGAGGTCTCTTTCATCTTCACAGAGGTATCTATGGATGTTTCTCTTAACTTTATCCCGTTACTTAGCTGCTGGAGGGGCAGTATGTGGATTGTAGCTTGATTATTTTTTGCTTTACCTCTAAAATCCACTTATGAGTGAGTACATACTATGTCTAACTTTCTGGGTCTGTGTTACTTTCGGATGAGACTCTCCAGATGTAGCCATTTGCCCACAAATTTCAGGATGTCATTTTTGTCTTACTGCTGAGTAGTGCTCCATTTTGTAAATGAACCAAAAATATTTTAATCCATTCTTTAGTTGAGGAGAATCTAGGTAGTTTCCAGGTTCTGGCTATTACAAATAGTGTTGCTATGAACATAGTCATACTAATACACAGTAAGTATGTGCATCATTTAGGTATATGCCCAACAATGGTATTGCTGGATCTTTGTGGAGATTGATTCCCAATTTTCTGAGGAACTGCCATACTGATTTTATAAGTGACTGTCCAAGTTTACATTCCTACCAGCAATGGAGAAATGTCCCCTTGATCCACATCCTCTCCAGCAAAGGCTGTCACCTCTGTTTTTGATCTTAGACATTTTGACATGTGTAAGATGGTATCTCAGAATTGCTTTTAGTTTCTCTGATTGCTAAGGATGTTGAGCAATTCTTTAATTATCTTTCAGCCATTTGGAATTCTTCTGTTGAGAATTAACTATTTAGAGCTCTATACCCCATTTCTCAATTATGTTCTTTAGGTGTTTTTTTTTTTTTTTTGTTTTGTTTTGTTTTGTTTTTGTTTTTTGTTTTTTGTTTTTTGTTTTTTTTTGATTCCTACTTTCTTGTTTACTCCATATACTTTAGAGATCAATCCTATGTCTGAACTGGGGTTATTGAAAATAGTTTCACATTCTGTAGGCTGTTTTGTCTTATTGACCACGTCCTTTGCCTTCCAGAAGCTTCCTAATTTCAGAAGTTATCATTTATTAATTGTTGCACTCATCTATGTGCTACTGGTGTAATATTTAGATAGTGGTCTCCTATGCCAATGCATTCAAGGGTACTTTCCACATTTTTTTCCTATGAGGTTCAGTATAACTGGTTTTATGTTGAGGTAGTTGACCCACTTGGATTTGAGTTCTGGGCAGGATGATAAATTTGGATCTATTTCCATTCTTCTACATACCACCATACACTTATGCCAACACCATTTGCTGAAAATGCTTTATTTTATCCATTGTATATTTTTGGCCTCTTTGTCAAAAAATTAGATGTTGATATGTGTTTGGATTAATGTCAGAGACTTCTTTTGGATTCCACTGATCCACGAGTTTATTTCTATGTCAGTACCAAGTTATTTTTATTACTGTAGCTTTATAATAGAGCTTGAAGTCAGAGATGGTGATGCCTCCTAAAGTTCTACTATTGAACAGGATTTTTTTTTTTTTTTTTTTTTTGCAATCCTGAGCATTTGTTTGTTAGTGTTTGACAATTTGATTCAATAAAATGGTTCATCTTTCCTTCACTGGGTTGTTAATACATTGGATTATCTTTGTTTTTAATACTGGTGATCAAATCAAGGCCCTTGTAGATGCTAGGGAAGTGAATTGTACCATGAATCTTGATCATTTTTATTTTTCAGTTATATTTTATTTTCAATTATGTCTATATTTGTGTGTCTGTGTGGCTTTGTGTATTTGTATATGTTGGCCATGTAGTTACAGTTTTCTTAGGAGTTCAGGAGGTGGTGTACTGCCAGTAGCATGACTTAGAGACATTTGTGATTGCCTACTGTCAGTTCTAGAAACCAAAATTAGACCCTCTCCCAAAGCAGCCAAGAGACCTTTTTTGATCAACTGAGATATGTTGTAATTATATTTCTTGGTTTCGGGGCGGCCAGAGGCCCAGACCCACAGACCTGCAGCTCCAGACCTCTTAGCCACCCTCTGCTGTTCAGGCCCACAGGAATGATTTAGATGCTTATATTAACTTCATGCTGTTTGACCTATGGCTCAGGCATATTGCTAGCTTGTTCTTACACCTTAAATCAACTCATTTCCATTTATCTGTTTGCCACATGGCCCGTGGCTCACCTGTGTTCCTTATATGTTGCTTCTTTAGGCTTCTGGTTTGGTCTGTGTCTGACTCAGCCCTGCTCCTCCTACCTATTCTGACTTTTTGACTTCTACTTTTTCTATGGTGCCTGTCATGGGCCAAAACAGCTCCTTTATTTAAAGATTGCTATTTATAGCATATTCACAGCATAGAAAGACATCCCCACATGAGAGATATAATTTGAAAAATTATTATTTTTTAAATATATCAATTCGTACTCTAATGACCCATAACCTCTGGTATCAACTTTTGAGCTTGTAATTTGACAATGAGGAAGACAATTGGCATGGCACACAGTCTCTAATAAAGGATATATGTATAATCATGAAAATCATTGTGCTAGTATTTGATCATTAAAGGAACAGAAAATTTAGGATGTACATAGTTATATAAGAGGTTTAATGTATGAATTGGATTTCATGATTACTAATTGATAAGCAGTCTCATGCAATGTTATCTAAAATGTTATGAACAGAGAAGTCAGCTGTATATTTTATTCTATATCTATATGAATAAACACCAAATGATCCACTATCTACACATAGAGATTGAAGTAGGAACCACTTTAAATTTTATTTTTTTCTGTCCCTTTTTAGAGAAGTAAGGATAAAATCTCCTCTCAACTTCTGATTCAGATGTTAATGTTTTTCAGAAGCTCCCTAAAATATGTTCCCCTAAAATATGCTTCAACAGCCACCTAGTCATATTTTAGTAAAGTTGTCAAATGTTTACACACCATATTTTAATATGCATAAAGCTAATTCTTGTTATAATCACATTATGCTTTCAAACTGATAGATTGAAAGTATGACTTTTGAATCAAGATCTGGATGGTATAGAGTCTATTTATGTTCCCATTATTGTACATGTCATCTATCTCTACTTACCAATCATATGGAGAAGCAAATATCAGTATAAAATTATCAGAACTTGAACTTATTTTTAAAAAGTGAGTGATAAATTTGTATTCAAAACACATGTTCCTTTTACTTCACACCTGTACTACTTTCCAATAGCTGCTTAAACAAAATATCAGAGTCCATGTTGCTATGAAAATAGGTTTATCTCTAGTTCAAAGATTTGAAGGCAAGATAAGGCACTTGCTGGCAGTTTCAATTTCTCCTAAGGATTCTCTCGGTGACCTGAATATGACTTTCGTTTCTAAAGTTTCATACGATTCTTTCTCTATATCTATGTGTTTCCCAAATTTTCCCTTTTCAAAATGACAATGTAACATGGCAGATCAAAGGTAACACCTCTATTACAGAAACTTGACTAATTGATCAGTTATTTCCAAATATTTTTTTCTTCAGATAGCTACATTTTGTTTCTCTCATCTTGAGGGCTTTATTTTTCATACCTTACAACTTCAATAATATGTTCAATGCAGGCAAATTTAGCAAACTTGTACAATACTCTCTGAACCTACATTTGGTACCTAGAAACATTCTAGACAATAGCAACTGTCTAACTCAATATTGTTTTTCATTTAACAACTCAAAAATCAATTTAAATATAATTGTAATAAAAAGTAGAATATTCAGTTGTTAAGAACATACACTGCCCTTACAGAGATACAAGCTAAGTTATCTATTTCTGTGGCTAGTGACTCATGATTTTTTAATATTTATTTTATTATTTTTTTTAATAAAATAGTGCCTTTTTTATCTATGTATCCACCTCCTTCCCATCACTTTCCTCCTCTTAATCTCTCTCAGTCAGCCTTCAGTTTCCCGCTCCAAATCCCCCCATCCCCTTCCCCCAAAAGGGCAAGAAGTCCCAAGGTGGGTCCTCCACTACTGTTTGGAGACCTAACCAGGAACATCCTATGAGTTCTTCAAGGTTTCCCTAGCACCCAGTCTCTATTTGGGAATTTTTGGTCATTAACATATGCGGATCTATGTATGCACCCCCACAAGCACTCATATATGTGTGTGTGCATATATACATATATAATTAAACATATACAAATTAACAAAAATTTTATGTGTATGTAGACACCTATAAACTACTCTTTAAACTCATGTTAAAGAGGCAATATTAGGTACCAAATTGATCATTTTCCATGATTATGCCAAGAACATTTATATCTCCATTTCTGAATTTTATGACTATAATATCTGACATGGTAAACAGTACTTTTTATTTGCACTTACTTTGAAAGTAGAATTATATTGAAATGAAGATTTTCCTGTATTATAAAGGTAGGTTCAAAGTTATCACCTTGGACCTTAAGAACACATGTTCTTTTCACACTCTGTTGAGAGTTGGAAACGGAAGCAATCACTGTAATTGTAATTTGCAGGCAGAAAAGACTTCATAAAAGTTAACGTCAGATGGTTTAAGAAGCACTGACATCACTAAGTTCTCAAAATCCCCAGCTGACACACCTACCCTTGACTATGGTTGCTGATTTCTACTCTCCTTCCTGTCAGTCATTCTCCCCTGCCTCCTCAACAGCCCTGTATCAGGCTTCCTTCATAAGTCTCTCCACCCTTCCTACCTCCAGTCTTTCTCGACTCTACTAATATCTGTGGCAGATCCGACTGTTCTTCCTTTACCCATCCTTAGAGTCAGGCCCCTGTGACTAGAAACTGTGGGATCTCTTGGGACCACAACTACGAGAGATTCAAGTAGGAGAATCTCAATCATCTTGTCTTCCTTTATGTTTTCTTACCCTCATCCCGGTAACAACTATCTTACAAGTGCTGGGTTACTAACCCTATTTATCCCTGATTCTCCAAACAATTAATTGTCTCCCTACATGCCACCTGTCATTGCTATTAAAGTATGCAAAATAATAGGAATTAATAAACACTTCTCATTGCTAATTTTCAATACTAAAGGTTCCAATTCTTTAATAAAAAGACAAACACTAAGATTTTGGAGTGGAAAACATGCCTAAACTTTTTGCTAAATCCGAGAAACTTTCTAAAATGTCAAGAATAGACATAGAATCAGTATAGATGACAGAAAATGATATTCCGAGCAAATGTACTAGAGAAACAGGTATAGCCATATTAATGTCTGACTAAATATATTTAAAGCCAAAGTTATCAACAGATATAGAGAACATTATGTATTTTTTAAATACAAGATCAAATAAGATGCTATTGACATTCTAAATGTTTATGTTCTAGGACTAAAGGAACTTAATTTCATAAAATAATAAAATCAATAGCTTTAAACTTACATATTGAACCTCACATAGTGATAGTGATACTGTATTATTTAAGCCTCACCAAAAGACTGATCATTCAGACAAAATTAATTGGAGAAATGCTTGAGTTAAAACCTGATAAATCAAATCGTTAGCCAAAATTTAAAAACTTTTCATCTAAAATCATATGAACATACCGTCTTTTCAAGTAGCTCACAGAGCTTGCTTCAATATTTACTGCATAATTAAACACAAAATAAGTCTCAAAAGATATTAAAAATTGAAATTATATCAGGCATCTTATTGACCATTCTGAATTATAGATGGATATGACTGGCAACAGAAATAATTCATTAAAGCTGAATAACTTCTGAATAAAAAAGACAAAAATTTTAAAAAATAAAAAATTTCTTATAATTAAGTGAAAATTAAAACACAACATACCTAAACTTATGAGACACAATGAAGGTGGTTCTAAGAATAAGCTTACAGCAAATGTTTCTACATTAAAACTTTGAAAACTTAGCTTATTTGTAACACAATGGCACACCCAAAGCTCTAGAACAAAAAGAAATAATAATACTCAAAAATGAATAATCGCTAGGAAACAATAAAGAAATTAGCCTAAAGTTCATAAAATAGAAAGAAAATACAAAGAGTAAATGAATCAATTAGTTGATTTATTGAGAAAATCAATGAGATTGATAATCTAAGGCAAATTAAGAGAGGGGACATTACCACATTCCTGAAAAATTTCAGGTAACAATAAAGACACATTTTTAACACTATATTAAACAAAATTAGAAAGTTATAATTCGTCTTAACACTTATTGAAATATTTGACCTACCAAAGTTAAATCAAGATTAGATAAACTACTTAGAAAGACCTATAAACACTGGTGTAATAGGGTCATTAATTAAAGGTGTTCCTAGCTAAATGGTTCAGAGACAGATGGATTCAGCCTCAAATCCTATCATACCTTCAAGGAAAAATTAATGCCAGTATTCCTCAAATTATGTCACACAATAGAACAGAAGCAACGTTGCTTAATTAAGCTAATGCTTAAATCACACACACACACACACACACACACACACACACACACAGAGAGAGAGAAAGAGAGAGAGAGAGAGAGAGAGAGAGAGAGAGAGAATAACAGACCAATTTGTTTTATAAGCAAATAATTGCAAATCAAGTTGAAGAATACAGATCTTCATCAATTATGACTAAATAAGATTGATCTCAGAGACACAGGCAAGGTTCAACATATGTAAATCAGGAAAGGAAATAAACCATATAAACAAAAAACAAAGTCAAAGCCACATGATTATATCATTAGATATAGAAAAGAACACACAAACAGCAATAATAAAAGTTTGATACAACCGAGCATTTCTACATAAAAATAAGTCCAGGACAGACTAGGGATACTAGGAACACACCTCAATGTAAAAAGGTAGGAACCCTACTATGCTTTTATATTGAAGACTCAATTTTCCCTATCCTGGTTATTAAGTCAAATCATTTTCCCAAAAATGTAACCTAAGCAGAGAATTGATGTGACAAAATAGATGTCAATGCACCAAAGCAACTTAAAAAATATATCAAAATCAGATTACTTCAGCTTTATGTGGTAAACACTATTTATAATAGTACAATAATCGTGAGACAAGTGGGTGTGTTACCATTGGAAGACAATAGATGTAAAAGATTGAAGACAAATCCAGGAAACAGAATTTTGCATGTTATGACCAACAGCTTTTAAGCAAATATACAAGTTGAATGAAAAATTAAGAACTGTAGTCAGATCCCACAGCAATTTAGTTCCAAGTATTTACACAAAGTCTTATATTAAATATGAGCTGTGGTGATACATTGCTTATTTAATAAAATCATTCGTGAATATCAGAAAGATGAAACAGACCACAGTCAAGTTTCACCCAGCCAACTCATTAGGCCTAAAATGTAAATGCTATTTTCAAGGGGCATAAGCCGGACTGGTCCTTGTAAAGGATGAATTAATTTCAGCTTTCTCCTCCCTTAAATATCTTTCCAACCCAACTGTTTTGCTTCTTGCTTCAACTCTGTTTGATAATCCTAGAAATAGAAATAAAGATTTGAACTACTACTGCTTAGCTGTTAGGTTTTGAACTCACAGAAATCCAGAACTCACTCATAAGTGGATATTAGGTATAGAGGAAAAGATAATCAGTCTACAATTCACAGCCCCAGAGAAGTTAAATAATAAGGACGACCCTAAGAGAGACTTCCAGGAAATTCCTGGGAAGAGGAAATTGATGTTTCCCTGAATACATTGGAAACATGGAGGGACTTGGGAAGAGGACATGAGGAAAAGGATGTAGAGAGCACAACAAAATATATATCTTGACAAATGAACTCACTCTGGGGTTAGGGACAAACCTGGAACCAGGGCAACCACCGGGAATCCACCGAGGACTCTGAGCAATGGGATAGAGGGTAACTTAATCGGACATCCTCTGCAATCAAAAATGATGACCACCCTAATTGTTACCAAAGAACCTTCATCTAGCAACTGATGGAATAAGATCTACAGCTAAGCACTGGAGTCAAAGGAGAAAGGGGCGGGGGTGGGAGATTTTATCAGCAAAGGTGTCAAGACTGTAATGAGGAAATGTAGAGACAGTTGATCCAAGCTTCTGGTTGTTCACTGACTCTGGATTAACAGCTGGGGTTCCTGTATGGATCTGAAGTCGGCACTCTGAATGTACATGATAGTTGTGTATTGAGCAGTAATTTGGGCCTTTGTCATTGAGACCATAATTTATTTCTGGTGCAAGAAGTGTCATTTGGATCTCCTTCCCTGTGGAAGGATGTCTTGCTCAGTCTTTTTGCAGGGGTATGGGGTGTGGCTTGGCCCTGCCTCAACTTAATGTCCCAGACTGTTGAATTCCCATAGAAGGCGTCATTCTTTTGAGGAAAGAATTTATGCATGGTGTGGGGAGAAGCTGGGAAGTAAATGGGAAAAGAGAAGTGAAGAGAAACTGTTGTTGATATGTAAAAAAAATAAAATAAAGTTTAAACCAAACATGTCAAAAAGTACCCAAAGTTTATTTATGAATGAACACAAATGTTGAAGTATCTATACAAAAGATAAACTACGCAAATACAAAAAAGGATGCAATTTAAAATTTTTAAAAATTATTTTATAGGCATACCTTAACTATTTCATTTTCACTCACCTTTTCCAAACGTCAATATGAAATCATATTCAGTGTTCATTTTAAACAAATATATGCATTTTAAAAACTTATACATAGGTATAATTCAATTCAATTCAGTTTGTTTAACCCATTTAGCGGATAAATACGTGCTTTTCAGCGGAAAACTATCCTAGGAAATTTAAAAAATACATTAAAAGATATTAGACAAAAGTCATCACTAGGTTACAAGATGTTATTTGCAAATTTATAAAAATGCAAGTAAAATCATACTGAGAGAGAGAAAACAAAATGTTGCTTGCTGGTAGAGAAGCATAGGGAACTCAGAGTTAGGAAAGAGAAATACATAATTATCTTGTTTGGATAATGTCATAATGCTCAGATAATGTTTGTGTAAGTATATGTATTATTGAGAAATATCATATTTTATAATTAAATACAGGCAGTTTTCGTTAAAATACCCTGCAAACTTTTCGAAAAGAAAAAATCTGGGCAGTGGTGGTGCATGCTTTTAATCACAAGCCCTTAGGAGGCAGGTAAGTATCTGAGATTGGATTCAGCCTGGTCTACAGAGACATTCCAGAATGAGGAAGGCTACACAGGGAATCCCTGTTGTAAAATGCCCAACTCAAAAAAAAAAAAACATATAAAATGGAAATATAAATAAATATAAATAATATGCTTTTAAAAATATGAAATTCATAGACATGTGCATGCTTGTGTGTGTGTGTGTGTGTGTGTGTGTGTGTGTGTGTGTGTGTGCATCTAATAATTTAGCCGAATTTAGTGTAGATTTGTTTGAGTTCTGGGTTGTACATGCTAGTTATTTCTTGTATAATTTGTAATGCTTGAGGAAGTTACATAATGTAATAAAGTATCTTCCTACTAAAATGGCAATAAATAGAAAATCAACTTCATTGTGAAGTCATAATTGTGTAGTACATAAACCATGATGGTTTTAGAACATAATGAATGTTGTACATGGTAATATATGATTTATATTTCTAAATTATCACAGCTATTTCCATCTAACAAAATAATGTTTAGTATTTGTATAATATGCTGCATTTTCAAATGTAATAAGTTAATTTTTAATTTTGTTAAATTTTTGAATATTTTCCAATAAAATGTAAAAATCTTTTGTACATAAAATGTTTAATTTTTTATTTCTTTTACAACTATAATAGAATGCCTGGGAGTATTCAGTTCCACTTCCAATTCTACTGATAAGTTCAGATAATCTTCTTTTTTTTTTTTTTTAGTTAAAATAATCTGTTCATTACATAACAAAAAGCTAAAGGATTAATCAACTTAAATAAGTCTTTTTTTTCCTCTTTAAGACTTTTTTGTAGATTTCCTATAGAACAGGAGTAATAACGTATTTCCTGCTACTCAGCCTTAAAAAACTGAAGTATATTAAGTTGGGGTAGACTGAAGAAGATGCAGAAAAGAAATCTGGCCAAGATAAACCCTGAATGCTACATAAAATGTAAAACTATTTTAAAACATCTACAGATTTGAAAGCAATAAATGCTAGCGTGTGTTAGGCCCTAGTGAAGAGGAAGTGTCCAGAGGGAGATGAGCGTCAGGGTTCTTGTTCTGAGGACGTTCTCAGAATTGTGAGATACACAGCAGAATTAGCTTGGCTCTTATTAAATTTACTTTCATTTCATCCAGTTTTCAATTTAATAAATGATTTCTAATATGTGCCATTAGTACAATTCCAGTTTTATCTATAGTACTAAAGTAAAAAAAAGTAGGTATGAACTGAGCCTGCAGAGAAATAAAAAGGTTAATGCTGAAGCTAAAGGAGGTATTTAATTAATTGGCTGAAAATCACAGTGACAATTTTCATCCAGTTGCACTCATAGTAAATGAATTATGACATTTTTCTGGGTCTGAACAAAAACTAAAGACGTGGAGAATAATTAATTGGGAGAAGCACTAAACATCATGTTCCCTACTCAAGAGGAGGACCAAAATGATAATGATTATTAATATTTTTTGTATTTTGGTAGATGAAGAAGTAACAAACATTTGAAAAGTAATTAACTCCTGACCAATGGGTCAGAACACAGTTTATTAAGTTTCCTTGTCAAATAATTCACAGTGCTTCAAATTGGACTGAGATATTTTCATAGAATGAGTGAGCACTTAAGAAATGATTTTTAAAAATAAAACTATGGAGCTTTATTTTGAATAAAATTAAACTTTGTTGAACATATAAACTGTTTTGATGAAAATTAGTTGATTCTAAAGATGTTTTCAATTTTGGTATTTAGTATGATAACCTAAGGAAATAGTTTTATCTACATATACATATATAATATATGATAATATAGTGTATAATTATGACTCTTCCAAGTCATATGAATATAACTTTGAATACAAAAATAAAAAAATTATTCAGAGACCATGTACCAGTGCCTTAAGTCACACTGTTACACAGCTTATGATGGATAATACAATTGTAAAAATGTTATCACCATCAAATTTTTAATTATCAATTTTATATAACAAGTTGCACTGAGAACTGTAAGCAGAGGCAGTTTAGTGGTAACAAAGTTGACCATGTAGATAGTAGGTGAGTGAAAATGACACAATGAGTGAGTGCTTTCTATAGGATTTACTTTTAGAGTGTATAGAAATTGAAGAGGCACGAGAAATTCCAAAGAGAGAGAAGATAATTCAAAGTTAAATCTGCAGAGTCTGCACAAAGACTATCTGCGGAGAAGACATGGATATCAGGAGAGAGGAAGGATTGAACATCTCAGATAACCCCCAGCTTCAAAGAAAGATAATCAGAACTTTTGATTATACATTTAATGATGTATTTTTTTCAGTCATTTAACAAATTTTTGTGCAGAGTCACAGGTTAAGAGAAAGATGAGATATTACTATCTCCTATCTGATGTCCACTAGAACCCTGTCCTTGGAAAGCTACTTGTGTTCATTACAAAGAAGCTATTATTATCTATCATTTCATCATTCTGGAAACAAAGGCAATATGATCACTGAACAAAGAAGTACATTTTGGGCTCCTAGGAGACCTTGTCATAAAAAAGTATCAACACCCTAAAACTAATTAAATAATAGTAATGAAGAGTGCAAAATACTGTCATAATGAACAGAAGAAAAAGATGAAGAAAGATCTCAGTCTTATAGATTCTGTATGTCATTAAATATATTTTAAGTAACACATAATATTTGAACACTACCATGTTTTGTCTAACACTTTGCTTTGTTAGTGATCATTTCAGTAATAGGAAATAAAAGAATAAATGGAACTACGCAACAGTGAGTCAGAAGACTCCTAGGCAGAGTGACTTGGTGGTTTTGAAGAAAAAGAGACATAACAGAACTGTGTTTGAGGGCTCTGAACTCAGGTTTTAGACAGAACATAGGTATTTCATTGAAGCTCCGTGGGATTGCAAGAAAGAACCAAGCTGGATTGGCTTCTGCCATCACTTACATAATAACATCATAACCACACTGGTGTCTAGTCATTTGCACCCATGATTTTGATTTTTCAGTGTTGAAGAGGAAGGGCTGGGATTAGACGGGGTCTATAAGGACATTAATTAGCCATGAGACCCATGATTAATGACTGAATCTTTCAGAGGCTCATTTTACTCACCTGTACGAAGAAGGTAATAATCTGATATGTTATATAGTACCTGGTGTTAATAGGACACTTTGTTCAATATGATTCATTTCACAGGGTATTAGGGTCTCAAGCACTTAGTGATTTGTAATTTTTAATGAACATAATAATGGGAGTAATGATATTGTTTCTGTAATAGAATCCTCTGACATACGGATTCAGGTCTTCTTACTTTTCTCCATTACTTTCTTGAATTACAGAGAGTGACTAGACAGGCTTTATTGGCTTTGTACACAAAACATAAATCTTTCATATAGGCAATTGTCTGGATAATTTTCTTTCTTTTGTGGTTGTATCTATACTCTAAATTATCACTTTTTCTGGTATAAAAATGGTTCACTAGTGAAAATATTGACTGCTTTAATGGTGTCATATTTGCTACATAGACAGCTAAAAGTTTTCCTATTTTTTTTAACTCACTCTATAGTGCTTTGACTCTGCCTTACACACTGAAACCCATGCACAACCTTCACTTAGATGTTACTATGACAGCAAAATTCACAACACTGCTTGGATCAGTAAATTAACATCACATGTCTATATATGTCAATAATACATCCTGCATGCATGTGTGTGTTTCCTTAGAATCTTATATTTAGCTTGTATGCTAATAATTCCAATAACATTTATGATTTTTTAAGTAAGGTAGCCATCAAAAACCTTCATCAATAGGTAAACTGTTGGCTATCTCATTATCTTAGTGATAAATTAGCAAAGAATGAGATTATAACTGTCATGCTATTTCTCCAATAGTAATTTATTTTTGTGACATTTTATTTTAACATTACACATAAATTAAATTCACGGCTCTTCCCAGAAGAAATGATATTTTGACTTAAACCACATGTGTATGAAAATAAGGTCAATTGGAGCCAAATCAATGTAAAAGATATCCATTTATTATTTGAAAGTAGTGCTTGATATTTTCTACAAGGGCAATGAATTCTGCTTCCCTCTATGACTGAAAAATCTCTATCTAGTTATAATAAAGCCTCTAATTTACTGATTTTACTTTGAAGATAAATTAGATGTAAAACACACATAATTGGATTGAAATGATTGAAACCTTTTCTGTCCCTCTGGGAAAATAACAATCTTAAGCAAATAAATACCTCTCCTTAAAACCATTAAAAGATTGAAAAAATAAATTAATTTTTATCTAATAGTTTTTTGTACTTTGATTATGAAGTTGGAATATTAGAATAACTCAGTTTTAAAAATACATAAAACGTAGATTTTATTCTCGTTTTCAAACTTTATGAAACACGCTATAGCTTTCTATAATTAGGGTTTTACATTGCTCAAATAACTTTTAAGCATAATGTAACTACTTAAGAGATTTTTACTATATCATTTATCTGGAGAATAACTTTGTAATTTTGATACTTTGATAAAATCTAGAAACATTGAATATTTTTCATTCGTGGCAGCTTGCAATCTCTCTCTCTCTCTCTCTCTCTCTCTCTCTCTCTCTCTCTCCCTCTCTCTCTCCCTTTCTCTCTTTCTCTCTCTCTCTCTCTCTCTCTCTCTCTCTCTCTCTCTCTCTCTCTCTCTCTCTCTCTCTCTCTCTCTCTCTCTCTCTGACTCTACCCTTTCTTTTTCTCTTGGTAGCAGAGCCTAGCACCAAGATTCAGACCCACAGCCCAGCTGCTGCTTGGTTTCAAATAATCACACAAAGGCAAATATTAATTACAAACTGTTTGGCTTGAGGCTAGGCTCACCATCTTACAGCGTAACCTGCTTCTTTTAACCTATGTTTTGCTACGTGACTCCCATGAGCTGGTAGCAAATCTGTATTTCTTTATATCTTTCTTCTTTGGGCAGCAGCTGTTAGTGCCTGTCTGACTCCATCTGTTTTCCCCTTTATGTTCAGATTTCTCAGCTGCTTATAAGATTACTTTCCATAGGCACAAACAGTTTCTTTATTATCTAATGATAATTCAGAGTGTACAGAAAGACATCCCACATCATTTACCACAATAACCATATGTTATACTGAAGAATTTAAAATTTCTAAGAGTCTTTCTTTAAGAAGTCCTGCTTGGACCACATTTATTTTTTTATCCAGAACCCATCTCATGTTTTCTTTTATATTTAACATGTTTTGGTCACATTTTGGCTGACAAAACCCAAATCTATGATAGGTTTGCATTTCTCTTTGTAGAAGACAGTCAAGGTGTTGTTTTGTTTTGTTTTGTTTTGTTTTGTTTTGTTTTGTTTTTCTTTAACTTCAAGTACAGTTGTTATCCATATAGAATGTTCCAGAACCTGTTTCTTAATCATTTTGAGTAAAGTCCCACAGCTAGCAAAACCATAGGGAATAAGAGATTTTAGAATGTGTAACCATAAATGGAAGATGTACACTACAGGCTGTCCTTCAAAGGCTCAAAGACTATTATGGAAGATGTAACATATAGATAGAGTATAGAGCGTAAGGAATTCAATAACTATAAGGAAACAATGTTCTATGGACACAAAGAATGGTAGCTTCACATATGAACTAACAGCTGTTGTAACAGGGTGTACAAGATTTGTGCGAGCCCAACCCAGACAAAATTCTAGAATGGAGTGTGGAATTGATCATGAATTATCACCCATTGGTATGGAACTAATCACAATTGTTATTGCAAGAAAATGGAGACAGTTTCTCTAAGAGTATAGCATTGGTAACTCTGCCATGCTACAGTGGAAGAGCATGTGTCCATGATTATTTGGTCAACACAAACTAGCCATTAATGGGTATGGGTCTTAGAGACCATAATGACCAACAACCCCAAATAAATCAGGCATTTTTGGACTTAGCTTTTTACTAGTTAAACTTTGATATCTAGAATAAGATTGTTGTCTCATTATAAGACAACCAATTTAAGGGATTTATGCATGCATAAAGATATTTTTCAGAAAGCTACCACAATATATGCATTTACATGAATTTTTGAGTAGTCTCTAGTTTTACACATTTCTTCCTGTATCCCCCTTTTACATTGGACCCCCTCTTTTATCCTAATTTATTTCTTTCTATTCCAGAATTCACATTTAATCATATATAAAGCACATTTTATTTTTCTTGCTTCAAAACATCTCCACATTGTCTTTAGTAACCCATCTTGGTTTACTAAACCATGGTTTAGTAACCCATCTTGGCATTCCAAACAAAACATCTATATCTAAAGATTCAAAACTAACATTTTAAGATGGGAGAGAATGTCACATGTACTTTTATGGGCCTATGCTATCTCACCCAAAAAGATTGTATAAACTATTTTCACAATTTTATTTTGTTTAATAAATGTATAATATTGCACTGTTCAAATATTCTACATTTTCATTATTATTTTTCAATTGATGAACATCTGGCTGTTTCTATGTCCTAGATATTGTGAACTAAGCAGAAATAATAATAAGATAAGCACAATGAAATGTTTATCAATCATATAAACATTTTAAAGAAAATATAAACAACTTTCATGAAAATGAAATTATTTGAGACAAAAGTACATATATCAGGTAAAAATACCAATGTTATTAATAATTGTTCTGTATCTTACATATCAGTTGGAAGATGTGCATTTGTTATGAACACAGGAAAGAGAAATTAATATTAAAAATTGTAGAATTAGATTGAACTCCCAGATCAATAACCAGAACATATGATTAAAATCTACTTGACAGAATCTGCAAAGTATTGACTAAAACTGAAGACAATTAATACACCGAATAGAGAAAATTAACTCTTTTCTACTTACATACTAATTCATTAAATCTCTTACTAACTGCAAAATTTGCCAGAGGATAAAAATGAGGCAAAAATATTTCCAACATTTGTATTATGTTTATTTATTTTTTTCTGTGAGGGAAGCATCTACTTATTTATGTATCTATGTGCTTATCTTTATTTCTACTTTGCTTTTTTAGTATTTGTTTTAATTATTTATTTATTCATGCATACAATAAATTATGTTTCATTATTATATTGTCATCTCTGTATGTTGTTTTATGTTTTCACGTACAACCCATAGCATTCCAGTTTTCCTTGAGCCATTCTAAGATATTGAAGTTTTAAATGTGTTTTCTTGCATCAGTTAACTGTAATGTCAAATTATATAGAAATAAAAGTAATAGAATCACACATTTTTAAAGAAAACCACAGAGAGTAGTGCAGTATCATTTTGATGAAGTCCATTAATCATAAACTGTAAGATAAAAATGAAATCAAGCACATGTGATAATTATGCAATGGATTAAAAACAAATTAGAAGGGCTAGAGAAATAACTCAATGAACTGCAGTTATGAGCACAGAATACTCATCCAGAGTAACTGATTCCTATCACTCCTGTGCCAGATTATGAACATCTGAAACTTCATTTTCTTAGATCTTGTGTCCTCATCTGGCTTCTCTGGGCACCACACAGACATAGGAGATAAGACAATCATGCAGTTAAAGCACTCAGTTACACATACTAGTTTTCAAAGAAAGAATCTGAGATAGTATCAACAAAATTGTAAATAATAACATGGATATATTATATATTTTACGTAAGGTTTTTATATAACAAAAATAAAATTTTTTACAGCTCTCATTGTAGAAAGGAGTGTGCTCATGATAAAGCGTAAATAAGAAATGGGTCAATGGCAGGCAGTGTTGGTGCACACTTTTGATCCTAGAATTTGGGAGGCAGAGGAAGGCAAATATCTGAGTTTAAGGTCAGCCTGGTCTACAAAGAGAGTTCCAGAATAGTCAGAGTTGTTACAGAGAAGCCATGTTTCAAAAAATGAAACCAAACCAAACTAATAAAAAAGAAAACGAATGTGTCAAAATCAAGTTTAGCTTAAGATTTTAGAATATAGTATACATGTTGTTATTTACAGTAAGTTTAAAAATTGAGAAGAAATTTACTATTTCTGGGAAATTACAGTATAACAGCTAGCAGAAAATGACATATAATAAAGGTGTTAAATTACTACTAATAAAATAGTAAAATTAAACATAGAAGAGTAAGATTAAAGTTTATTAAGAGTCATATATACTTTGAGAGTATTTGTAAATGCGTCTTGGAGAGAAATAATCTTTGTAAAAGATTTTTTTTTATTGCCATCACATGTTCATACCTTATGATAATACAGACAACTGTATTTACAACTCATCATATTAGGAATAAAAAAATATCAAAAGGATATAGTTGAGATAAAATATGTTGAAGTTGCATTTCCCAACATGAGAGGCCAGAGGTGGAAGTTAGAGATTGATATCATGAAAATGTATTGTACATATGCATGGATTTTTCAAAAAAATCAATAAGACAGTAATAAAAAATACTCTACTATAAAAGAGCAACTAGATGATCAGACAATACCTGAATAAAAAGAATAAAGCATCCCAAATTGTCAGAGTAAGCGGTGACTATAAGTGAACTACAGACAGCTTTGTGGTTGTATAATATAAAATACATATGGCTTTTCTGTCATTAACTGGTCTACAACACCCCTCTCCACCCCAGCCTACATCACCTCACCTCCATTGTGTGACAAAACTTTTCTTGGAGAAATACAACCCACACATCTCCTCACCCCATGTAGGAAGCCCACAACAGACTAAAGTCTAAATGCATTAAATGTACTTGATTAAAACAGAAGTTCAATCGGATGAGTCAGAGACTTTTGTTAGGGTTACTTGCAGGAATATAGGTGAGAGGTTACTTACAGAAGCCGAAATGACTAAAACACAGTTGCATTACCAAAGCTCATCTTAGCACTGGTGACAGCTCACAAAAGCTAGGAACTTGATAAGAGATACATGGAAGGCATTTGCATCAGCATAAAATGGTTTAAGTATTGCTGAGTACAGTTTGATTAGGCGGACAGACCTGGGTTTTAAAAATCTGAATGAAAGTATGAAGCATCCTTCAGTGGAGGACAAATAACATCTTAGCATTCTGAGAATGGAATGTAATTTAATTTGGATTGAACATCTGTGAAGCGGCTCTCTAGGAACAAAGCCTGTGTTGGAACATACAAGAAGAACCACGCATTCCAGGAAATATCTAGATCATTGTATTGCTGGGATGAACAGTATCTTGTCGGGATACTGAAGCATATCCTGGAAGCATTCTTTTGAAATCTGATAATGACGTTTGTGAGCATATTCATACAAGTACTCATAAAATCTTCCCTTCAGCTTCAATGTATTATTTATAAAGGTAAATAGTTGTTAGTTCCAAAGCCCCAATAATTATCCATATTTCTTATATCATTTTATTATTGAATGAGTTTTTTACTCTAAACCTCTGAAAATATTCATGAATTTAAATTAAATTTTACAAAAATATAAGGTAAATTATTTTAGGAAAATATCTTAATTAAGTATCACAAAGTATTCCTTTGTTAATAATGGCTCAAATTTATATCTAATCAAATTTGTTTGAGCATTTTACTGTTGTTATTAATGGATATTAATTAAGCAATAATTTTGTTTTATAAATGCTAATCTTTTGATAAAAAATACCATTAACAGTGGCTAATGATGAATCTATATGTGAAGTGAACCATTGCATAGCTTATTAAAAATAGGCTGAATAGAGTTAAACAAACTGATAGAAACCTTTACTAGGTAATTTATAACATAAATTGCTAGGTCTCTGTTTTCAAATAATTATACGATTGATAATTTGGAAAATGATGAAAATTATTTTTTTAAAAAATGACCCTAATACTCTTTCAAAAAATTTTCAGTAAGTTAAAAACAATTTATTTTAATAGTATTGTCACTATATTTTCTGTAGGACCAATATTTAATTCTTTTTGCTGTCCAGCAGTTTTGATAGTCTAATTTTCAAATAGTGATTCATAAAATTGTTTTGGAGGCTCTTTTTATTCTATTGTACAATTCCTTCTGGATGGAGGTGCCTTCAGTGTAAATACTGGTTGGAGACCTGAAAAGTCAAAACTCCAATATTACATAAAATGAAGAGATTACATAATATAAATTAAGTTTAACAGCTTCAGTCACTGGCCCTTCAAACCATTCACTATCGGGCTGTAGAATTACAACCTGTGTAAGTCACAATGTGCACGCCAAAAGCTAAGATCACATATATATATATATAGACACTGTGGACAGCAGTGTAATTTTTTTCCAAATACTTCTGAAATACAAAGGAATAAAATTGATAACCTTATTTGTAATTTAAGTGTATGATAAAGTGGGCTATTCTTTTTAGTGGCCATGTTATCAATATTCAAAATAAATAATCAATATAAAATATTACTTCTGCCTATTCCCACTTTATCTTTCTTTCTCTGTCCAACTATCTCATTTTCTCATTCAATTTTCCAAGTGCTAGGTTTAAAAGCTTATGTGTTTCTCAAGTACAGGGAACAAAGACATGGGATACAAAGTTCTGGAATTATAGATGTGTGCCACCACTGCCTGGCTTTAATGGCCTTGAACTAACAGAGATCTACCTGCTTTTGACTCTTGAATGTAAGGATTAAAGATGTGTGCCACCAGTTTATGACTAACTCCGTGGCTGGCTATGCTCTCTAATCTTCAAGCATACTTTATTAGTATAAACAGATGTTGCGATATATTATACAATATAACCACATACACATATATTCTTTATTCTTGATTTAAGTAGATATGCTTCTTACTTAAAGTGATATTAGAATCAGTCATTTATATTGACTTGTTCTCCAGTCCAGGGAAATTGTCTACATAAACATTTTGATGTACTGTATTTAATTACTCACTTATATTATCTGGGATATTTTTTGTTTAAAAAATATTAGATTTAGTTTATTTATTGAATCTTTACTGTAAATATTACCATATAGCACATCAGTATGTTTTGATCATATTTTTGTTTACAAAGCATTTTCAATGGAAGAAAATATTAAAATGAAATATAATACAAAAATCATAAAAATATCTTGAGATAAACATCCTTAATTCAATATATACTTCTTGACAATGAAAAATAGGCAAAATATAGTTAATTCATTGTAATCTAAATTATAATTCTCTTTCCTATTTTATTTATGGTTGATAATTTTAATTCAGTAATGCTGGAGTTCACACTAAGAGTCTAACAAAAGGCAGGCATGTAAGGAACATAGTTACACTGTTATCCTGGCTGCTTTCACCCTTTAAAATATTGCAAATCTGGCTGAGAAGATTGTTCAGTGGGCAAGACTGCTTCATAACCATGATGACCTGAGTTGGTATACCCCAGTTACATGTATAGAAAGACATATGGCCTCTGACTCGTGTCATTCTACCAGTCTAAGATTAGGGAGAAGAGAGAAGGAAGCATCATGGGCTTGGTGGCTGAACATCAGCCAAACAAAACACACGGAACACCAGATTCAGTATATGACCCTGCCCCAAAACATTAAGGTACACCATGAAAAAGGAGGACACCACTATAAAAATACATTTCACATGCAAAAACACACACAACAAGTTCTCAAGGGACAGAATGCATCTATTTCTCTGAAGTTAAACACTCAGCCAGAACTCAGTATACAATAGCTTGAGATCTATTTTTAAGTACAGGATAAATTTTGCCAAGAAGATGAAATAAAAATAAAAATGAATCAGCATAATAAATGTTTAAATTTAATTTTCTAAGTGGAAATACTATCTAGCTGCCTTTTAAGCATATATCTCTTATATATGTAGTTTAATACAACTCAGTCCTCATCAAGAATCTGGTTTCTGCATTGGATGACCAACAATGGACTCATAACTCATGAAGGTGCAGAAAGCAAGTATATGTGAAGGTCTCAGACAGAAATCTATATCTCATACTCACCCCCGCCCCAAATTGCGAATCATCACAGAAGACAGAAAGAATATAAAGAATCAGATATCAGGAAGTATCACCATGTCTTTTGGGTATGATAGAACTTTCCATGAACTAGAAATAGTTGTGAAAAGAAGCGGTAAGCCCATAACAGTCAAAGTTCCAGTAGGAGAGGAGGTGGGGGTATGTGTCACAGGATCCCCTGCACATAACTGAGTAGCTTTATGACAATTTGCGGTTTGCTACGGAGTTGAAGCTTGTTCTTTTAGGAATATGGTTCCTGGTAGATTAGCCATACTTCAGGTACTAGCACCACATGCATGCACATGTGTGAATATTAATTAGACAGAGAGGAAGGGAAGAAAGAAAAGACAAGACAGGGAGGATGTGAGGAGGAAAGAGAAGGAGGATTATAATGAAGAGGGAAATGAAAATGAGAGGTGGCTTAGGTTTCATAGCATCTCCTAGTCTTAGGACCTCAGTTTCTAACACTCACATCAGACAGCTTACAAACATCTGCAAGGTGACCCTCATGTGATATGAAGTTTTCTGTGGCTTGGAAGGCTACCTGTAAATACCTGGAATACACACACACACACACACACACACAGAGAGAGAGAGAGAGAGAGAGAGAGAGAGAGAGAGAGAGAGAGAGAGAGAGAGAGAATAAATAAAATAAATTCTTTTTTGAGAAGATCGGAAAAAAAAATAGCCGTGAGATAGTCATGAGTGTGGAGCCAGGGAAGGGGAGTTAGAAAGAACACTAAGGATTTATATGATCAAATGTATTGTATACATGTTAAAGGACAAATAAGAAACACCTTTAAAAGTTTCATTGAAAATTCAAATGTAAACGTGTTTGTAGTCTAAGTAACAAAGTTGTCATTTTAACGGTCAAGTCTCCAAATTAAAATCACTTGTCAGTATTGTAGGGAACCTAGATAAAGAGAAACCAATGGCACTAAGTTTTTTGATGTTACAATAGTTCTGTATTTTCATCTTCTTGCCTCTATTTCTCTAATAAAACTGGCAGCTAACACATTTTATTTAGATAAATTTACAGACTAATCAATGTTTCTAGCAAACTGGCAGGTGTACAGTTCTTTCCTGTGTATCAAAAGGCCTAGAACCTGAAAATTTAAAATCCTACATGTCTCCTTTTTGGCTGATGGTTCTTTTGCATCTTTTGTCTTTACAGCTCTCACTGTTTATCTCCACACAATAGAGGACTAGAAAATTATAACCATTATTCTCTCTCAATAAACATATTGTCTTTATGCTGGAAAATAACATTTGTATATTTTTTCCTAGAATTTAGCTACTGTACAAAGATATACTCCTATATAACAACCAATTTTTACCTCAACTTGCTAAAAATCAATTATTAAAAATTTGAGGTTTTGGCTTTAAAAATATGATTTACTTTACATACACACACACACACACACACACACACACACACACACACACACACACACATATATATATATATATATATATATATATATGGTATATATTCTTATTTTAGGAGAGACCACTTGCAATTAGATAACCTGAAAAGAAATTAATTCCTGGAGAACGTTGATTCTTCTCATAAAAGCCCTAATTCCTATAATTGAATTTTTCAGTTGATTTCATCAAAATTTAAAAGATTGAACAAAATATATAATATATGAATATTGTGTTTTGTGCAAAAAATTTGCCCATAAAGTATATGAGTTTCCCAATAAGTAATTGAAATGAAGGTCTGAATGGGGGTTTTGAGTTTGAATGCTTCAGTGTTTTGAGAAGCCTTGCTTATATTTTATGGTATAGTCATTGGAAATGGGAAAATGCCTATATATATAAACAATAAACAATATATTATTTCTTGTCTTATCCTAAGGCCTCTGTAGTTCCTCCTGGATATTTTTGTCATAATTGGAAAAGGGTAGTTGAATTAAATAGCATCACCGTTCATTGCTGTGGCCCAGATTATGAACTTAAGTGGAGTTTGCCAGCAGCATCAAATGTTTCAGCTTTAAAAATAAAAGTAGGATACAAGTTACATGCTTAGTTCTAGAAAATTTGTGCAATATGTTCATAACGATGGCTGTGGTTGCCACAAAGTGCCTTGTTTACCTTTAAATGTTGTTAATGTGTCATGCAGGCAGATTCAAGGGGTGGAACTGTGCACTAAACTTAGGGCTTTTACTGTGGTATTTGGTAGAGTTGCCTTCTACCTGCCAGTTCAAAAGTTCAATCAGTTTTCATATAGAATGGTTGTGCCACTCTGAGCTGACCCACCTTGGGACTTCTTGACCTTTTGGAGGAGGGAATGGAGGGAAGGGGAAGGGGGAAGCTGAAGGCTGACTGGCAGGAATTGTGAGGAGGAGCAGGAGGATGTATGGGTAAAAAAGACTTTTTTTTTAATAAAAAGATAATAAAATGAACATACAAAAAAGTGAAAACAAAGAAAAATGATTCTGTATACAAGCTTACTCTGATTCAGTCTCTTTAGATACACTTATGCGGTGCAGCAGTGACTGTGTGTGTAAATGCTATGCACTGAAGATACACAATATGACGTCTGTATGATAGTGCCGCATGCCAATCAGATGTCCATTTGTTACTGTGTTTGTTAACAACCCTTTATCTTAGTGTTATAAACTCCACTGAAAACTGATTAAAGTCTCATTCTTGTCAAAATATTGGAATACCCAAGAATACCCATTTCTTGTCTTATATTTAAGTCCCAAATTTTATTCCAATGTCCTTCCTTTTCTTTCTTCAGGACACAGGAAGTTATAATTTCATCAGAAAGAACAAACTGGTAAAACCCTAGAATGCTAGAACATTACTGAATACTATACAATGAATCTTAAAGATGTCAATCTGACATAGCACATAAACTTGAGCTCACCATGACCTCTCACCAGCATAATATTAAACATTCAGAAAAAAATGACAAAATAAAAGCTTTTATGATCATATGGGTACAAAAATGCCTGAAAATGAAGAAGAGAGTTGGAAGAAAAATATAATTAGGTCTTAACATGATAAGTTTGCTATAATTATATTTATATTTGGATTCATACCAAATATACAGTTACAAAAAGTCTTCACACTAAGATAGTAGCAGCACTGAATTTTGCATAATTGTTAAGATGATAAAAAGATAAACCCAACATGAGTATAATGAATTTCATTAGGAAACCACTTCTCTATCTTTTAAAGCTGGCAAGAGCATACAGGTATCTTTCATGTTGTCAAATGCAATATTGTTTTTGTCACATACCAACAACAAATTAAGCAATACACAAAGATGTCTAACAACCGTGTCAACTGGCTTATATGCATTTGATTGGCATATTATTATTATTACATGATAAATTTAAATATTTCATCATACCAACAATATAATGATTAAAATACATAATCTATTCAATCAGTGCAGAGAATTCTGTAAAGAAATTCTGTATTAGTATTTTTTAGATAAAAATTTTAAGACGACAAGTATATTAATTGTCTCCAATGGCATCTTCCGAAGTTCTTTTATCTGTAGATAGAAGCACATGCAGCTTTTCCCCTCCAGAACGTGTTTGCCCTCCTTCCTCCCTTGTCTTTGAGTTATCAGCAGTGATGCAAAGGAAATAAAGACTACACTAAGACAACAGTTACATTGAAAACTCAAAATTTGCACACCAAATTTTTACAACATAAAAAGTAAGCTTAATTTATTTTTGATATAGTCTCATGTAGTTTATTAAATTTCCCTTCCAAATATTTATATAAAACACATTATTTCCACAGAGCTCGGGCAAAAATATGAAGGATTGTTTGAAAGATAGAATATTGAGATAATTGTGATATTTCTTTGGGTGTATATGGTTTCACATGGTTAAATATCTCTGTAGTGGGATTTGACACCTCCCTGACCTGAGGGTATGGCCTCTGGGCCAGTACAGGTTTGGGGTTCACCCATGAACTTCTAAGATGTAGCCTTAAGGTGTGGCCAAAAACAGTTTAACATTCTGTGCCATGAGGGCAGCACTCTCTCTGCATCTCTACCATCAAGAAAGAAGCTCCATTCTGGACTAGAAGATTCTTACTCCATTAACTGGATTTATATTGTAAGTTGCTCAAATAAATATTGACCCTAATAATATATCTCCTTGTGATAATTAATCAGGCTTACTAATCAGGTCACACATCTCGTTATATGTATTAATTAAGCATTTCAACACAGCACATGTAAAGTACTTATATATACATGCAGTATATAATCTGGAAATTTAAGTTTCCAGCTTGATTTGGTAAATTTTGTAACAATTATGTATGTAAATTAAGTTAAGAGGTATATGTAAAAGCTCAATACTGGTTCACATTGTAAAGTTTCCTTTAATTACTGAGTGGAATGCTTCTGGATTTTATTCTGATGTGGTATAAATATCTTGGCTGCTTGAGTCAGAGATGTTTATTTATTTTATACTTTTATCCAAATATTTACTCTTAGAGAGACATTTAGGTGTATCCTGTCTGTTAAGATGACCTCTTTCTCTTTTGACTTTTACTATTACTTATTTGTTTGTTTGTCTTTCTCTCATGTAATACATCTAACCACAGACTCCTTTCTTCCACTCTTCCCAGTAACCATCCCTACATTCTTTCCCCCCAGATCCACTGCTTCTGTTTCCCTTCAGACTAAAAAAAAACAAAGAAAGAAAAGAAAAAATCCTACTCCAAAAGTATATTTATGCTTGTTTTTTACAAGCCTATTCCCTTTCCATGTAAGACTGTTGTAAAGCAAAATTAGAGAAAACATTTACAATTTTAGAAGTATGGTGTGTTTCTATTTTTTCCATGAAATCTAAGCATCTCCAGGTCTCTTTCATGAGTGAAGAGAGATGAATTTCTCTTCCTTGGTATATACCGAGACATTAGCTTGATAGCATACCTTAAAATTCTGGCTTTTAATATCTGAAAATCCCTTGTGCTGTGAGTCTCATCTCAAGCTGGTTTCTGAGCTGAACGACGATAACTTTATGTAGGAAATGTCTACAAACAGTGCAGTCTCAAGAGTGCTGCAGAACTCCATCTGCTGCAAGACTGTCAGCTCGGGCTTAATAGAGCTCATAAAATTCATAGAACAGAAGATTCCTTTTAAAAATTAACTTCCCTGGATGTATTGATTTGGAAAATATAATTCTAAAGATCTGATCATAAGAAAATTAAATTGAAGCAATTCAGGAAATAGTCTACAGAACATGTTTTATTATCCTGTAATTTGTTTCCAATACAATGGCATTGTGTTTGCATACAGAACCTGGACTCATAATTATCTAGGATTATAATGCTTTTGAGGGATTGCATTTGCAAAGTAGTAACTATTGAAGACTCATGCACTATTCAGTCATATCTATGTACAAAATATTATTCATCCTTAAGGAATATTCTCTCAGAGTGAATGAAATTATTGAAGCATTTTCATCCTTACCTGATAGCTAAAAATTGCTGTCTTTGGGACAATGAAGATTTCCTCTTTTTAAAAAGAAGTAAAGGGCTTACTTTAATACATTTTATTTTATTTTATATATTTATAATGGTAGTAGGCTTTCAGTCAAGTATGGTTAATTTATTCTTACATTCATTTAGAAGTAAAACAAAACTCTGTAAATAGGTACATATAATGCTCATTTTGATACTATTAATGAATTGGATAAGTCTGTATTTTAAAAAGAATTGCTGTTATAAAGAAAATATTTTCTTTTTCCATAGAACATATTATTTATCTTCTGGAATGATTCCAGAGAAAATTGGGCATGTTATTTTAGAGCCGAGATCAATGAACTCATAATAATATATGTGATACATTTGAAATCATAAAATAACTTAATGTACATAGTCTAATGATTAGATTTTCTGAATTAACATCTTACAAAATCTTCCAACAATGCAATGATATTTCTCAACAAAATGACTTAAAAGGCTCTTGGAACACCTAGGAAGTGTAAGTCATACTCAGAATATTTTTAAAGATCAATTTCAATATCAGTCAGGATAAAGAAAGTTACTTAATTTGGAATAACACCTAAGTGGCTGTAAAATTGTTTTATGTCTTTATGAATTTACTTACTTATTAAGCATTTATTTAGTTTGTGAGTTTGTGTAGTACATGTTTGTGTTCACTGTATGTTTAAGTACACATGTGTTTATGTGCTCTTGCATATACCTTTGTAGAGGTCAATGGTTGTCTCTTAGAGTTCCTACAGCTTGCCTTCTGAGATAAGGTATTGAGAGGCAGAAAGGGTACACATCTGATACATAAGGAAGTATCATCTTTTTAAAGCCACTGCTCACTGACTTGTCTGTCTGGTCAACAAGCTCTAAGAATTGTCCTGACTCCACCTCCCTCTCTCTGTCCTGCACTTGATTTAAAGGCACATGACCTTGTGAGCTGGTATTGTGGGGTTTTATTTTTGTTTTAATCTTTTTTTTTCTTCCCTTGGGTGATTAGATTCTGAAATCTTGTCCTCATGCTTATACATCAGACACATAATCAACTGATTCATCATGTCTGTCCATATTTTTAGAGATATAAAAATCACCCAGACTACTATCATTATACTAAAAAGTTATGAATCACTAATTAAACATAGATTCTATAAAACAGTCAAGTTGACTTATATGACATTATAGCTTTATTTTGTAGATAAAGTAATTATTTTATAAACAAATATACCATGTAGGAATTGAGTTTTAAAGACAATTTAAATCATGAATTAAAGAAGATACATGATTTATTATTCTAAGGGAAATAGCTTTCAGAAATAAACATGTTGCATCAGTTGTGGTGACTGTCATTTAAAACATCAAATGAGATCCACACACTGACATGGACCATCCAAAATCTTTGCTTGGCTTCATTATCATTTAGCAAGTATTCCTGTAATCTACATTTCATTTATAAAATATTTACTATGTAAACTTGCAAAAATTTTTGACATATTCACATAATAGTCCTTTTATGTGTGATTTTTTATCCTTTTACTTTTTAATATTCCTCTCACAATTATATCAATTTATGGAATTTTTCAATTTTTAAAGCTGAACATGCTTTCTAGTACATTTCTACAGCCATTTAGTCATTTATATAATTTCTTTCCTTCATGATCATCCTTGTATCCTCAGACTTATATAACATTCCTTTGGTATTACATTTATAACATGAGCATAAATCTTTCATTACGCTATATTAAATTAAATACTGTATTTTTTTGGTGTGGCGATCTGTTTATTTGTCATTCAAATACAAAGCATCATTTCACCTTTAAAAATAATAGTAATATGTGTGTATACATATGACTATATGTAGTCAACATTAAAACTGCTGTTCCTGTATAGGATCTGACTTCAATTCCCAACACCAACATGGTGACTAGCAACCTTCTGTAGCTCTAATTGCAAAGTAGAAACTACTGTATTAACTGTACTAGTACAGTCATTTGCAATTCATAAAAAATGTCATGGTATGATAAATATTTAAAATAAGAGGATGCTTATTAAATCAATTGCTTTATTTTATTACAATATTATTTGTTTTAAGTTTTAAAATATCACTTATATCAACATGGCATTAAAAGTATTAATTACTCTGAGAATTTTGTGAGCCCATTTGAGTTCTTCAAAGTTTAGTATTGGTGAAAACTCAAAGAAAAGGTAATCACAGGACAAAACTCTACATGAAATACACCTTTATGTAATCAAATACAGCTTTATGTAATCCAAGCACATGGCAAGCAAACCACTCAGCCATACAGGAAGATGGTAAGTTGTGTTAACAAAGGAGCTGCAATTAAACTAGAAGAATGAAACTGGAGGTGGTAAGATATTCTTCAGTTATTACATTAAAAGCAAGAATTATATCACTGAATAAAATATCATGGATTACATACATTTTTAAAATAGGCATCCGTATTCTGACCCTTTGGAAAAAAATTCAATTTTATACCATATCTAAACTAAAAGTGAAAATATAAAATATTATATTTACTAAATGGAAAACAAGGCAGTAAGAAGAGTTTGGACACCGGAGTTACGGTCCTGCCCTTCACTTGCCATTGCAGTGGGATAGCTGGTCCTGACCCTTGCCTGAGGAGAGTGGTCCAGGTTAAGGTCCAGACAACCACTCAGCAATACTCAGGCCCACATCCATGGCTTTGAAATGTCCCACCCTAACATTTAAGCCATCTATGTCCTATTAAAGTGTGAGAAGAAAACAGCTCTGGAGAACCATAAAAGCAAGATCTCACTACTCTGGGCAACAGAAGCATATCTGAGAGAGCTTTCAGTAAGGATCCGGTATTGATGGTATAGTAGGAGTCAGGAGCCTTGAACATGACTAAGAACCCATTGCAATGAAGATTTGTAAGTAAAGATGTTTAGCAAAAGGGTATACTACACAAAACACCTCAACCTCCATGGCCACTGTGCCAACAAATGAATATGTTTGGAGAGGCAGGAAAGATGGAAGAGTGGATTTTTTTTCTATTTATTTTACTTTTCATTGAAGTTGGGCTATATGTCTGGAGAGAAGACATGGACAGACTGGGAAATTAGCGGGATTGAAGTGCATGATATAAAGTTCCCAAAGAATCAATCTTAAAAATTATCAAAGTAAAATAAAATGCATTTTTGAGCAATCAATGGAATAATGAGTAAAGAGCAAAGCATATTCAAAGTGGTGTTCAACAGCTTTGTATTTATCTTCAAACAGCAAATTGATCAAATGCCCTTTAGCATGCATGTAGGACAAATACTGTGTTGTGTTTATCACTATTTCATCCACATTACACTAAAAATAAAGAACTCTTGAAATACATAAAATAATATAGGAGATTCCTGGTGATTTTTCTGTGTGGAGGAAGATCAGCAAAAGTTATTTGCAGTATGTGGCATTATTCACATGCAACTCAGAAGAAGAATATTATGGAATCTCTAGAGAAGAGTTCTTTTAAGGTAAGCCATGGTAGGAATTGAGGCCCCAGAGTGATCTATGAGTAAAGAATGGATGTAATATTTGTTTGTAGAGATGGTTCTGTGAATGTGTGCAAGTTTGTTTGCAAACTTAACTTTATGCACTTTAACTATGTGTCATTTCTTGTTCACACAGTTACTTTTTTATCTTAATACACGCTGATATCTCAAAAAAGGAATACAAAAAATAGTATTCAGTAAAATCATAAAGTTCAATATATACCATTCTAAAGGGTTTTAAATGACCTAGTAAATTTCTATCAATATTGTACAAATACATTATATAACACATACATAAACACACACATATACATGCATACATATATCTATTTAAATTGGTAATTGGAAATTATGCTTTCAAAGAGTTCAAATGCTGTGGCATTTACATATTTAAAAATATTTGTGGCAGAAAATTTTAATTAACATCATCTATAAAAAGCTCAATAAATTTCTACTGCTTAGAATTCAATATATGTAAGTGCAGACACTAGATCAATATACCGCATCCTTAAGGGTAAATCAGTTAATAGTAAGTAAAAGAAATCCATTCACCCAGTAAACATTCTATCAAAAGGACGACAGGAATTGTCACTAAGACCGATAATGTAGCAACAAGGATTTAAATATAAACTTAGCAGACTTTTCCTTGTTTTTTTTGTAGATAATGATGTAAATAGCACAACAGTTTATTTGGGATTTCCAGGTGAATGTGAAGTGTATACATAATTTACCATTTTTTTCTCTTTGCTGGAAATGTCTATACACTTGAATAAAGTGATAAAATGATATAATTTTTGTAATCACAAATCAATTTTATTACAAGAATTTAATTGTACAGATTTTTAATAAGTAACAGTATGTGAAGTTCCACAGTCACTTTATTTTATCGGATAATCAAATCAAAGTAAGCTGTGATTCTTGAATAGCTGAAGCTGGTTACAGAACAAATGTGTACTGTAACATATATCATGGTGAAAATGAATGCTCTACAGAGATGCTTAAAAGGCTGTGTACTAAGCATGTATTACAGTATATTTAAATATGTAAAAGTTAAATTATACTGTTGTCTATGCAATGTTAAATTGTGTATTAAATCAAACGTTTACTCACTAACAAAATGAGGAAAGTGAGTGATGTTTAAAAATTACAAGTACTAAATATGTCAGTGTTTTGGCTCTACATGACACAATTCAGAAGCATCTGAATTTCACTTGGATATGGTACAGTTTTGTTTTCCATATATAAACAGATAAACATCTTAATGATTTTACAGTATGTAAAAGCATTATAAGCAGTAATGAACTTTTGTCTACACATCTCTTTGTACAGGAAAAATGAAATTATGAAATGTGCAAGTAAACAACTTTGGAAAATGTGTTTTTAGTGAGCTCAACTTGGCCAAAGAACATAAATGATGATTGCTTTTTAAAATTCTGATTTTAGGTTTGATATTTTAGTGTTCCTTGTTTACCTTGAAGTTCCTATAGGGGGCAGGGACTTAGACAAAGGCTGCTGCAGAGCAGAGAAATGCATTGAGGAAAGGGGGGGGATAATAGACCCAGAGTGTTTCAAAAGTAGAGGAGGTGGCTTTGCTGCTAGGAAATTAAGTTTGGACAGAAAAATGAGAGAGACCAGGTATAAAAAGGGTTATCTAAAAACAATAAACCACACATTAGTTTATTAACAGTAATTTTGTAAAGATACAAAGGAGGCATACACCGTATAGGTGGATTATACTCATCACACAAGCCATGAGTTTTAAAACAAAAATCATATTGCCAAGAGTGGCACACTTTCTTAAGGGTCATGGTCAGACAGACCTCAAAACAACACAAGCTATTGCTATTGTTCTTAGTTTCTCACTAAAACTAGACAGTGAGGCCTGTTTCTGAAGATACCTTGGGCGTAAGATACAGAGAAATCAAGCAAGAACCACTCCAGAAGCTTTGTCCCTGATGACTAGCTTTCAGATTCACAGTGTGTGAATATGCTATGAAGGGTGTTGAGAAAGAAAAGTCAGCAACAGTCTGAACTGACTGCGGTGAGTCCCGTAGACTATAGTACCCACCTGCCAAGTTGCAACAGGGTATGCCAACTGATGCAGTTGGACTTGATTTCACTCAAGAAAATAAATGCATTCTGAGCATTATAAGATGGTCAAACACCCATGTCTGGGGAGGTCATAGGTCCTAGTATAACACTTATTACTATTATTAGCTTCAGTTTTACTATGTGGACACTATATCAAACTGCCTTCTAAAAATTTATATTTATACTCATAGGTCAGAACAACTAGCAACTTTGACCAGAGAAGCTTCTTTTTGGAGTGAGCAAAGGTTATTGCAGGGACTCAATACAGAATAAAACAATATTAAGACTAAGTAACTTAACTGTCCAGTCCCAAACAGAACATTCTCATTTCTGCCTCCAGTTCTCAAAGAATATAGTAAAAAATGAACAAAAAGATATTAAGACCTGGAGGGTAGCAATGAAGATTCTGAAAAACTGTCTTCTAGTGTACCCATGATTTCACAACTATGGTTATATACATAAGACTGGACAAGTCTTGACCTATCAGCATACTGTCCTGAAGCATGATATGAGGTAGGGAATGAGGAGAAGGAGGATTGTCGTCAAAAAACCCATCCTTCCATGAGTAAGAAGATAATGGTTACTGTGAAAGGAAGCATCATGTTTCTCAGTATCAGTATCAATGAGCAGTACATTGCCAAACTAAAGTAAATACCTGCTCAGGTAGATAATAAGCAACACACAAATAAACAACAAAAAAGTATCATGCCAGGGAGAGAACTAGTTTCAGAGGAGTAGTTTGATGGAAAGGATGTAAGAAAATACTTTTAATATTTTTGTTTTCACAAATACCCTATGATAGAATTTTTTTATTTTACATCTAGATTAGTTTGCCCTCCCTCTTCTTCACCAAGTACCTACCCCCTCAAGGTCTCTTGGACTTAATCCTATCCACTTCTACAAACCTACCCTTTTACTGTTCTGAAAAAAGCAGACCCACATGGATAGTGTAAAAACATGGCATATCTGCTAAGAGATTATATTCTGTACATTGTAAGTATTTGTCCCTCCTACTGGTTTAATAAAACTCTGATTGACCAGAAGGCAGACAAAAAGTGTGGGTGGGGCTACCAGACTAAGAAAACTCTGGGTAGAGAAAGAATCAGAGAGATATGCCAGCAGATGCAAAGAAAAGAATGCCAGAATGCTGCTCTGAGAAAAGGTACTGAGCCAAGTGGCTAATCATGGGTTAATTTAAGAGTAAGATTTATTGCAAGAAATAGGTCTGAGCCACATACCAGTCAGTATGAAACTAATGTAAGCTTCTGTGTGTGTGTGTGTGTGTGTGTGTGTGTGTGTGTGTGTGTGTGTGTGTGTGTGGTTTTTTGTTTGTTTGTTTGTTTTTATCTATCTACTTATCTATCTGTCTGTCTATCTATCTATCTATCTATCTATCTATCTATTTATTTATTTATTTTTTGAGGGGAGGATGGATTTGGGACTTATGGTCCAAATCTAGATTCTGGGCCAGAAACTGCTTACTACACTTACTACACATATCACCTTGTAGTATGACTAATCACCTCATCTAGTACTTACACTAGACAATGAAATCCAGCGAGGAGAATAGGATCCTAAAAGCTAGCAAAGGAATGAGAATCCGGCCCTGCTCCTACTTTTAGGGATCCCCCAAGAAGACCAAACTACACAACAGTAACATATATGCCTAGAGCCTAAGTCTGTCTCATGCAGGCATCCTGTTATCCATTCAGACTCTGCGAGTTCCTATGTGCCCAGGTTAGTTGTTTCTGTAGGTTTTAGTTCGATGTTCTTGACTCTGACTCATATAGTTCTTCCTCCCTCTTCTCAGGAGAATTCCCTGAGCTCAGCCTCTGCTTCCTTGCTTGCTGAATGAAGCCTCTTTGATGACTATTGGGCTAGGCACCAAGCCAGGAGTATAAAAGAATATCTTTAGTCATCATTTCATTGATATTTTAAGTTTTTCTCCAGTAGTGTTTGGTTCTGGCCTAGGTATCTAGGCCATCTAGCCTCTGGGTTCTGGTGCTCCGGGAAGTGTTACAGATTCATTTCAATTTTGTTTTGACATGGGTCTTAGGATAGATCTGTCATTGGTTGGCCACTCCCACAACCTGGAAGACATAATTGTAAAGGTGGCATTTCAGGGTCAGGCAGAAACCTCGTGCAAGGGAAACTCCGAAGAATCTACAAGGACAACCCCGGTTAATCCTAGCAAAAGGGAATACACAGCCTCAAGTGGCCAGCTTCAGTGACAAGGCAAGGCCACCCGTGGAGGGATTGGGATGCCACCCAGCTGCATAAACTATCTCTACATTCTGTTCAGCTAATGGGATGTGCTGCAGTAGTGTGACAAAGAGAGGGCATTTTAAAATAATCACTGGCACAGTGACAGGAAATAAAAACCTTTTGGGAGTTTATCAAAGAAGAGTCTACAAAATTGTGGCTTTTATGGGGCACTGGTATTTCCCAACAGTTGCTTCAGTCTTTACCTAATGGAGGAAATTTAAACGGGAAAAGAGGGGAATAATGTCTACCTTCTCTCCTATTTTATTCAGTATGTTAATGCCACAGAAGGAAGTCTTATCTTTTTCAGTGGATCCGTAGAAAAGCCTCAAATAAAAGCTGAGGGTAGAACAAATGTTATGCTTAATTACTTCCTTAGGAAACTCTAACACATTACAAATTATTTGACCAAACAAAAAATTTACAAAGCATTTAAGGCAGAAAATACTCACTACCATGTGTTTTTATGCACTAAGCCGAATAGGAAAATTGAATAGATAATCCAATTCATTTTCTATCATCATATATAAAAAACTTCAGAATAAATTTACCAATTTGAAGCCTACTTTACAGAAAGAATTTATTCTCTTGGTATAAATTTGATCAAAGGTTCATTTCAAAAAGATTACAAAGCACAGCCAAAAAAACTAAAAGAGTCAGAGAAATATTTAGATATATTTCAGGAAATGTAAGGTCAGTATAAAGTTAATTTTCTACAAATTAACATGAATCTGTAATGCAATAACAATCATTATCAAATGGTATTATATATATTTGTTTATAAAGGCAAACAGGATTCATAACCAATTAAGGTTTTTTTGTTTATTCATTTATGCAGGTTATTTTAAAGTTGATATGTTTCAAAATACTAGATGCATACTAGATGCAGCTGAGCAGAGAAATCTCCCAGAGTTCCTGAATGGGCTTATTTTCAGACGTGCAACTGTCCTACAAGCAAAGACTTTTGATGTTATTAAAAATATTATGTAAATATGAAGTTCAGATATTTTAACCCTTCTCAAGAATATTATCAATCTAATTCACAGTAAAGAATTACTTCTGTGAAACAACTCTATACCCAAGTTTAAAAGGAAAAAAAAAAAAACAGGTTCTTAAGAATTACCAATCTACAATTTTTTAGAAGTATAAAAATAATATAGCCCCAAAAATGTGAAAATTCTGGAAGACAGAGGAAAAATTGGTAAATATAGGTTTAAAAATCTGTCTTAATAATGCTTCAAATATGCAACTTATTAAAAATTGATTCAATAAACTTAAATACTATATGTTATAAAAACTCAAACTTAAAAAAATGAAGATACCATTCTAGCTATAAAACATTTTTGTTATGCATATACACTACAAATATAACACAAAAAATAATTTTCTAGTCTTTAATGTATTTATGTATTTATTTTATTATTAATAATTTGATGATGGCGACCATATGAATCCTGACTACATTTTCTCTTCCTTTTCTCTAACATGATCCTCTCTTCAGTGTTCCCTTTGCCCCCATCCACTCCTCCACCTTTTCTATTCAGAAAAGGGCAGTGCCTTCCATGGATATCAACAAACCCGGAATGTTAATAGTCAGTACTAAGACAAGCAACTCCAAAAATCAAAGAGTCTGAGAAAAACTGGTATTGAAGATGATACATAAGAGATTAATAATTGCTTGAAATTATTCTATTTGTTTCTATTCTATGGAAAACTTGGAATCAATATGGACATACAGATAAGAACATTGAAATAACTAATTTAAACAGACTGATTTCTGAATACTCATGAGTATAATGTGCCACAAAAACCTACTCATTGCCAATAAGTTTGCAATATTGAGAACATTGAGTATCATTTGAACATTTTATATTCAATTATTATATGTCCCATTGATTTCAATCGAAGGGTATTTTATCAAAGGAAGTAAAATTTAACTTACAATATAACTTGCTGACTCTTATTTTTAGGAACAGTATTAAAACTAGTCAACTCTAGCGATAACAAACATGTTTATGAAAAGGAAATGACTGAACAATATACAGAAACTCATTTAAATGAAGGAGAAACTAATGATAAACTAGCCAAAAAAATTATTTTGAGAATAACACACTGATAAAAAGCATACCTGTATTGTAATCCTATTTTTTGGTTGCTATTGAAAGATGACAAATTCACTCATAGAGATAAAATATATATTAACTGCCTTAACAGACTCTGTAGATAGGTTAAAGAGTATCAACAACTATATAAGCTATGAGAACTTTTTCATATTTGATGTCTCATTTTTATGGGAATATAAATAATAAAGACAAACACTTTTATCAAAGATTAACCATTACATATATATTGTATTTCAAGCATGTCTAAGAATTAAATTAGGAAAATTTGAACGTTTAATCACAAATCTTTTGTTTTTCTAACCACCATCATGGGCAACATATATGTGCAAAGGGTGTTGGTGCATATCCCGATTTCAAACATCTCCTTCTCATCATCAATTTCCCTATCAAGAATTGACTTTCTTGAATTAGTTCAGGGAGCAAAAAATGGTAAACAATTAGTAGTCAAAGAAAACAAATGATCTTGCTGTACTGCATTTAGGTCTATCCTTTGCATTAACTGATAACTTGTGCTTCACACCACAGCTGTCTGGAAACAATGTTTACATTCTCCTTATGAGTCTTCAGGTTTTCTTATGATTCTCTATTATAGACGGACTTCTCTCTGAAAAGGACAGTCTTTTTTGTTATTTTTACTAAAGCAGAAGTCTATTCACTGAAACCATCGATGCTCAGTCCTATACATTTAATGTTTATAGACATCAACATGGTTTCTACCATTCCAGAACTTCTAAAATGCTTCCTAAAGAGAAATACTGCTACTTCATGTTCTGATTTTTTTAAGAAATAAAATAATTCACATATTCTTTATACTTTTTTTGTATATACTTTTTCATGAACCCCTTAACACACTTTTGTGGTAGAATTCAGGTGTCAGCTGATAAGGTCCGGAGACGCTTATCCAGGGTCCCGGGCTCCTGGAGGGGGTGTGGCCAACCCCATTGGTAAAAGGCTGCTGGGATCTTGGGGAGCCTGTTCACTCTCTCTCCTTTTAATTTTTTGTTCCCTGACTAGGAATCGAACCTGAGCCGCAAAGTTGAGAGTGCAGAATCTTAACCACTAGACCAAGCCAGCAGCCCCTTATTTCCCTGGGCCTTTTATCAATGGGGTTGGCCACACCCCCTCCAGGAGCCCGGGACCATGGATAATCGTCTTCAGACCTTATCACCTGACACCTGAATCCCACCACACACTTTATCTCTGAAAAATTAAGATAAGTCTTATAGGCAACCTTCATTTGTGATTTACTTCTATGTATTGAAGGTTCCAGAGTCAGTACATGGAAACTGAGAATCAGAAAGGTACAGTAACATTCAGTTCCACACAGCTGACTTGCAGTAGCTCATAGGCTCAAAGTTAGGTCTATCAATCCAGAACCTACATCATCCTAAAATAAAATAAAAAATTCTAAATATTGAGGACATGATGTTCATATTCATTGTATTCTCCTAACCTTAGGTCAAAATATGATTAAGTGACAAGGATCATATAGGGGAACTGAAGTATGTAGAACAACATAGTTTATGCGAGGAAGCTAGCCTGAGAGATACCTAGGGATGACAGTGTCCCAGGAAGACTTCAGTGGGTAAAGGCTATCAGAGGATTATAGACTTGAGCAGAACAACTTGGAAGGACTTGACTAATAGTGTAACTTAATCTCCAACATTCCTTGCCTGCTTGCTTACCTGAAGCAAAAAGGTTGTCAGTGAAAGAAAATCTGCACCAGACTTTTTGAAATACTGGCTAAGACTACAGTTTTAAAGCCCCAAACTAGAGTAATCTTTTAAGAGATTTCTAGAGGATTGAAATAACTAATATCTTGTACATAACCTTTCAGTCATATATATATATATATATGTATACATATTTATATGTATGTATATATATACACATATACATATATTTCAAGCATATCTAAGAATTAAATCAAGAAAGATTTTTGTGAATATCTAGGACAAATTTTCACATAGTTCTTACCCCTAGGCTACTGGGTAGGTTCATGTGTCCAATTCTAAATATTACCCAACATTTTGATCATTTTCTAATTATAATTGGAAGCTTTAAATTGTCCAATACAGTAACTACAGAGGAAAAGAATTCTAGGCCATGCTGTAATATATGGAACTCAATTAAATATCTTTATAGTTTTTCCAAACTGCTTAAATATACCTCTATGTATGCGATGGTCATTTAATAGTAACTATTTCTGAGATTTTCAAATAAGACACAATGGTTTAATGGAATGTCTTTTTTTTTATCACTCTTTACCACTGTGAAAGTGTAAGTTGTATTTTGTGACAACGTGAACATTCCATTAAAATTCTGCTCTGGTTTCTAGTTTTAATTTATAGTTTTAATTTTTAAAATCAGATATTATAGAGGTAAATCTGTACATACAATGAAAATAGACAAACATTTTACAGTAAATGTACTTTGGATTTTCTGATAGTCTTTTTCATTTATAAATTAATGTGTTCACTGTCTACTACTATCAAACATAAAGATATATTAAATTATTACTGTTTTGTTAAATGGGATTTACTAATATTAAATTTGAATGTGCTATCACTATTAGACGAAATTCTTCTATACACAATGCTGTCATACTTCATGTGAATTCATTTAACCATCTTTTAATCAATTTTAATAATTAATCCTGGTTGATACTTATAAAAGAATTATGTCACAATCACATAGAAAACTATACTGAAAATATATGTTACAATATTAAAATTAGAAGTAACATTATAATTGACCATGCATTCACAGTCATTATTTTATAAGAGATTTCTCCTTTCTCTTTATGTTTTTAAATGTTAGCTTGCTTTTGATATAATTTCCACATTATACTCATGGATTTTATTACACAACAATCTCTCAAGTTATAATTTGAAGTATGAGCATCATGCAAAATTTAAATGTATAAAGACTTCTATAATTTGGCTTGTTTTGCTTACATAACTTATGAAATATTCTAATAAATAAACAGGGAAAATTTGTAAAAATGTGTGATTACATTAAAATGTGGAGATGAGCATTAATCTTTCCTTCCATGCTACATATTTACAAATAAGCATTTGATATTATTCAAAGATAACTTTGCGCTACTGAAAATAGTATGAAACCAAATTGGTGGAGTTTTCTGAGATGCTAAGTATAGTTTGTAGCCACAGCATTCATGAGCTTTTCCAGAAAATTTCAAACTTTCTTATGTTAGGATTCTGTTGACAGGCCAGTGCTGAACTTAGACACTTTTGTGACATATACAGAAACAAGTTGGCAAGAAATTTTATAAGACATTGTGACTTCAGTCCTCACATGAAATATTTAAAATATTTTTTTCTGAGTTCACATCTTAAGTATTTATTTGAGGAATCAAAACTATCTACAAATTATGTATACATACACTTCTCCTAATAACCTAAAATTTGGGAAGAGGGATTTTGTGCTTTACTCATTTTTTTAAAATTTTAACTATATATGATATTTATGTGTTATGTATATATTTAATTTTATACATAAACAGAATACTGCTTTCATCAAGTTGAATTCTTTTACCAAACTCCTGATGCCATTTGAATCATAGACATTGTGTTACCAATCAAGCTACTCAGGCCAGGAAAGAGCCTGTAGAAAAATCAATGTGCATTACTAGGTGCTTCATCAATCCTAACACAGTACTTTCTTCTTTTGGCACCAGGAAACGAGGAAATTGAAAGCTTGCATTTATCAAAGGTGTTAACATCACCTTATACTGCCCACAGTTTTACATACAGGAACAAATAAATGAATTAGTGACCTTGTGTATTTAAGTCTCTGATTAAATATCACAGATTGAACACAATTACATGAGTATTCTTAAACAGAATCCAAATAACATGACAATAGAGAGTGGAAAAATGTGCAGACACCAAAATCAAATCAAGGAAAAGATGAATACTGCAAATGAGAATTATTAAGGTTAAATATTTTGTAGAATGATGTGGGAATGCATTTCTGTTTGCTGTGAATAGCAATCTTTAAATAAAGGAGCTGTTTTGGCCCATGACAGGCACAATAGTAAAAGAAGGAGGAGAAATCAGAATTAGGTAGGAGGAGCAGGGCAGAGTCAGAGACAGAAGGAGCCAGAAGCCCAAAGGAGCAACATGTAAGAAATACAGGTGAGCCATGGGCCACATGGTAGGAAAGATTAATAGAAATGGGTTTAGTTAAGATGTAAGAGCTAGCTAGCAATGTGCCTGAGCCATAGGCCAAACAGCATGAAGTTAAGATAAGTGTGTGAATAATTTTGGGGGGCCTGAGCAGCAGCCAGCAGGCAGCTGGGGCTGCAGGTCTGTGTGGGTCTGGGGCTCTGGCTGCCTGAGACCAAGAAACTCCTACATTGTAACAGATGGCATCCCTGTGTGGGAAGAATATCCACTTAAAGCCTGAGAAAGTTTTAAAAATGGTTTTAGCACAGAGACTGAGCCAAGGAAGCTTACAAATTGTGTGTATGAAGCGGGTCATTGTACAGAGAAAGCACAGCATCCAGTGACATTCAAAATGGCACCAGCCAACTGGTGTAAGATGTAGCAGGGAGTGTAAGATGCTATCAAGCCAGTTCCTGAAATCTCACAAAAGACTCAGTAGCATGTTATTGGTTTAAGGTTTCTGTTTATTTTGAACAAAAAGGAAGCAAAGACAGATACTTAGTAGGAACATTTTCTTGGGTCTGCTGTTTGCTGGCCACAAACAGACGCGGATTAAGGATTCATAATAAAACAGATTCAGATGAAAAGAAAAACATGTAAACGGGTTACAATATGTATAAAAGGTACATAGGCTTCAGAGAGAAAAGAAAGTGGATATAAAAAGTCTTTTAAAAGAGAAATAGAGTAATAAAATATAATAAGCCACATAAATATGGAAAATAGACACAAAATCTGGATTTTGGTTTTTATTGTGTTTTCTTTTAATTTTTTAACTGTTAATGAGTGAACTGCAGAAAGACAATGGATTGCAAATGCAAAGGCTACTAAGTTAAATAAGAATACATATTTTAAAGGTATTTTGATTTTGAAAGTTGTGTCTAAGGATTTATTGCTTTGGAAAAGTTCTGCTTTTGTTTCCACAGAAGATGAGAACCCAGGATTGCTTCCAGGCAAATACGGTTTCATCAACCAAGACCCCCTGAACAAACCTCTGATAGGAAGAGATGGCTGTATCAGCTTCAGGGATGCAAACTATGATCCAGTATCAAGATTTTCAACGCCCCTTATTCAGCAGGAAGTAGTAATGGAAAACTACGCCCAAATTCCCAAAATATTGCTTATGTTTGTTTTCATTATAAATGGTTAATGGTCATAATTAATCTCTTTGTAAGAAGAAAAGGGGATATGGTATATGAATAATTTTTAAAAACTTAGATTATTAAATTTACTTAGATCAGGAAATCAGCTGTTAATCTCAAAATGTTTTGCATTGGTATGGACTTTGATTTATTGATACAAATTTAAGGTCAGTTTTGTTATGCTGAATGAATTTTCTACTATTGTTTACGATATGTTTATGTAACTGATTTAACATTGTAATGTATAATTAAGAAATGCATGTTAGTTAGATTTTTAGGTATACAAAGATATATTTCAATTAGGTAGGTAATCTTCAAATACTTCTAAGTTCTAAGACATGCAGAATATGGCATTTAAATGTTTTAAGAACTTAGACTTTTCTGGACAGTGAGACAGATCTGCTCCTGGCAGCACTAATTTACTTCAAAAGAAAAGTTGGCATTGAAGAAACTCCATATGGAGATTAGTTTCTTTGTGGCATCGGTTAGCCACTGGACATGAACCTGTTCTTATATTAACTGCTTGACAGTGTGCTGTTAAAAGTGGACATGCAGGTTCCATAGGAAGGTTACCTCTGAACTTTGGCAGAACAAGCCAAGATGGTCATTCAGGTTCCTGCTTTACATAGAAAATTGCCAGAAATTCTTCAGAACTCAAGGAGAAGCAATTGATAAACTATACCAGAATGGGCAGAGCAGATGTTCTGCTTCACTGAAATGAAAAGAGACTCTGGGCCTGTAGGCTGAAGATGAATGCCCCAACTTTATAAAGGAACTTTGGGTGACTGTCCAGGCAGATAGGTGTCATCTCTGTCATATCTAGATTTTGGAAGTTGCTTGCACTTCTGGTTTACTTGGGTAAATATATCTTTCTGTGGTCTTTGATGTAGTTGAAGATTAGATAGTTATAGATACATTTTTTTCTTAGTCATTTGAAAGGTATATTGGATATAAAACTTTAGATTCATAAGGATAAGGTAGATGATAAGAGTATTTTCTTTAAGTTTGCTGAATACAAATAGACTATATTATAACTGTAATTATAGCTTGATAGCTGTTTTGTTATATGTAATTTTGCCTTGTTAAAATTGAAGCCTTCCTTTTTTATTAGACAGAAAGGAAGAAGTGATGTGGGAATGCCTTTCTGTGTGCTGTGAATAGCAATCTTTAAATAAAGGAGCTGTTTTTGTCCATGACAGGCACCATAGGAAAAGTAGGAGGAGGCATCAGAGTAGGTAGGAGGAGCAGGGTGGAGTCAGAGACAGATGGAGCCAGAAGCCCAAAGAAGCAACATGTAAGGAACACATGTGAGCCACAGGCCACATTTCAGGACAGATTAATAGAAATGGGTTGATTTAAGATGTAAGAGCTAGCTAGTTATGTGCCTGAGCCATAGGCCAAACAGCATGAAGTTAATATAAGCGTCTGAGTCATTTTGGGGGCCTGATCAAGAGCTGGTGTTTAAGAGGTCTAGGGCAGCAGGTCTGTGAGTCTGGACCTCTGCCCGCCCAGGACCGAGAAAACACATTGTAACAGGAGAAAAATTAAGTAAACTGTTTTGAACATTTTGAAAATTGGAAAATGTAAAACAAATGTATGTGGATTGATGAAATCATAAAATTCTAAATTCTCTGATTTTAAGATATATAAATTTAATGCATAGTCATAAAAAAGACCACATTTAAAGTGATTGTGTAGATTCCAGGGTCCAGATAAGATAGTAGATAATATGTACGTCTTCATAAACTCATATATACAAAGATCATTGTAAATACCAAAGACAACCAATAACTATACTTAAGGTAAAGTCTTTCTAACTATCAAAGCAGATAAAACTACATATGGATATGTCAAAAATAAATCAAAGTCCTTTTAACTTCATATAAATCTCAAAATTGATTAAATATCTATGTTAAAATCTAAAATTATGGCTCTCTTTATGAAGATATTTTTGTCATTGTTCTCCCTCTCTGTCATTCACCAATCTCAACTATCTCATTTCCTCATGTTCCCTTCCTACCTCCTCTTACAGTTTCTCTGCTATGGTCTCAATTATATCAGGAGACCTTATCTATTTTAGTTTCTGGGGGGGAGGGAGGTGGAATACATAGATGTCTCTATTAGGGTATTCCTTGCTACTTAGCTGCTCTGTGGTTACGCATAATAGCTTGGTTATCCTTTGATTTACATTAAAAATCCACTTATGAGTGAGTACATAACATGTTTATCATTCTGGATATTTGTTGCCTCACTCATTATGGTATTTTACAGTTCTATTCATTTGCCCTTACATTTTAGGATGTCATTGTTTTCTGCTGAGTAGAACTCCATTGTGCAAATGTAACACATTTTTTTAATACATTTTTTAATTGAGGAGCATCTCAGTTATTTACAGGTTCTGACTATTATAAATAATACTGTTGTGAACACAGTTGAGTTATTGTCTTTGTGATACTAATATGTATCCTTTGGGTATATACTCGAGTAGTATTGCTGGATCATTGAGTAGACTGATTCTCAGCTTTTTGTAATGCCATGCTGATATAAAAAGTGTTCTTACAAGTTTACATTCTTACCAATAATGGAGGAATGTTCCCCTTACTCCACATCCCCTCCAGCATAGGGGTTTGAAAGAAACCTGGTGTTAGGAAAGCAATCAAGAACTCACAAAGATGACCCAGGCTAAGAGTCATAAAAATAATGGAGAGGGTGCCTAAACTGGCCTTCCCTAATAATCTAATTCATGGCCACAACCTTAATTACCATTATAGAAACTTCATCCAATAACAAATGGAAGCAAATGCAAAGATCTATAGCTAAGCATTGCATAAACTACCAGTCTATCTGAAGAGAGAAAAGGGAGATTGTGTGAGCAAAGTGGGTCAAGATTATGATGAGAAAACACATATAGACTGCTACCCCAAAGTATTAGGGGCTCACTAACTCTTAATTGACAGCTGGGGAACCTTCATGGGACTGAACTAGGCTCTCTGAATGCGAAAGACAGTCGAAATGCATCAGCGGTTTGTGGGATCTCTGTTAATAGGACCATAATTTATTCATGGTGCATGTACTGGGCCCTTGGAGCCCATTCCCTACAGAGAAATACCTTGTTCAGTCTTGATACTGAGGGGAGGAGCTTGACCTACCTCAACTAGATATGCTAGACTGCATTGATTCCTCCGGGGAGTTTTTACCCTCACTGAGGAGTGGATGGGTAGATGGAGTAGGGAGAATTTGGGGGAAGAATGTGAAGAGTACAGGGGAGCAGTGGAAGTTATGTTAAAAGAAATTTAAATAAATTTGTATTACAGAAAAGATATGAAATCATTTTAACAAATTAGTGTAGACAAGATTTATTTTAGGCAGAACATCAAAGGCACAGAAAATAAAAGAAACATATAATGCTATGTCAAATTATAAACATATTCATGGAAAAGAAAATAACACAATTCAAAAACAGCCTTTGTAATTAAAGAAAATATTTGAAAAGTATTCAGGTGACAGTTATTTAATATTCAGAAAACTTGTATACCATACAAACCGATTAAAAATGATATAAAAAGTAAACAAGAAAAACATGAAAAAAATTATGTGGAAAAATTCTTAAAGTAATTAAGATTAAGTAAATGAAAATAAAGACCACAGTTAGGTAGCATCTCACTGAAGTTAAAACAGTTATTATGAAATGATGAAAACTAATGATTAGGCAGAGGATATGAAGAACCGCCAAGTCTTGTGACCTACTGCAAATTAACACTATTATTATGAAATACCTTGTCTTTCCTTAAATAAAAATATAATTATATCATTTGAAATCACAAAATTAGGTATATTGCCTATTAAATGAAATCATTTTATATAAATGGAATGACTGAGCTGCACAATTATTGCAAGATTTTTTATATCTAAATTATGTAACTTCAGTTCATACCCATCATCTGATAATACTAAAAAAAAAGTGTCATACATACTCAATGGGAGACTACTTAATATCAAGAAAAAACTATGGAATATGAAGCAATTTGGTTGAACTAGAAGACATCATGTTTGTAAAATAAACTAACTGACACAACACAATGCCACATACTCTCACTCATTTGTGAAATCCCAGTTACTCATATATAAGTAGATTTGCATAGTGCATTCTTTGAACTGAGAAGGCAACGGATTATTACCAAAAGTACTCAATAAAATATTTTTAATAATAAAATATCTAATACCAGTTTTTTTTAAGTACTACAAAGGAAAGATTCATTCTACTCTTATGGAATGGAATATTTATCTACTAAGTAAAGATGTGTTACATATTTGTGCTTCAGAACAATTGTTCAATTATGTAAAAATGTGTTGCTGCTTCACCTTGCCTGCCTTAAGCATCTGATTGGTCTAATATAAAGATGAATAGCCAATAGCTAGGGAGAGGACAGATAGGTAGGGCAGGCAGGCAGAGAGAAAAGGGGAGTCTGCCAGACAGTCTAGGGCTGGCCTACCAGACCCAGGCAGGCCAGGGCCAGAGAGACAGACACCAAGGAAGCAGGAAAACAGAACTGACGTACGTAGATGAGGTAAAGTAGCCCCAAGGCTGCACATGGGTCAATAAAAATAATTATTTAAATGAAACAAAAGCTAGCTAGAAACAAGCCTAAGCTAAGGTTAAGCATTTGTAATTAATAAGTTGTCTCCATGTAATATTGAGATTGGCAGTAACCACATACTTTAAGATAATTAATAGTTGAAAAACTGTACATGAGTATTTTTAAATTTATTTTTAAATATTACATATATGCATTATATTATCATAGAGAATACATCATATGTAAAATTTTTATGTTCAAAATAGGCATAATTTATCATAAATTTGAGATGTTTAAGTTTTGTAAAGCTAAAGGAAGCTAGATTTTGTTTCAGTATAATACAAATAAATATATATAAATAAAATAAACATATTTATGGTAACCAAAACCCAAACAAATGTCTGCAAAGTACATTTTGCTCAAGTGAGTATACTTGAACAAAATCTAGATCCTATATGAAAAGGAGAAAACTCAATATGTGCTCTGAACCCTAGGGTACCATTAAATAGATAATTGAACCACAATGATAATTTCCTGAAATTGATTGTGGCTATTTTAATGAAAATAGGCCCATCTTAAAAATTAGATGCATACTCACCAAAAATACCTACATTTTAAAAAAAAAAAAACAGGCAAGGCTATTCTAGCATATCTATATTGAAAATTCACAATTATTAAACGCTTTCTCTTGACTTGAATGAATGCCCTTGATTTAAATGTCATGATGCATTTTCTACCTTACCTTTTTTCTGTCTTGTTATTTTTAACTCACATTAAAAATAAAGTGTTCACTCTCATTTACCTCAACTATAATGTCTGTCCTCTTACCTAAAGCGTAAAATATTAAACTGGATAGGTGATTCAGTTGTTAAAGTCTAGACTTACAACAAAAGATATTATGCAAAATATACTATGCATAGGAAATTGAAAAATCCAACTATTAAGAACTATGTTCTAAGATGGAGAACATAATTAAAAAGAAATGTAAATATTTATTTATGATAAGGAAAGAAATCATAAATAATTGTTTCAGTCTTAAATTCAAGGTCCCTTTCTTGGAAATCTGCTTTAGGTAATTTACTTTGAATGCTTGCCTGCATAGAAAAGCACTGCATTTGAAATTTGTCTTCATTTCTTCTCACAAAATAGACTAGAGCCAAGCAAAGCTTCAAGTAATCTTGCACCACTGTTCCATGGAGAAACTTTGCAACTTGGTGTTCATTATCTTCAAGGTCATCTGCTTCTACCTCCAAGTCACCTACAAGAGAAGAATTTAAAATAAATGATTGTGAAGCTTCCTTTAACTAGTGAAATCACCCTGCATCCATTGAAGGGCCATAAGGGTAAAAACATATATTTTAAAAACAGATGTACTGTGGTGCAGAACAAAATACAATGATAATTTTAATATAAAGAGCCTTTCATCACTGGACTTTTACCTATACTGCTAAAAAATCCAGATTCTGAAAACACTGTCACAATTTATAAATCAGAAATACATACAGAAAATGGATTTTTAATGAGAAGACAAAAAGGCAAACCAAAATATGATTGGAAGCATTTTTGGAAATAAAATGTTGGAAGGGTGGCATGGTATTTAAAGTATGAGGGGGAATAAAAGTATACGGGGAGATTAGACTTAATCAAATATTTTCATAATATAAGACATCTTTAAGGATTTAGTACAAGTTGGGTCTTGAAGAAATAAAGTGCTAAACTTATTTTCACATTATATTTTTTAATTGAAGGATGTACCAAATGAATGAAAGGCAATCAGCAAAATGATTTCCTAAATTTTGAAGTTAGAATTTATATTTACCAGAGAATTGAATAAGAATATAGCCAAACTGAGATACTTAGTTATTGAGAAATATTATTTGTAGAGAAATTGTAAAACACTCTTTAATGGTCACTATATTCTAAATATATAATATAAATAGTATATATGATTATACCATAGTAGGCATTATGAGGAACCTAAGGAATTATTTAAAATGTGTAGAAAAGGATGCATTGGTGGCACACACTTTTCCACTTCTCTAGTGCCTATCTGTGTGCACAAGGCCCTTTGCCCTGTACGTGTGAACTAGAAAAACTTTAGCTATATGAGTGTTGAATTTTCAAAATATCCAAAGTGATTGAATGGAAATAGGAGAGTTTCTCTGACCAATTTCAAGACAGGGAGATATCTGTATGGAAAATCAAACAAAAGATCACCAATACTGAACTAGATCTTACTTTATAGTAACATATGTTTCAAGAATATGTAAGTTTAAATGTGAAAACAGATACTAAGGTTTAGGAAAGAAAATTATGACATATCATTTAACATTATTCCTCGAGTGGGTAGTGTTCCACTGTCTCTGGCCATTTGCTCATGTATAACTTTCTCTGGAAAATACCTGAGCACAGCATTTCTTTAAGAACACAATGAAGTCCCTGGAGAGGATAGTAAGACCATTTGGTGCCTTAAACTTTCACACTAATTCTTAGGTGTCTTTGAGCAATTACTCACATATTTTGCTATATTCTCATGGATTTATAGGTTCTACAGTGAAAAATACTATCTATATCTCATTTCTCTTCGGCAGCTGTGTCTACTAAATTGAAAGTTATTTTCATTTTCTACAACCAAAACGTCAGATGAATTCCAAGATTGTGGCAACTGGGAAATTTTTCTGCTTCTTTGTCATTGTTGTAAGAATGAAATTCTAACTTTAAATTATCCAAGTGAAAAATCAAATTTTGTGCCATTGAAGATTTATTAAAGTACTTTGTAATATCAAACCAGACATAGATATATATTTTTCATTAATTCATGAGTGAATTGGTAAATATTTTAAATAAAGCTACTTTCAATAGTAAGTATTTTCCCAATTTTGTTTGTTTTTATGGCAATAAACTAAATGAACTTAAAGTGATGGAAATAACAGACTTACAAGTCTTGGTTACTGATAATTTTAAACAAAATTTTTAAAATAAAATTGTAATTATTACAAGTGGGAAAGCAGTTTAATTTTTCTGTATAACAATGCCTGATTTTTGCCATGTAACTGTTAAAATTCTAAATTGTTTATATTAGCAAAATATTGTCAATTTTAAAATGCCAACTTACTGAAAATGCATTCTTATAATATATTATAATATATATATATAATATAATATTATGAGAGACCAAAGTAATGGGCTTATATGCTATTATATGCTATTTCATTTGAAAATGATACCTTTATCAATTGGATTTTAAGTATGATAGTAATTATAATGTAATTTCAATTTTAAATATTGTCTTTATATTCCAAAGTACTAAAATTAATGCAAGAATACTTTTTGAATTTTAAAAATGTAAAAAATATGAACTTTTCCTCTGGACTATTTTCTAGGGTCTGGAAGAACGCAAAAATAAAATAAAATAAAAATAAAAATTAAAACAAGAAAAGGAAATACCAAAAAATAAGTTTACTAACTTTGTTCTTTGTTTTAATAGATTTCTGTAGCTGTCAAAACTGAATGATTCTACAAGATGAATTAAAAGTCAAGCCATTCTTATTCATATATGTTTTGTTGTGCTGACTGCATGTATGTCTGTGTGAGGGTGCCAGAACCCCTGAAACTGGAGCTGAAGACAGTTGTGAGCAGTCATGAGGGTTCTGATAATTGAACCTGGGTCCTCTGGAAGAGCAGACAGTGCTCTTAAAAACAATCCATAAACCCAAAGAGTTTAGATATAGAACAGTGGTTTATGGGGGAACCCATGCATCTATCTAGGAGGAGGAAATAGAATAAGTGAACACTAGAGACTAATGAGGAACTGGAGAATTAGGTGGGGGGGGGGGCGAGATAAAGTTGAGGAAGACAGTTGGGGGAGAAACAGCTAGAATTGAAGGGCACTTGTGGGATGATAGGGAAGCCTAGTATAGTGGAATAATCCTGAAATCTATGAAAATAATCATAATGAAGTTTCTATTAATGGTGGATATTACATCGCAATTAGCCATCTCTTTTCACCAAAGGAGGCTTCCAGTGGGGAATCAGGATGCAAATCATTGAGCTTTTGAACCAAGAGATGTCCATAGATATCCCCCAAACAACTCAGGCTATTACAGTAATTGTGGGGTACTCTCTACAATGTGAAAGCAGACTTCCACTCTAGAGGAAAACATCCACAGAACACAATGAATATGGAGATGTCAGACTGGAGCCTAGAAAGAGCCTTCACCCATACATTTTAATGTCTTTGTTCTGGGAAAGTATTCTGAAGGCTACCAAAAGAGAAACATGTACAAGAACCCACCCACAAAACCTCTGAACTACAATCTGTTGTTCTGAGAAATATTCTAGGTCAGTGGTGACAAAGAACTTGTGGGAGTAGCCAACCAATGTCTGATTTGTTTTAAAGTCTGTTCCATGAGAGGTAACCCATACCCAATACTGCTATGGTAATCAAGAACCAGAGATTAGATGGTTCAAGGATCTAGAGTAAAAACAAACACTCTTGATCTAATTTTTAATTAAATATTTTATTAAATATCAACAAAATGACACCTGATGATATTCTACTAAATTTATAGATAAATGTTTTTTTTTTTTTTTTTTCTCCAGTCATTAGAGTGGCTTTCCCTTGTAGCCTATGGCAAGAGATGCAGAGACCCACAATGAGATTCAGACATTACATGCAATGTCTAAATGGGATGTCTCCATCTAAATCCTTCCTCCAGAGCTCAAGAAATCCACAGAAGAGGAGGCAGAAGGACAGAAGGGATGGAAAACACCAGGAGTGCAGCTTCCTCTGGATCAATTAAGCAAGGCATGCATGAAGTCATAGAAACTGAAGCATGAAGCACAAAGTCTACACTGGTATCACTAGACCCTCTACTCATATATATTTTAGCTAAGTATTTTTATAGGAGTCCTGAGTGTGACTTGGGGTGGGTCACTGATTCTTCTGCCTGCTCTTAGAGTTCTTTTCCTTCTCTTGGGTTGCTTTGTCTGACTTCAGCATAATCTTTGCTTTATCTCATTACAAATTATTGTTGTTAGATGTGAAACCTTTTTCTTTTCTAATGGGTGTCAGAAGGGGAAATAACCTGGAAGAGGATGAACTGGGAGAAGGAAAGGGAGGGGAAACCATAACCAAGATAAATTGAATGAGAAAAGAATATCTTCAATAAAAATTAAAATGAAAATTTGAGTTATAACAAAAGTATCATAAAAAGTCAAAGTTTTTCACTGTCTTTGAAATCATACTCCTTGAAAATATTTAAACTTTACAAATGCACACACTGAGTTAAAAACACAGTAAACACATGTAGACTGGAAAATTCCTTGAGGACTGAAGAATTACATAACATTTTAAAGTGACAATCATCCCTACAGTTCTTCCTCCTAGCATGATAAGATTCAAACTGGTGATGGATGAATCCATAATTATTTTCATTGATAGTTGTGCTTCCATCCTTAGAAAGGAATCCAAAAATAATGACGGCTATAAAGAAAAAACTTTAATCTTTGTCCAATTTCTTCTGGAGATGATTTGGTGAAGTATTAGAGAAGTCTTCTCATGTATTCCATGTGTCACTATAATAAAAAATTCATCTTCATTACTCATAGTGTTGAGATTAAAGACATGCTCTGCCACACTGTTAGCAATTTTGAAATTCTAGCTCCATGAGGAATATTTAAGTATATTTAACTTATATTGCACAAAATTGCTGCTGCTACTATAAAAAAATTATTTTTGGAAAATTATGTTATCTGTTTCTTTTTTCTGGTAAATATTCCTATATAAATGCTTAGAAACATAAAGTTTGTCATAAAGTATAGGTCAGATATACCAATTACCTGTATATGAGTGATAATTACATTTTTAATAATCAGTGTATTTTTCAAACAACCATTACTAAATAATGCATGTTTCTCTTTACATGAGGGGTAAGGTGCTTTCTGCCTCCCTGCCTGTATTTCCGTCATCTGTCAATGCAGCAGCTTCATCATACTCTTCAAAGAAATGCAACATAAAGAAACAAATTTCATACTTGTTAGTATTCACAAGATCTGAAATAAAGAAAGACTGTGACTTTAGTCCTTATTATATAGATGGTTCATGATAAAAGACTCTTCCAATTTCAGGAATGTTGTTCTTATTTCATATATTACCCTTACCCTTGTCATACAGAAATAATGTAGAAGCTAATCTTAGTAATGCCTTTTTCTTAGGAGAATTGTTTGAATAATAGGCAGGACTTTTTAAAAATTTCTTTCTCTACTTAAATATCTATTTGGTGACTAAAACAAAAAAGTACCTTTAAATTTCCTGGATATAGAAGAAAATGCATTGTATAGATGGTATTTCTAAGATAATCCTACTTTTAGATATTAAATCAGCAGCAAAATTTTACCTTTGACATTTTGAAGATAACATAGAAACTTAAAAAAAAATTGCCTTTATGTTCAGAAAGAGAAATATTTAAGGGCCAAAAGTATTTCTGTATCTGCTCTACATAAGGAAACTGAAGTTATGTAGGAATATAGATCAACCCCCCCCCCCAAAAAAGGAGAAATCGACTATGTCACATCTTTCCTAGCTTGCTAGATTGTGAGTAATACATTCTGATTAGTAAATCCTGTTTAATGCATTTTGCCATAAGCACCCAAAGTGTATAAGGTAGATACTAAGCTCCCATGGGACATAATAGGAGGCTTCTGCTCATTTAGGGTTATTTACTACAGAAAATATTTCTCTTTTGTTAAAAGAAAATGATGGTTTAGCTGCATATTGGGTCATTTGAATTGAACAATATGGACTTATATAAAAACTAATGATTGGACCCCAAGTAGATTCTTCGTATTTTAGGCAAAGTCACAAAGTCCATTTTCCAAGAGTAGTTGAGCAATACAAACTGAATTATTAGAGAAGGTAAAAAGAGGAAAAACGTACCTCAAAGTTGGGTGGTTAAGAAAGTAAGGAAAAATGTGTACTTGACTGAATCCTTACTGGCTGATAGGGACAACAGAATGTTAGGACTGAGAAATGAAACTAAGCCGAATTTCAAATAAACACATGTCCATACGCATGCTCTGGCATACATGCATGTACTGATCCTTTGATTAAACAGATATTTGCTTTTCAAGAATATAAAGAAAAATTTGACCTGTCTGTGTTCAGTTCAGAGATGAGAATATAAATCTTTTTGTCTTTTCTATACTTAAAAGATACCAAGTACATGCAAATTCCTTGTAAACATTACATTTTATATTTTTTGAATAAATCATCCCCGTTTTGCTTCTATTACACTAATACTCTTACAAGGTATGTGAAGAATGATAAATATGTTGTATGTTTAAAATGTAAACAAGACTGTAATATAAGAAAAATACATTTTTCTTTCTATATTATTCTATATTAGAATAATTTAATTTCACTCGGTTTTGGTTGTGCTTTACTTATTTTCCCCAATTTTGTTCTATTTTGGTAGGGCAGATCACAAACTGATTATATTTGTTCGAACAAAATTGAATTGATTTCTTAAGCTAGATAGAGCAACTCACTGCTCTCAGTTCATGAAGGGATATTATCACATAAACAGAAAACATTATATAAATTTGCAAGCAATCAAATATATGTTTTGACATCCTCAAGCTGAGGTTAATTTAATTTTAAACTGTTTTCCCAATACTATATACAATAGACTATTTAGCATTCAGTAATCATACAAAGGGCACACAGTATTTTACATATATTTTATGTTCATTAATAAGTATAAAATTAGAGAATGATGTGACATTTGAAATGTTTCAGATGCAAAAAATTAGTAAAATAAAGCATCATTGTAATATAGTTATGATTTCGTGGGAGGAAAGACAGTCCTGTATTTTTCTAGCTCTATCGTGTTCTCATAAGTGTGTGACTGACGTGTATCATGTTCTGTTCCATAGCACTTGGCATAATGTCCTACCTGTGGTTCTTTTTACATATTTTTAACATCCTCTATATTTTTTGTTCTGGGTAGGAAAGGATCAAAGCAGTTAACTTCATCACAAATAAACACATGTGATAAAGTTTGAAGCTGAAAATACATGCATAATGTAGGAAAAGTCCCACCACTACATAACAGTTGTCATAAGGAAGTAGAAGGGTATTCAAACTTTATCACAAAAGAAATACATGTGATATAAACATGTGCTGAAAAAAATATGATATACTATAGGGCATACTCACCATGAAATATATTTGCTTTAAAGAAGAAACGAGGCATTTAAATATAATTACAAAGAAATACATCTGATAAAAAATTATATGTTGAAAACTGAAGATGTTTCTGTTATGCCTATATGCTGATAAAACTTTGTTTATGCTCTCTCTCTCTCTCTCTCTCTCTCTATATATATATATATATATATATATATACTTATATATATATATATACATATATATATATATATATACACACACATACTTTCCAAATTATGTTTCTCCAAACAAAATTATTTGGAAGATAAATAAATAAAGATAAATAAAGCCATCAAAGAGGAATTTGTTGTTAGGCTAAACTAAAAATTATCTGCACAGCTATGGACAATGTTTTATCTCAATATTAGCTATAAGAAATATAGTTTAAATTAAAATTTCACATTAAATAGTTGATTTGTTAATCACTCACATTGAGCAGTCTTAGTTTCCAGAGAACTGACAAAATCTTTGCAAAAAAAGAAAAAAAAAACAACCCTCATATAGAAGTAGTTTGGGAGTTGTATCTGCCTAAACTTAATTTTCACTGTGTTTAATAACCATATTGAAGGAGAAGCTACAATCTGGGGCCAGGAAACTTGTCTATTTCAAAGTAGGAAACTTTTCTAAATGCAGAAAAATATAGTTGGCCGATTTATTTCTCACCTTTATATACAGAGAAATATTATAAATTAGCAGCTAAGCTTGCTGTAAGACATTAGGAACACCAACCAACACTCTTTTGTGAACTTGTACAATGAAAAATAACACCAGTTGATGTGAAGTATCAGAAGCCTCATTTGCACATTGGAGCATGGCAGAGACAGAGTAGGATAACAATCAGTCTTATTGTGAGGAAGAAGACACATGCTAAATAATATTAAGAAAATTCAAGTGCTAATAAAGAGCCACAAGAGAGAAGATATATTTTTAGCATTCTCTGCAGGGGTGGGGTTTATGTCTCATTCTCTCTGTTGCTACAAGCATGGTCTGCTCCAGGAAACTCACTTGCCAGTGCAATCATAAGGCTCCTCTTTCTGATCATAATGAATGAATACATAAAATCCTAATCATTGATGCACTTTGAGCATTGATGGATTCGCGGCAGAAGAGTACAGTGATTACATAACATGCAATGTTCTGAGGAAGGCTAGAATGAGTAACTTTAGTCAATGATTGTGGGCTTAGTGACTAAGCACTGGAATGCAGACAAGGAATACAAGCCTGATGAGCGAGCAAATTTATCCACTTTCAAATTTCTATTCAGAAACATTTTTTAAATGTATTATCATTGAATGACACTGAGATTTTCATGGGATTTTACACAGTAGTTTTATTATTTGAGAATTTTATCTGATGTATTTAAGTATATTTGCCTCTCCAGATCCTCCCTTTGCCAATCTTCTAATCTTCCATCTTTCCCATTAAACTTATTTTTTTTTTCTTTCCCTAGATAGACCAGCTTGTATTACTCAGCTGGGATTAAAGGTGTATGACACCATTGTCTGGCTTTTATGGCTGACTTTTCTCTTTGATCTTCAGGCAAGCTTTATTTTTTAGAGCATACACAGACTATCATATGAAAACACCAATTAATAGATAAACTTTTTTTAGAAAGTAAGAGGGTAGAAGATACATATCAAGTTTAAAAGTAAATGTGGGAAAATAAAATATAAAAAATAGACGATGTCATTTTCTTTTATTCATGTGGTCCAGATAAGCCTGCCACACACCAAGACAGACCTCATTCCAAAACCAGCTGAGACAGGGTCTGACTGCCTTTGATTCCAGTATTTGGAAGGCACACATGCCTTAAATCCCAGAACTAAGGAGGTGGAGAATGGAAGTAATATGACTGGGCAGATAAAAGAATATAAGGCTGAAGGAGACAGGAACTGAGTTCTTTTGGTCTGATGGTTTAGTAGAGGTAAAAAGTATCCCTAGTCCCTGGTTCCTTTCTATTTCTGATCTTTCAAAATTTACCTCTATATCTGGCACTGGAATTCCTGCTACAGTGGTTTCTTTGTTTTGTTTTGCTTTTGCTTTTATCTTTACAGCTAATATTTTGAGCTAACTGTGGTAGAAAATACATATAAACTCATCACTAAAATATTGAACCAGCCAGGTGGTAATGGTACATTCCTTTAATTCCAGCATTTGTGAAGCAGAGACAGGCAGATCTATTTCTGTGTTCCAGGTTAGCCTTGTCTTCAGGGCATTTCCAGTATTGCCAGGGCTACACAGATAAATCCTGTCTTAAAATAACAAAAATAGAACAAAAAAGGAGAAATGCTGAAATATTTCAGAGCTCTGAAAATGGTCTAGCCTTTGCAGTCAGACTTTGTCTTAATAATTAAAATAAACTGACAAAATATACATACACACATGCAAACAGATGCACACACAATTATAAAATATCATATTTCAAGAATAAATGAAGTAATGCTATCAGCATTTTCTAAGACTTTCAAAAAAATATCTGAGAAACAGATTTTCCACTATATAATAAAGGTTATTTGTTATACTTAAAATACTGAAAAAATTGTAGAAATTGATTACTGTTGAGAAGGGTTTAGGAAATATTCTAAACATTTTTTTTAGTGATTCAATCTTACTGAAGTAAAATGCTGTGTGATATTAACTAATTGATATTAGTTATAAGTTTCATGGTTATTTTACATACAGTTGGAGGTAAGCAAATAACAGAAGAGCACTTCAGACGATCTTCTATAGTTATCATTTTTCCTCACAACTTAACTTTACTAATATAATAGCAACTCTCTTTTTGTAAAACAAAAGAAAGGTATACACTTACTGTTGTCACAGTGTTGACAGTGTTAGGAAATGTATGAATAAGTTTAATATTACATCCATACTTTTTAAAAACGAGAAGCATATAAGAAAATAAATTTAGAAGTTCTATGGGAATTAAAATATTAACTAAGAATAAAGTACTAAACATAAAAGAATCAAGTTTGAACTATTTTTCAATTAATAAACACCAATAGTTATCGAAGGTGGATGAGACTGTGTTCTTGGGTGTGGGCTGGCACCTTGGAGCCCATTCCTTGCAGAGGAACACCTAACCCAGTGTTGATATTGGGATGAGGAAATAGGACTTGCCTGGAGTGGATGTGCCAAGCTGAGCTGACCCACCTTGGGACTTCTTGCCCTTTGGGGGGAGAGGATGGGGGTTAGAGTGGGGTAGGCTGAAGGCTGACTGGGAGGGATAGGGAGAAGGGAAGAGAGGATACAAGGATAAAAAGACATTTTTAAATAAAAAAAGAACAAAATGCACATAAAAATGTTAAAAATACTTTGATAAGTTTTGATTAAAACTACACTAAAAAAATAAACTTAAAAACTTGTGCTGACCATTGTGTTTTTAGACATTGTGGAATGATAGGGAGACATTTTGGTTGCACCAATTTACAGTTCTGCCCCACAGAATTTAAACTTTGCTATAAATATTCAGTGGATGAATTTAACATAATTTAATTTGAAACTTAATAAAAATGCTTATGAAAATTTAACCGAGTATCAATTATTTTAATAAAAATTCAATTAAATATGTAAAATCATTTTATTGAAATATATTTGATATTTAACAACACAATGTGACATCTTATAAAGTCCTTATTTCAATGAATTCCCTGAGATGTTGCAAACATTCAGATTTTGATTTACTGTTTCTGGTTTGAGGATGAAATACTGATTCCTCTCAACCTCGTATTATTGGATTGGTTGATGGTTTTGGAATAATGCTTTGTAAAATACAGCTACAAATTTCAAATCTTAATTTATCCAAGGTGTAGCTACCATACATTAAAAGAAGCATATAGTTATGTTTGTTCATATTTACATATTTATGTCATATTTCTTTGGCTCCAATATAAGATTTTTGCAGATAAAATGCTATTTTCATTTAAAGTTGCCTTGTCTTTTTAATGTACATAATGTCTTACAATGAACATATTCTAGAATATCATTTGGTCTTATCTTAATTCAGGCAACTTTACAATAAAGAGAAGAAGGAAAGAAATAGATTTTGTTTGTTATTTATAATTCAGAAACTTCTTGGTAATTAAATAAAATTATGTCTTGATAAAATCAATTAAGTTTATTTCTTACTTTGCTTTCTTTCTCTTACCATAAAATTATGCTTCTTTTTATATGTTTAACTATATTCTTCTTACACAGATCTAAATCCCCAAACTTAAAGATGCTTAATTTTAAGAAGGAAGTCAAAAATCCTTTCTGGAGAAAATACAACATTCTCAGCAAATAGTGCTGTTCACACTAGGTAGTTGCATGGAGAAGAATGTAAAGAGATCCACAGGACCACCCTGCACAGAGCTCAACCTACAATGGATCAAGTATATCAACAAAAACCAGCCCTAACATAGAAATAAAGTAGAAAGTAAGCTTCCAAATGTTGGCACAGAAAATGTGGTTTTGAGCTGTTTTCCAATATACAGTCATTAGATCAAGAATTAAAAATGGAATCTCATGAAGTCAAAAGACTTATATAAGGGAAAGGACACCATACTTAGGGTAAATGAGTGGCTGCTAGCATAGGAAAGAACTTTTACCAATTATACATATAATAAAGAGTTAGTATCTTGAACACATAAATAACAAAAATGAAATATCAAAACCCCAAATAAATTGGTTTTAATCTGTCAACAAGAAAAAAACTAAATTATTTCGGAATTATGAATGCGGTTTCCCAGTATCATTACTGTTAAAAAATTTGGCTGTGACTCCTATGTTTTATACACTAATAAATTAGTTTTTATTGTTAAAATTATTTTCCAAATTTAAGAAATTAATATTGTAAACAAAATAACACAGAACAAAAGTCCCATGAAGTATATTTATCTACATAGGTAAAAGTATGAAAAGGCATTGTGGCTAAAATCTCCAAAAAACAATTACATTTTTAAATGGAAGAGACTTTCATAAAATGACATTTTCTCCTTAATACACTTAAAGAATTTTCCAAAACAGAAATAAATGGTGGCAATAGTAAAATTTAAAAGTATGTGTGGGAATACATTTGTGCGTACTGTATCTTTAAATAAAGGAGCTGGTTTGGGTCATGGCAGGCGCCATAAAAAAGGTGGGAGGAGAGTCAGTTCAGGTAAGAGAAGCAGGGTGGAGTTAGAGGCAGACGGCGCGGAAGCCGCCCAAGAGGCAACATGTAAGCACGGGTGAGCTGCGGGCCGCCACGTGGCCCTAGATTAATAAAAATGGGTTGATTTTAGATATGAGAGCTAGCTAACAATGTGCCTGAGCCATAGTCTAAACAGCATGAAGTTAATATAAGTGTTTGAGTCCTTTTTAGGGGTCTGGGCGGCTGGGTGGCTAAGCGGTCTCGGGCGGCGGGTCTGTGAGTCTCAGATCTCCGGCTGTCTGGGACCAGCGAACAAAATACAACAGATGGCGCATCCAACGTGGGCCGATTATCCACTTACAGCCTGATAAAGATTAAAAAGAGTTCTAGATCGCAGAAATTGAGCCAGGGCAGCTTCCAAATTGTGTGTGTGGAGCGGGTCTTTGTACAAACAAAGCATGGTCCGGGTCACACTCAAAATGGCGCCAGCGGCGGGCTGGCGACAGGCAGTGTGAGCTACAATCAGGCGGGTTCCTGAAAACTAACAAAAGACTCAGTAATGTGATTGATTTTAGATTTCTGCTTATTTGGAACAAAAGAGAAACAGATTTTCTTCGTGGCAGCACCTTCTTGGGTGTGCTCTGTTTACGGTCCGCTTAAGAAAACTTAGTGATTCAGCCTAATTTGCAAAAACTGTGCTTCTTTTTGGAGAATGTATTTTAAAAGCTCTTAAGGTTAGAAGATGATTAAGGATTCACAATAAAACAGATTCAGATAAAAAGAAAACCTGTAAACGGGTTACAATGTTTGTAAAAGGTACATAGGCCTCAGAGAGAAAATAAAGAGGTTAGAAAAAGTTTTTAAAGCGAGAAATAGAGTGATAAAAATATAATAAGCCACGTAAAGATGGAAAATAGACACAAAATCTGGATTTTGGTTGTTATTGTGTTTTCTTTTAATTTTTTAACTGTTAATGAGCTAACTGCAAAAAGACAATGGATTGCAAAGGCTACTAAGTTAAACAAGAATGTATATTTTAAAGGTATTTTGATTTTGAAATTTGTGTCTAAGGATTTATTGCTTTGGAAGAGTTCTGTTTCTGTTTCCACAGATGAGAACCTGTGGATTGCTTCCAGGCAAATATGGTTTCATCAACCAAGACCCCCTGAAAAAACCTCTGATGAGAAGAGATGGCCAGATCAGCTTCACAGCTGCAGATTATGACCCAGTCTCAACAACCGTGAGATTTTCGACGCCCCTTAATCAGCAGGAAGTAGTAATGAATAACTTCGCCCAAATTCCCCTAATATTGTTTCTAAATGTTTGTTTTCATTATAAATGGTTAATGGTCATAGTCAATCTCTTTCTAAGAAAAAACGGGGGATATGGTATATAAATGCTTTTTTAAAAAATTAGATTATTGAATTTACAGGTAATCAGCTGTTAATCTCAAAATGCTTTACATTGGTATAGATTTTGGTTTATTGATACAAATTTAAGGTCAATTTTGTTATGCTATATGTGTTTTTCTATTCTTGTTTAAGGTATGATGTTCATGTAACTGTTTTAAAATTGTAGTGTATAATTAAGAAATGAAGGTTAATAGTCGCTTTTGATAATCAAACTTATAGTTAGGTTAGTTAAGATTTTTAAGTATACAAAGATATATTTCAATTAAATAGATAATCTTCAAATACTTCTAAGACCTACAGAATATGGCATTTAAAATATTTTAAGAGCTTAGACTTTTCTGGACAGTGAGACAGGTCTATACCTGGCAGCACTAATTTACTTCAACAGGAAAATGGGCATTGAAGAAACTCCATATAGAGTCTCATCTATTTGTGGTAATGGTAAGCCACTAGAGAAGAAACTGTTTTTATATTGACTGCTTGACAGTATGCTGTTTAAACTGGACATGCAGGTTCCATAAGAAGATAACCTCTGGACTTTGGCAGAGCAAGCCAAGATCATCATTCGGGTTCCTGCTTTACAGAGAAAACTGTCAGACATTCTTCAAGACTCAAGGAAAAACAACGGATGAACTGTGCCAAAATGGGCAGAGCGGATTTCCTACTTCACTAAAATGAAAAGAGACTTTGGGCCTGTAGGCTGAAAATGAATGCCCCAACTTTATAAAAGAACTTTGGGTGACTGTCCAGGCAGATAGGTGTCATCTCTGTCCTTTCTAGATTTTAGAAGTCGTTTGCACTTCTGGTTTACTTGGGTAAATATTATATCCTTCTGTGGTCTTTGATGTAGTTGAAGATTAGATAGTTATATGTACAGTTTTTCTTGGTCATTTGAAAAATATATTAGATATAAAACTTTAGATTCATAAAAATAAAATAGATAGAATGTTTTCTTTAATTTTGCTAAGTGCAAGTAGACTAGATATTGTAACTGTAATTCTTGCTTGATGGCTATTTTGTTATATGTAATTTTGCTATGTTAAAATTGAAACCTTCCTTTTTGATTAGAGAAAAAGGGGGAAATGTGGGAATACATTTGTGCGTACTGTATCTTTAAATAAAGGAGCTGGTTTGGGTCATGGCAGGCGCCATAAAAAAGGTGGGAGGAGAGTCAGTTCAGGTAAGAGAAGCAGGGTGGAGTTAGAGGCAGACGGCGCGGAAGCCGCCCAAGAGGCAACATGTAAGCACGGGTGAGCTGCGGGCCGCCACGTGGCCCTAGATTAATAAAAATGGGTTGATTTTAGATATGAGAGCTAGCTAACAATGTGCCTGAGCCATAGTCTAAACAGCATGAAGTTAATATAAGTGTTTGAGTCCTTTCTAGGGGTCTGGGCGGCTGGGTGGCTAAGCGGTCTCGGGCGGCGGGTCTGTGAGTCTCAGATCTCCGGCTGTCTGGGACCAGCGAACAAACTACAACAGTATGGGTTACTAAGATTTGTTAAACATAAAAATAATATAAATGTTATTAATTTAGTTATAATTAGAGAATGGTAAAATTCCTATGTTCAAAATAAGCACTATAATACGAACTAAAACCCCACTTTCTACTTTCAACAATAAGGCTTTACACTTACAAAACATAATGACCGAGAGAATTAAGATTTTATATACCTTCCCTACTAAATGAGGAATTTGAAACTTTGAATTAGTTTTATTCAAATTCCAGCATTTTAGAAAACAAATATGTTTCAATATTAAGTCATATGCTTTTCAGTAGGTTAAGGTTTTTCTTTGACAAACACAAACACTTAAAGATTAATTTTAATTTTAGTTTCTAAAATAATTTGAAGATGAATATTGCATCTAAATGTTAACTCAAGACTACATTTTACTTGAAATTGAATTTTTTGTCACTGCTATTATATTATGCAGAGATTGTTGCTGTCTAAAATTATGACAAAGAATAATTTTAACTATGCCAAAAGAAACTATGATTTAATAATACTTCCATTTTAAATTTAAAACAGAAACAATAAAATGACTACTAACTAAAATTAAAAATATTGCAAAAATAAGAATATTAACTAAATCCAACCAATTGGATTTCCATGTATCTATTGATATTTAAAATGTTTAAGTTTAACAAATTCCTAAACATGTGGTTATCCTCTCACAGCCGAAAATGCCCTGATGCCCATGAGTCTTATTAGTATGGCTGAATACGTTGAAGAATAGTGTCTAACCATACTTGTCAGCTACACAACAACGAATTATAGAAGCATATTTTTTACTCTGACTTTAAATGTCTGGCATAATTCTACTGTCCAATCTCGATGTGTTGACTCTTTCTACAGATATTCAAAAATTTAAGGTCAACTCTAGTTACTCAAATTGCATAAAAGTGGTCTCTAATAGCAGAAACATTCAAGCCTTTTTTCAAGGGGAGATGGCGCCGAACTTGGTCAAGTATTTATCAATAGACCTAACTGGAGGTCTATTGTATTAGTACTGAACTAAGAATATCCCTCCCTCCACTATAAAGGCAGAGTTGGACAAATATCTGAGTCAATCAAGCCCAGTCTAGTCTATATAACAAGTTCCAGGACAGTCAAGACTTCATAGAGAAACTTTGCTTCAAAACCAAAACAAACAAGCAGGCAAACAAAATAAATATTAGAATTGGCAGAATTTGCTAAAGTAAACTTATAAAGCATAGCTATAAATATGTTGAAAGCAGACACACATAGAAAATATTAACTCAAAAATCAAATATTTACACCTTAGGATAATATGCTTTCTATTTAATGTGTCTATAGGTATCTTATATATTAGGCAGAGGGTAGTTAAAAATATAAAATAGCTCATATTGTCAAATAAAGGTAGATGAGTAATCTTACAAAAACGATAGCTAATGGAATATTATTTCAATTTTAAATTTAATAGTTAGATATGGTTATACCCACAACAATCTGTAGAGTACTAATCTCATAGATATCTAGACTCTTGCGTTTATCTGTGTTTCTGACAATACTTTTAACATAAGAAAATGATGCTTTCATGTATTTATATTATGCTGTTATATTTTTTGTAATACATATTTTAGTTTATTACCCAGTAGAAAATCTGTTGTAATCCCAAAAATATAGAAAATGTAAATTTTTAGTCTAAGGTAAGATTTATAACCTGGACATTAAAAATTGATTGTTTACATCATTAGAACAGACCTCTCTACATAAGGTTTGACAATAAAATCAAATGGCCCAGCTAGAGAAACATACAAAAAATTGGATACGTTAAAAGATAATAATTAATTTTAAGTACTTTAAATGTCTATTGTAATATGTAAAGAAAATTAACTTTGAAAAATTTTTAAGATATGTACTCTACTTAAAGGGTATGAAGAAACATACCATGGATTTTCTTTTCAATTAAAATTTGGGTTTACTTTATGTGCTACTTTTGCAACATGGTTTCTTGATAATTTAAAATTCAGACATAAACCCTTATCACATATTTGCAAAACACTATGACAGACACAGAGTTACAGAAAATAAATTAGACCAAGCTCATGATCTATGAAGTTCTCGAAACAATTCATGCTTATAATGTTTTTTTTATTATTATTAATTGACTAGAACGTCACAGTTCTAATCATGGAGAACATGAATTATGTCATTTCCTTATCGCTTTTTGTTTCTTATCTCTGTGCCTAGCCTAAAATGTTTGCCTGTAAGGTATAACCTTTGTAATGCACCCTAAGCAGAACACAGACTTCCATCTACCTATAAGCAAAACGTGCCATCAGTTAACGTGTAAAATTTGTAGCAGACATTTCCATGTAACCTATATACCACTGTCTCTAACATGGAGTATTATAAATGCATTGATTTATATCCATCTTTTGCTCATGCCTACAAAATTTTATTACCGTGTTCACACTAGAACATGTCACTTGATAAAAACTATATCTGTATTTCCAGGTCATACTTACTAACACGAGAATCACAATACACTATCTCTTTGCCTTCAGGAGTAAGAGCTATGGGTTGCATTCTCCAAATCATTGTTGAAAATAAAACAGTGAAATTTAACTGACATGCATCTAGTGTGGGCTATGAGAATATCAAAATCATTTGCAAATGATTCAGGAAAGGGTAAGCAGAGAGTATATTGCCTCAATATTGTCATTGTTCAACAATATTTTAGGTTATTTTTACAAAACATTTTTCATTTATTTTATCAGACTTACTTTCCTTAAAATTTCAGCAAAATTAGTAGGAATAATGCAAACATCATTAATATCTCTTTGCTATCATTTGGGCTGACTTTTTAAAAACATACCAACTACGCTTAAGAACTCTAAAAGGATCACGGTATTTTCCATCTAAAAAAAAGACAAGGAGAACAGAAAAGAAAAAAAAATAGACAATTTAGTTTCTCTGATATGCATTTTTCTAATCTGATTTATTTTATAGATCTTAAAGAAAGGAACATTGTGAATAACTAACGTTGCAAGCAAGCAGTGAAAAAATTTCCCATTATCAGAAATCCAATTAGCAGACACCCTGTAGCTTCCCATTAGCACAATACCACCATTCAACTCAATTCATTTTTAAAACAATTGGATTTTAATAGAGTCTCTGAAGGCAAAGCCTAGAGGACTGTGATTACAGGACTTGGTATTGTAGTACTCCTTCAGTCAAATGCTATAAGGAAATTATTATTGTAAATACAACTTTATTCAATTAAAAAGCTCAAATATTTTCATTTTATTTTTATATTTAAAAAGTGTGTATTTTTACATTATTATAAATAATAATAAAATAAAATTATAAAATCCCTTCAGAATCGCTTAACACTTTAGTTCTTTCCATAAAGGTTCATTTCATTATTTTTTATGGAATGAACTGATTTTGTTCATATTTTATTTATTATAAGTACTTTTTGAGAAACTAGCATTCAAACACTTCATCATGTCTGGACCATGAGGCACATCATTTATGACTTTATGACATTCTAGGAATAACAAGTTACAAATGTATGAAAAATGCTGACTTATGAGATGTCATATAACTAATACAGAGGCCACATGAAGAATCTTCTTTAATTGGTTCTGGAAAAATAAACAGTTTAACATTGATGTCATAAAAAGCAAGAAGAATCTGGAGATTTGGAGATGTCAGAGAATGATTGTTGTAAATAAAATTGGAAAAAAAATGTGTGGTTGAGATATAAATATTAGAATAATAGTTAACATCCAAACCATGCAAGGTAATCTGTGTCTGTCATGAACTTCAAATTTAGTAAGCAGAGTAGTATAATTCTCTCTCCTACTTATCTCACATGCACACATACACTTATGAAAATACAAATGTTCATGATACCATTTAGCCTCCTTTGGAAGAAATCAGCTAATACAAGGCCAGGGCACAGATGGAGTCCTAGGAACAAAGAAACAGAAGCGCAATAGACATTTTTGCTCGAATAAATGTTTTTTTTCTGTAGTTATAACAGTCTTCTATGTATTTTTGCTTTCTAAAATTATTTTTAATTGAATATAATTTTACTCTTTTATCGTTTCTTAAATGTACACATGCACATGTTAAAAATGCTAAAGATGGCTTTATTCACAAGAACCAAATCGTATAAACAACCAAGATGCATTTTCTTAAAATATAATATCTGGTCTAAAATGCTTTGTGGGTCTATTGATCTGCTGCTTTGATTCACTGGCATTTCTTAGTGTATAGAGGATATACTATGATATCATTGGACGCCACATGATACCATATGTGTGTGCGTGCCACATGCATGTCTGTGTATGTGCCTGTTTATATATGTAAATGATCATGTTTTATAAACATACTGACTATGTTGCAAAGTTACCTGTCCTACTTCACTAATGTTTCATTTGTGGTAAATTAATCTCCAATGGACTTCTTCCCAAGTAAAAACACTTTCATGTTATTAGGATATAGGATAACAGCATAGAGCTTGATGGCAAAATATCAACTTCATACTAAGTTATTCATAAACACACACACACACACACACACACACACACACACACACACACACACACACACGCGCACGCACGCACACACGCACGCACGCACACGCACATGCATGCCCCCTAACATACACCTAGGTAATTAGACTCTAAATTTTTATTCTTATAATAAAGCATGGTTTATTTTTGTAGCTCCAACTACAATTTCAATAGTTTAAGGGTTTGCCCGTGAAATTCCCCATTGATCCACTATTACTTCTCCATGGTCACGTTGTTTTTGTACTTTCAACCAAAATGAGGAAAGTGAATAGAGTACAGAAGTAGCTTTGTCAGTTTAACAACCTGATCAGTAACAGAAATCAGACTTCATACTTAAAATGTCTGCGTTAAAATTCCATTTGTGTGTGTAAATAAACATTCTGTGGGGAAAGGTGATTCAGCGAGAATAAAATAATTTTGTAACTTTTATTTTGAGGATAAAAAAACAAGATTTTTACATCCTAAAAATATTTTAAACACAATGTTTTGTACAACAGTAATTTTCCTTTCGCATAATCAAATTTACTCGAAGGTTTACAAATTGCAATGTCTACTTTGTTTAGTTAGCAAACTTTGTCATATCGTTGAAATGTATTGTTCCCCTTTACTTCTCTCTTGTAGTAAGGAACACTTACAAATGAACATATTTCCACATCTCCTATTTCAGGCCAATCAGCTGCTTCTTTCATTGCTATCTGGGATCAATACACTTTAGATCCTACTCTAGCAAGCTCGGAATGAACATACTAAAGGAACCTGTCAAGCATTCTCATGTGGTGACAGGCAATGAACTCCTTATTGTCAAATCTTGCTGGTTTGGAGAAGATATAAAAGGGGGAGGAAAGGATGGGTTTTTCTTTTCAACAATGCTTTTTTATTTTATTTTATCTATCTATCTATCTATCTATCTATCTATCTATCTATCCATTCAATCATTCATTCATTCATTCATTTATTTATTTATTTATTTAGCGAAAGTGGAACTTTTTGTGTTGGTTTCACAGTGAAAGCCAAAGGTCAATTGGTATCACTGAAAAGACCATCTGCTTAATTACTTATCATTTTCACACATCTGGAAAATAATATGGAAGCTGACATGATGGCCAGGCAACCATACTCTACATATCTAGCCTCCATAAAGTAAGTGAACTTGAATAACCTTGTTGCTTCTTTTTACTTTTGTTGCTTGGACACAGCTTAGGAAAACATATCGGGCAATGTTGTTGCTCCTTTTAGTGATTTAATAGGAATGCTCCTTATGCTCAAGTATTTGAACGCTTTGTCATTAGAGCATGGCTGTATTTGAAAGTGACGGAGGTATGACCTTTTAAGAGTGGGTGTGGACTTACTGAAGGAAATGTGGCCCCGTGGGTGCTCTTTGAGGTTTCTAGGGCCTAAGTCTAGGCCCAATGTCTCTCTTTTTCTACTGCCTGCTGACTCACATGAGGAATTCTCTGCTCCCTCTCCAGCGCCAAAACTGTCATGCTTTCTGTCATGATAACAATGAGCTAAAACTCCAAACCTGTAAGCAAGCCCCGGTGAATTGTTTTCTTTGATAAGAGATGTCATGTTCGTGGTGCTTCTTCACAGCAATGGAAACCAGAAGTAAGACATCACAGAAATAATTTTTTCATTATTTTCTAAACTGATAGATTATGGAGACCCTTCAAAGCCTACCACTGACTTTATAAGTGCATATTCTATGTGTAGTAATTACTGTGGACATATGTGTGTGTGTGTGTGTGTGTGTGTGTGTGTGTGTGTGTGTGTATGTGTGTGTGTGTGCATGTAGATAAAAGGTAGATAGATAGATAATTGATAAAATTAAATTTAAAATACCAATGTATATGACTCCTTGTCACAAGGAACATTTTTATATCTAAATTCCTTGGGATAAATTTCCACTAAAAATAGTCAGAAATATGGCAGCCAAAAGGCAAAGAAACTATCAATTATTTATTTTACTAGCTAATTAGTTTTATATTTGTTGTCTTGAATTTTAAGTTGCTAATTCAGCTTATCAGTTTTCATTTTCTTTTCTTTTTTTATTTTCACTTTCACTGACTATACTCAGAATATGTGTTAATTCCAAACATGATTGGTACACTTTAATATTGTAGTGATCATATTCAATTGGCCACCTTCCATTTTAAAAGTAACTCATGCCATGGCCCTCTTTAGTGAAATTGTTTCACTGAAAATGCAATCAATGTTTCTTCCTTTATTTTGTATTCCTTTTCAGTATGTCCTGAATTGTGGAAACATTTTTTTTTTTTCTAATTAAACACAGTGCAATTCATTCCCTTGCTCTAAGGTTTTGTGTTTTAACTTACTCTTAGCATTCTCTGATAACAATGTAACAGAGAACTGGAAAAACTGCAACACTGTGAAAGAATCACCCCTTCACTTCTAATTCTCATCCTGATCCCACACATCTACAGCAAACACAGAAGCTTTATCACGTCCCCATACTTTCTGTTTTTCTGAGAAATTTCTATTTTCATGATTTTTTAATTTGTTCATTTTTTTCAGGTATCCAGAAATCCTTTTGGAGATATGATTCTCTCTGTACAAACTCTTGGTGAAAAGTAATTTAGGGTTCCACAGATATACATTGATTTCTTCAGTGCAGGGCCTTAATACAATAAAAAATCTGCACTAGGTTCCATCTCTTAAAGGGGCATAAAACCATCATTACTACAATGGAACTAAACTTCCAACATATCAACTCTTGGGGAAGAAAAACTAAAAGAGAAAAACATATTCATTCACTCCCTCCTGTTAAAACTAAAAAATCTGCCAAGCTGAGCTGACTCACCTTGGGACTTCTTGCCCTTTTGAGGGGAGAGGAAGGGTAGATAGGGAGGGGGAGGCTGAAGGCTGGCTGGGAGGGATTGGGAGGAGGGAAGTGGGTGTGCAGGGGAACACATAGATAAAAAAGACATTTTTATTAAAAAATAATAAAATGAAGTGGAAATAAAACCATCAAAGATCTTAATGGATGAGGCAGTAGAAAAATTATAAAAGCCAAAGTGGTCAGTGACTTAACAGAAATGGTTTTTCTGGACATTTTTGCATTCACCATCATTGCAGCAGTACACACAAGACTTGCTTAAGCCACACGAATCCCAGGATGAGCAAAGATGGGAGACACTTAGTTGAGGAGCTTTTGGAATTTGATAGCTGCTGGGAAAGGCAGAGTCAGATTTATTTTTTTTATTTAATTAACGGTTTCACCATCCTCCAGGGAAGGCACAGCAAGTAAGAGTAGCCGAGTGACACCAATTGAGGAAAAGAGTAGAGAGCTGAGGGTGAAATGTGCAGGGGCTAGGAAGGGATATTTTAATGTATTCACAGGAAGCTTACTGAAATTCTGAAAGAAATGGTAAAAATATTATTTAAAAATCTAAAGGCAACGTATGTTCTGGATGACTTTGGTAATACTGATATCTAAAATTTTGCAGTTGTTAATTGCAACCATGCACTGCCTTTCTTTGATGTTCAGATGACTTATCACAAGCCTCAGCAGGGACCTAGTAAAGTGAGCCTCTGTAGTGGATGCCAGAAGAGGTACCCGCCCCTTTGCAAGCTGAGTTTTTAAAGGCAAAACCCACAAAGTTATACATCAATTAGGGGTCTCAGTAAGGTTACAATTCTGTTTAGCTCATATTTTAGGGACCTTCCAGAATTCCTCTGTTATCTTAGCTGACTATTTTTCTATCTCCTTGCTGGGACATTCTGTGGTTAATCAGTTGCTACTAGAGGGTGCTAGGCTGTCTCCTGTATTGGGACTTTCTGACTTTGTACTTTGTACTCAGTAGTTCGGAAAATTGAAACTTAGGCCTGTTTCCATCTGGGATTAGGGGCTTGCTTAAAATGGAAGCTCTTTCCTGGTTCTTCAACACTTAGTTTGCTGCCTTCTTTAAACTTTTATTTAAGCAATGCCTTGTTGGGTTTTACCCTTTTTTTTCACGCTTATTATTTCTGTGTTAGTTTTACTTATCTCACTAAAATACACTGTTAAGAAAGCAGGAATTTGATTTTTCTACTCAGTTTTATCAGTGGCATTTAGTGCAATAATCATGCAAATTTTGTTTCAAAGTTATATTTTTACTAATCTGCAACCTTAAAAGGTGATTTGTAAGAAATGCATGAGGAGACTGGACAGATAATTCAGTAGTTCTGAAGGTTTTGTTTTCTTGGAAGCCTAGGTGCAACACACAGCTCCCATATTAGGCAGCTCACAATTACCTCTAAATTTAGCTCCTGAAAATATGATTCTCTCTTCTTACACTAAAAGGAACCATACTCATGTTCATACTTGCATATACATACACATGAAGTCAACTAAAGAATAAAGTATTTTAAAGAAAAAATTAAAAGAAACATATGACTATATTTGAGATCAGTAATTTATTGTTAGGGATTATGGGTTTATAATAGAAATTTCATGAACTAAAATGATAATACTTTATAAAGAAATTATATTCTGGTGGAAGAACCAAGTTTTGGCATAAATTTTTACATAAAATTATAATGAAAGAATATATAAAAATAATTTTATAAGAAAAGTTAGCAGCCAACCTTAGAGAGTATGTAGATATCTTCTCTGATCAATTTGAATAGAAATATGACTATTTCAGATTAACAAATGAATAATTATGTTTCAAAATAAGGAACAATCTTCCACAATAGAAGCCAGAAACTATTTGCAAGTAATTAGAATAAAGATTAAAATATGTCACAACATGAAGCTAACACTTTGATATGTGTTTATACATTTTAGAAATATGTTTGTCTTAAGAGCCATTAAAATCCTTTAAATTGGAGAACTGCCTATAATTTCACTGCTCTTAGAGCAGTGAAATAGTGTTACTTGACTGGACTGTGTAGAAGCCCTTGGATGAAAATGCGCACACCTAGTGGGGTGCTGATTTGAACTATATGACAAAGAAAAAGAAGTAGCTGGATCTAAGAAATACAGGAGAAGAAAAATAGAGATATTTAGTGATAAATTAGCTATTATTGGTGAAAGAAATTAGGATGTCATACTTTTTGGTTGCTTTCCAGGCTTAAAAAAATCTATTCTGAATCCAATCGCTTACAGAAAGTAATATAATTTTAAAATGTTACAGATAAGTAAATGAGAAAGAAAAATGATTAATTTTGTTCCATTCTCATTGAATTTACTTCTAAATGTATAAAATTTTAATCTAGATATTATGAGAGTGTTGAATTTAATGACAAGATAATATAAATGTTATAAAGTAACTATTTGGTAGCAGAAATAAGTGCATGGCTTGATGGATACAGTTGCTCAGGGTAGTCTTTAAGCTAAGATCAGATGCCTTTGTTTCTGTCCTTGCATAATTTCGATAAGAAATGTCTGGATAGGGAAGAATAAATAAAAAGGAAAAATAAATCACTAAGGAGTTATAAACAGAAGAGAATCATGGATGCCAGGAAAACACTGTTTTAACAAGAAGAGTATTTTTGTAAGTTTGATATTACTATAACTTTGAATACATTTTACATTCTAAAACAACTTTGCTTGAAATTTCTAATTAAAACTAATGGTATTTAAAGTACTGTGTCTGCATGTAGTCATGAATGATGTCTAAGCAACCTGGCCTTAAAAACAACATTTGATCAAACCTCCCATAACTGAAACATTGTGTCTGACATCAATACCATATTATATAGTCTCCTCTCTATAAAATCATATTTGATTTTAAGCTCCTATTTGATATTAAATTCTATGATTAAAGCATTATATTTTTATAAAAATAATGCATAAGGAATAAGTGTGAACTTTAAAATATATAACCATATCTTTAAATAGATAGTTTGACAGAGAAACCTCTGTAGAAAACAGTTTGTTCAAATACATATAGTTCATATGAACAAATTTTCTTAAACATTGTTTTTTATATACTATATCTAAATTTTCTAGAATTATTTATAAAAATATTTAATCAGAATTCAAAAGTAACTTGTTTTCGCTATATATAATAATACCATAGAAAAATAATGAATTATTTTAAAATTAAATCAATAACTTCAATTTGAAATATTTTTCCAATAAAACTTTTCAATATTTTTTTAGCTTTTGTTGGTGTCTAAAAACATTTACTTTTAGTAAACTTTCTTCTTAACATTTAAACATTCATTTTGAATATTATTTTTTAAAATATATATTTAGCACAGCATTTGTTGAAGTTCAGCTATGTCTCATTTTTTGAAGTAAGTTTTAATAAAACCATTAATAAGTAATGTGTTAGTTTTCAAAGGCTTCTCTGGTAAAGTAACACAAACTAGAAATTTGGATAACCAGAAATTTATCATCTCTCAATCCTACATACTGCATCCAAAGTCAAAATGGAAGAAGGAACATGCTTTTCTAAAACCTGTGGGCAAACACTTTCATGCCTCACTCTAGTTAGTACCTGACTATTTGATAAAAAATCATGTCTAATCTCTTTTTTCCTCTCTCTGTCTATTTCTTAAAGACATTCTTCAATTAGAACATCATAAAATTAGATTCTAGATCAACCATGTTCCATTTTAAATTTATATGAACTAATTGTATCAGCAATCACTATTTTTAAATAAATTAACATTCTAAAGATTTTTTTTTTAGTTTTTCAATATGTGTTTATTATAGATCACAATTCAACTTCAAACATAGAATTAAGTGTTACTGGCCAATTAAACCCATGTGAAACATGAGTCTTGGGACTCTTATATGGCAGAATAAAAGACTTAGGGGATAGAAGATTTTTCTGTGGTCTCAAAGTGGTAGAGAGCTGCCAAGTTCCTATGTTAATCTTACAAGAGGAGTCCCAGATTCTAACAGCCAATGGTATTATCCGGCCAAGGCAACTTTTCTCTTTGGATTTCTCATCCCTCCTGGGGCTCTTAGGCATAATTCTTTCAGTGCCACACACTCAAGCGAAGCAAAGACACCAAAAGCAAATACTAATATTATATTATGAAAACTGAAATGCATTTTTTCAGGTATCTAAACCAAAATAATTCATTTAAAATCCAGCTCAATGTTCAGGAGACAAAGAAAATATAAATGAGTATCAAGAAAGTATCTGTAGAAAATACCTTCACCAACAAACAAATATTAAAAATCATCATGAATTTGTGATTTGATTTTTCACTGCATGAGTAATATAACAATTGCCTAACAAAACATAACTTTCTGGCTGGTCTGTTAAGTTTTCATTTCATTTGTTTGTATAAAGAACTTTTTTTTGGACCTGATTGCTGTACTAGATACTTTGTGAAATGCGGGTTTTAGATTTCTTTTTCTTTTTTTATAATCTTTCATTTGTTTTTTAGATCAGTTGATGTACTAGCCGTTGTTGAAAATTGTAATTATCAACAAAAATAATGTTTATTATATTCTAAAGTAATTTTATGAAAATAAAAGCCTAGACTGGTTAAAAATCCATAATTCTTAGTTCCTTTCTCTAATGTATCTGCACAAACTCTTGATTCTATCCTGCAAACAAAAACCTTAAGTGATTTTATCCAAAACTTTGTTTTCTGTCTATAAAGTCTTCTTTATAGAAGAATATATGATGATCTTGTTTCAAAATTTGGAGGAAGGCAGAAGCAAAACATGGGTCTCAGAACTATTGTGCATGCCTTGAACTCGTTAATAGTAGGAAAGGCACATCTATATCCTGAGCAGAGTTTTCTGACAGGCACATGATTATCAAGTCTCAGGTTTTAAGCAGTAATAGACATTTTGAAATTGTGTTTTGTATTGGGGCTCTTCCACTGTATAAGGGTTGGACATCTCTGAGATAACTAGGTCTCACTAAGAAAATAGCTTAATGTGATAAGAAATGAACAGAAAAGAATAATACTGAGATGCTTTGACACATTACTTAATAGTCTTAGGTTAGAAGCCAATAGTAAGCAAACATTTTAAAAACACCATGCTTCATTGGGTTACCAGAAAGTAATTAAAAGGTAGTTAATGTTTTGCAATTTTTCATATTTCAAGAGATATATGGAGAAATTAGAAAGAAGAAATAAAGTAATTTAAATTTATTTATATTTAAACTAAATATATCAAAAGACTATAGTTTACTCTTTTAGCTTTTCATAGCTTTTCATTCTAAGTTGATATACTCTCTTTAAAATAACTTTATAATATTAACTTCTTAAACTGTTAAATTTCTTTGTTCCTTGTTATAGAGCAAGTATTGGTGTAAGAATGTGGAATATGTCAACACTCTGTCAGGTGTAGAAACAGATACAAGAAAGACTTCTCACGATCTTTGCCTTCTCTTAATATTGAAAGACAAGTATACAGAAGGAGAAAGTACCGATGTGTATTACATGATAAGCATGAAAGAACTGTTCTCTTAGATTTTAAGGCACAGATGCACACAGACGAATAATATCATGTACAAAAGGATCACTAGTTAATGATAAAATTAGGGTTGTATGGCCTGGCTCCACTCATAATATCCTGTTATTATATAAAGGACAAGTAGTTTTGTCTGGAGTCCTAGTGATCTATTTCTGAGTGTACACTTAGTGCTGTTTTATTTTGATTTCTTGTTTATTATTAAATTCAGTTTGCGTATAAGCTGTGCTAATTGCTAAACCTCCAAGTTAACTTGTAAAAAATTCATTACTATTAAAATTATTAGAATATTCTCTATTCACAAATACAACTTACTTCTATTGCTTAATAATCCCTAAAGTGGCTGCATAAGCAACAAATATTCTAAAAGTAGGAGAGTTTCTATGAGAATAAAGCTCTAGAATATATTTAATTAGAGATATTGGAAAGGATAATAAGCTTACCCAAGATAGGAAGTATTAGTCTCCATTAAACTATATGCATATATCATATGTGGTATTTTAGGATTACCTAAGATTATTTCTTAACAAAACAAATTAATTTAAGATGCATTTGTAATGATATAAAGAAATATAAAAATAGTTGGACTTGTTCGTAATTTTTCTAAAATACCTTCCTTTTATTACTTAACTCATATACCCTTATGTATTTATATTTAATGGAAAATTATATAGTATGAGTTTTTAGTTTTGTGGAAACAATAAACCAAAATTAGATAACTTATGATGAAAATATCAGTAGTCTATTGATAAAATAAAAGTAATGCCTGAAACCTTATTATTCATATCTAAAGATCTTATGACAAAAATGGAAACAAATCAATGTAAACAAAGCATTCAACGAGTCTCCATAATTTTTCTTGGCTGTAATAGTGCATACAATGGTGCTTGCTCTAAAATTATGTTCACTAAGGCACTAAAGTTCTGACATTATTAAAATTAATAATCTAGATGGGAACAAAGAGATTTGAAATTGGTTTTAAGCCAGATTACCTACTAAACCACAGTTTAAGAAGTGGGTCAGAATTCCATATGGGTTTCCTTAGTTGAATATGGGATCATGAAGAATTTAAAAAGAATAAAAGATTCTGAGAAGTTAAAAACCATATATAAAGAGTAAATCCAGATGATTTTGTGAGCTTTCACCAATACTGAATCAGCAACTTCAGTAGAGCCTGCCTGCCATCACACTGCTCATTGCCACCAAACACTACCTGAAACAAGTAGGCTTAGATTTATGAAAACTGTGTTTGTAAATTAAAGTGCTGTGTGATCAGAAGATCAAAATATTGATGGATTGAAATAAGGTTATTAATATTCTATAATCTACAATGTCAAACATTTAGCGAGCTTTTAATATTTTATAAATCTAAATGAGTTTATTAATCTCATTATAACTTAATTTGACTTAGTTTTTAATAATGTATAAAGTTATACATATATAAAAGAAGTATTATAAAATAATTTTGTACAAATCTTCACAGTTCCACTTGCTTTCTTATGACTGCTATGATTTTATTTTTACGTTGTCTATTTGCTGTAAGAGGGAAATGGTTTGCCTTAATTTATTCACTATATCTATCTACCTACCTATTTACCTACCTACCTACCTATCTATCTATCTATCTATCTATCTATCTATCTATCTATCTATCTATGCTTGTTTTTATTTGAAATTGTTGAAACATATTATAGGTTAAATCGAAGAACATGCTATTAACACAAGCTAACCTGGAGCATATACAATCGTTCTATCTCAGCCTCCTGAGTTCTGAGAATATATACTTGAGTATATACTCCACCTTTCTTTTGTAGATTCTAAAGTTTTCCATCTTTATGTTTACTTTTACAATTTCATAATTCAGTGAGCATTTCATTATTCTTCATATAGATATTCAAATTTTCTACTTTCATTTACTATAGATGATATCTATCCTTTAATTAGTATTCTTGTATTTTTTGTAAAAAATCATATATACTTGTAGTTACATGAACTTGTATCTTTTCTATAGTCCGGTACATTTATATACAACTGCTTTTTTGAATAAGTATCATGCTGTTATGGTTCTATATTTCATCTTGAAATCACATATCATAGTATGCTCAGCAATATTTTTTTTGCTCACTCTTGCTTTAGTTGTCTAAAGTCTTTCAAGCTTTTATAAAAATTTTATTAACTTTTTGATTTGTTTGTGAGATGGGTATTACTAAATAGACCATCTAGATTTTGACTCATAAATATCACAATCCTCTGCCTCTTGAATACTGGTGTGTACCACTGATATATCTATATAAAATGTAACATTTTTCCTTCTTCTATGAATATAGAAACTAAAATTTTATAATGATTGTAAGATGAAAGGTACTAATTAGAATTATTATACTGCTGTACATGTGTATAGAACTAACTAGATAATAAAAGAGTGACTCCACATGGTTTTGTAACTGAGAAAATAAACATGATCTCATTTCATTTTATATAAAAAGCACTATAAAAATGTTTAAGAGACCTATATGTGAAAGATACAGGTATAAATACTGATAAAAAAGTATGGAAGTAAGTTTTGCCATACTGATACAATCAGGTAACTACCACAATATAAACTATAAAATATATAAAAATCTACAAATGTGCACAGGTATATGTCAAATCATGAAATGCATATTTTAAAAGAATGTTTAAAAAGGAATATCAGAAAAATGATTTTTCTTGGGTAATTAAAAAAGCATATTTAAGAAACTTTAGAAAGGGATAAAATTTTGCACAAGTGCTTTATGTATTTATTAAATCTTACTAGAATTATTTACGTAGTTTATGACCATTTGAAAATGTGATTTATACCTTTAGTAAAAAATGGAAATTTTAAATGAGATAATAGTAATATATAATATAAATTAAAATTCTAATTGTAACAAGTATTTATGAAGATTTGTAGAAACCATAATTTCTGAT